>JAOEGL010000013.1:2420000-3020000 GCA_034509955.1 Urosaurus nigricauda | reverse complement strand
CCCCAGAATTCCATAGCATTGAGCCACAGCAGTTAAAGGGCTATCAGAACGGATTATTTCTCAATGTGGATGCAGCCAAAGTCTAGGGACAGCCACCAAGAAGTCCCTGTCTCTCCCACCATCTGTACCTCCAAAGGTGCTGGCGTTGAGAGAGAGTCTCCTGCAGGTCTTGGGATCTCGGGGGCAGGATCGTGGGGGACACTGACATAGGGTCCGTTTTCCAGGGTTGACCAGAACTTAGGGCTTTGTCGGTCATCGCCAGCACTTGGGGCTGCGCCTAGAAACAGAACAGCAGCCAGCAAAGATGTTGTTGCAGCAGGCAACTTGCAGGGTCCCTGTAACATACAGTTCAAAGATACAGCTGCCTTAGTCTGTAGAATCAGCATGCAGAGAGATTTTGGAGCACCTTTGAGATCGTGAAGGTGAAGGCTTTCACGGCCGGCATCCATAGCTTTATGTGGGTTTTTCAGGCTATGTGGCCATGTTTTGGAAGAGTTTATTCATAACGTTTTGCCAGCATCTGTGGCTGGCATCTTCAGAGAATGCTGGCATGGAAGAGAGTGGGGTATATATACTGCTGGTTGAGAGGAAGTGATTTAGATGTTAATCTGTGTATTGTTTTGTTGGTGAATGGCAAGATCATTTAGTTCATGATCCATTCTCTGCTGGGAAACCCACTGGTGCTGGGTGGTTTTCATTTGCATTTTCTGGGTCTTGAGTTTGGTGTTTTTCAGGACTGGGAGTCAAAATTTATTTGCTTTAAAGGTTTCTTCTTTCCTGATGAAGTTGTTCAGGTGTTTATGGATTTCGATGGCTTCCCTATGCATTCTGACCCAATAGTTGTTGGCATGGCCCCAAATGTCAGTATTTTCAAGCAGCATTTTATACCCGGGATGGTTTATAACGTGTTCTGCTATTGCTGATTTTTCTGGCTGACCCAGTCTGCAGGATCTCTCAGGTTCCTTGCTTCGTGTTTGGACACTGCATTTGGTGCTCCCTATGTAGACTTGCCGAACCGTATGAAGTAAACTCCTGAGACTTTTGAGATTAACTGAAGGAAAAGAGTTGACAGCATGAACTTTCATAGACTTCAGTCTACTTCCAAATGCATCTGAGGAAGTAAACGTAAATCCACCAAGTCTCACGCTGCCAGCTTCTTCCTTTCAGTTAGTCTCAAAGGTGCTGCAAGATCTCTCTGCACACTAAGGTGTTCAAAAGACACACATTCCCCCCTAGAGATGGCAGAGAAGATGCCATCCATCTGTCTTCCAGCCTCCCTCTTCTCCTGACCCATCTGTTTCACATCATGCACTAATGCCACTAGTTGTGTGGCTGCTGCCACTGTCTCTAAGGTCTTTCCTACCTCTTTGCCATCCCCCAGAAACATTTCGTACTCAGGCACCTTCTTAGTGAGGAGTCCAAACTGTGAGTAGCTCAGCTTCCAGGGACAGACGTCTGCTATTGACTGAACTGCTATATAATAATTCACTGCCTTCCCCTCCATTCCCAAACTGGCCAGCATAACAATGAAGCAGAGGAGGATAGGTAGAACTTGGGAATGTTACTTGCTGAGAACTACAACTCCTAGAACCCCCGCTCCAGCTTTTGCAGGAGACTGTTGTCCTACGTAACATTTCCAAAATCTAGGGAACTATCCTTCCCCTTCAGCCGAGCCCATCCAGCTGTCAGTGGGTCTTCTCTTACCGTATTTCCCTCCATTCCTGAGCAGAGGTTGGTCTCTCTGATCCACTTCCAAAGTGGCTGGTCTTAATCCTTCCCCTTGGCATCAGTTGCGTGAGGTGCAAGGAGCCTGCCAGCTCAAGTGACTTAGCAGATAATGTTAACCCATCAGAGGCTTCCAACTTACAGCAACCCGAAGGCGACCCTATAATGGGGTTTTCTTGGCAAGGTTTATTCAGGGGTGTTTTATATTGGTGGCAGAGAGAATGCAACCAGTGGGTTTCCATGACCAAGTGAGAATTTGAACCTTGGACTCCAGAGTCATAGTCCAGAGCTCAAACCCATTACAACACACTGACAAAGCCTAAATGGGACTGTAATGTACAATACCAAAGGCTGGAGTAAGGTGCATCAGGAGCGCAATGGGATGCTAAGCCATTTCCCAAAAAGGGGGCTTCCATGTGCATGTGATAAAACAATAAATAAAAATGCAAGAGTAGAAAAAACTGCAAAGCAAATGTCCTATTGGGCTTCAACTGTTGTGAATTTCCAACTATTGTGAATTACATCCAAAGGCTAATTTCTCATCTAACTGTGCACCACGAGTTGTTGTGTGCTTATTCTCCCACCATCATAGCACTTTTGTTTTTGCAGCAGAGGGGCCTTAAACACCCTTGGCCTCCATTCGTAATCCTTTCCCAAACCTGTTTCTTCTATCTCCAGACAAGGAGGAGGGAAAGGGAGAAGAAATGCACAACAACTATTGAGTTGGGGCTGTATTTCTGAGAAATGCCCCGAGTTGGCTGGTTGGGAAGCTCAAACTTGCAAATTTGCAAGCAATGCCTGTGTCGGCCACGAGAGCGCACTGCAAGAGCACACAAAAGGCTTAGGACTAAGAGATTCCAGAAAATCCACGTTGTGACATTTGTTCTTGTGCTCCTTCCATTCATTTCCAATTTATGGTGACCCTCAAGTGGGTTTCTATAGCAAAAGTGGGATTGGATTCAAATCCTGGTCTCTCAGAGCCCTAGTCCAACACTCAGAACTGTTGCCTCTAAAAAACTAAGTTTTCTTAGCAAGATTTTTCAGCGGAGTTTTGCCATGGTTTGCTTCTAAGGCTGAGAGAGTGTAACTTGCCCAAGGTCACCCAGTGAGATTCGAACCTTGTTCTCCCAGAGTCCTAGCCCAACTCTCAAGCTACAACGGCAGAAGAATGTTTCTTTCCTTCTACAGGTTGGAAAAGACTACTTAAATTATTGTTTGAATGTTGGTCCGAGACATTGGGAGGCCAGGATTTGAATCCTGGCTCAGGCATGGAAACCTACTGGGTGACCTTGACCGAGTTACACTCTCTCAGCCCCAGAGAAAAGCCATGTCAAGGCAAGATCTGAAAAGAAAAAAATCTTGCCCTATGATAGTTATAAGTCAACTTGAAGGCTTCCGTAGATAATGAAGAGGATGTCAACTGAGGTGACAGTTCTCCCATCGATGGGACGCCTTTGCAGTCACCTGCTGGAGCCTTAATATTGGATGGTAATCCAGAAAAGCTCATTTACTGGAATAAACCTGTTTGACTTAAAAGGTGCCACAAAACCCTGGGTTGTTTTCCTGGAAGAAATAAATAAAATGGAAGAGGAGTTGGGATGGACGCCGGACAGCCACGGGACGAAATGGTGGCACCAAGCGCCCGTTCTGTACTTAAGTTAGGTACATTTTTAATGACATCTCTTAAAAGATTTATATTTATTAAAAGCTCCCCTGCATATTATGCAATCTCTGTGGAGCTTTAAATAAAATCAGCTCAAGCCATTTATTATTTAACAACACACGCAGCATTCTAAAGACATGTTAAACAACAGAATAATTTTTAAAAAAACGAAAACAGCCTGCAGCGTGTAGAGATTTGCGTGAAATCCTTAGGTCCCTCAGTGCTTTCAGAAAAAGCCAAGTTTTAACTTGGCACCGGAATGAAAATAGCATTGGCACCATTGGCTGTCTCTTGCATTTATCGATCATCTCTCAGGTTTAGATGTAGGATGGATAAAAACATTAAAAATATCCAATATGTGAATGCAAACGGACGATAACCACTCCTTGGACAACATTTATTTCTGGTCCTCAAGGCGTGGGACCCGAACCTGTGCCAAAGGAAGTGGGCAAAAAAATGAGGGTTTTGCCCTCAAAGAAGATTTCTGAATGTAATTTCCTTTTTCAATCCCTTCCAGCCAGCTTTGCACAAAGGCAATGCTGCTTGCAATGCAAGCTGCCTGATCCTTTTACCTGCTAATGCCATTAGCTCGCAAGGCATTGCCACATTTAGCCCAGGTGCAACTCTCTCTCATCCGCAGGAACTGAGGAACGATGGAGATTTCCATCCTTTTGCTTCTTCTTTGCTCTTTATTTTCCCTTCCTTCCTTCCTTCCTTCCTTCCTCTTCACTCAAGAGAGCTCAAACTCATCCAGGCCCCCCATTTGTCTAAACCTATCATGTTAACCTAATTCATACTTCAAATCTTGTATTCACTTGAATAAGAAATAAATATGTGAAGGCAAAGGCTTTCATGGCCGGCATCCATAGGTTTTTATGGGTTTTTTCGGGCTTTATGGCCATGTTCTAGAAGGCTTTATTCCTGATGTTTCACCAGCATCTTCAGAGAATGTATATATATTCAGAATAATATATATTAATATATATTCAGAATAAATATATTTAAATCTCTTCCTTCTTGTTTTTGTTGCTATTTTCCATACACATTCACAGCTCCTTCGTAGTTGTTGTTATACTAAAGTCCATTCCCTGTACAGTATATTCTGCCTATGCATACTCCATTTACCATTTACTTTCCCCGCTGCATCTATTAATACCTAATCAAATGAAAATATTGATTTAATTTATCTCCAATCTTCTTTCTTTTGATTTGACTTTCTTCTCTTATTTTTATTTTCTTGTCAGATCCTTGAGTTACTTTCAATTAAGTCCAGTAAAGTTTCAATATCCTTTCTCCAGATCTTCCCTCTTTCTATTTGCCTCTTTCTTTCTTTCTTTCTTTCCTTCCTTCCTTCCTTCCTTCCTTCCTTCCTTCCTTCTGTTCTTGCACAACCTTTTTCTTTCCCTTTCTTTTCCAGTCCTTCCAAACTCAAAAAGGAAGAGGAGATCAGTTCAACTTGGTTATAGTCCTCTTATAATGTCACTCCGTCCACTTTCTTTTATCCTCTTTTTGTAATTGTCTTTTTAAAAAAATTAATTAAACAGTCTAGATGTACTCAATTTCAGTCTTTCTTTTCAGCTTCTTTTGTCCCTCTTCTAATACAAGAATAATCTGTCTTTAAATATAAATGTGACCCTCCCTATAGGGAAACTTTTTTCACCATACCTTTGAACGGAAGGACTGTTTAATGTATGCTGGACAACTCTTTTTAATTTATTCCTTATTTTATTTGGTCAAGTTTCTTCAGAGGAGGTTTGCCTTTGCCTTCCTCTGAGGCTGAGAGAGTGTGCCATGCCCAGTGGCTTTCCATAGCAAAGCAAGGGATTCGAACCCTGATCTCCCAGAGTCCTAGACTAATGTAAAGCACTGTGCAAACCTTACAGCACTCTATAAATAAATGTGAATAATAATGGGTATCTTTTATGTGATTTTATATTATATTTTATATTGTGTATATTTTATGTAATTTTATATGCAGTGGGCCTTTCCCTTACGCGGGAGATCCGTTCCCCATGAAAAACAATGGGGTGCATGCTCACGGCGGTGCATGGTTACGTTCCACAGGTGCGCATGCTTCATACACTTTACAGTTGCACAGCTTCCGTGTAAGTGTGAAGCCACATATAATGTCCCTGTGTATGGTGCGGGTGCACTGTATAGACATCTTAATTGTCTGAATTTTATAATAATTGTAAAGGTTTTTATCTGTGAGCCGCCTGGGGTCCCTCTGGGGAGAAAGGCAGGATTTAAATGAAATATATAAATAACAATATAAGCAATAGATCTGCTTAGCCCAGAGAATAGATAATGGAGCACTCAATCTTCGTTATATATTTATTGGTATTTAAACTTACCTCTCCTTTTTAAATGTTCTGTGTTTTGGACTGTAAACTGGTTTGGGTCCCAATTCTGGGAGAAAAAGGGGATGCTAATAAATAATAATAATAATGATAATGATGATAATAGTAATAATAATAGCAGCAACCTCCCTCATACGGATGGGGTGAGATGGGGCAGGGAACTGGAAATTGTCCCGCTGATCCGTCCAGCGCTGCATGGATGAGCAAAATGAACAGCGATCGAAAGAGGATCAAGGCTGTATTTGTGCAAAATGCCATCAGGATGGAATCATCCATGAAAGAGAACGGAAATACAAGTCCATCAGGGGTGTGTTTGTGTGTCAGTGTGACTGCGACCCTCCACAAAACAGCCCAGTTGTCGGGTCGGCCATGGTTTTGGTGCTGGGCCAAACGTGAATAAAGCTATGGGGAAGATGGGCTCTTGACACGAGAGAAATTTTTTGCTGCTTCGATGGGAAAGAGAGTCCAGATTCCTATATCATAGAATCATAGAATCATAGAATCATAGAGTTGGAAGAGACCACAAGGGCCATCCAGTCCAACCCCCCTGCCATGCAGGAACTCCAAGTCAAAGCATCCCTGACAGATGGCCATCCAGCCTCTGCTTAAAGACCCCTAAGGAAGGAGACTCCACCACCCTCCAAGGAAAGAGTGTGTTCCACTGTCGAACAGCCCTTACTGTCAGGAAGTTCCTCCTAATGTTGAGGTGGAATCTCTTTTCCTGAAGTTTGCATCCATTGTTCCGCATTCTAGTCTCTGCAGCAGCAGAAAAACATTGTTGTACGATTGTGTCATAGGATGTATGTGTGGGCTGTAGGGGTGTGCATCCTCAATGGTTTAATAGTTGTTGTGTGTCTTCGTTTCCGACTTAATGGTGAACCTAATGCGAACCTATCATGGGTTTTTTCTTGGAAAGTTTCTTCAGAAGTGTGCCATTGTCATCCTTTGAGGCTGAGAGAGTGTGTCCTAACCAAGGTTTCCATGGCTGAGCTGGGATTTGAAGCCTGGTCTCTCAGAGTCAAAGTCTTAACGCTCAAACCATGAAACCACACTACTCTTAGAATTGCCTTTAAATCAACTTCAACTTACAGCAACCCTATTTTTTCTTGGTCAATTTTTTTCCGAAGAGGTTTGCCTTTGCCTTCCTCTGAGGCTGAGAAAGTGTGCTTTCCATGGCAGAGTGCGGGATTTGAACCCTGGCCTCCCAGAGTCCTAGACTGATACTGAAGCCACTATACTGTTGTTGTTGTTATTGTGCACCTTCTTGTTTCTGACTTTTAAGACCATGGAGTTTTCTTGGCAAGATTTGTTCGGAGGAGGTTTGCTGTTTTTGGGAGTTTGTTGCAGCCCCAGAGCACTCTCTTGACAGTGAAAGTTATTTGACTCCAAAACTACAAATCCCAGAACTCCATTGCATAAATGGCGTCAAACTGGATTATTTCTGCAGTGCGGATGCAGCCTAAGTCTCAAAGGCTCCAGGAAGGTCTGTGTTGTTTTGGTGCAAGTTGGTAAATTTTATACCCTGGAATTTAAGGCCTTATTATGGTTGCAGTGGGGCTTTTGAGAAACACACAATTCACATTCCCCATACTTTTAATGTTTCTTTTGCATTCTTGGCGCATTCTTGGCGTTTTGGCTGCCAGAAGGAGAGGAAAAAGCAAACCTCCTTCCATCCCAATAATCCAGGATTTGCCGAATTTAATTCACTCCTTGATGAATTTTGCAACCCCGTAATCCAGTCCCTGAGTTGGATTGTCATTTTTTTTCCCCTCTTCCTTCCTTCCTTCCTCTCAGCCTCCTTTTCCTTTGGTGTTTCATTTTTTATCTGAATTGCAAAAGAAACCAATGCTTGCATCATGTATTTTGTGCATTTTGGTTGTTCTAATACAGCTGTCACTGTGGATTTGGGATGGTACTGTATTGTATTTTGCTAAATTGTAATAATTTAATTCTATTTTAATGTATCGGTTTTGAATGTTTTTAATTGCACTGTTTTTTAACTGCGTCCCAGTTTTGAGGAAAGGCTGGGATACTACTACTGCTGCTACTACTAATAATAATGCGACTACCCTTATTATTATTATTATTATTATTAAACTTTATTTATATAGTGCAGTAAATTTACACAGTGCTGTACATACAATAAAATATCTTCCAGGTTGTAAGCGTGTGGATAGGAAAGGTTGCATTTATGATATTTGCAAATTGCTCTGGGAGCCTTCAGGGGCTAAAGAGCAGGGTTGAAAAATATTAACTAAATAAACATATTTTCCTTGTTTGCATCTCTACTCTTTCACACGGGAGGAATTTCTCCCAACTTCGAATGCAGCCAATGCGAATTCACGTGAATTTGCTTGTTTAGTGAATTTACGTGAATCCCCATTGCGTTCGGAAGGCGTTCGGAATGACTTCCCATTACCCGAAAATGACCCCTCCTTGCCCGAAATTGCGTGAGAAGCTTTAATTCACAATAACGTGAAACCTATGATTGCATTCGGAGTGACTTCCCTTTTGCCCGAAATTGCATGAGAAGCTCTAATTCGCAATAATGTGAAACCCCATGATTGCGTTTGGATTGCCCTTGGATTATACTTCCAATTTCCCATGTCTGAAAGAGTCTACTGAAAACCAGGGATCAGCATAGACTGCTTGTGAACAAGGAGGCTTCACTTAGCTCTCAGGGACAAGAACCATTGACAAACCCCTTCCTCCCAATGCATTCCTCTCATGAATTTTTCGTTTAAATGTCTTCAAATGTGCCTTAAGACTTTCGTATTTAGGATCCTGGAAGAGACCACTAAGGTCATCCAATCCAATGTCCAACTGGAAACAAGGCTCCATGGAAGAGACATCTTTCCAGCATTGTAGTCTCCAGATATGGCTGGACTACCACTCCCATCATCCCCAACCACGAACCATACTGCCCAATGGAAACTGGAGTCTAACAGCCCATCGTCCCCCATGGCTTTACTCAGCTTTACTATATATATATATATATATATATACACACACACGCACACTATATATACACATACACACGCTTGCTTACTAATTCAACACACACTGCAGCCATTGCTTTGAATTAGCCAGGTCCCTGTATTAATCTATAATAAACGAAGACATTAATATTTTAAGAAGGGACAGCATTGCCTTTCAGCAATATTTTTGGCATCCTCGCTTCTTCTTTTTCCTCGGCTGTGCATTTTCGGTTTCGGACCTTAACCTCACGTCCATCACGGAGTTGTTCGAGGGCCCTTTTTGGAGATGTAAGTACAACAAATGGCATTGGCTTTCTCATCCCACCCCTTCATTTGATCGATAATTTGGAAAATTGGTTAAGAGAGATAGAGAGGACACCTCTGACAATGGCTACGCATGTCCCTTTTGGCTTAGGAATTTCATAACGTTTTCTCAGGCGAGGATCATGAACGGATAGTCTGCCATTTTGTGTTTGTTTCCTGAGGCCAACGCAAGTGGGCTTGGCACCCATTTTCGGGGCCCTGCTACTCAAAAGCAAACATGTCCTGATTTTATATCCGTACAAAAAATGCCTCTTTTAAGCCCAACACAATAAAAAAAAATTGCATTTCCAGGGATGTTGGTTAGCTTGTGTTTTTTGCCCGCACCCATGGCATGAGTTGTGTTGTGTTGCCAGGCAGATTGTCAGGACGTTGCACCGTTGTGGTGAAGCCGTCCCAACACACGCTTGACATCTCAAACCCCCCCATTTTGGTGGAAGAGGTGATTTAACTTTTAGGCAGGTTGACGTTTGCTTTGGCACACCAAATATTCCAAGGTTTCATTGTGTGCGGGAGGAGTGACACACATTCAGTTTCTAGATAAGGAGGAAATCAAACTAGTCCAAGATTCCCCATGCCTTGCCTCAGCCATTGATCGGAAGAGAGACTGGAGTCAAGAAATCAGAAGAAGACTAAGAATGAGAAGGGCGGTTATGAAAGAACGCGATAAGATCTTGAAGAGTAAAGGTATACAACAAAAGCCATGGCATTTCCCCATCGCTACGGAGGGATGCCAGAGGTGGATGGTGAAGAAAGTGGACATAAAGAAGACAGACTCATCGGAAATGTGGTGGAGGAAAGTTCTGCAGATACTCTGGACTGATACAAATAAACTCTCCCTAGGAGCCAAGATGACCAAACTGAGGCTGCTGTACTTTGGACACATCATGAAATAGTCTGCATTGGAAAAGAGAATGATGCTAGGAAAGGTAGAAGGTGGAAGAAAGAGAGGAAGACCCCATGCTAAATGGATGGGCTCTATCAAGGAGGCCTATGGGATCCTGGGACTGGGATGATGAGGATGAGGATGATGCCTCTTCTTAATATTATGTCCACTGCCACATTGCAGAATTAATCTCTGACACCATTTTAACTGTCATGGCTCCATCCTATGGAATCCTTGGGATGAGAAAGTTTATCATCATCATCATCATCATCATCATCAGTAATAATAATAGTAATAGCCACAGTTACACTGCAGAATTAATGCACTTTGACATTGCTTTAACAATCATAGCTCCATCCGATGGAATCTTGGGATTGGGATGATGATGATGATGATGATGATGATGGCTGCATCTACGCTGCAGAATGGCTAAACGCAGACCTTGGCCACATCTTGAGAAGACATGAATCGTTGGAAAAGAGAATGATGCAAGGAAAGGAAAAAGGTAGAAGAAAGAGAGGAAGGCCGCATGCCAGATGGTGGACTCTATTGAGGAGGCCACAGACATGCCTTTGGAGGACCTGAGCAGAGCCATGGAGGACGGGGGTCTCGGAGGCGCCTCGTCCAGAGGGTTGCTATGAGTCGGGGTCAGCTCCAAGGCGGTTAACAACAACACGAAAAGGCGGAGAAGAGTGCGAAGGATCCCACGGAAGGCCAAGAAGGCAAACAAGTCAAGCCTTGAACCTTTCAAGCCTGAAGTCTCCCTGGAAGAAGCCAAGATGCTCAAACGGAGGCCGTCCTACTTTGGCCACGTCACGAGAAGGCACAGATCCCTGGAAAAGACGGTAACGCTTGGAAAAGACGGACTCGGCAAGCAGAAAGAGAAAGAAACCCCGTGCCAGGGACTTGATTCGGGAGGCCCCAGGTCTGGCTTTGCAGGACCTGAGCCGAAAGGTCCTGCAAAGTTGCCCCAAACCCCACAACAACGGCAGAAGAACAACAACAATGTGGTTTTAGGAGGATGCCGGATACCTCTCAACCGACATGGCAACCTCCTATATGCAGATATATTGGTTTATCACACTAGAGGGCAAACAGGATTTAAACAGGAATTAAGCAGGAAATGCCTTATGTTTAACATAGGGCATTTCCTGTTTAATTCCTGTTTAAATCCTGTTTGCCCTCTAGTGTGATAAACCTGTGTGTGGGGTGTTGTGTGCCTTGCAGCCATTGCTGACTTAGAGGAACCTATCCTGGGGTTTTTTTTCCTTGGCTGGGTTTGCTCAGAGGAGGTTTGCTAGGGCCTCCCCGTGAGGCTGAGAGAGTGTGACTTCTTGCTCAGGTTCTGCTCTCATAAGCGGATAGTCCAACCTTGGAGAGTCCATCCTTTGGGTCTCCATGAACTGAGAAATGGGGTCTGCTTGAGGGCAGTCAACAACAGAAGGGGTCAGGAACAACAACAACATATTATTATTATTATTATTATTATTAATGTTAATATTATTAGCTGATCTGTTGTTATTATTATTAATAACAATTGTATCCCCTTCTCTTTCCAAATGCTCTCAGTGTGGCTGGTAAACCATCCACTGGACTGGGCTATAAATAAACTATTATTATTATTATATTATTATTAGTTGGGGGGGGAATGTGTTCCTTGGGGGCTCACCTGAGCTCCCTCCCTCACCTGGGCAGTCCTGGGGGGCGTGGCCAGAGGCGTGGCCCCGCCCAGGGCGGCTCACCTGGTGCCTTTCAAAGCAGCCTCCCTTAAAGGCGAACGAAGGAGGAGAAGAGAGAGAGAGGGAACGAAGCAGAAGCAGAGAAGAAGAAGAAGAAAGAAGAAAGAGGAGAAGGAGAGAGGAGAGAGGAGGGCAGGGCAGAGAGCCAGGGCCCAGCGGAGGCTGCAGGGGGGCTTTCCCCTTCTTGCCTTCCTTTCTTTCCTTCCTTCCTTCCTTCCTTCCTTTCATTCTTTCCTTCTTTCTTTCCTTCCTTTCTTCTTTTTCTTTCTTTCCTCTTTCTTTTTTCCCCTTTTTTTCTTTCTTCTTTTTCCTTCCTTCCTTCCTTTCATTCATTCTTCTTTTTCTTTCTTTCCTCTTTCTTTTTATCCTTCCTTCCTTTCTTTCTTTTCTTTTTCATTCTTTCTTTCCCTGCCAGAGCCATGCTTCTTCCTCCTCCTCCTCCTCCTCCTCCTCCTGCCTTCCTCCTCCTCTTTCTTTTCCTGCTCCAGGTGAGACCCCCCAAAGAGAGAAGGAGGGGATGGGGGGCTTGCAAAGAAGAAGGAGACCCCCCAAAGAAGGGCTGGGAGTGGGGGGGCTGCTGCTGCTGCTGCTTTCCTCCCCTCTGAGCCCCTCCTTCTTGGAGTCTGGGGGGGGCATTATATGGGGGGGACCCCCACCCTGTTTTCCTGGGGCTCCCTTTGGAGAGAGCCCCCCATCTCTTGCTCCTTCCTCCCTTCCAGGGCTCTCCTTCCTCCATCGGGGTCCATCGGGGCTGCCCCCCTCGGGGCTTCCTGGCCCAGCGCTTCGCCTTCGACGCCCCCGAAGCCCAGCTCCCTCGAGGCCTCCTCCTGGGGAAAGGTAAGGGCCAAGAAGCCCCTCTGATGGAGCGGGGCTAAGCAGGGAGGGACCCGGACGGGCCCCGGAGGGGAGACCGAGCACCCCTCGCAGGGGAAGGGGATGGAAGGGAGGGAGGGAGGAAGGGGCCTCCCAGGGCCCAGGGAAAGGAAGGGAGAAGGAGTGGATCTTCTTCGGTGGAATGGACTGGAAGGGAGGGAGGGGTGGGGGCTAAGCAGGGCTGGCCCCGGTTAGGGCTCGGAAGGGAGACCGTCAGAGGAAGGGGCTAGCAGAGTTAGGGCCTCTCAGGATGCCCTGCCTAAGAAAAACCCTAGAGGTAGATATGGATATATATTACTCTCAAACCTTATATATATATATATATATATATATATATCACTCTCAAACCATAGATATATGACTTATAACTCAAACCATATACGTGTGTGTATCACTCTCGACACCTATAGATAGATAGATAGATAGATAGATCTCACTCTCAAACCCTGTATATATATAATATTTATATTATTCATAACTCAAACCATATATGTGTGTGTATTACTCTAACCTTATACATATATAGATATAGATCTCACTCTAAATCCTATCTCTCTCTCTAACACACTCTCAAACCCTATATATATATATATATATATATCATTCATAACTCAAACCATATATGTGTGTGTATTACTCTCAAACCTTATATATATGTATGTATATAGATATATAGATCTCACTCTCAAACCCTATATATATATATATATATATATCTCAAACCCTATATATATATATATATCCCTATATATATATATATATCTCAAACCCTATATATCTATATCAAACCCTATATATATATACAGTATATATATATATATATATATATATCAAACCCTATATATATATATATATATATCAAACCCTATATATCTATATCAAACCCTATATATATATACAGTATATATATATATATATATATATCAAACCCTATATATATATATATATATATCAAACCCTATATATATATATATATATATACACAGTATATATATATATATATATCTCAAACCCTATATATATATATATATATATATATATCAAACCCTATATATATATATATATATATATCTCAAACCCTATATATATATATATACACACACACACACTGCTTTTCTGGAGGGCCACCCAAGGGCCCAGACCCTTCTCTTCCCAGTTGGAGGGGGTTTCCTTTGAGATGGAAAGGGCTGCCTTGCTGGGAAGGGGAAGCCCTTCTGGAGGTGACCCCAAAAAAGGCTCCAGAGCCCTGGCCCTCCTCAGCCTCCTCCCCAAAGGCCTGGCCTCCTCTTTCTCCTTCCCATCCATTCATTCCCAGGGAAGGCCAGGCTTTTAGGGCAGAGTGTTCAATCTGCAGGCCCTTGGAGGCACCTGGTGCCCACCTGGCCATGGCTGGCAGAGCCACTTTGGGGGGGATCCCCAGGAAGAAGAGCCTGGGACCCCCAACTCAGGACATGCCTTCCTTCCATCCTTCTGCCCCAATTGCAAACCCACAACTAGGCTGTTCCAAAGTGTATAGCCCTGTTAGTCTGTAGAGGCCCTTTGAGAGTCACTTTTATCACACTAGAGGGCAAAGAGGATTCAAACAGGAATTAAACAGGAAATGCCCTATGTTAAACATAAGGCATTTCCTGTTTAATTCCTGTTTGAATCCTGTTTGCCCTCTAGTGTGATAAACCTAACTGAGAGATTAAGGCTGCGTTCACACTGGGGAAATAAACCGGTTTAAGTGCCGTGGCTCAATGCTGTGAAATTCTGGGAATTGTAGTTTGTTGTGGGGCCCAGAGTGGAGCAGAGCTCCGCTCTGGACCCCACAACAAACTACAATTCCCAGAATTTCACAGCATTGAGCCACGGCACTTAAACCGGTTTATTTCCCCAGTGTGAACACAGCCTAAGAAAGAAACTTCAGGGTCTTAGGGGTCTTCCCTTTGCCCCTTCCTGGGGCCAAATTCCCTCCCTTCCTTCCTTGGAGGGCTCCTTTGCAGATGTAAATCCAGGGCAGAGGAGCCTTGATGATGGGCCATTTCCAACCAGGAACACTATGAAGCTCTCCCCCCAAAAAACTGCAATTTCTCCAAAGATGTGAAAGTTTTTTTGGCAGCCCCCAAAAGGCTACTTCTTGGAAGGGAGGCTTAAGGCAAAGAGGGCACCCCTGTTTTGCCTTGGGCATGGTGCCCTCTTCCTTGGCATTTTTGCTTCAGTGGCCAGGGTTCGAATCCTGGCATGAGGACTGTGGATTTGCCCACTGCCCCCAAAGGTGCCTGTCGTTGTTGTTTGTGTGGCTTCAAGACCTTTTGGGCCGCAAATTCTGGGAGTCGAAGTCCAAAAGATCTGGAGGACCAAAGTTTGGGAATCCAAGCCTGGAAGTATAGTGGTTTGAGGGTTGAACCAGGACTGCTGTAAACCAGGGTTCAAATCCCTGCTCTGACATGGAAAGTCACACTCTCTCAACCTCCGAGAAAGGCAATGGAGGCAGACCTCTGAATAATACTTTGCCAGGAAAACTCTGTGGTGTTGTGTTTTTAGAGCCGGTGTGATGCGACGGTTGGAGTGTTGGCCAGGGTTCAAATCTACATTCGGCTTTGGAAAATAATAAGAATAATTTGGAGAGATGGGATACAAATACATTTTATAATAATAATTATTATTATTATTATAAGATGTATTTATAATAACTGATTGTACACTGATATGAAGTATTGGAAGCTATTTGATAATTTATTTTAATATTATTATATTGTACTGTTTTTAATATTCTGTAAGCCCGCCTCAATCCGTAGGGAGAGGCAGGAGATACAAATAAAATTTTATTATTATTATTATTATTATTATTATTATTATATTTGTTTGCCACCTCTCCAAGCAGCTCGAGGCAGCTAACAATAATAAAACACCCTTAAAGCCCAATAGAAAAAGTTATACCCATTATATCCCAACTTTCCCAAACCAAACCATCCACAATAAAATACAATTAAATATTAAACAATTGTTAAAACAAGGCAAAAGCAGCACTGGACAATAGTGGATGTTTGATGGAATTAATAGAAAAATTACTAGGATGTTAATCTGGGAAGGCCGGCCAGAAAAGATACATCTCAATCGCGGGTGACTTTGGACAAGCCACACTCTCTCAGCCTCAGAGGAAGGCAATGGGGGCAGAATAAATCTGAATAAAACCCTCTGGATGGGTTACTATAAGTCAGAGGTGATTTGAAGGTGTGTAAAGACCAAGCCACAACACCTTGCTGGGAATGGGATTTACCTTGCTTTGCAACCCTGGTAGGTCTGGCCTTGTGTTTTAGATAGAGAGAGATGCCAAAGCCAGGCTTTTCTTAGCCTAATGGTTGGAGCAGCCCAGGACATTTGCAAAATCAAGGTGTGTCTTATCCCACGACAGCAAAGATATTTTGCATTTGAGATAGGAAACAAACCCGAAAAAGCCTCTCCCTCTTTCTGGTTGTAGAAATGACATCATAAATAACTTGTGGGTCACATTTCGTAATGTTGAGAATCTGCCGCCCGAGGCAGCCACCACGCTTCGTCTTTTTAAAAATAATCTTTTATCTTTTAAAAAAAACACCATTAAAACATAAACAGAATTGCTCACAAATTTATTTCCAGTTACAGGACATTTTGAAATGTAATTTCAGTTAGCGTATGACATAATATAATACATCGTCTTTGTATTTTGTCTAAACCGAAAATAAATTTCTGTTGCTCAGTGTATTCCAATATTTATTTATTTATCTATTTATTTAATTTCTATCTCGCCTTTCTCACCGAAAGGACCCAAGGTGGCTCGCAGTAACAGTTCTAAAAACATAGTGCCACAAAACTACTAAAACATCAGCTAAAAACAATATAAAATTACTAACATTAAAACCACAATACCCATCTTATATAAAAACCCATCCCATACTTCCTCCCATATTGCAGTAACCATTCTTTGTGTTCGTTCCTTTGAGATTTCTCTTATTTTTATTTTTGTCTAATGAGGTTGATGGGAGTTGTAGTTGCAACACATCTGGCAGGGAGTTAAGAGTTTGGAAGGCTACAAATATGGGCTTGGTGGTTGTTGTTGTTGTTGTTGTTGTTGTGTGCCTTCAAGTCATTTCTGACTTATCATGGAGTTTTCTTGGCCAGCTTTCTTCAAAGAGAGTGTTGCCCTTGCCTTCCTCTGAGGCTGAGAGAGTGTGACTTTGCCAAGGTTCCCCCAGTGGGTTTTCATGGCTGAGCCGGGATTCGAACCCTAGTCTCCAGAGTCGCAGTCCATACTCCATGCTGGCTCTCAGGACCTTGGTGGTCATTGCTGCAAGAATTTCAGAATGCCTTGCATTTCTATCCTACGTGCGCAAACAATTTTATTTTAAAATGAGTGAAAATACTGTAACTATACTCTCAACAAGTCGTAGTAGCAGAGCAGAGCCTTGAACCCGGGTTCTGCAGGTCTGGTTTTGACCCAAAACTGGGACCAAATCAGTCTCATTCAGGCCCTGGATCCCCAACTGCCACACCTTTATGTTGTGCAATGGTTTTCCCACCTTTTGTAGTGTTTTCCCCCCATTCGATATGTTGCAATGAGTCTCAATTACTGGCTGCGAGAGCTTTTAACTAAAGTATGCCTGGTATTTTGGCCCTGCTCCCTTGCGGCCTTTAGTTCTGCCCAGCTCTGAAACGTGGCCCTTGGAAGCAGAATATGGCCATACAGGATGTGTACGTAACCCAATACAGGGCAGCGCCCCCCAATAAAACTCTCCGTGGGTCTGAATGCCCTCTTGGACGGGACATGCCCAGATCTCTTCCAACCAAGCAGGGTCTGGCTGTTGCTCCAGTGTGGCATTGCATTTAAATGTCCAGTTTTGGGGGGAAACTGAGAGTAAAAAATAAAGCATGCCAACCAAGCTGGGTCCGAGCGTTGCCCCATATGTGCCACTCTGCTTCTGAGAAGTTTGCAGCAGTTGAAATAAGCAGAGGGGGAAAGTGGGAGGAAGAGAGAGAAACCAGGACCTTTTTCAAAGCAGCCGAAAAAAGTTGGGATGGCAGAAATTTTACTGGGACGATCCCAAATTGGAACGATTGGAGGGTATGATAGCATTGCATTTAAATGTCCCAGTTTTGGGGGGAAATTGGGAGTAAAAATAAAGCAAGGTGACCGGACCTCCTTCTTTCCCAGGACTTGCATTACATTCCCACCTTCTGTCCGGGAGGAATTCCAAAATGTTCTCCATTCTGGGTGACCAGGCATCCCCCTTTCTCAGGTCAAGCCCTACATTTCAGCCTTCTACTCAGGAAAAATTCCAAAATGTTCTCAATTGAAAACATCCTCCTTTCCCAGGACAAGTCCTGCGTTTCAACCTTCAAATTCCAGAATGTTCTCAAGGTGGCCAGGCCTTTCCCAGGTCATGGCCTACCCTCCCACCTTCGGCCCAGGAGGAATTCCAAAAAGGCCTCCATTTTGAGCATGCTAAGAAGCAGGAGTGTACGTCGATGTGAGCGTTTCTAGGTGTTATTTGGTCATGTCCTACATTTTTCTCGTGGTTATTGGGATATCTGGTCACCCTGGCCATAGATCAAGCCCGCTTTGCTTGGGTTGCCCACTTTGTGAGCCAGTTGGTAGTCCTCCTTTTCCTTCCTCTCCGCACCCAGGTCATGCTTGCTGGGGAGGCTGGCCGGCTTGGCATCTCCGATTGCAGCCCAATGCCTCCCTCTCTTTCCTCTGTTGTTTTGTGAAATGGGCACATTGTGTATGGAACAGAGGCCGGTCTGTCTGTCTCCTTCCTCGCTGCCAGGAACAGAAATCCCTTTAACTCCCTCTGTGCTGCAGGCGGCCGAAAGCAAACTTCCCTCCTGCCCTTGCAAAGATGGGCAGACCCACCTAGTGACCCCTCACCATGCTGCCCACCTGCCTCCAGGGGTCAAAGCTGAGGGCAATGAGTTGGGGGGGGGGCACAAGGAATGGCAGTTTAGGAAGCCCACCCAGCCGTCCCTTGGCCAAGAAGACCCTTGTTTCAACCGACCGGTGGTTCACCCAGGCGTGGCCCAATGCAACCTGGCATTTGGAGAGGATTTGCTGGCTCCAGCCCAAAGCCAATTAAAAAATCCAGAGGGCAGGGATGTTGGTCTCCTTTTGTGGTCAGAAGGCAGGCTGGCTGCAAAAAAGGAGGCCTCTGGGGCCCCTGTTCGGATTTCCGGCCCCGGAAGAAATCTCGCTTTCTGTGCCCGTTCAGCCAGGCAGGGCGATGCTAGAGGAATAATCCAGGATTAGTCCCTTGGAAAGGTCTCTCCACTCTGCCTGTCCCAGGGACATTATTATCAGCAGGGTGACCAATGCCCTCCTTTTCCTGGACATGCCTTCCATTTCAACTTACTGTCCAGGAGGAATTCCAGAACGTCCTCCAACCAGGGTGACCAATGCCCTCCTTTTCCGGGACATGCCCTCCATTTCAACCTTCTGTCCAGGAGGAATTCCAAAAGGTCCTCCATCCAAGGTGACCAGGCGTCCTCCTTTTCTGGGACATGCCTTCCATTTCAACTTACTGTCCAGGAGGCATTCCAACATGTTCTCTATTTGGAGTATGACCAAGAAGCATGACTTTCTGTTTATGAGTTTTTATACTTTTTATTTTGTCATGCCCTACATTTTCCTTGAATGGTCCACTTTTTGAGGTCCCTTGTCCTCCTATGTGGCTGTGACATCGGGTCATCCTGATGAGCTGGAAGTTATTGATTGGTTGATTGATGGCTTTATTTTTACTCCACTTTTTACCCCAAACTGGGACATTTAAATCCAATATTGTTCCCCAACTGTACCCTCCAAGTGTTCAGATTTGGCAGGGACAGTGGAAACCCACTGGGTGAACCTTGGTCAGGTCACACTCTCTCAGCTTCAAAGGAAAGCCATGGCCAAGCCCCCTTGGAACAAATCTTGCCAAGAAAACCTCTTTAATAGGTTCGCGTTTCCATAAATTGAAGGCATGCAACAAGAGCATCTGGTGTGGTTCTTCGAAAGTGCAACCCCACATTGAAAAAAGGCTTGTGTTTTCCTAAATTGGGAAAGGCTCTTCTTGTTTCTGGAGTTGCAACCCAATTGCAGAGGACAAGGGCAGCTTTAATAGAAGTTAATGGCTAACTGGTCCCTTCTTACTGAGGTGTGACCAGTCTGGGATGTCTTGCTTCGGTTCACACTTTCTCAAAGGCTGAATCATTGCTCACGTGGCCAGATTAAGGCATTTTGGGGTCTTGGAGCATTTGTCACAATAGAGAAATGGCCCTCCAGGGCTCACATGTTTCAGCTGTTTTAGAAATGGTGGGAGTAGAAATAAATGATCAGCAAAATTCTTAAAGTGTACCGAGAAAGGCAAAACAAAACTTCAGGGATTCTCACAGCCTGATCCCAATGCATTTTTACGTAAGCAACACACCAAATGTTAGTAATGGCAGAAGTGTTGGGGGATCCGGGAAGGAATAGGAAGCAAGGCTGCATGCATTCTGCAGAATTGATGCAGTTTGACATTGCCATAACTGCCATGGCTCAATATGGGATTAGGGGGTTTGGTGAGCTATTTAGCCTTCTTTGTCAGAGAGCTCTGGTGCCATGACAAACTACAGATCCCAGGTTTCCATAGCACAGAGCCATGGCAGTGGAAGTGGTGCCAGACTGCATTAATTCTGCAGCATGACAGCAATCCAAGTGGTGCCTTTGTCACTTCAGTAGCAACCAAAGGTCCACAAGGGATTGCCCAACTCGACCCTTGCATGCATAGGTTGCAGTGAGGGTTGCCAAGTCTCAGGGCCTGTCTCTGACTCTCAGGTTTTCACAAGTTTCTCCAGGTAGGAGCCAAAAAAATAAATTAAAAAAAAATCTGCATTTTTGATAGGTTCCAACTCCAGGGAAGAGGGAAAGGCTGTACAGTAGTAGGCTAATCTCCAGCTCAGAAGAAAAGCAGCACCTTGCTACAGTTTGCAATTTCTTCCTGAATTTTTGAGGTCTATTTGCTTAGATAGCTTCCTCCTTTCCGCCAGGGCCAGGGCTTACCCTCCAACCTGCACCCACCATCTGACTAGAACCAAAGTTGTTGTTGTTGTGTGCCTTCGAGTCATTTCTGACTTGTGGCAACCCAAGGTGAGCCTATCCTGGGGCTTCCTTGGCAAGATTTCTTCAGAGGAGGTTTGCCATTGCCATCCCCTGAGACTGAGGGATCGTGACTTGCCCAGGGTCACCCAGTGAGTTTCCATGGCTGAGCTGGGATTCAAACCCTGGTCTCCAGGGCCATAGTCCAATATGCTCCATCCAGTTGGTACCAAAAGCAATGCCTCCTAAAGGCAAACAGGGTACGTTGGCACAAACTGGCATCCCTCCCGGTGTGCAAACTCCAGTTTGAAACGCCTCGCTTTGCAATAGTGTCACTTGCCCAATGGCACCCACTGGGTTTCCCTGGCCAAGTCAGGATTCAAACTCTGGTCTCCAGAGTTGCAGTCCAATCCTCAAACTGCTACACCATGCTGACCCCTGCAACGCATAATGCTTAATGCCATTGCTTGGGTCTAGGTCCCTCGGTCTCAGGTTTTGGCTTGCAGATCTCAGTGCCTGGACTGGCAACTCGGGTTGCAGTATGGGAGGTGACAATTTTCTTGCCACTTTCTGGCCCCCTGCTGCATGCCCTCAAGAGGTCCCAGAAGATGCTGGTACCCGCAGCCAGGGCCTCCTTTTTGCAGGAGTAGGCAGAGTAGCCCCTTCTCTTCTTGGCAGGGCTCTGGGGAGAGAGGCTGGGAGATGCTTTCCAGTAATGGCATCCAGAGCATTCTCTCTTTGGTGCTAATGGCCTTGGAAGTCTTTAAAAAGCCACTAAGTGGGGAGAGGGAGGGGGACGGAGATGGCTTTGACCTCCAAAACCTTTTCTGTGTTGTGTGCGTGTGTGCGTTTGCGAAAGCATCTCCAGCGTTAAGTGATGGTGGTTCTTCTTAAAAAGATATTGAACAAGGCAGAGTGTGCAAGGTGCACACAGGTCCTCATTTTGCAGCAAGGAACAGGAGAAATGCATTTATCCGTGAATGACAAGAGTACACAAATGCAACCAGTACAACCCAGTTTGCAGGGGGTTTTTTGTGCTGCACACCCTGAACTGCAGCAAGACCAGGGTTCGAAACCCCGCTCTGCCCTGGTTGGGCACTCTGTCTGAAAGCTGTATTTATTATAGTTTGATGTGTGGTCATTTGGGGATTTATTTTAGGAAGAGGGGGACAGTGGGACTGTTTTGTTGTGTATCTCATTTTATTGATATAAGCCACCTTCATCTTCTTGGAGAGGCGGGATAGAAATAAATATTATTATTATTACTATTATTATGTCACTCTTTTTCGGACTCAGAAGAAGGCAAACCTCTGGAAACATCATGGGGAGGAAAAACTAGGACTTGAAGGCACTGGACAACAACAACAGTTGTAAGCCACAACAAGCCAAAAGATAAAAAGAATAAAAGCATATGCAGCTATAAAACCATGCACAAATTAGTAGAGTCAGCCCTCCTCATCCACAGGTTTTTTTTTAAATCCATGGATCCAAGCATCCACGGCTTGAAAATACTTTAAAAATCTACACATTCCCATAGGCAGACCTTGATTTTTGTCCTTTTACTGTATCTAAGAGACACCATTTTACTATGCCATTATATTTAAAGGGACTGGAACCAAACCCCAAGGGCGATAATTTTAATTTCTGTGCGCAGATGTGGATATGCATACCCACATCCACACTGCTTGGTTGTTGTGGATGTAAATGCTGTTGTTGCTGGTAGTTTTTATAATCCCCCCCCCCCCCCAAAAAAAAGCTCAGATGTCAGGAAAGTACCTCTCTTTCTCATTCTCTTTCTAAGTCTTGCATCCCTGGGGCTTTGGTTTGCAGATCAATGGGATGTGAGCCCTTCACCTCTTATGTGTCTTCACATAGTTGTGTTAATGTGTTTGTTGGGGGGCTGTTCCTCTCTTCCCCATTCCCCCAGGCATCAGCCACAATGGGAGAGACTTGTTGTTGTTGTTGATGTTGTTTATCTTCGATGAATCTCATAGGTTTCCAACTTATGGCAATCCTAAAGTTGTGGTGGTTGTGTGCCATCAAGTCCTTTCTGATTTATGGCGACCCTAATCATGTTTTTTTTTTTCTTGGCAAGATTTGTTCAGAGGAGGTTTGCCATTACCTTCCCCTGAGGCTGAGAGAATGTGACATGCCCAAAATCATCCATGGCTCTAAAGTGCCATGTTTTATTGACACCTATCCTGGGGTTTTCTTGGCAAATTTCTTCAAAGCAGGGTTTGCCATTACCATCCTCTGAGGCTGAGAGAGTGGGACTTGCCCAAGGTCCCCCAGTTGGCTTTTGCGGCCGAATGGAGATTTGAACCCTGGTCTCCAGAGCTGCTCTTTATATAAAAAGTCTCTAGCACTCAGTGCTGCCACTGAGACCCTATTGATCTCTTGAGTCCTTGAGCTGTGGGTTTGTTTTATTTAACCTGCTGTAGCAAAAGCAGGTTTTTTTGGTACTTCAGGGGCCATTAGGCTTAGGGTGGCACTCGGTTTCCAGGTTTCCATGTGCCCGCTTCATGAGGTGTGCCAGCTGGACGACTGGCATTTCCTCGTTCTTTTCGGCTTACATTTCAGGAAGAAAGATGGACATTCCCAGCCAGAGAAAGGCTGACTTTTCTAGATCCTTGGTGACCGCATCCCCTGGCACCCCTTTATAAAGAATTTAATCTGCTCTATTATTATTATTATTATTATTATTATTATTATTATTATATCCTACTTTCCCCCTCAAAATGGCTATCTCCTGATTGTCAACCACTGCTCTTCAGGCCCAGTTTTTCTCCAAAGCTTGGTTTGGAGATGAGCCTTCAGAGCAAGGCTTACCTTTGCCAGGCAAAATGCTCGAGAGGCATTGAATCCTGGCTGATCTTGGAGGCTAAGCAGGGTTAGCCCTGCCTAGGACTTGGAGGAGAGACCGTCAAGGAAACCCAGGTCTTGTAGGTTACATTTCAGAGGAAGGGATTTGCAAAAACATCTCTTGCGTCTTCCTTCTTTAAGAAAATCCTACAAAATTCATGAGGTCGGTGTAAGGGGACAGGCGACCTGAAGTCCTATGGGGGGGGGGTTAGGTCTCCTGTCCCCTTACGCTGACCCCATTAATTTTGTGTGTGAATTTTGTGTTTGCATTTTGACAAACCATAAGGTGAAACAGCAGCAACAACAAACCCAACCAAAACACCACCCTAGGGTTATATATATCTTATATACTCAAAGCGTGAGCTCTCTGTATTGAAAAGTGAGAAGGAATCATATTGAAATGAAACAGTGGGGTGCAAATAAATTAAGTGCAAATAAATACATTTTTGAAAACAGCTTAGTCAAGTTCATTACAAAACAGATACCGTTGCAAGTGCACAAAGTTTTGTGCCACTGTCTTCTCTCTGGTGTTATAAAAAAAGTAGCAAGGAGAGAAGAAGGGCCAGGATTTCGTCCATCTTACGTTTGCGCTCTGCAGAGCTTTTGCAATGACGAAACTTATCTTTGCACGCTACACCTTTCTCCTTGGCTTTTGCTTGCAAAAGGGCTCCTTCATTCAGGCCCAAGAGTTTGGGAGTTGTTGCTCCTTTTGGGACCTGAGAAAAGGCACCTTTTAAAGACTGGGGGAGAGGAAGCCGGGCAGTCGGGTCCTCTGTGTCACCATGAGACTCATCCTTTTTTTAAATGAGTGACTCATAAGCCACATTACTGATAAGACCAGCTATAAAAGAGGCTATGAAACTACTCCAGGGCATTTCTGAAAAGTATCAGGAAATGCCTCACTTTCCAGCTATTCCATTCAGTTGCCAGGTGGGCAGGTCGCTTTTTCAAACCCAGCCAAGCCCTAAAATTGGGATGAAACTGGATGGTGGGGGGTGAGATAGGCAAAGCATCTTGTGCCAACTTTGTGAGGACTGGTTTTGTTGTTGCAAAAGTTATGTAGAGTGCAAACGTAAGATGCATGATATATGCACTTGGAGGTTCAGGTGTAGGCATATAACTGTATTGCTAAAACCATACTTGTGGAGGTGTGTGCATGTGTATAGAATCATAGAATCATAGAGTTGGAAGAGACCACAAGGGCCATCCAGTCCAACCCCTTTCTGCCATGCAGGAACTCCAAATCAAAGCATCCCCGACAGATGGCCATCCAGCCCCTGCTTGAAGACCTCCAAGGAAGGAGACTCCACTACACTCCAAGGGAGTGTGTTCCACTGTCAAACAGCCCTTAGTTTAACTTCTGTATGAACCCAGCTCTATGAAATATAATCAAATGTGTGTATATGCACACACACACTCACTTGAGTTGCTGTTGTGTGCCTTCTGACTTACAGCGACCCTAAGGCCAACCTTTCATGGGGTTTTCTTGGCAGGTTTCCTTGGAGGGAGTTTGCCATTGCCTTCTTTGAGGTGGAGAGAGTGCGACTTGGCCAAGGTCACCCAGGAGGTTCATATGGCTGAGCTGGGACTCAAATCTTGGTCTTCGGAGCCATAGTCCAACATTCAAACCACTACACCATTGTGGCTCCCCTATGCATGTATTACATATGTACATACACACACTGTTATATACTGAGAGGCAACATGGTTTAGTAGTTTGCGCATTGGACTTTGGTCCTGGAAACCAGGGTTCGAATCCCCCCTGCTCAGCCATAGAAACCTGATCTTAGGCAAGTCCCACTCTCTGCTTCAGAGAAAAGCAAAGGCAAACCCCCTCTGAACAAATCTTGCCAAGAAAACTCTGATAGGAGGATTGCCATGAATCAGAAACAACTTGAAGGCACACAACAACAAATTATATATATATATATATATATATATATACACATCCCTGAATCTCTAAGAATATACTCCATGGAGCTCTGATGAATCCCTCAAGCTCTGAGTCCCATAGCTGCTAGAGACAGAGTCTGTGTGTTTATAGTATTTTAAGACTGGACGATGGGATGTGCTGTACTGTGTTAGTAAATGGTGATGTTTGCTGCCCACATTCTTTGGATACAGAAGGGAGAAGAAATTGTGCCAGGAGTCTCAAGGGTGAGAACGAATGGCACGAGGTTATGTGACCCCTGGAAAAAGAAAATGTATGAATGTTTTTGTTTTACGGGTGAATGGGGTGCAAGCCCTCTTAAGGTTTGGATTGCTGCATCTTTTTATTGTTTAGTCCAGACAGCATAAGTGAACATCTTTGGTTTCTAAATAAAGCTTGCCCGTTTTGCTACGGAGGCTTGGATTTTCCTGTTACGACAAGACAATGTGGATTGCAATCCACACAACCTAATTCAAAATAAATAAATGTGAGTCTTCCTGGTGGTGCCAGAGAATAGTTTCATTGCTTTGCTGTAATAAATGAAGGAGGCATGCTTGCTGCCCCTTTGAAAATTGATAAATGGTACCTTGACAATGGGGGTGTGCTTGGAAATGTTTTGGGTGGCTGCCTTCCTGACCCCATCCTTCCTGTATTTTTGCAAGACAAAACTAGAGGGTTTGAGGAAAGAATTACAGGGTGAGGGGAACTGAACCTCATTCTGGGGGTCTGCATTTCAAATAAAATGAGATGCGGATGGGTGGATCTTGCTGGGCTGAGTGAAATGCCAAGAGGAGAGAATTCCTGATGGTAATTTCAGGTTAGGGTTGTAAACTGGCAACACCTCATGTGCCTGTGAGATCTGAGACCCTAACAATTGCAAACTGGTCACGGTATCATTTAAAACCCACAAAACAGTGATACCTTTATGGGGGCCAGCCAAAATACACACTATCCATGTTGCAAGTATTTGAGGCTCCACTGGCTTCTTTATTGGACAAAAATGGTTAAAAATGTTATTGGAGAGATTTTTTAAAAAAAAAGAAAAAGGACTATGTTAGTCCTTTCCATGTATTTTGTGCACTTTGGTTGGTTCAGTAAAGGAATCCCTGTTTTGTGGTTGTTGGTTGATACTATATTTATTTATTTTCATTTTATTTCTAGTCTGCCTTTCTCCTAGAAAGGGACCCACGGCAGCTCAATAGTTTTAAAGTAAATTATTTTAATAGTTTTTAAATTTTTATTGTATAATTGCTTTTAAAAAAGGTTTTTATAAAGATAAAAACCTTTTTTAAAAGAACTTTACAACAAATTTTTTAAAACTATTATAGTCATTTAGTTAAAACGATACAAAGTTAACACAAACACATAACTAAAACACACACACCATATAAAAACCACAGTGCCATGATTATATATTATAGAATCTAAGTTTACACCCAAGTTTAGAATCCAGAAAACGTATCCAAAGGTAGCCATGTTGGCCATATTGCAAAGTATATTAATATATAGTAATATACTTTGCTATATGGCCAACACAGCTTTCCCTGGATACATTTTGTGGATTGTAAACTTGAGCGTAACTTGGATTTCCCCCCGTTTTTAATTTCATCCCTAAAAGTCTTGGGTATGGAATAAAGCCCCTTAACCTCATGTGAAATCGAAGGCTTTCACGGCTGGCATCCATAGTTTTTTGTAGGTTTTTTGGGCTGTATAGCCATGTTCTGGAAGTGTTTATTCCTATTGGCAAAATGTCAGGAATAAACTCTTCCAGAACACGGCTACGTAACCCGAAAAACCCACAAAAAACCCTCTCAACTTTCTGTTCCTTAGGTTTTCTCCAAAACGCAGGGCCATTTTTATTTCACCCAAAAGACAGGGATCTAAACTTGCCTTCAGCAAGAAAGGTGTCTCTTGATGGAGGCAGGGAGACGGATTCCTTGTTTTGAGAGTTAGGAATGTAGGGTCAAGGCAGGGAGCAAGAAGGTGGGCTGTTTGGAAAAGGGCAAAAATCCTGGTAATTAAAGGGCGGCCGTCCAGCCGAGGGTCCTTCTCGAGGGCAGGGTGGGTCCTAATGGCCAGGTCCCTGCGCAGCAGGGGGTTTAGTCCCCTATATCATTTCTTTAAGCAGGTAGGCTTTTGCTAAGGCTGGTGGGATTTGTTTTGGCACGTAGGGTTGACTTTGGTACCCGAAGATCCCAAAGGATTTTTTCTTGGAGGCTGTGACCCCCGACCATGGGCCGCGAAGCCTCCCCTCCTTCCCCCCATTGTGTAAGCAATTCAAGTGGCAATCCATTAAAGGGCAAACAAGCAACACAGCCGCCCACACCTCCTGCCCCCTTTGCAAGATGCTATCTCCCATTTTGTGGATCCTCTCAGGGCCTTTCTGGCGGATGGCTTATCAGACCCACATTCCAGCCTCCCTTCTCACTGTCTCACATTAACATTTGCCCCTCCATTAGGAAACATGTTCACACATGTGTCCAGAGAGAGAGGCCAAAGGTTGCCTGGCCAAGATAACTTAGTGCTTGCAAAGGTTCAGGGGCAGGAAAGGGACGGTGCTTTTTCAGCAACAACACACCGCAGTTTTAAAGCAGCAGCTGCCCTAAGAGGCTTCTGCAGCCTTAAAGACTAAAAGGGTTTATTATTGCAGGACGTGGGCGATGAGGATTGTCTGTGAAAACTCAGGTGGTAGTAAATGCATTACTCTCTCTGGATGCTGTTTTGGCAGCAAACGGGCTGGCAGAGCCACCCTTGGGTTATGATATCCATAAAAATATGTGCGTTCATTGCATTTATTCCTATGCCTACGCAGGGGGAAGGAGAATTTTTAGTATTCAATTTTAATTTTAGATCCCAATGGTGGTAGAGTGCTTTGAGCATTGGGTTGTATCCGCGCTGCAGAAATAATCTGGTTTGACATTGTTTTAATTGCCCTGGCTCTATATTCTGGCACAGAAATGAAAGGTGGATTAGAAATGAAATAAATACAGTATCATTCAAAATCCACAAAATAGACCTTTATTGGTCTAACCAAATGCACAAAATATACAGAAAGGACTAACACCATCCTTTTTCTCTTTCTTTTGTTTCTCTCTTTTCTCCTGTAACATTTTTAACAGCTTTAACATCCTGGGATTTGTAGTTTGTTGTGGCACCATGCTGCCTCACAAAACTACAGTTCCCAGAATCGCGTAGCGTTAAACTATGTGTCAAGGCTGCATCCGCACTGTGGAAACCAACCCAGTTTGACACCACTTTAGCTGCCATGGCTGAAGGCTGTATAATTCTGGGAAGTGTCATTTGTTGCGGCGCTAGAGCTCTGGCAGTTAAAGTGGTGTCAAACTGGATTATTTCCGCAGTGTGGTTGTCCTCTGGGAGACCAGCGTTCAAATCCCTGCTCGGCCTTTGAAACCCTCTGGGTGACCTTGAGCAAGTCACACTCTCTCAGCCTCAGTCCCACATGGTAACTGTGCTATGTGACAAAGTCCTTCCTTTTATGCAACTTGACTCTCAGCTCCAGCAGATAATCTTTTCCAGCTGTCCTACCCAGTCAATTTTAAATCATGACTTTTTAAGAATGTACTTATATAAGGGCATTTTAATGGTTTCATAGTATTATGTTTTACCTGCTGGTTTTATGTGTTTTCTTTGTTGAATTTTAACATGTTGCCTTGAGGAGAGGTACAAAAGAAATAATAATAACAACAACAACATCTGGCTAGGTTAGTATTATGAAACAGAGAGAAAAGCTTCCTCCATGCCATGCATTATTTTATATAGCTCTATCGTATTGAAGGATAAGTTTCTTGGGAGTTTTCCCTTGCAGAACTGAGGCCCAGCCCTTGGCGAATGTGGCTGGCTTTTTCTTTTCATGTTTAAAACATCTCTCTTTCTCTCTTCCAGTTGAGTTTGAGGACTGCCAGGGGGGCACGCAGGCTTTGTACGCTGCAGAGGACGGCGATTTCCGTGTCCTGGCCGACGGAACCGTCTTGGTTCGGCACCACACGCGGTTGTCTGGGCCGGAGAGGACCTTCACTGTGAACGCCTGGGACGCCGCAGGGACCAAATACTCCACCTTGGTGACGGTGCAGAACAAAGGACGCCTGCAACCTTCCCAGGTAACTGCGCGATGCGTGTCGGGGAAGGAGCGGAGGAGCACAGGTGGCTAGGAGGCACCATGGCAACCTTTGTGTGCCTCCGGGGAAATGTGGGGGTGGACGGTGGTGCTGCTCCTGGGCTGCGGACAGGTGGAATGCACCTCTCTGCGAAGGGGCCTCTTAGGGGACACATGAAACCCAGCTCCCAAAACAGGAGCCTTAGCAAGAATTACTCTTGCCTCCTAGGAACTGCCAACAAATAACAGGAGCAGGAGGCTGTATAGGGTGATTAAAAAAGAACGGTGTTGCAAACTCGAAGGCTCCCACTGCTGGCATCCATAGTTTTTTGTGGGTTTTTCGGTCTATTTGGCCACGTTCTAGAACAGTTTATTCCTAACATTTTGCCAACACCTGCGGCTGGCATTTTCGTCTGACTCCATACAATCCTGCCATTAAGACTGTGTTGGAAGTGATGTTCTTATTTTAAGAAAAGGAAGGCATTACAGAGTAGGAAATACACCTACGCACAGCAAATATCCTAGCAGTTACTATCATCTGGAGATGAAACGTCAGGAATAAATTTTTCTAGAACATGGCTGCATAGCCTGAAGAACCCGGAAAAAACTATGGTAAAGCTGTTCCTATTTGGTTTTGCACCATTCTTTTTGGGTCCCCCGGTATTTCAGAGGGAGGGACTGGGAAGACCACCTCTTGAGTCTTCCTTGCCTAGAAAACCCTACAAAATCCATGGGGTTGCTATAAGTTGACAGACATACCCTGCCTAAAGGCACTAGGTTCTATCTGATCTTGAAAGCGAAGCAGGTTAGTCCTTGGATGGGAGACCACCAAGGAAAACCGGTTGCTGGAGGCTGCATTTCAGAAGGAGGAAATATCAAAACCACCTTGCCTAAGAAAACTCTTTGAAATTCATGGGGTCACTATAAGTCAATAGGCAACTTACAGGCACATACAGAGTCAATGTAATACCCCTGAAGGACCAGATCCAGACAAGAGACTGGCCATAAATACCAGGTGCTTTTAGGGTCTATTTCAGAGGAAAGAACTGGCAAAACCACCTCTAAGGATTCCTTGCCTAAGAAAACCCCTTGATATCAATGGGGTTGCCATAAGAAGTTAGGCAACAAAATACTCAAGGCACCAGATTCCCATTTGATCTTGGATGCTAAACAGGGTCAACCCTGGTTAGTCCTTGGATGGGAGACCGCCAACAAATACTAGGTGCTATTAGTTTGTAATTTCAGAAGAAGGAATTGGAAAAACCACTCAGAGGTTTCCTTGTCTAAGAAAATCCCATTCAAAAATTTATGGGGTTGCTGTGAATTGACAGATGACTTGAATAATAATAATAATAATAATAATAAATTTATTTTTATCCCGCTTCTTCCAAGGGTCAAAGGCGGACTACAATAGCAAACATACAACATAGTAAAATATATCCCATTACCCTCCTTCATAAAAATACACACAACCAAGGCCCAAACCCCTTTGCCTTTGGGGTATGCAACAGTTGCTACAGAAGGGATAGAGAAAGCTGTTAATTTCTTCTTATACTTGTGTCTTAAATGCTTTAAAACTGTCGGAAAGTCATGCTGCTTTTGAAAAGGATGGTGTTTGCTTTTTAAGCAAAACACCAGCAGAAAACAAACTCCAAGCAGATAATTTCATACATAGGATGATGAATAATAATAATACAAGAAACACAGAGGACATAGAACAACAGAAGGCGGCCTGTAGGCAATACAATATAACAAGAATATCACAAACTGACAAGGCCATATGTAAGCAAACAAGAGCTATATAGGGATCACGAACAGCAAATAAATAATTGACAAGTATAAATTGTTTTGGCAAACCTCCCCTGAATAAACCTTGCCAAGAAAACCCCATGATGGATCTGCCTTAGAGTCACCATGTCAAAAAGGACTTAAAGGCACGCAACAATGACAATAAATTGTTTCAAGAGAGTGATAAACACAGCCCTGCTTATAAGTATATATAGCATCTCTGGTTTTCTTTTGGCATTTTGCTTATTGAGAGACTCCGTTGTTTCCTGTTATTTGCTTTTATTTGCTCTTTGCCTTTATTATCCTTACTATCATTATTATTAGGTTACTGTCGGAACTTCCTGCTGTTGAAAATGGAGTAGATTCCCTCCAGGATATTTTAGAAGAAAGTGATCCTCGGTGCCCATTTTCCCATTGAAAAGGATCATGAGTCAAAGTTTCTTGACTCCATACAATCCTTCCATTAAGACTGTGTTGAAAGTGATTTTCTTATTTTAAGAAAAGGAGGGCAATACAGAGGAGCAAATAACACCTACGCACAGCAATATCCGAGCAATTACTTTAATCCTGCACGCCACCAGAAAAAAACCTAAATTGGAAATAAAAAGAAATCTTTGTAGCTGTTCATTAAAGGAAAATTGGTTTAGAAAAGTAGAATTGCAAACAATTGGGGGATTATTGCAAAATTGCAAAAGGTTGGGTGAATTATAGGTGTGCATTTTTATAGGTGTCCGTTCCTTTCCATTGCGTGTCCAAAAGTCAGAACTATGAATCGGTTTGGATAAATGAGTCTTACTTGAAAAATACCTTGACTTTACAGAGGTTGGTGGAGTCTTTAAGCAAATTTCAGGAGAGCTTTAGTTCTTTATTTCTGCATGGCTGAGGATTGGATCTGATGCCCTATGTGATCCCTACCAACTCTAAGATTATCTTATTATTTAGCTGTATAGTTTTAATCTAAAGTTATCTTATTATTTAGCTGTATAGTTTTGATCTATCCTTTGAGTTGCCTTTGGTTCCATATTGCAGAAAAGCGGGATATTTCAGAAAATGAAATAAAACTGGGCAGTGAACATCAATCATCAATCTTTCTCCTTGCGGTCACCAGGGCATCACAATTCCAGCTCTTTTAGCATTGCGGCCCTTCTATAAAGCCACTCCAGAATTAACTTTTCTGGATTTATGATCCCATTAACGTCCAGTTTACAGATCTTGAAGGAACTGGAGCAGGGTTTAACAAATCTCAGAAGTTTTTCTGTTACAGCAGTTTAAAGAAGGGGACAAAGGGAGCGCAAGGACACAAGCTTGCTCTTGGCAAGATTTTGTAAAAATCCAGAAAACCCGGTTTTTCCAGTTTAGAGATGGGGGAAGACAGAAACTGGGAGGAAAATTGCAATGTATCAAATGCTGTACTTCCTCTCTTATCAAATCAAATCCATTTAGCAAATCTATGTAGTGTGTGTGTGTGTGTGTGTGTATGCCTTCAGGTTACCTGTTGACTTAGAATAGTAGAATCATAGACCTGGAAGAGATTTATGGCTATCTAATGGATTTTATAGGGTTTTTTTAGGCAGGAATCCTCAGAGGTGGTTTTGCCAGTTCCTTCCTCTGAAATCCAGCCTATAGCACCCAGTATTCATTTGGCGGTCTCCCATCCAAGTACTAACATCCAGTACATCCAAATTGTTCTTCTTTGGTTTCTCTTTTCCAAGTGAAAAACTCTAAACTCTTGGGTCCTTTTTGCAGGAGGGAGAGGAGAAGCCGGATGGGTCAGCGGTGCTTCGTTTCCCGTTGGCGAAACCTGGCCTGAAGAGGCAGAAGAGAGATTGGGTGATCCCTCCTATAAGAGTGCCTGAAAATGAACGGGGTCCCTTCCCCAAGAGGCTGGTCCAGGTATGGTTTGCTCCTCAATGTCCATCCATCAGAGTTCTGAAGCATTGCTCCTGGCACTATGTCTCCCAGAATTCTCTTGGTGCTTGGCTGGCTGGGGGATTGTGGGTGTTGAAGGCCAACATTGGCTGTGAAATTCTGGGAACTATAACTCTTCCAAATTCTCATCCACCCTGGAAGTAATAAATTGCTGCTCATTCCCAGGAGACATAGGTTTGCAAGCATATTTTGCAATCAAGTGCAAAATAATCCATTTCTGAAGGTGGGGAGTATTTGGTGCTATGTCCATAGTAGCTGCAGGTGCAAAATAATCCATTTCTGAAGGCGGGGAGTATTTGGTGCTTTATTCCCACATTAGCTACAGGCTAAATTTGAAGTGGGTAATGAAGAAGATATTGAAATAGTTATAAAATTTCTATTCCTCGGCTAAAGTAGTTAATGGAAACAGAGACAGTAGTCAAGAAATCAGAAGACAACGAACGTTGCATCTGCACTGCATAAATAATCAAATTTGGTGTCAAACTGCACCATTTCTGCAGTGCAGATGCAGCCTAAGACTTGCTTGGAAAAGCAACCATGACAGAACTAATTCAGACCTTCAAGGGTAAACATCCAAGCTGGGATATTTCTGATTTCTGTGTATGGCTGTGAAAGCTGAATGGTGAAGAAAGCTTACTGGAAGAGCATCGCCTCCTTTGAAATGTGGAGGATAGTATTGCAGATACTCTGGATTGCCAAAAAGACAAATAAATGAGTCTTGAGAGTAAATCAATCCCAAAATCTCCCTAGAAACCAAAATGGCTAAAGGGAGGCTATTGTTCTTTGAACTAATGACATGACATGACTCACTGGAAAAGACGATAATGCTTGATAAAGTGGAAAGTAATAGGAAAACAGGAAAACCACATTACAGATGGATTGATTCCATCAAGGAAGTCACGGGTTTGCAAGATCTGAGCAGGGCTTGCAAAAGTCTCTCCTTCAGAGGAGTGCTGTAAGCTGAAGCTGACAATAATAATAATAATAATAATTATTATTATTATATTACTTACCCACCTTCCCCTATGGATTGAGACAGGGAACAACAACAAATCAACAATTACCAACATCAGTTAAACCATGTTAGTTAAAACACACACCAGTTTAAAAGGACTTTGCACTGGGATGCATTGGCAGGAGCCTTTCCTGATGCCTCCTCAAGATCTTGCTGGTGGTGTTTGCAATTAGAAAGTGTACTTTGCATGTGTTTGGCTTTCTGGAACAGTTTTCAAAATGTGCAGTTGAAATATTGGTCCTTATGGACAGATATGGGAAACTTCATGGTGCTCCAGACCAGCAGCTCTGTTAGAAAGGTGACCTCAGTGGTCATTCCTATCTCTCTTTGTTTCTTAACTTCAGATCAAATCCAACCGGGACAAAGACACCAAGATTTTCTACAGCATCACTGGCCAGGGAGCAGATACTCCTCCCGAGGGAGTCTTCATCATTGAGAAAGAGACAGGATGGATGAAAGTGACCCAGCCGCTGGACCGGGAGTATATAGACAAATACCATGTAAGGGCGCCCTTCCCAATTCAGGATTCGGGGGGTCTGGTTTGGAGCTGGAGGATTCATGCTCACATAGAACATCTGGGGAAATGGAGGGGTTTTGTATCAAGGTGAGCATGAAGCTACCTATGGGTCACACTGGGCCCCTGGACACTACTTTTGTGGGCCCTGAAGCCTCCCACTAGTTCCCCAAAGACCCCAACCCTCCTTTTTTAAATTTTCAGGCAGTTTTTGCCCCCAAACCATACAAAAAGCCCCCCCCATGAAAGTACATGAAAATACCCCATAAGCATCCTGTTGTTGTTGTTGCTGTTATGTACCTACAAGTCGTTTCTGACTTAAGGTGACCCTAAGGCAATGAGATTTTCTTGGCATGTTTCTTGGTTATGAGATTTTCTTGCACATTTCTTCAGACAGGGTTTGCCATATTTCATCTTCTGAGGCTGAGAGAGTGTGACTTACCCAGTGGGTTTCCATAGCCGAGCGGGGAATCCAACCTTGGTCTCCAGACTCCTAGTCCAGTACTCGAACCACTACGCCATGATAAAAATACCTCTCTCATACACCTCAATTTTCCTCTCAAAATGATGCAAATTGATCAGTGTCACTACCTGACACCATTTTGCGAAGACTTGCAAAAGAAAACCAAAGTATTTTAGCTCCCAGGGGTAGGGTCTGGGTAAGAAATAATATTGCCCACAATTTCTTCCAATATAGGCAAAGGCAGCGTAAGGTCTCTTCTCAGTTTGAGATTCAGGGATCCTTGATAGGTCTGGGGGGCTTATTCCTCTCAATCTGGGGATGGAGGAAGTGTTTGGGACACAGCAATGTAATCCTACATCTCCCTTTGTCTCCCTGTAGCTTTTATCGCACGCCGTGTCCGAAAATGGCAAACCAGTGGAGGAACCGATGGATATCATCGTCACCGTCACGGACCAAAACGACAACAAGCCCCAGTTCACCCAGGAGATCTTCCGGGGGTCTGTCTTGGAAGGAGCCACACCTGGTAAAAAGAGGAGAGAAATTGAGGAGGGGGATGGAGTGGCCCCACTTTGGGGCAATGGCATTAGAGAAGGGTCTCCTCGTCCAGATTCTATGCAAACATTTTTGCAAAAGCTTTAGTTGTGTGCCTTCAAGTCATCTCCAACCTATTGCAACCCTAAAGCAAACTGATTTCTTGGCAAAGTTTTGTCCAGAGAGGGCTTGCCCTTCCTCTCCTCTGAGGCTGAGAGATTGTGACTTCCCTAAAGTCACCCAGTTTCCAGGGCTGGGGGGATTTGAACCCTGGACTCTAGAGTCATATAGTCCAAAGCTCAAACCACCGCACCACAATTGACTCATCTTCATCTGGATTCTGCATGAACTCCACAGGATTTTTTTTTTTTTAACAGCGGTTCATATTTCAGGGCCACTGAGATTATCTTGGCTATCTTGTTGAATCTGCAAAGTTTGTGTGTTTTCCCTTTGTGCCCTTTTAAAAGAAAGAAGATCCTGACCTCACTCCAAATACAAAATGAATGCTATTCTAAGTCGGAATCGATGAGAGAGCAAGAGAAACAAGTACTCATTCCCGAAATACTGTTATTTCCACTTTGCAAATGTATTAATCCTATTAGCTTACCCATTTTGGCAGCGGGCATGACTTTCCTGAGCCAAGCCAGGATGTTCGGTGGATGAGTGTGCCAGCTTCGGAGTAAAAGTGAAGGAGGGTCACACCAGAATTAGGAAAAGTTACTTTTTATTTGGCCCTGATTCCATCTGCCCATCCCATCGTCTCCATCGGTTGCTGAATAGAAAGCCAACACTTATGTAGAGGAGACCCATTGAATCAATTGGATTTACTTCAGTCTAGCAATTGGATTTAAACCTTGGACTTTATTTCTTTGCATCCTGGGATTTGCAGTTTAGGGAGAGGAGGGTTGGATTGTGACTGGAGGCCAGGGTTCAGTTCCCTTCCTAGCCATGCAAAGCCATTGGGTGTCCTTGGGCAAGTCACAGTCTCTCAGCTTCAGAGAACGGCAATGGCAAAACTCCTCTGAACAAATCTTGCCAAGAAAACCCCATGATAGGTTTGCCTTAAGGTCGCCATAAGTCAGAAACAACATGAAGGCAGACAACAAAAAATAAATGTATAATTGATAAATGAAAGTATTATTTTATATTTACTGCCCAATATCCAACTTAGAGCAACGTACTCCAAAAATAGCTGTATATTATACCTTATGTAACACAGATTAACTTCTATCGATGAGTTCTCTGTAATGAACAGAAAGATGTCTCTCATTTAAACAAGAATCAAAGCTATGTACAATAGCATCCAAAACCCACAAGACAGCAATACCTTTTTTTGCTCCTGTATGATTTTTAACACCTTTGCCTGATGAAGGAGCCAGCAGAGCTTTGAAAGCTTGCAACATAAAGATGTCTTTCATTCAGACAAGAATCAAAACTGTAACTCACTAAAACAGTCTTAGAAAAAGAGCTAAAACACAAATGTGGGTAGTTTAATAATATTCCCAGGGACTGTCCCTGGATCTCAGGTTTTGGCCCAGCGACCTTAAGGTTTTAATTCTGAACTGAGAACCCTTATTGTCCTATCCGAAGATCCCAGATTCAAGAGAGACTCTAAGTGGCCATTTGGGCTACCTTCTTTGACTTGCTTGGTACAGACATGTACTCTTCTTTTCTGCCTGGTTATAGGGACCTCTGTGATGGAAGTCTCGGCTACCGATGCCGATGATGCCATTGAAACCTACAATGGGGTCATTGCCTACTCCATTATCAGCCAAGTGCCTGAAGAGCCCCATAAGCAGATGTTTGCCATCAACAGGGCAACGGGGGCCATCAGCGTCATTGCCAGCGGCCTGGACCGAGAGGTAAATGACCGGGGAGCTGTGAATGTGGGGTGGTGATGGTGACTTTCCATCTAGGAAGGGACTGGGAGATGGGGACTGGCCAGCCAGGGTGAAGGGCAACCTCATTGTCAGCACATAAAGACTTTGGTGCAGTGTTCCAGCACTAAACTATTTTTATGTTTAAGGTCTTGCTTTGAGCATTGTTATGCCCAGCGGTGTCAGACTGGATTATTTCTGCAATGTGGATACAGCCTATGTGGGTGGAAACGCCCAGGACAGATAGCCACGGATTCTGGCCTGAATCCCTGCTATTAGTCCCCAAACATAGCTGACCCACTGAATCACTGGAGTTCCCCATTCAAAAACTGATTTAGCAGGTCTGCTCTGTTTGGGATTGTTCCAGAAATGAGAATCCTGCAACTGTCTAGGTAAGATTGGACTACAGCTCCCAGCATTCCTCACCATTGGGTCTACTGGTCCAAAGGGCTGTTGGGAGTTATGGTCAAAAGGTCCATAGGATTCCCATCCTTTGGACTAATCCTGTAGCTTTTAGCTGCAGCATAAAATTCATTTTCTATTCCCTTGGCTGAGTCATTAATGAAAATGGAGACAGTAGTCAAGAAATCAGAAGAGGATTAAGGTTGCGTCTGCACTGCAGAAATAATTTATTTGCCTGCACACTCCAGAGTGCTGTTTGATTGATGTCTTAACCCTGATGGGAGTGAAACCCCGTATCTCTTCCAGAGAGTAAAAGAGTACATCTTGACCTTGCAAGCTGCAGACTTGGATGGCGAGGGGCTGACCAACAGTGCCACAGCAGTGATAGAAATCACAGATGCCAATGACAATGCGCCCGAGTTCAAGCAGCAAGTAGTAAGTGCTCCTCTTCCGCTTTGAAGGGGTATCCACTAGGAAGCAAGGGGCAATGCAGCCCATTGGATAGATCTGTTAAAGGCACAACTAAAAGCTGGAGTACATCTGCCTACCCTACTTGGGTTGTGCTGGGTGTTACCCCCAAAGGGTCTTGCAGGATTGGGGTACCCCATCTGCTGAAATGGCATCCAGTGGGGTTCTTGCAAGCAAACAAACAAACTCTGGGTGAAGCAAGCAGGGAGGTTTGTGGGCTCTGGGCAAAGGAGAAGAAATGGGGAGTAATTTTGTCCCTAATGAAAGGATTCCACTTCTCTCAGTACTCAGCGGAGGTGCCAGAGAATGAAGTGGGGCTGGAGGTTGTGCGCTTGGCGGTCACTGACAAGGACGAGGAAGGGACGCCAGCATGGCGGGCCAAGTACGCCATTGTGCAAGGCAATGAAGGCGGCTTCTTCAGCATATCGACAGACCCAGAGACCAATGAAGGCATCCTGACAACAGCAAAAGTATGTGGAGTGACCCATATTTGAAGGCGCATGCGAGTACGGGGCTTGAAAAGGGACTCTGTGAAACTATCAACTCACGGAATCCTCCACTGGCTGGGATTCTGCGATTTGTAAGGCAAAAGAAAAAAGTAATTTTCTGTCTAATTCTGGGATAATTCTGGGAGTTGTAGTCAGTGAAAAAGTAACTTTCCTATGTCCTTTGCATATACCGTGACAAATCAGCAGCTAGAAGAAGGCTGCTGCCAACCATCCCCTCTTCCGGCTTTCAAAGTTAGAATAGCATTGTTAAGAATAAGGAAAACGAATGCTGAATAATTTAATTTCTTGATATAGTTAAAAAGTTTGGTCAATGCACTATTGGGGAGACCCCTGAATGGCCTAATTTGGGGGCCCTCCCCACATAAAGTGAAATGGAAAGCTAGAACATGGGAGGGAAGTACCATTCTCCTAAATGATTGCCACATTTTCCCAAATCTGAAAGGCTGAAAGAGGTTCCTCACCTTGGCACGGCTGTGCAATTTCGGTTGTGCTGAATGCCTTTTCCTCCTCCTATTCCCACTTTAGGCTTTGGACTTTGAAGTGCGGAAGCAGTTCGTCCTCCAGGTGGCCGTCACCAATGAGGTCCCCTTCGTGGTCAAGCTCCCCACTTCCACGGCCACCGTGACGGTCAACGTGAGAGATGCGAACGAGGCCCCGGTCTTTTCGCATCCGGTCCAAAAAGCACAAGTCTCTGAGGACATTCCCGTGGGAGAGAAAATCATTGCCTACACGGCTCGGGACCCGGATAGGTTTCAGGCCCAGAGAATCAGGTGAGCTGCTTTGTTGCTGGCCGCGTGGGAGCGATCAGTGGGTGGTCAACATGTGACGGTTACCCAGCAGCAGTCGTCTTATGTGCTGGAACTGGTGTAGTCCCAAGCCTCTCCAAGTGCTCTTTGACCCATGCTATTGCTATTAGATCGGCTTTATTGGTGGTAAAGCATACAGCAAGTGGTACCCAACAGGTAAGGATCCCAGTCCTTCCACTGTGATCCAGCATCCCTGCAAAGCCAGTGATGGAACTGGGCCCCTAAACAACCAGGTCTACTTTGATTATTATCCCTGGGTGGCAATCCAGTTCCCCATGGCTGGCTAAACAGGGAGCCCCTGCGCTGGAGTGTGCTTTCTCCAGGGCAAGGCCAAGAGAAGATGGGCTCCCAAGGGTTACTCAGTGCAGAAGCAAACAAAGAAAACCAAAGTGTGTAGGCATGATGACCCACCTCTCCAATATTTACAAGAGCTGTAAAAGCAGATTATGGTTGTTGTGTGCCTTCAAGTCATTTCAGACCAATGGCGACCCGAAGGCGAACCTGTCATGGGGTTTTCTTGGCAAGATTTGTTCAGAGGGAGTTTATCTTCCTTCCTTTGAAGCTGAGAGAGTGTGACTTGCCCAAGGACACTCAGTAGGTTTCCATGACTGAGCAGGGATTCAGCACTCCATCTCTGGAGTTGTCATCTGACACTCAAAGCACTACGTCATGCTCCTTAGGTAACTACTTACAGGTAGTTATATATCTTGTAATATGTTGCTTCGGCCCTCAAAAGTAACTTGTTACAGGTAGCAGTGCATTGCAATCTGTTGCTTCACCTCTCAACTCTAACTGCTGTCAAGACATGTTTTATAAGTTGTTATTTGTTGGTACAAAAGTACCAAACAAGGTCACTACTACAAGGCGACTCTTTCTACATCACTGAAAGCTGTTGATATTCAGCCAGCATGCTAAGAAGGACTCCAGGACCCATCTACCTGTTGGCAGAGCCCCAAGTCAGAAACAACTGACAGCGTCCTCTGTAAGGAATCCCAGGGTGGAGCCCGATTTCCCTGCCTTCCAGTAACCAGGTGATCCATCATCATCACTTCTTAGTGTGGCTACTTAATGGATGGAAACCTGGAGGCTTTGAAGGTGGGATGTGGAGAAGGGGAAAACGAATGCTCTTAATGGATTCAGGGTGGTGCTGGGGTAGGAATCTACACGCTTCACCAAGTGCAGAAAGAGCTCTATGGCTCTTCATTTTCACCGCCCTTCACGTAATGAATTATTCTGCCTTTTTTTTAAAGCAGGGATGGGCACATCCAGAAGAAGGGGTCAAGTTGCCATTTTAAGGCTCCTCCTGATCTCACAATGCGTCCATTTTCTGGATCGATTGTGAGAACAGGAAAGGAGGGGATGTTGTAGCTACTGTTAGGGGCTGTTTTGAGATGGGGTTGGGGGGATGAAACATCATTTAAAGGCAAACCCAGCCCTCCTGAAGCCCCAAACAGAAAATGGGTTTTCTACTTCAAAAAGTGCAGGGATAAAACACGGAGGAAATTGGCTGCCCCTCTGGGAGGGAGCAAGCTGAGCTGGATTTTCAAAGATTAAAAAGGATATCAAAATAGTGATATTTTCTCACTGAGGATGGCTGTGTAGCAATTTGAGTGTTGGACTTTGGACTCTGGAGACCAGGGTTCGATTTCCTGCTCAGCCATAAAACCCACTGTGTGACTTTAGGCGAGTCACACTCTCTCAGCCTCAGGGGAAGGCAGTGGCAAGCATCCTCTGAACCAATCTTGCCAAGAAAACCCCATGATGGGTTTGCCTTAGGGTAGCTGTAAGTTGGAAACAACTTGAAGGCACACAACAACAACATAGGATAGGGCAGTGCCTTTGACATGCTGGGGTATTTTTTAGCCCCTTCCAACTCTCTGTGTTTCTGAGAATGGGCTCAAATGGTACAATTCGAAAAGAACTGTGGTACATTTGCTTGTCTTCCCTTCATCCCAGTGCAAAGGGGGTGTCTTGCTGGTTTGAACCTCCTGCCCTGTGGCACCCATTTTATCAGATTTTCCTTTGGGATTTTATCTTTCTCTTCTGCTCGATTTCAGGTATTCCATTGGGAATGACCCAGCTGGCTGGCTAGCCATCCACCCCGAAAACGGCATCATCACGACCAGGAGCCCCCTGGACCGGGAGTCCCCTCTGGTGCAGAACAGTACCTACAAAGCCATCATTCTGGCCGTGGATGATGGTAATTGGGAGGGAAAGCTGTGCGACTGGGAATGGGGTCAGGAAGGAGGAGCCCTTTTGTGGGGGGAATGAATCAATGGCCCCTTTGTCTCGGCCTCAGCGACTTCTGCGTGAATGCTCCCCATGTGAGGGGCACATGGTGGCAGAGCCGCACAAACACACCCCACACACAACACACTCCCCATTCAAAGGATGTCACGAGAAACCTCATCCTGGGCTTGGGCTCTTTATCTGGTTTAGAGAGGGAGGGAATGCTGCATCTCCAGCCTTTTAAAGGTACAAATCAGCCACCTGCTGGCTGCATCCAGAGCTTGAGGGAAGTTCCTCTTCTGGACTACAGTTCCCAGAATCCCCTGCTGGCCCAGAAATGACATTACCCCCAAGCTCTGGTTCGGTCAGGAATGAATGGCCTTGCAATGCCACTCCTTCATTACAACTATAGCAAAAAAACGAAAGAAGTATGGTCTGCAGACCAAACAAATGCTCTGATCAGACATTTGTGCACTCCTCCACAAAAATATTATTATTTTATACAATGCATTCCTCTGACAACTGGGTCTGTGGTGTCAGTACTCCAAATCTTTGACTCTGATTCATAGGATATATCCTTAAAACTAAAAAAAAAATGTAAAAGTAAGGCTAACAGAATATAATAAATATTTGTTTTTGTTGTTGTGTGCCTTCAAGTCATTTTAGACTTATGGCATCCCTAAGATAAACTCATCATGGGGTTTTCTTGGAAAATGTTGTCCATTGCAGGTTTGCCATTTTCTTCCCCTGAGGCTGAGAGAGTGTGACTTGCCCATTGGGGTTTCCATAAGCGAATGGGGAATCGATCCCTGGTCTCCGTATTCAAAGTCCAACACTCAAACTACTATGCCATGCTGACTGTCCATAATAAATATACTGTTATAATATTATACGTTCCTAATTTGGATCTGGAGTTCAAATTGGGTGCATTTCTACTGACTCCAACTCTACCCAAAATTACTGACAGTTCACAGCTTTGCTAAAAACCATGCCAAAACCACCCTAGGTGTACAAAACTGAGTTCCAACAATAAAAAAGAACCCTTCCCCATGAATCTTTTTTAAACATTTTGTGGCCAAAACAGTGATAAAACATTACTTCTAGCTGCAGTTTTGTCCAGGATACTTAATTTTACTACTCAAAAAAAAAAGGGGGGGGGGAATGCGTCAGCACTCACAGATTGCAACCCACACCATTGCTGTACAAAACTTGCATGTTTTACGCTTTGGGAGGGAAAGAAAGTAGGTTAATGAGACCCAAACTGTGCAAATTAATGCTGAACGAAACACGCTGATGTCGGCTTCTTATGATCCTGCGTGCACATGCTTTGAACTGTATTTTCCAAGCTCATCCGGAATCAAAAGAAGCTCCCTGGCAGTTTGAAAGTCAATCTTAATATTTCCTTGACATATTTTGGCACGCTTCTCCCTTCCAGAAATCCCACGCAGCCCAGATCCCTAGAATAAATTACGTAAATGCAAATAGTTGGCACATGCCTTCAGTTCTCTGTGCTTCGTTCACAACTTTGCTGTTGGTATCCATTAAGGTTTGGACTGAATGATGCCAAGAGAGGTCTTATCAAGGTTAAAATGGAGGAAGTCATGCCAGGGCAGAGCAGAGAGACAGAAGGTAGACATTAGCTTGAATGTTGGAATATGGCTCTGGAGACCAGGATTTGATTCCCAGCTTGGCTGTGAAACCCACTAGTTTGACCTTGTGCAAGTCATACTCTCTCAGCCTCAGGGGAAGGCAATGGCAGACCTCCTCTGAACAAATCTTGCCAAGAAAGCCCCAGGATAGGGTTGCCATAAGTTGGAAATGACTTGAAAGCACACAACCACAACAACAGTCTTGCCAGAACAAAAGGATGCTCTTGAGGCTGAAGGTGAACATAGTGCTACCAGGGTCCATGAAGATCAGACGACATCATCATCATCATCATTGGAGCTCTTTGGAAGCTGCAGCCATGTGGACTAGAAACCTTCCTTTCTCATTGATAGCCAAGGAATGCTTATCATTTCCATTGTTAGTAATTATTTTAATTACTAACTATTCTGTCTCATCATTATTATTATTTTGTATCCCGCTCTTTCCCCAGAACTGGGGCTCAGAGCAGCTTCACAACATTAAAATAGTACAATTAAAAACATAGAAAAAGGGAATTACATTTGTTTGTCCTTCCTAATTTTCTGTCCGTTGTGACTTCTTTTTCTTATTCCACCTCTCTCTTAAGTAGAAACTTTTATGTTGCTTCAAGCTTGATTTGCTTTTTGTCATTTCTCTTAAAAAGTTTCTTTATATAACTGCAAATTTTGTTAACTTTCTTCTGATTTTCTCCCCAACTCCATTTATCTTAACAATATTCTATAAAGGTTTCCCAGTCTTTTTTTGTTTCTTCAAAAACAGCTTTCTATTTAAATTACAAAGGAAAGTACTGTGTTTAATTTTCTAGTTTTGTATAATGACTGTGTAAGATAACCGGATTGCTATTTTGAGGGAATTAATATGGGGTGGTGGTGGTTAGGGATGGTGCTGTTAAAAAAATTAAATTCATAAAAACCAATTTTGAAAAAAGCCAAGGAATGCTGCACGCTCTTCGTCTGCAGAATTGCTCATGCAAATACATGGCAAAGGACTGCTGGTCTTGAACCGAGCTACTTCTAAACCCATCCCATTTCTTTCTCCTGCCAAACAGGATCACCCCCAGCGACTGGGACTGGCACCCTCCTCTTGACGTTGGAGGACGTGAACGACAACGGTCCGGAGCCTGAACAGCGGGAGATCACTGTCTGCAACAGCAAACCGGAGCCCCAATTCTTGCATATTGTGGACAAGGACCTTCCGCCCAACACCTCCCCGTTCCGCGCCGAGCTCACCCACAATTCAGAAGAAAATTGGGCTGTTGAAATGGACGAAAAAGGTACGGCCAGGCTTGCCCTCCTAGGATAGTGAGTGTGCGTTCTTGGTCTGTTTAGAGCAGGATCTATTTCCTGTGCCAGTGATATGATCTCCGGTGTCAGGGATCTTCTCTCCTGGGCCAGTTTGGTGTGAAAACATAAGAGCAGCCCTACTGGGTGAGACCAAAGGCCTCTTTATTCCCCAGCATTGTATGTATAACTGCACTCTCCATCATGCATTCCTCATCTACTGATACACAGAGAAGGGTGGATATAGGCTTTGGAACTCCAAGTTACTAGCCATAGATGGCCCTAAACTCCATCCTTTTATTCCATCCCCTTTTAGAAAACCATAGTTCCATAGTTTGCTCTTCCCTTCCCCTTTTTTCTCGCAAGGGCTTCATATTGCTTTTTCCTTTGGGTTGCTAGCTTGATAGGCTATAGCAATATCCCAGGAAAAGTGGGGAAGACTCCCCTTCACACCTTTTTAGGGATTATGGTACTTGCAGTCCCCAGAAGTAAGTTTTCTAAAGCTCCCCTGTCCATAAGAAGCATCTTGACTGTTGTTTCCTGAAAAGTGTACATTCACATTTGTTTTATTTATTGTAAGGATTTATAGCCCACCTTTCTCCTGGGGTTCAATAAATTATTATTATTATTCTGGAGTCAACCTCATGTAGAAGTCAAGGGCAAGTTTGGGGGGTCAATATTATGGTTTTGAATACGACCCATGGATAAATCGAAGATAAAACCTAGGGGCATGTAACAAAGGATTTAAAGGATGATGCAAAGGAAAACAAATGCCAAAGAATGTAGAAAATTCTGTCAGGCTTAGCTATTTGTACTTTTTAAAATAAGTGTTAACATACAGTACTTACAGTATGTATATTGACCCGTGGATAAGTCGACTCTGTTTTTTTGGATCAATTTCTTGATTAAAATTTCTAGACTTCTCCATGAGTATATAAGTAGCTGAAACCAGAATGGTCACCTAGATTCTAGAGAGCAGTCTTTGGTGGCTCTTATGTGGGAGTGGCATGGTTATCCTCTGGACTCCAGTCTGAGCTTGTGGTTTTGAGACTAGGGTTCAGATTAAAATCCAAACCAGCTTAATTTCTCCATCTGAAACGGCAGCCACCCTTCCTCATGTGCTGTCCTCCTTCCCTGTCCTCTGATGACCCACCTGCCTATACCTTTTGCCAGGTGAGACGGCCATCTTGAAGCTGCTGACGCCCCTCAAGCAGGAGACGTACGACGTTTACCTGCGGCTCTTTGACAACCAGAACAAGGACCAGCTGACAGTCCTCAAGGCAACCGTCTGCGAATGTGAGGGAGCGGTGGATCGGTGCCCAGAGAGGCGTCTGGCCGGCATTGGGGCGCCTGCCATCCTGGCCATCCTGGGGGCCATTTTGGCTCTGTTGAGTAAGTGTCAAATCATATCATTGCTGTTGTTGGTTGAGCACCCGTTGTGCAAATGCTCTCAGCCTCGGGGGGCAATGGCAAGAAAATTTTACGATAGGTTCGCCTTAGGATCTCCATTAAGTCAGAAACAACTTAGAGGCACATAACAGCAACAAATATTTGTTATGTTCTGTTAGTTTTAATTCTACATGTACAGCCATCCCTCCATATCTACTGAATTTTTAACCCACGGATTCAAGCATCCATGGCTTGAAAATGTTTTAAAAATACATACATTCCAAAAAGGAAATCTTGATTTTGCACTTTTATATAAGGGACATCATACAAATACCATTGTATTTAATGAGACTTGAGCATCCATGGACTTTGGTATCCATGGTAGGTCCTGGAACCAAACCCCAGCGGACAACAAGAGTTCACTGTAATAACAACTTAATAATAATAATAGTGTTATTAATTATTTTATTATGAGTTGAGTATGGCTTATTCAAATGCTGTCAGCCTCAGAGGGAGGCAATGGCAAACCTCCTCTGAACAAATCTTGGCAAGAAAACCTCGTGATAGGGTCACCTTAAGGCACATAACTTAAGTAAGGCACAGAACAATAAATGCATTGTGCAGAATGCTTGGGAGCAGAAGTTTTCCATCTTTCAAAATTTGCATATACACAGTGAGACATAATGATGCTGGAGAGAGACTGAGGATCTATGAAATGGCAGGAGGCAGGAGTTCCACCGTTTTATGGATTCTTGCATCTCTCTCCAGCTTTGTAAATGCAGTACAGGTATGTACAACACTTGTGTTGTAGCTTAGAAAGTTTTGAATTTTGGAGTATTTTGGATTTCAGAATTCTGGATAAGGGATAGTCAAACCTGCAGGTGATGATGATGATGATGATGACGATGATGATGATTTAGTAGATGTATATCCTCCCTTTTCCCTGGTACTAGGACTCAGGGTGGCTTGCAAATAATTAAAATGAGTACAGATGAAAAATATACAAGCGCGTATGTGTAATTCAATATATAATGTGTGTGTACATATAATTATTAAATGTGGGTTTGTGTTTCTGTGTGCTTAGTTGCTTTTAAATATCCATTCAATGATCTATAGGGTGAAAAATTATTTTAAAAAACATTAAAAGGCAAGCTAAATTACTTTCTTGGGGTACCCTAAGAAAGAGGAACTGACAGTTAAATCTGAGTATTTAGGGTTTGTAGTTTGATGGTGGTGTATTAATGTAGAAATTATACATTATAATTTATAATTATACATTATTATAATAATGTATAAATAAATAATGTCCAAGAGACAACTAAGCACCAAACTATAGGTCCAAAATTTCCATCTGGTGGAGTCGTGCCAATTTAAAGTGGCATGAAACTGATATCAATCTGTAGTGCAGACATGTTCGTTCATCTATGTATGTTGCTCCAACTGAAGCAACTGCTGACTTTTGCTCTCTTTTTGGTCTCTTCCAGTCTTGCTGCTTTTGCTTCTCTTGTTTGTGAGGCGGAGGACAGCAGTCAAGGAGCCCCTCTTGCTGCCAGAAGAAGATACCCGGGACAACATCTTCTACTATGGAGAAGAAGGAGGTGGGGAGGAAGACCAGGTGGGTGTCCATATGGCACTGATTCCAGTTTTGGCCCAATAATCAAATATTTTGGGGAGCCAATGTGGTGCCACATTTTTATGGTGAGTTAGAGGTTCACTGATGGGAGATGGAGGGCCATGGAACAGGGGTCAGAAGCCACATTTGAACCAGCTTAAGCAGTGGTTCCCAAAGTTTGGTCCTCCAGGTATCATCGCTGTGTTAAAGGGATTGCTTTAAAAGTCAATTTAAGGGAGGGAAAATGCCACAGAAGGAAGGTTACAAAGAGGGAAAGGATCTTGAGTCCTTTTATTGGTAGAAAGGTGGATGATGGTGGTGGTGGTGTTGGTGGGAAGGGATCCCTGCAAAGATGGGCATGGCTGGAATAGTAAACCCAAAATATATTTAGTTTTTTGTGGGTTTCTCTGAAGATGCCCAGCCACAGATGCTGGCGAAACGTCAGGAATAAACTTTTCCAGAACATAGCCTGAAAAACCCACAAAAAACTATGGATGCCAGCCATGAAAGCCTTCGACTTCCCAAAGCATATTGTCAGGCAGTACCTCTGACTTCTTTTCCTTTGAACCAGGGCTGGCAACTCCAGCAGGAAAAATTCAAATCTCTCCCAGCCAAATAATGGCTTTACCTTGTGTGGTCTGTAGTTCCCAAGCTCCTCCAGATGTTCTTGGACAGCATCTCTCAGCCACTCAATCCCACAGCGAGGAATGCTGGCAGTTGTAGCCCATCAGTATTTGCAGAGTTCCCAGCCCTAGGGTATATCCATGCTGCACAATTAAAACAACTTGACACCGCTTTCCATGACTCTTGTCCTACAGAATCCTGGGATTTGTAGTTTGGAGGGCCACCAGACCCCTCTGTCAGATGAGGATGTATACCCCACCAAAATACAAATCCCTGAATTCTGTAGGATAGAGTCATGACAGTTGAAGTAGTGTCAGACTGGTTTAATTTTGCAATATGGATACACACCAGTTCGGACACACTTAAGTCATCCCAAAAGATGTACTCTCCCCTTTGCAGCATCTTCTGCTGGTTAGATCCTCCAAGGCTGTCCAGCATCAGAGACATCTTTCTCTTTCTGCCCCCTTTTCTCCCAAAGGACTATGATCTCAGCCAGCTGCACAGAGGTCTGGATGCCCGTCCGGAGGTTGTCCTGAGGAACGATGTGGTGCCCACCCTTCTTCCTGCGCCGCAGTATCGCCCGCGCCCTGCTAATCCGGATGAGATTGGCAACTTCATCCATGAGGTAAGATGGGAAGGAGAGAAGACTATACAGAGAGAGGAATGAAAAAGAAAGTAGTATCCAATGTTCTCTTTGTGTTTTGTGTTTCCAGTCATAGATTCCCATTGTTAAAAGGGAGCCCAAAGGGTTCTCTAATCCCAACAGTTTTAAGGGCCTCTCATTCATGGGCATTCACCCTTATGCCAAAAAAAGAAACTCTAGCAAAGGAGAGTTGGAAGTAACAACAACAACAATAATAATAATAATAGTTTATTTATATCCCGCCCCTCTGGGTAAGCAATCAGTGGCTTCCAGAGTTGGGCATTTTTACCAAATTGCGGGAGATCTTGTTCTTTTTGTCCATTTCTGTATTGTCATGGGACATGTCCAGCTATTTCCCCGTAGCTGGAGGCATTGCAACAGGAATCCATAGGGACCCCTGGGGTTCCTCTGGAGATCCATCAACATGCCTATTTATAGGAAAACAGCTGGATGTTTCTTAGCTGATCTCCCTGCTCTCCAACAAGGAAATGCAAGGGATGGTGTTTCCACCATCAGAACAGACTTCTAACCTCCTCAATGACTAAGGAAGTGAGTTGCGAGGAAATAACACCATCATAGTTCAGGATTCCAGACTTTGTTGCCCCTTGGTGGTGGTGGTTCAAATAATTTCTGATTTACGTGAACCTATCATAGGGTTCTCTGAGGTTGAGAGTGTGTGGCTCACCACCCATTGGGCTTACATGGCGAAGCAGGGATTCGAACCCTAGTCTCCAGAATCGTAGTCCAATGCTGAAACTACTGCACTATGCTGGACTTAACAGAGCCTTTTGACCATTGCTTGAAAGATATGGCTTAGTGTGGCATAGTGGTTTGAGTATTGGACTATGACTGTGGAGACCAGGGGTCGAATCCCCACTCGGTCATGAACCCATTGGGTGACCTTGGGCGCATCACACTCTCTCAGCCTCAGTGGATGTCGATGGCAAACCAATTTAGAACAAAATCTTGGCAAGAAAACCCTATGATAGGTTTGCCTTAGGGTTGCCATAAGTTGGAAATGACTTGAAGGCACACCACAACAACACCGTGGCTCCTTCCTTCCCTCTCGCAGAACTTGAAGGCCGCCGACACGGACCCCACAGCGCCTCCGTACGACTCCTTGCTGGTTTTTGACTATGAAGGCAGCGGCTCAGAGGCCAGTTCCCTCAGCTCCCTGAACTCCTCCGGCTCAGATCAGGACCAGGACTACGACTACTTGCATGAATGGGGCGGCCGCTTCAAGAAACTGGCCGACCTTTATGGCGGAGGCGAAGAGGACGACTGAGGATGCAGCAGGAAGATGGAGGGATGTCATGACTTCCTCACACTTGGAGGATCTCTGTAAGACCCTGGGACCCTCCTCGTCCTTTACGTTTGATGAATGGTACCGTCGTGGCTGCTATCTGTAAGCCAAACTCAACATCATCTCCTTCCCACATGCTTTTGCCGGTGACTGTGGGACTTTTCTTCTTGCCCCCAAAGGAGATGAGCCTCCTTGAAGCCATTTGGGGGGGGGGGGGATTTTCCCTCCTGTCTTATCATTTCACTGAACTCACAGAAGGTGCCTATGAAGGTCTCCAAGCCAGACACATATCCCCTAATGCCTCTTTTTCCTCTCCGTCTGTCTTTCCTTTCTGCCTGAGTGCCTCTGGATGCAAGTGCCGTCCCTTCCTTCTTGCAAGGAATCGGGGGCTAGGCACAGAGGCCCCAAAATATTGCCCAATTTCCATGGGGCCAGATGCTGCCCACTTCTTGCCAATTGGGCAGGGGCTTGGGTTGACCTGGCACCATCACAGAAGATGCAGTGATGGACTTTGGAGGGAGTTGGTCAGGGAGATAAAGAAAGACAGTTATGGGTGCGAGAAGGCATCCTAAAAGTGTGTGTCTTGTAGTGGGACCATCCCTGCCCAAACGCTGCCTCTGCCAACTGGGCACCTGCCCCATTGTTTGCTCAGCCTGGCAAGTGGCAGCAACCCTCTCCTCCCCGACCCTTAAAACTCTAATGCTGCCTCTTTTTAAAATAATAAGCATATCCTAGGTGTCCCTAGGTGAGTTGTGAGATTTTTTTTTCCTTCTTCTCTTTCTCTTTTTTTGTACTGTGTATAAAATAGACTTCCATGGTAAAGCTCTAAAGGATTTGGACAATCAGGGTGTACAATGTTTTAATAAAGGATTTACTTCTTTTTTTTTAAAAAAAAAGGATCTTGAGTGTTCTGCCTTGATTCCATCTCTGGTACATGTTCCTTGCTTGTCGTATGCCTTGGTTTCTGGTTTCTGGCAATGTTATGGTAAACCTATGACTGGGTTTTCTTGGCAAGGTTTGCTCAAAGGGGGCTTGCCTTCACAGCTGAAAGAGTATGAATTGCTGAGTGGGGATTTGAACACCACACCGGCTAAGGAAAGCATGTTACACCGACAATAACAGATAATTATATCATCACCCACAATTCACACAACAGCAGTAGCTTTATTGGGCCACCCAAAATGCACATTATCCACGTTGCAAGCTTTCAAAGCGCCATTGACCTCTTCATTAGGCAAAAGAGTTTTAAAAATGATACAGGAGCGCTCTGTGTCTGTATTTATTTCTTCTTCATGGTCTCTGCGAATCATGCAAAATGGGTTATCCTGTCCCTGCGCAATAAGCTCCGGAACCTTCTTAGTGCTATTAGAGGTGTTTTGTGGGTAGCAACTGCCTGATTGGCCATTTTCCCACCTAAACCCTCCGTTCCTATTATCCACCTCAGTAGCAGCATTTAGGGGAACTCTTCATAGATTTGTTTTCCTGTCAGAGTTTTAAATTGTATTTGACAGGATTAATCTGCATTTGGGCGGTCATTTTTTTTTTTAACATCGTTGTTCATATTTTCAAAGAAGCACTGTGATTTCTTAGGGAACTACGTACTTTAATATAAGTTTAAATTCTGAGGTAAAGTTGCCTTAATGGCAGCTTGCCTTGCCTTCGTGTTTGGTGAAGCAGCTTTTTCTAAGGAAACTTTTTTTAAATAAAATGGCCGCTCGCCTCAATTAGTGTTCTTGGCGGAGTGCCTTTGTTCTCCTGAGGGGAGCAAACCTTTTTAAACCGCCCCCTTCGTTGGCACGCTTGTCCCTTTTTACTCATGAGGAGAGTTTTTAAAATTGATGCCTGCCTCACTGGTGCGCTTGGCAAACTCCCCTTTATACTCCTGAAGAGAAATTTTTAAAAATGGTGCCCTCCTCGCTGGCGTGTTTGTCAAACTCCCTTTGTACTCCCGAGGAGATGCTTTTAAAATGGCCCTCATCTCACTGGTGTACTTTATGCATCTAATCTCTGAGAGGAGGTTTAAAATGGCTGCCAAAACACCTCTAATAGTGCTAAGAAGGTTCCGGTGTTTACTGCGCAGGTGCAGAATAACCCATTTGTGTGAATTTGCAGACCACTCGAAGAAATACTGTGACATTTAAGCAACCTGTCCATATATATGTGTGTGTATAGACGATGTTAGTCATGGCCCTGCAATTTGGTCCAGATGTTGATGTTTTAATCCTCAATTCAGATGCTATGGAGGAGTTTTCGTGAAAGTGGGTCCTTCCTCAAAAGTACAGCATTGTCCAAAATCTACTGAACAGTGATACCTTTATTAGTCCAACCAAAAAACACATTATACACGTAGCGAGCTTTCAAAGCTCCGTCAGTTCTTCATAAGGCAAAGGTGATTACATATTAAAGAATCAGTGGGGGAAAATATTTTTTTTTACCCCTTTAGTATGGCAGCAAATTGGGGGCGAGGAGGGAGCTTTTCTCTCCAACAACGGCCCTTATCTCTGCTCAGCCATAGCTGGGCTCATTTGTTTGGGAGAAGAGCAACCTTGGTTGGCGGCTGTTTGCTTTGGAGAGGAAGGGAGGCTTGTTATATGATCCTTGAGTTGCAATGGATGGGAAATTTTGCAGCAAAGCGAAGCACAGGTGGACGAACACAACATATGGCTGAAAGGCTGGCTTTTGCACAGCAAAAGCCAGTCTTTTGCCCATATCATGAGATGGAGTGAAAAGGCACTATTATCATTGGCAATGTTTTGCAAAACCTTAGCAGGGCTGTCAGAGGTATTGAACTGAGAGGCTCACTGTTAACTCGAAGCTTGGGCTTTTCTTCCTTTTGTAAACACCTTTATCGAAGAAGCCAGTGAAGCTTTGAAAGCTCGCAACAAAGTGGATAATGTGCTTTTTTGGCTGGCCTAATAAAGCTATTGCTGTTTTGTGGATTTTGGATTATATCATTCAAAGCGTGAGTGTCAGACTATAGCTCTGAAAGTCTTTCAGGGTTTGAATTGAAAAAGAATTCTTACCAAATAAAAGTGTGACAGGTTCATCTTACGGTTGGCATAAGTCAGAAATGCCTTGAAGGCACCCAACAAGACAAGGAAAGTGATCTTGCAGCACCTTTGAGAGCTAACTGGGAAAGAAACAAGAAAGAAAGAAGTTGGTAGCATAAGCTTTTTGTAGACTTTGAACTACATCCTAAGATCCATGGAGTGAACTGATGCTCAGACTGTGTGAATGGCCATAGAAATGCAAAACCTGTCCCCTCATCCCTATCCCCACAAGTTTTGCATTTCTATGGCTATTCATACAGTCTAATTATCAGGTCTTTCCTGGGCAACATTTCACTCCATGCATCTGAGGAAGGAGACCAAGTTTATGAAAGCTAATGCTATAACTTCTTTGGCACAATTAGTCTCAAAGGTGCTGCAAGATCCCTTTCCATACAGATATTTTATTTATTATACCCCACCTTTCTCCCAATATAGGGCTCGAGGCGGCGGACAGCATATTTAAAGCAATACAATTTAAAAACAATACAATATTAAAATGTGTAAATATAAAAAGCTCATGCTAAAATTTTTTTGGCACAGTTAGTCTCAAAGGTGCTGCAAGAGCCCTTTGAATACAGATATCCCAGACTATTATTATTTATTTTATTTTCCCACCTTTTAAAACAATAGAATTTAAAAACAATATGACATTAAAATGTATAAATATAAAAAGGCTGTGTCTCTGAATCCTGACAACAAGAAGGCTGGCACCATTGTGCCCAGTGGCACCAGTGACCTTCCAGTTTAGCTGAACGGGGCATTGCGGTTCTGCTGTTCTCCACACCTTTCTTTCCAATAAATGCCCACCTGCCTTGAGCACATTGCACAGTCCCTGATGTGAACTGAAACCTGAAACCTTTTCCAGTATCACTGGAGGGGAAAATGGATGGGAAGACCCCACTCTCAGTCATCATCATCATGACCTCCTTTTTCTCATCCCCTTTGGCTTTCCCTCTTCTCTGATTTCATTGCAAGACTGGTTTTTCCTGCTGCTGTGCCCCCCTTCCATCCCACATCCTTTACTCCTCTTTTAATCCACTTATGGGTCAATGCCAGCCAAAGGTAGTAGGAGAGGCAGGCAGGTCCTGTTGTTGTGGAATTTGGGTGTTTTCAAAGTCTGGAGGAATGCGAAGAAGAGGGCACCTTGTTTGTTATTTCTTTGTTTATTGCAGCACTTCTATCCCATGAGAACCAATGTGAGTATTGGACTGGGATTCCAGGAGACTTGGGTTCAAATCCCCACTCAGCCACGGAAATGCATTCGGAGAGCTTGGTCCAGTCCTATTCTCTCAGCATTAGAGGAAGGCAATGATGGCAAGCCTCCTGGATAAATCTTTTTTGGAGCCAGTATGGAGCAAATGGTTTGAGTCTTGACTAGGACTCTGTGAGATCTAGGTTCAAATCCCAGTTCAGTACTGGAAACTTACTGGGTGACCTTGGGGAAAGGCACATTATTTTTTTCAGCCTCCAAGGAAGGCAATAGCATCCCTGAATAAATTTTGCTGACACAACTTGCCATAATTTGGAAACAATTTGGAGGCAAACATTAACAACTTCCATCCTGCCCTTGAGTTCTCAGGATGTCAGGGTAGCATTCAGTATAAACAATTTAAAACATTTTCCAGTTTAAAAAACAAAAAAATAATTTGGATGAGGGAAAACATGTTAAAATATCTGCTAGTATCAAACCCTTTTAAAAGCAACAGTAAAAACCATTTTAAAAAGTACAACAATTTAAAACTATTGCATCAGAGGAAAGAGAGAAAGTATAGGGACGCTTTTGCTACAATTTCTCAAAAGGATGCTACAAGATCCCTTTGCATATTAAAACCATGCAGACTTGAAATAGTTTAGCCCCTGAAGGCTTTAAAGAAAAGACATGTTTTAGCTTCTTGTGTGCCTTCAAGTCTATAGGGAGCCTAAAGCGATGAAACTTATCATCAGATTTTCTTGTCAAGTTTCTCCTGAGGGGGTTTGCCATGGCCATCCTCTGAGGCTGAGAGAGTGTGGCTTGCCCAGGGTCAACCATTGGGTTTCCATGGCTAAACTGGGATGAGATTGGCACGGGAAAGAAATCAAAGTTGGTGCCATTTGGACCACTGAAGAGACAGCAATACAGAGTTAGGGTGCTCTTGGTCCTTGGGCAGGTATATATATATATAAGGAAAGTGGACCCACAAATATTTAAAGCCATTCATGATGCTCCAAAGCTGTTTATTGCTTTAAATGTCATGACAGTGGGCCTTTGGTATCCGCTGGGGTTTGGTTCCAGGACCTTCCATGGATGCTCAAGTCCCATTATATACAATTGATGATGATGATGATTGTGAGCCCTTAGCATCCACTGGAATTGGTTCCAGGGTACCAAAATCCATGGACGTTCATGTCCCATTATATGCAGCAGGGTATTATTATTATTATTTTATTATTATTAATGATCATTATTATCATCATCATCATCCTTACAGTGGGCCCTTGGTATCCTCTGGGCTTTGATTCCAGGACTTCCCATTAATACCAAAATCCGTGGATGAGCCAATCCTATTAAATAAGATGGTAAATATAATAGTAAAATGGAGTCCCTTGCATAACATGGCAAAAGGTTTGATTTTTTTAAAATTTTTCGAAATATTTTCAAGTGGTGGATAAAGATTGAAGCAGTGGATAATAAATCCGTGGATAAGGAGGGCTGACTGTGTCCCTTTGTCCTGGGCAGAGGCATCCTACAGAAAAATACCAAGGTCTGAATCCTGTGGATCAGGGTCAACCAAAGCAGAGCCATTGGATCAATTGGGGAATGGGAAGAAAACCCCGCTGATTCAATGGGTCTGGCTGCAGGTGGGCCTAACAAAGGGACCCAGGCTTGGTTTTAAAAAGGCATATTTTGGGGAGTTGTTCATCCCTTTCTCCAGCAGAGAGCAGCAGGGCCAAGGCATCCAGGTGCTTGGCCTTCTTTGGAGCCCAGCAGCCTTGGCACCTGAGGTCAGGTATAGCATTGAGAAAGACAGCCAGAATTGCCAGGCTTCGGGGCCTGGACCTTCTTCTCTTGTCCCCAGGCTCAGATGGAGGAAACTCAGGACAAGATCATTGCCTTGAAGGGGACGTACTAAAACAAAGGACACTACTTTCCCGTGGGAAAAACATACTTGCCCATAGTGAATCATGGGGATTACTTGCCTTTAGGGAAATATAGTGCTTACTTGTCCATAGAGAAACATTGGGAAATGCTTGCCCATAGAGAATCATGGGGATTATTTGCCGGGGCAGTTAAATAATGTTAAATAATGTCTCGGGGCCTCAGGGCCCAGGGAACTGCCTATTCTGAGAGTTGATCCAGCCACCTCTGGACCAGATTCTCAGCACTCCCAAGAAAAGGACTTCCTACCCTGCAGGAAATGCTGCTTGACCCGGCTCTATCCTTTTAAAAAGACCCCTACCCTGTTTCCCCAAAAATAAGACATCCCCATAAAATAAGATCTAGTAGAGGTGTTGCTAAATTGCTAGATATAAGGCCTCCCCTGAAAGTAAGAATTACCAAAGTTTTTGTATATAAATATATATACAGTATATAATAAATGTTCTTTTTTTCCAATAATAAATGTAAATTCTTCTTCATGGAAAAATAAGACATCCACTGAAAATAAGACCTATTGCATCTTTGGGAGCAAAAATTAATATAAGACACTGTCTTATTTTCAGGGAAACATGGTAGTTGTGTGGTGATAATGGGGGACCCAATAAAAAGCCAAGGGAGACCACATTGTGAAGGGCTACGAGGAGGAGCCATCATTTCATGTTGAGTGTATTCCTCCTTTAATCTCTTACATTGCACAGATAACCTTACAGACCATAGTGCTTGGCACAAGGCAAAGATGACCAGTCGACAACTGTATGCCTTCTTTCCTGAGAAACAGCCCAGCGCCCGGCTGCAGGTTCAAGAGGACCCCTGAGGAAGAGAGGATTTTCCCGAAAAGGTTTGTCGAGGGTCCTGCAGCCTGGCCTCCAAAGAGAGCAAGACCGCTCCAGCGTGTCTCGTACTTGGCCTCGGGTGGCCCTCCCTTTCCGTTAAGACATTGGCCCCAGGGCCCCCCCAAACCCCCTGGGAGTATGTGTTTGTGAAGAGTTACTCTAGTATAAGTATAATATCTGTTTATTTCAATGAAGTATGGTAGTATCAGTGGGGTCAGGGTTGGTGCCTAAGGAGCATTTGTAGTTTAGTTGCTGCGAAGGAACTGCCAGGAAAAAAGCGAGCAAAGAGGTTCACAATACCAAGTCGCGGCCTTGTCGGAGGTGTCCAAGAACAGTTAGTCTGTGCCTTGCCCAGTTGTCCACTAAGTCAGCAGGAGGCCAGCAGAGAAGATGCCTCCAGTTCTCCATGGCACTTGGCCTAATGCTGCATTGGGAACGGGGTAGGTTTCCCCACCGTAGTAGTCAGATGGGAGCAGACTTGGCCCGGGACTCAATGGGCCCTTGGCTGCTTGCATTGAGCCACTCTGTCCCATTAAGGCCCGGAAGGTCCTCGGAGATGATCAGGGCCTCCCGGTCGCTCAGGTCCTCCTTGTCAATAAAGGGTTCAAACATCTCTTGCCGGCGCTCTGCCTGGGAGGCAAAATGTCTCCTGAGAGGGATGGGAAAGACAGGGGAGCCCCACCGGGCCGTGGTGTCGACGATCCAATCGCTGTAATATGCAAGCCTGGTGTAAAGAAATGGCCCGTAGCACCTTGCGCCACCCTCGGTCAGCACTCCTATCAGCCCCCACTTCCCAGTCCCCTGTGCTTGGCACACGACTGGGTTAACCCTTGGAAGAAACAAGAGAAGAAATCAGGACTATTGTTAGTCAACCACCTGTATGTTTATTTGAGGTACTTACACCCTGCCTTTCCTTGGACAACCCACAACAGAAAATACTATGAAAAGGAAGATTCATGGTGCTCTAGGCACAGCAAGGAAAGGAAAGCACAGCCAAGGCTGCCAAGAGCCTCAACCATGTGAGCAAGGATGAATTTGTGGGCTTCATAGTTGGCCCATTGGTTCAGTGAAAAGACTCCATCAGAAGGATCTGCTAGTTGCTACAATGTATGGAATGGAGCTGTCAGACAAAATGGTTCTGTGTGCTACGTATTACAGGAAAATGGACAATGATCACTTGAGACGTGTCATTGCCAATGCCCTTCCAGAGTATCTCCCTGTGGCAAAGACAGTGTTCATCACATGCGTTCATCGCTTTGCCAAGAAATTATGGCGGCCTGTTCAGCAAAGGCACGCTCTGGTTCTTGTGAGGCTCCCTAAGTTCCTTTCCAAGGACACATTCCTCTAAGTTACAACCTAAACGTGGTCCTAAAGTTAGAAGGCAGAAGAAGAGGCTTCCAAAGAAGACCTGACATTGCTTTATATGCAGTATAATTATTAGTTACTTTCTTTTATGCGTTTTCTCCCAAGAGCTCAGGGTGGTGTGTGATGCTTTCTCCTCCATTCACAACAACCCTTGGGAGACCTCAGCTGCCCCAAGTTCACCCAGCAAGCTTTAAGGCTGAGTGTGGAGGTCAGCTGGAGATTCATACATGGATCATTTGATCCGAGTCCTACCCTGATGGTCACAGATGCAATGAGAACATGGTTTCCTCACCAGGCATCCAGCCACAGCGTCACCTTCCCTGTGGCTGCAGCATTCTGTGGCCATGGTTCTGTGCAGAGGACAAGGATCGCTGTCCACCACCAAGAGCTTCTGTAGAGAGCTATCCTTGTCTGGGACCAAGAGAAGAAGGTGTGAAATGGGCCAGGCCTTTATAAGCCTTCACAGACTTGGGTTGCCTACTTGCACATGGTTAAAAAACTGGGTACTGTGCTTACAGGGGGACACCGGTGTGGAGCTGGCAGTGAGGTCCAGGGGGCGAAGGCAACGCCTGGCACATGGGCATGCTTCTTTACCCAGTGCGTAATGGGAGCCAGGAGCCACTTCTGGGTCCAGAAGCAGAACAACTCCATGCACCTTTTTTTCCTCCCCACCATTAGAAGTGTCTCACGGCCGGTGGGTGAGTGGGGCTAATTTTCTGCCCTGGGACTTTCTGAAACAGCCAGAAACTAGCATTAGAATTCAATTTTTGATTTTGAAAACAGGTATTTGTGGACAATAATAGTGCAGGGGGAGAGCTCTGAAACCTAATTAAAAGGTGAGTTGATGCCTCTGGAGGCATGAAGGAAAAGTAGTAGTCCATCTGTCTCCACACTTCTCTTTTGGATTTTTAAAACAGCGGTCCAGAGAGTGTGGCAAGGTCAATGGGCTCCTAGTTATGGAGGGCAGAATTAGTCAGCCTACGCCTCCCCTACCCAGTTGGACCCTGAGATGGGCCATAGAGGCGTCATGGGTCTGAGCAAAGAACCCTTGTTGGAGGTAGAGATGCAGGTCAGGCCAAGATGACAACATCTTTCCCAGCCTTGACCTGGAGGGCTATGTGGATGCATCTGGCCGATCTCTGGTGACAGAGCAGCTCAATGAACTGTTTTGAGGGCAAGGGTTTGCTTTTTTGCTCCTTGCCTCAGCTTAGAGCTGGTAGAAGAGGAAGGCTTTTATAAAAACCTGGACCTCACATTGCATTTCAGGACAATTCTGGGTTGATTTTTTTTTAAAGTAGGCTACATGTCCAACAAGGGAAAATAAGCTACAGTCAAAATGGGGAAATGTCAAACAAAACAAAGAAAGCCAAAATTCAGGAAAAAGTCATGTCCAAATAATATCTATCCTCCCAAGTTATGGGAAGGTCAACTGATGGGAATATTTTTAGGAAGGTCAATGAATGCCTTTTGCGCCAAGAACCTCCTGCTCTCAGGAGAGTAAACCCAAGAGAAAATACGATGTCACAGTGGTTGTGGGGCATTTAGCAATGGGATTTGAGCAACAGCGGCCAGATAACAAATGCAGTAAAGAAGTGTGCTGCCCTCCTCTTGGGCTTCTACCCTCTTAGACAGCAGCTTTGAAGGCTGACCTGGCTACGAGATGAACATCGAGATGCAGAATGGTCTCACCTGTGCATGGTTGCAACCAGCCCATGACCCAGCAGTTTCCCAGAGATTCTGGAGGGAAGTCTTGGTAAGGAAAGGAGATGTGCTGCACAGTCTCATCAAACTGGTTTGGGGCGGCTACTCTCAGGAGGGCGATGTTGTGGTCCAGCGTGAGCTCATCAAAGCCCTGATGATGGCAATGGTGCCAAACCAGGTTATTTCTCCAGTGTGGATGCAACCCTAGTGAACCCTTCTCACCTCTGTCTTTCCTTCCAGGGCACCAAGCTGGAGCGCCTCTCTGGTTGGCCAAAGGCCTCTAAGACAACAAGGAGAGGGTCCTTTACGGGGAGCTGCCAACCATCTACAAGGAGAGCTGGCGGACCCTCTTTGGCGCTGACGCCAACGTGGTCGACCTGCACAAACTGGGGCTCTACTACCATACTACATGTTTGGCTCCCAGATGTTGCACTTCAACAGCCCTGAAAACGCCAAACTAGCTCAGACTGTATTGCAGGTAAAGCTCTGCAATTGGCAGAGGACCTTTGTCCACTGGGTTCTGGGTCTGGTTCCTCTCTGCTTTGCAGCCGGACTCTTTTGCTGCTCAGAGAGGCTCACATTTTGTGCCCGGCCAGGTTTAGGGTTTTTTAGAATCCAGGAAAAAGAGTGCCCTATTAGAGAGTCACCAGGAACTTGACTATTCTTAAGTCTGATGATCTATGTTTGTGGTAAGCTCACATATTGTCATTTTTGGGTTTATTGTGATGTTATAGTTAGCACTTTGTAGTTAATGTAAACTGAGTTATTAATTTTTATTAATCTTATGCATTTAGCAGCATGAAATCATAATTGAAATACCAATCTGGCTTCACATGACTTGTCAATGCTGATGAAGACCTTAGCAAGTCGAAACAGCCTCACAATTCTCCGGAGGTAGCCGTCAAGGACATTGCCCTCCAGGATTTAAGGACATTGCCACCAACATGAAGCCTGGTTTCACTACAAGTGTCACTTATTATTTTGTGGACTATTTTGAAGATATAGAACACATTGCTGTATAGGATACACTTTTTTATGATTTTGGTATTATTATATAAAGCTACAGAAAACAGATTTACCTACTGCTGGCTTGTAGATGTATGTGTTTCTTGTTAATCTGTGGTAGATTCTTCTCTATAATATTATAGGTTCCCGGCACTTCCCTGCCAGCAAAATAACAGAAAGGCAATACAATAATACAATACAACAATAATACAGTAACAACAACAACAACAACAACAACAACAAAAACATGGTCCCTTTTATTCCCACAAGCATTATATAATAATAATAGCAAATACAGCTCTAATGAAATACCATGCAATACTTCTGGTTTAGGAGACAGACACTGATCAGTATTCTCTCTAGGAATCTCTAGGTCCTCCAGGGCAACTCTGTGGTCAACGTCCGACAGACACTGACCATAGAACTGCGTCGGAGGAGCTACAGATGCCTAGTAGAGCATCGCAGAAGTATTGACATTAAAGTTAAGTCTTAGTCTAGAAAGGGACAACTTTGGATAGCCTGAAATGAGCTCTCCATGGAGCTGAAGCTCTTCAGGGGAACAGGCTCAGCAACTCAGAGGAAAAAGAAAGAGAGACCGGGACATTTTAACAGGAAATGTTTCTCTATGGGCAAGTAAGCACTATATTTCCCTAAAGTCAAGTAATCCCCATTATTCTCTATGGGCAAATAATCCACAGGATTCTCTATGGGCCAGCAATTCTCAATGTTTCTCTATGAGCAAGTGAGCACTATATTTCCCTAAAAGCAAGTTATCCCTTTGTTTCTCTATGGGCAAGCAATTCCCAGTTTTTCCCTTTGGTCAATTAAACACTATGTATCCCTTAGGGAAAGTAATCTCTATGTTTCCCTATGGACAAGTAATCCCTGCGTTTCTCTATGGGCAAATAATTTCCATTATTCCCTATGGGCAAGTATGTTTTTCCTATGGGCAAGTACTGTCCTTTGTTTTAGTACCTCCCGCCTCGAAGTACAGTATGTGCATACACACACACACATATGGAGATAGATATAGATATATGCCTTGAAGTATGTGCATACACACAGGCAGAGAGAGAGATATGAGATAGATAGATAGATCATAGAATCATAGAATCATAGAGTTGGAAGAGACCCCAAGGGCCATCCAGTCCAACCCCCTTCTGCCATGCAGGAACTCCAAGTCAAAGCATCCCCGACAGATGGCCATCCAGCCTCTGCTTAAAGACCCCTAAGGAAGGAGACTCCACCACACTCCGAGGGAGTGTGTTCCACTGTCGAACAGCCCTTACTGTCAGGAAGTTCCTCCTAATGTTGAGGTGGAATCTCTTCTCCTGCAATTTGCATCCATTGTTCCGCGTTCTAGTCTCTGCAGCAGCAGAAAACAAGCTTGCTCCCTCCTCAATATGACATCCCTTCAAATATTTAAACAGGGCTATCATATCACCTCTTAACCTTCTCTTCTCCAGGCTAAACATCCCCAGCTCCCTAAGGCGTTCTTCATAGGGCATGGTTTCCAGTCCCTTCACCATCTTAGTTGCCCTCCTTTGGACATGCTCCAGTTTCTCCACATCTTTTTTGAATTGTGGTGCCCAGAACTGGACACAGTATTCCAGGTGGGGCCTGACCAAAGCAGAATAGAGTGGCACTATTACTTCCCTTGATCTAGACACTAGACTTCTATTGATGCAGCCTAAAATTGCATTGGCCTTTTTAGCTGCTGCATCGCACTGTTGACTCATGTTCAACTTATGGTCCACTTGGACTCCTAGATCCCTTTCACACGTAGTTTCATTCAGCCAGGTGTCCCCCATCCTATATTTGTGCATTTCATTTTTTCGTCCTAAGTGCAGTACCTTACATTTCTCTGTGTTGAATTTCATTTTGTTAGCATTGGCCCAGTTTTCTAATCTATTCAGGTCATTTTGAATTTTGATCCTGTCTTCTGGAGTATTGGCTGCTACTCCTAATTTGGTGTCATCTGCCAGATAGATATATACACACACACCTTGAAGTATGTGCATATACACACATAGATATATAGATATTATTATTAATAAATTTTACAAAGTACAAATATATACACTTGACATAACACAATTACACATCTACACACCAATACGACAAACAAACATAATGTAAAGCATGCAAATGGATAACAATACATAAAAGCTATAGCATTACTGTGGACTTGATCACAAAATTACTTCCCCAATATACTTACCTTCTTTAAATGGGAAATAACTCCGCTTAAAATCATCTTCAGTCTTTTCCTGACTGTGCTTTAGGTCAACTTTAGCTCTTATTATTTTCTTCCTTTTTTCCTTATGATTTCTTATAATTCAATTGTACAGTATAATTAATCGATTTTTCCGGGTGGGGAAAATGTCTAATGATTACATAAGAAAAACAGAGAAGGATTATACATTTAAACCTAAACAATTGCTGAAATATTTGATATTTCTCTCTACTCTAATTAGATCTGTCTAATTATGAGATTGTACGTACAGCACTATATAAATTTACAGTGCTATATAAATAAAGGTTAATAATAATAATAATAATAATACTCTAAGAAATATGAGTGCTCAGTTTTCTCTTGCTAGAGAATTTAAGTATGCCATCCTGAAACTACAGTTCCCTACATGAGGAAAGACTTAAGACTTTAAATTTTTATATATAAATTTTTATATTTTTTAAATAGTGAATTGTATGACTTTTAATAATAATAGATTTTTATTTATATAATAAATAAATAATTAATAATAATAATAATAATAATAATAAAAATGTTATTTGTATCCTGCCTCTCTGAGAACAATCGGGGCGGCTAACATTAAAATACAATACATCCTATTCCCATTCCCCTCCCAACCTTAAAAAATCATTAAATCAAGTACAATTAAAACAAACACTTTTTTAAAAATACTAAAATCCTATTCAATTACAAATTCGGTTCGAACGCCAAAATAATGTTTCCCCCACGATCGAGACGGCTTACAACATTGATGCGATTTTATATATAGTCATTTTAATTGTTGTTAAATTTTACAATAATTTTAATGATTTTAGCTGTAAGCTGCCTTGGGTCCATTTGGGGAAGGAAGGCGGGGTATAAATGAAATAAAGTAATAATTAAATAAATTAGGGAACTGGGGATGTTCAGCCTGGAGAAGAGATGGTTATTTTAAAAATATGACAAAGCCCTGTTTCAATATTTGAAGGGAGGCCATACTGAGGAGGGAGGAGAAAGCTTGTTTTCTGCTGCTCCAGAGAATAAGACCCAAAGCAATAGATGCAAACTGCAGGAAAAGAGATTCCACTTATGTGAGTTTTTTGGATGCTAGGTGGAAAAACATGGTCCCTGCAAGCAGAAAGCTAGGGACCCAAGCAAGGCTGCTGCTGCTGCTGCTTTTCTCTTTGCAAGGAAGGCACACCTGAAGGGCCTTCTCTGATTGGACAAAGGGAGGCAGGAATGCCTTGCCTTGCCTCACCTGTGAGGGGCGGGGCTTTCCAAGAGGTGGGCGTGGCTTCCCCGGAGTAGGCGTGGCCTCTCACCTGCTGCAATTGCTGCTGCTTCCAGAAGGACACAGAGTCTCTCTGTGCGCTCCAGCCTTGCGCTTGCTTTGCCTTTGGCTCTTCTGGGGATGATGGGAACCCACCTTGGACGCCTCTTCCTCCTCCTCTTCCTCCAGGTAAGGGATGGGGATTTTATGGGGGACACCAAAGGCACTCTGTGCATGCCCAGAGGGAGCTGGAGCAAGGGTTTCCCTGCCTAGCAACCTCTTTCTCCTCCTGGTGGGTCTCTCCTGGGTTCAAATCACTCCTTTACCCAGCAAAGGAAGCAAGCAATGTTGTTGTTGTGTGCCTTCAAGTGTCCTTTCTGACTTATGGCCTCCCTACCAACCTATTTTCTTGGCAGAGGTTTGGTGGCCTTTTGAGGCTGAGAGAGTGTGACTCCTTGCCCAAGGTCCCCCCCCCCCAAGTGGGTTTCCATGGCCAAGGTGGGATTTGAATCCTAGTCTCAGATCCCTTCCAAATAAAAACACATTCCTGGGTTAAATTTTCCTTCTGTCCTCAAATGTCATGGTTGAAACGTTGGACTGGGACTCTGGAGCCCAGGGTTCAAATCCCATCTCGGCCATGTAAGCCCATTGGGTGGCTTTGGGCAAGTCACACTCTCTCAGCCTCAGGGGAAGGCGAGGGCAAGCCGCCTCTGAGCAAATCTTGCCAAGAAAACCCCAGGATAGGTTTGCTTTGTGGGTCGCCATAAGTCGGACATGACTTGAAGGCACACAAGAGCAACCCACTGCAGAAATAATCCAGTTTGAGACTGCTTCAACTGCCCTGGCTCAATGTTAGTAAGTTCTGAGAACTATAGTTCTGTGAGACATTTAGACCCACAACAAACTCTTAACTCCCAGAATGCCATAGCCTTGGGCCAGGATGCTGAAAAGCGGTGCCAAACCGGGTTGGCAAAAAAAGTGGTGTCAGAGTGGATTGTTTCTGCAGTGCGGATGCAGCCTGGGTGCCTTTCTTGACACTGTTTTTTTCCTTCCTTCCTAGGCTGCCAGGTGGACCTGCCAGGAGGAAACAGGTGCCCAATGCCAGCCGGGCTTCACTTTGAGGACTTACACTTTCCTGGTGCCAAGGGCGGATTTGGAGCGGCACCGAGTTTTGGGCCGAGGTAAGTGTGAACCTGTTTTTCACAGCAAACTCCTCTTTCCTGCCACTCCAGTTTCAAGTTTTTGAGTGACAGGTCCTGCATGGTGATGCAAGACCCTCATTATCTCTTTGGAGGATTAGGCCCATTGAGACAAAAAAGGGCCAAAAATGGACTTTCCTTTGGCTCTGGATTAATCATCCTGCAAAGGAGGGCAGAGAGCGAGGCAGAATTGCCCCACGGCTGTTGTGACGTCACCCTCCGGGAGTGTCCCTATGAGCAAAGCCGAAATACGTCCTGCTTTACCAACTGTCATCGATGCTGGTGATTCATGTTTCTGGATTTTTTAAGACTGACTGAAAGGAGGGGTATGAATCCAGCAGGCCAATAAAAACCCCAAAGTAAAAGACAAACATGGGGTGCGTCAAAGACAAATTGATTTCTTGGAGCAACTTGGAAAGGCTCCTCAAGGCATCTGTAGATTTGCTTAATTTCCTGCTTCCATTGTGGTCCCAGGGCTCACCTTCCACTCTGCTCTGCATCCAACTTCTAGCTAGAAGCAAGTAAACCACATCATCATTATACATATATATATATATATATATATATAATTTTTATTGGTTAACAAATTTGCAAGCTTTTATAAGTCGTGTCAAGTTCTTCTTACACACAAACATATATAAAATCCTAATTTTTACAAGTCATATCACCTATATATTACATAAAATTCCAAACTGATCATTTATCTCTTTCCCTGGCATTAAGACCCCTCTATTTTATCGAAGTGCTGTGTGTGTGTTTGTATTATAATCTGTGTGTAACTGAATGATAAGATATGAGCAACAGTGGTTGGTAGTTAATCCATAATTTCAAGGGCCATTTTCCCTCGGTCTCATTGTCCCCGCGATGATCCTGGATTGGCAACAGGTTCCTAAATTTTGGTACTTTAGATTTTTGGACTTCATCTCCCAGAATTCCTGACTATTGGCCAAGGTGGCTAGGGCTTCTGGGAAATGAAATCCAAAACACCTGGAGGAGCAAGGTTTGGGACCCATTGATAGCATGAATCTCTTAGTGATGTTATTATGTGCCTTCAAGTCATTTTTGATTCATGGAGACTCTCTAAGGCAAACCTAGCACAGGGTTTTCTTGGCAGAGGACGGTTTGTCTTTGCCTTCCCCGAGGCTGAGAGAGTATGACTTGCCCAAGGTAACACAATGATTTTCAATGGCTGAGAGAGGATTTGAACTCTGGTCTCCAGAGTCATAGTCCAACACTTACACCACTGTGTTGGCTCTCCTCTTTGCAACATACCGGCTGTAAAGTTTAAGTGCAGCATGCAATATTTGGAGATGCACAATAAATGGAGATCCAACGTAGTGTTGGACTAAGACTCTTGGGACCAGGGTTTGAATCCTGGCTCAGCCATGAAAATCGACTGGGTGACCTTGGGCAAGTCACACTCTCTCAGCCTCAGAGGATAGCAGTGGCAACCCCCAACTGATGCAACTTGCCAAGAAAAACCTACGTGATAGTCTTCCCATAAGTTGGAACTGATTTGAAAGCAAACAGCACACACATACATGCGTGCAATAATTGATTTGTGTGTTTCCAACTCGGAGGAAAGCAGTTTTGGGGCAGTGTTTGCCTCCAGGAAAGCGTTAACTGTGAAAACTCAGGTGCTTTCCTGGCTGCCTTTGAGCAATGCAAGGTGGAGCTTGGATGCAGAGGCTCAACTTGTTCCTACTTGCAGGTGGCTTTGGGTGGATTTTGATTTGCTCATTTGAACCTCGACAAAGGCACTCTGCCAGCTTTCCTGGCTGCCTCCTTTCTCTCTCTTTTTCTTTCTTTTCTGGCTTATCAGAGTTTCGTTAACCTGGCGAAGCCGGGCCTGTTTTGTGTCAATAAGTTTTTGTGAATCATTTACTTCGTTTCAGGGAGACTTTGGCTGCGGCCTGGCTTGCAAAGCTCTTATGGAAAGGGTTGTTTGGTCTTGGTGGTTGGATTTTGAACTCGTGTTTGCCTTTGAGTCCACTCTTTCTGGGTGTTTGCATGCAACCAGGCAGCGTACAAAAACAGGGCGTCTCTATGGTGCATGTATGTAATATGACAATATTGCCTCCCGAATAACAGTCTTGTAAAGGTGGAAAACAAAGGCAGTCACTAAGAAGTCATAGCAGTCTTAGGTTTTCTGAAAAGATGGCAAATAACTTTTGTGGTATACATACCCATATAGGCATGTCACAGCATACATTGAAATTAACTGTAGCTGCCACACAAATGACTAATTTTTAAAAAGTTTCTGAGAACAAATAAATAAACTTTAAGTTTATTGAGGAAGAAAAGAATGGGGCTCGTGTACTCTTAATAGTAATGTGGAAGAGGGGATTTCAAGTAAGACAAGCTGCAATTTAACCGCAGTGTAAAAGTAATACAACTTGACTACTTTTACACTGGTGTTCTTTAAAAATTTTAAATTTATTTTCTATTCATAGCAGTTTCCAGAACAACACATAGTACAAAGAATATATAATATTTTCTAAGAAAAACATTTATATACATTTTTTTAATGAAAGCTGTTCTAATCTTAATTCCTTCTCCTCTCCTTTCTTGCTTGAATTAAGAAACTGTCTTCTTCTTTTACTTCTTTTGCTTCTTTCACTGTCTTCTTCATCAGGCAAACAGGAGAGAGAAATTGAAGATGGTAGTCACAGGCCTGCATTTTCTGTTTCTGGTCTTAGTTCAAATGGCTGTTAAAGAGGACGAGAGTTTTGTCCTTTTAGGCTGCTGTTCATGGCGCATGAGCCCTGTCCTTTTTAAAATCCCATTTGAGCCCCCTGTATCTATTGGGTTCAGAAAGGATGGCATTGGCCGTATTATGGGAGAGACACACAATGAGAGCAGCTTTCTCCAGAAGTGTTGGACTATCTTGGCCCAGCTGACTGGGGATAATGGGCACCATGAAAACCAGCAGGAATGTTGAAGGACTGGTCCTGGAAAATGATGAGTCTGGGCCGGGTGATATCAGAGGTTGGGAGATGCCTCTCTTTATTTGAAAGAGAAAGGATGATGCTAACCATTTTAAAAGGGTATATTTAACCACCAAGAACCTGAAATACCAACCCAGCCAGGTAGATCTTAGCCAGAGGAGTGGAGTCAGCACACTTGTTTCCTAATGCAGACAAAGTGGACCTCTGTCATTCTGTCGGTGCAAGGCCTCATTCTCACTACCTTTTAAACCGGATCATGATTTGGTATGAACTGGTTTAAATGAGTGTGGTTCCCACTTAATCCGAATCTCTGAAGCGATTCCGAAAGGCTCTAGAACCATTTAACCCACATCTTTTTGACGCTGATTTTTCCCCCGCTTCTTTTCAACCAAATCGAATCTGCACAAGTGGGAACCAGAACCAAATCGGATTCGGTTTCACAATTCGATTTTAAATGAATCTCTTCAGTGCAAATGGGAACCGGATGCAGATCAGAATCGGTTTATTATGACATAAGTGCAAAATGATGGACATTTAAAAAAAAACACACACACACACAGCACAAACCAATTCTGTTTAAACTGATTCATTTTCCAATGCGAACCACAAGTGGATTATCTGCTTCAGGAACCAGTTTAAATAGAACTGATTCATTTGTGAATGGGAACCACAAGTGGGTTATTTTGATTCAGTTCCATGCCAGAAAATGTGATTGGGGCAAATGTTGAATAGATCCATTGATTCAGATCAGAAAGCGGTTTTTCTGTAAGTGGGAATGAGGCCCAAGAAAATAACTTTTCCAAGCTCTGATACTAGACGAGATGAATCCCGAGAATCAATATAATAAAGCAACCTCCAAAAACAGATAGGATCAGGCGATGAGGAAATAGTAAACGTTTGTGTCAGTCCAAACTGTTCGAAAGATGGCAAGTACTGTTAAAATTGAAAAAAGCTTTAAATGTGAAGGTTTTAAGAAAGAGACCAGATTGCACACTTTCTGAAGAAACCCTCCTGGAGGAATACAGTGCTAGGAAAGGATTAAGGACTGGAAACTTTCCACCGACTGTACAAACAATTTTCTGGGGAGAGAGATTTGGGTGTATCTCGCCACGCCTGCCTTCTCCAGACCCCTCTGAAGGAGGCATTTCTTCTTCAAGAATCTGCCCTATTGTTATCCCTCCTCTCTGTGTATCAAAAGATTAAGCTGGGATTTGGGGAATAGGGTCAGATGGAGTCCCATCCGGCCTTCTGCGTGCTGGAAATTAGTCCAAATCCAAGGCATGTCTATTGAGAAATAGTTATGTCCTCCAAGGGACTTATTCTCAAGGAAGAGAATGGTAGGTACCGATTCTTTATAATGGAAAGAAATCACACCTTTGTTTTTCTTGTATAGCATACAAGGGTCAGGTTGCCAACATTTTCCTTTGCCAGGGTTTGTTTGCAACAAGCAAAAATCCAGCTGTTGAGGATTTGTACTCCAGCTGGACGCATCCAAGAGAAAAGCTTAAATCCCCTCCCACCATGCAGCCGTGAAAGGCAGAAGAACCCTGATAAAAAATAAATGTTGGCATCATTGCTGTAATGCATTGAGTTGCCTGCTATCTAAATGAGAATATTGTGGTTGCTAGTATGGTCTATCTCCTTCTGTGATCATTGAATCTTCATATTGGTGACTCAACCTCTCACGTCATCAGAGCAGCTGCTTTGCAAGTAGAGGGTCTTGGGTTCAATCCTGGGCAACTCAAAATCTTGGGCAACGATGCCAGGAAAGGCTTTTGGAAGGAAGGATCAGCCCAAACACTTGGCAATCCCTTCTATTTTGATGGAAAATGTACATGTTTGTCTGGAAAGCTGTTCAGCGGGGGATTGTGCAAGCTTTTGAATCACACAGAGCTCTTAGACCATTGGACGATGTTGCTGTACTCTTGCTTTGCAGAAGTTCCTTTCTCCTCCTTCCCAGCCATTTCTTCCTTGCTCCACTCCTTTGGAAAGGGCACTGGGGTGTCTACCTGCGATGACACAGTTCCTCCTCACAGGGTGTGTTTGTGTTTGTGCGTACGTACACAATGCTTCCTGCCGTTTGCTTGTGTTGCAAAATCAGAGGAAATCTTTGCCAGATGACTTTGTGTGTTTCTGTGTGTGCGTGAGAGAGAGAACGCCAATTGGGCAACTTCCCACTTTTGGACGACTCATGCATGCATCCCGGGTAGGGTCTCTGACCCCTCTTTTGGGGTTATTGCTAGTGACGCAGTGCTTGTTTCCTGCAACTGGGGCAACATTTCTGAGAGAGTGTGCAGCACAACTATTCTGAATCAAGAAGCCCCTGGATCGAATTCTGCTGCCGGCTCATTCGAAGGCCTTGGGAATGCTGCTCTGTTATGGCCTCAGTTACTCCATCTGCAATATAGGCAGAGCTTGCAGGGAGACTACAACTTCCACATTTCTTATTGTTTCCAGGGAGACTACAACTCCCGGGTTTCTCCAGCTCCCATTGGCCATTGGTTATGCTGGCTGGGGGATTCTGGGAGTCATAGGCCAAAGCAGTAACTTCTCTGAACTTTGGATGTGGAGAGTACTAATACAGTTTTCCCTCCTCCTTCACAGATTCAACCATCCGCAGTTTGAAAATATTTAAAAATATACATAAATTCCAAAAAGCAGCCCTTGATTTTGCCATTTTATACCAGAGGCACATTTCACTACCTCATTGTAATTAATGGGACTTGAGCATCTGTGGGTTTTGTTATCCACAGGGGTCCTGGAACTAAACCAAGGACCCACTGTACTAATAATTGCTAATGTTCTCTTTAACACTTGGTTAATACTGGTACCCATCCCTCATGATGCTGACACTAAAACTCATCCCAATTGATGAATTTTAAAGGACGAGTTGAAAGCACTAGACTCTCAGCCCCAAAGTGGGTTTAGCACCTGGATAGCTCCTTTAGAATAAACCCCAAAGTGGATTCCCGGTCCCGTTACATAGGAGATTTTGCTGGATGTTTCCTTGAATTTTTGACTTTCACTGACAACAGAGCTTGGGAAATTGGAGGTCTACCACTGGTGACATTTCCCTGTTCAACGGCTTGGTGAAGAGCTCTGTATGATTCAAAAGCTTGTACAGTGGTCCCTTGGTATCCTCTGAGGTTTGGTTCCAGGACCCTCCCTGGATATCAAAATCCATGGATGCTCAAGTCCTATTAAATGCAATCTAAGTAAAATGGTGTCCCTTATATAAAATGGCAAAATCAAGGTTGACTTTTTGGAATTTAGATGGATGGATGGATGGACGGATAGATTTTCCTAAGGCATGGATAGTTGTATGGGTGGATAAAGGGGGCAACTGTATAATCCTCTCCAGACAGTTTCCCTAATAAACAAAGTGTGAACATATGCTTTCATTCCAAATGGAAGGCATTACTAGGAGTTTCAGCATATGAACAAAATAAAAGGATCCACCTTGAACCCCACTGAAGGAAAAGTGAACTATAAGTGCAATAAATAAATAAAACTCCAGCGAGCTATTGCTGCCATTTAGGGTCAAGATGGTGGGCCACTGATACCGAGGGCCTAATAACACAACATTTTAATGACCAGTTTAAACAAAGACTCATGTGGCTTGGGCTCGAGTGGCTGCTCCATGGGACATTCCTTGCACTCGCTGACCTTTTTCGGGCATCTTGCAACTGTCGGGTTCCAGGACATTGTGAGTTGCACAACTCTGCATGACGCATACCTTGGGAAGTTGCTCTGGGTTGCCTCCATCCTTTCTTCTCAATCTTCATTGTCAGTTTGGAGTGTACAGGAATTGTTTTTACCCTTTCTCCAAGCAAAACCAGATTCTTTAGCGCTGAGTTTGGGGACAGAAAAAGGTGCTTGCCTCCACAAAAAGTATGGTGCAGCATCTGCAAAAGTGCACTTGGAGACAATGAAGGCGGCAGTAATTACAGGCCCTTTTGCTTGGCCTGAGGATTTTTAAGGCGAGCCTTTGAAGTGGGAGCCCTCAGAGAGTTAGCTGGGGGTTTCCATCCTCCCCATTAATTTATCCTGCATTTAAAGGACTGGAATAGAAAAGAGGTTCAGGTGCTCCCCTTCAGGGCTGTCAAATGAAGCCCTGTGCCAAGCCCCGTGGCGACACTAGAGGATTCCTTGCACAGATGGATCAGTCTGGAGGCTCCAGGTGCTACTTTGACCCACCAGAAGATAATCATAGAGCAGAGGAGATTGGTTGGGTGGAAGTTTGCAAGCTTTCCTGCGACACAGAGCTCCCAGAACAATTGCAAGTGTGCAATTAATAACCCTGTATGCATCTCAGGGATTGCAGAGATCAACCAGGTCCATAGAAGAGGAAGGGTCCTCAAATGCCATATTAAATCAAACTTTATTACAGCCATTTGGCCAACACAATTACAAAATTTCAATTTAAAACATAATTTTATACCATACGTTTATCTACAGGCAGACTGGAGAGTATAGACAAATGATGGTTTACAAAAAGTAAGGATAGGACTGCACAATTTGGTAAACACACAATAATGGGTAGGGCATTATTACTTCATAAAGAACAATATTGCACTGTTTCATATTCAGGAGTTTCATATTCAGGACTTATTTGTTCAAAACTACAGTCATATTCTTTGTTTAAGGAAGAGTGAAACCATAAGGTGCCAATTAATCAGATGCAACTGGTTGGGGTAGCTTTCTAGAGACTTTAGTCCGCATCTAAGTTGGTTTGATAGTAAGGTAAAATATGGCCATACCTCCTTGTTTACAAATTTTACCGTTAAACCATCTGTACAGATTTTGAGATTATATAACATACAACATCTGTTTAACAAGCTTTTTGCGATTTGCAATGGAAATGCCATATAATTCCCACCCCTGCCATGCAGGAATACACAGTGAAAGCACTCTTGAAAGGTGGCTATTTAGCAATCAGGAAGAACTTCTCATAGCAAGGGCTGTTTGATGGTGGAATATGCTACTTCGGACAGCGGTGGAGTCTCCTCCTTTGGAGGTTTTTAAACAGAGGCTGGATGGCCATCTGTCCCAGGGAGGGATTTGACTGTGTATTCCTGCATGGCAGAAGAGGGTTTGCGTCCAGCTTGAGCAATTGTGAAATAGCTGCGGTTCCCCCTCTTTTGCCTCCAGCATCCTCTCCTTCCCAGAGACGCTGCAAAATTTCCTCAAGTCTTATGTAGGATTTGCAGGAAGTTCACCTGGGCCAACCTGACCCAGGGTGGCCAGGTGTCTTCACCACAAAATGGAGGGCCTTCAAGAGAAAACACCTTCAAGAGGATATTATAAAAGAAAAGCCAAAAACTCTTATAAATTCATCATGGTTCTTAGGCACGTTCAAACTGGAGGACATTTGGGAATTCCTCCTGCACAGAAGGCTGATATGTAGGATGTGTCCTGGAAAAGGAGGACATGTCTGGTCATCCTGACCTCACCCTGTTCTTTCTTGGCAGGAGCATCATTCTGCTCAGATGACACCCAAGAAGCTTCATCCCATGTTTCCCTAGCAAAATCTTCTCCCTTGACAATAGAAGGAAATGCCTCCTGGGTCCCTTATATGGGAATAAATTGGTCCAGGGGTGTGAAAGTGAAACCTGCCCAAGGAGGGATTTTGAAATTGTCATTCCTCTGCTGGCCTCTCCAAGTTTTGCTTTGCTTCCTTTGCTCCCCAAAGAAGATTCATATGACTCTGAAGAGTCATATTCAGTGCTGGATTCCAATCCCACCCTCTTTGTCCTGGTGCCGAATTGTTCCCTGTTTGCAGACGGATGACAGCACTCTGATTCAAGGTGGAGGTGAAACTCTGGCCCTGCGAGTTGGAAAGTCAGGTGAAACTCCAGGGTGAGGTCATTCATTGTTCAAACACGGAACCAGACTCAAAACGCACAACCGAACAACAACGCAATGGCGAAGGGGAACGACACTTGGCCTTACAGTTTGTCTGGACGGTCCTTAAAGACCAGTTCGAAGTGGTCCATTCTGATCACTGGTGTCTTCTGCCCCTCTTATTAATTGTTACAGACAAGATTTGCCTTTTTACTCACCATTGTGCCATTGGACCATAAGAGGTGTCCCTCGGTAAAATATTACTTTGTTGTTGTTCTGTGCCTTAAAGTCATTTCCAACTTATGGCGACCCTAATTATCATGGGATTGGCAAGTTTCTTCGGAAGATGGTTGCCAAAGCCATCCTCTAAGATTGAGAGAGTATGACTTGCCCAAAGTCACCCAGGGTTCGAGCCAGGATTCAGATCCTGGTTTCCAGAGTCCTAGTCCAAGGCTCAAAGCATTTGCATCGTGTTGGTTCCTTTTTTTAATTCTATCATGTATTTAATTCATATCTTGCCTTTCTCTCTCTCTCTCTCTCTCTCTCATGGAAACTCACTGGGTGACCTTGGGCAAGGAACACACTCTCAGCCTCAAAGAAAGGCAATGGTAAAACCCTACTCTAATAAATAAATAAATAAATATTAATAATAATAAAAAAATATTTGTATCCCTTTTCTGCACATGATCAAAGCAGCTAACACTAGAAATGTCCCAGAAATACAATCATTTGTTGCCATTGTATCCCAAACCCTCCTATCCACAAAAAAATACAATGAAATTACTTAAACAATGATTAAAACAGGTATTAAAATTACAATGCAAGCGGTAGTTAGGGCAGTTGTTGGACGATTATATACAAGGTTGCTGAACAAATCTTGCCTAGAAAAGCCCACAGTACAGTCACAAACCACTTGAAGCCACACAGCAACAACCAAAACAGGTGTTCAGCAATGGAATATACCACGTTCAAGGCGCCTTCATTGGAGATTTCTGAGGAATGGTTGCATGGCCCACCTTTCAGGGATGCTACTCTGATTTTCCTATGTAGGCATCTGGGGGATGGTCTAGGTGACCCTTGTGGTCCTTTCTATGGTTCTGATTCCTTTCTCCTAGTCCCATTTTGGACCAAGAGGGGAAATAGGCTTTGTTGGAATGCTGTCATCTTCTGGTGCCCAACGTGGACTGGGAATGTAGGAGGATGACCACTGTCACCATCATTGGAAACTGGGACCTTCAGTGGGTGGCTGCGAGGGCCATATTTGGTTCTCTTGGGCAAAAAAGGTGACTGGATTCACTCTGGAAAGGAGTGTGTAACACCAGAAGCAGCCCTTAATGTGGATTTTCCGGCTGATAACAAGTAGCAAAAACCAAGCGTCGTCTGCTTTGTCTCTGGCCATGATTTGGTGGGGAGGGACCCTTGTCCTCTCTGTGCCACAGGAATTCAGCTTAATGCTCCGTACTGCTTCCCCGGCTTTTGAAAGCCAGATGTTCCTGGCTTATTTGTTTAAAGAAGAGTGAAATGTTTTTTTCAGCCTCCCCGACTCGAGATAAGAGACTAATTTTTTGCTGCAGAAGGGAATTCCAGAGCTTTGTTGATGCGTCTCATGGTCTCTGCTCCTTTCTTGCAGGATGTTGGGGGAACAGAGAGAACCAATGGTTTGGTTTGGAGAAAAGGTTGGAGCATCTCTGTGAACAAAACTGCCAGAACAAAACTGTTATGGCAACATTTTAGGTTCTTTTTTTTTCTTTTCTTTTTTAAGAAATTTTATTATTATTTTTGAAATTTTGCAAGTAAATAACATAAAAATAAATTACTGTATAACATTCTTTCATACTTATATACTTTAACATTTTGCTTTTCCCCCCCTCTGTATATCACCTCAGTGCCCCCCTCCCCCAGAGTCATTCCCATCTTTATATTCCATCCAAAATTTTAATTCATCCCGCGGAGGTAATTTCCCATCTTCTTTTGCTAGAACATTTTCAATATTTTTTTCCAAATATCATCAAAATCATTTCTTTTCCATAATCCCTTCTTTACCCTCAACTTACATGTTAGGTTCTGCCAGTCTGGGGAGGATGCTGGGAGAGCATCGTTGCAAAAGATTATGGGACACAACCACATCGGATGTCATTTCCAATGAGACTAATGTCCCGTTTGGTTTTGTTTTTCAAAAAATATTTTTATTAGTTTCAAACATTAAAAAAAATTAACATGCTATATACAGTATATTCTATACACAACCAGCTGATCTTCATAACCAAGAGTACTAGGAACTTCTGTTTTTAAGTGGAAATTGAGATAGCGGGATGATGAATTGTTTGGCAGCGGTGGGGTGAAAACCACAACAGCCCCCATGACTCACCGTGGGTTGTTTTCTTCCTTTGAATAGCAGCTTCTAGCCCACTTCTTTCCGATGAAGAAATCACACTTTCGTGTTTGGATACCACAAACTTGGATGGTTTAGAATGCCCAATTTCGTCTTTCAGGATTTCAAAGTTATGAAATGTAGGATTTTGCAAGGAAGAGATGCATTGTCAGAGATAATGTCTTCATTTAATTAAAATGCCCATCTGGAGTATAGGGATTCCATAATGGTTTTAATATTGTTGTTTTAATATACTTTATTTATTTTAAAAACACAACATACAATTCCACACCTTTCAGCAGATAATATAAAACAAACTTGCATGCATCTCATACTGCACTTCAACATTGCAAAGCTTCCCGACTCTTTCATTCCAATTTCCTTCAACTTCAAATCCTTCTTTCAATCTCTCAATATATCTCTAACTTCCACCTATTTTTCTACCTTCTGCTATCCCACTTCCCTCTCTCCCTTTTCCCTCTCCTCCTTCTCCCATCTCTTACCTTCATCCGCTTACTCAAACCCTCTTCTACATACATTTTACAATCTTCACACATTACTTTACTTCCTTCCCATCAAATTAGTTTAGTTTACTTCTCCCTCAATGCATTGATATTCTATATCTTACAGAATTCTTGATGCCACATCTATAATAATCTGCATTTATACAAACCCATAAATCATTTTATTAGCCTTATTTCAACCAGTCTTTTCTTTCCTTTCTACTGATCTATATATCTTCTCTATGCACAACATTTTTAATGTTTATGGTTGCCAGATCTGGACAGAAGTGGCCAGAGACCGACCTTCCATGGATATGTACAATGGCAGAGATAGAAGGGACCCCAAGGGCTATCTAATCCAACCCTTTAACAGTGCCTGAAATGCATAGCTAAAGCATCTCTGGCCATCCAACTTCTGCTTAAAAACCTCCTACAAAGGAGACTCCGCTGCCTTCCAAATAGCACCAGATAAATAGCACCAGCTTTCCTATTACGCTGCTTAAATGGCACTGACGAAAGGATGGGTGTGTTGACATGGTTGTTTCCGAATTACGACAACCCTGTCATGGAGTTTTCTTGGCAAGATTTGATCAGGGGAGGCTTGCCTTTGCCTTCCCCTGAGGCTGAGACAGCGTGACTTGCCCAAAGTCACCCGGCAGGTTTAATGGCTGAGCTGGGATTCGAACCCTGGTCTCCAGATCAGTCCAACACTTCAATGACAATGCTACACTGATTTGTTCTAGGACCTATTGTATTTATTTGTCTTTTTGGCAGATCAGGGTCCCTTCCAGCACTGCATTTCAACATACTTGATTTTCTTCCTCTCCGCTTTCTCCGCTGTCCAGCTTTCGCAACGCTGTGGAGAAATGGGAACTGCTGAGGCCCTCACCAAATAAATGCCTGGTTCTTTTATGGATGGAGGGCAGGGTTTGAGCCAGGGACCTCTTGCAAAGTAAAGCAGAGAGTTCCCTTCCCTGAGAAACAATGCAACAAGGTCTGATGGGTTTTTCTCCACCAAAATATTCACGGAATGGCAGAAATGGGAGAGAAAGCTGTTTCTTTGTTCAACTGCCTGTGGCTTTGCAAAGGGGAAGCATGCCGCACTTTCTCTGACTCTTTCAATGCTTCTTGCATTCCCTGGCTGGGAATGGGATTTGTTGGGTCCTGCCTAGACAAGAGGTACAGGGCTGCAAGTAGGGCGGCTGGAGGAACCGGATTGACTGGGGTTGAGGCTCCCCTCCCAAACGCCAAGCCGCAGAACAGGCTTCTGCTGCAAAGGATGCTTCCGAGCGGCCCTTTGCAAAAGTTACATGCGTGGCTGGGGGATTCTGGGATTTCAAAGGGAATTGTCTGGTACAGTTGCTCCTCCACATCCATGGATATTTATTTTTTATCCACGGGTTCAAGCATCCATGGCTTGCAAATGTTTTTAAAGTATACAAATCCCAAAGAGCAAGCCTTCATTTTACCATTTTGTATAAGGCGCACCATTTTACTTATGCCGTTGAGTTTAATAGGACTTGAGCATCCCCGGATTTTGGTATCCGCAAAGGGTCCTTGAAGCAAACCCCAGCAGATACGATGATGGTGATGATTCCCCCATTGTATATAATGGGACTTCAGCATCCATGGATTTTGGTATCCATAGGAGGCCCTGGAACCAAACCTTAGCAGATAACAAGGGCCCACTGGTTTGCGCAAGGTCACCCAGGAGGTTTCCACGGCTGAGTGGGAATTCGAACCTGGTTCCTACACCCCACTCGCACCCAGGTTTGAAGGGAGCTTTTTCCCTTTGCAAGATGAACATGCATTTTTCTTTTCTTTTCCTGTAAGAGGAGACTATTTACTAGGCAGAATGCAAGGGATTGTTGGTTTTTCCAAAGGGTGTGTCATGTCTTTCTCTTTCTCTCTCTGCCTCCAGGCAAGCTCTCAATGCTTGCACTTTGCCTTTTTCTATTACTTTTTATTTTCTAAGTCCACATTTCCATCACAAAGGTGCGTCTGGTGGCACCCACACCCTTTTTTCTTGGGCAAACATATCCAAGGGTAGCCAAAGTACAACAACGTACAAAATCCAGCAAACAAGGGATACCTTTATTAGGCCAACCACATGCAAAATATAATAATAATAATAATAATAATAATAATAATAATAATAATCATCATCATCCAAGTTGCAAGCTTTTGAAGCTCCACTGGCTTCCTCATCAGGCAAAGGTGTTAAAAACCATCCAGGAGAAGAAAAGGAAATTAAGATGACTGGTAGATTTTTTTCTATCATCATCATCATCATCATCATCATCATCATATCCCACCCTTCTCCCAAGGGCGGCTTACAGCATTTAAAAACAACAACTCCGTACAGTTAAAAATATACAAAAACAGTATATTCAAATAGAATCAAATTGCTACAACAAATTCAATGCTAAAATCAAGTTGCGTGTTTTGCTAAATAAAGTTGATGTTAGTCCCGACAAGCCTACATTTTGTTAAGATGTGGCTGTTCTTCCTCAGTTCAGGCGGTCCATGGTTTTGGATATTATTTGCTATATATGACCAACCCTTGAATAGGTTTCCTGAATAAGTTCTGGCCAAGAAAACCTTAGGAAAAATAGTAGGGTTTCCATAAGTTGGAGTTGACTTGAAGGCACAAGAGCAACAACAACAAAACAGCATTCCAGAACAAATAGGAATACCCCCCCCCCCAAAAAACCCCCAATAAAACCCTGGGTTCCTGTCGAAGGATTTATTTTCCAATAATTTTTTAGCAATCTGTCATGGAGGGCAGCCCCAGCGGTGATCCTTGAAGGGCTTGGGTTGTTTCCAGCACATTCTTGTTCTGCTCTGTTGCTTCTTGGAGGGTTTGGCTTAATGCTTTCTCACCTGGAGGAAGCTGGGGAGGGTCTTGTTAGGAAGTCTCTCCCTTAGGGGAATTATAACTAGCTCAAAATATGCAGAGAGAAAGATCCTAACAAAGTCTTACGCCGGAATCGCGGTCCCAGTATTGTCTACCAGAGGTCCACTGACAAACCCCAAGAGAGGTGACACTAGTCCAACTGAGTCCAATGAAAATACACAGTTTATTGGAGGGGGGCATAAATACCATACACAACAAAAGGGGGCATACACACACACTTACGTCTGATACTAGTGAAAAGGGAGGGGTAAGATTGGGAGTTAGGTTTGAGAGAGAGAGACACTGCTGGAATACTACCTTAGAAGTCTTCTCCGGGAAGCCTGATAGATGTGGATGGGGATGATGGACACGGCCGCCGGGATGAGGGGAGATTGGCCGCGGGAGCTATGAGCAGAGGTCAAACTGGCGCGGACCAGCCTGTACTCTCAGGATAGCATCAGTAGGGGATTCCAACTCAGGATCTTTTATAGGGCTGAACATATCCGAGGGCTATGTATCAAGACTTGGACAAAGGTGCTGATTGCCTGGGCCTTGTTAAGCCAAGAGCAAATAATATGTGTACAATGCACTTAGGTTTGGACACAATTCGGAGGGGAAGCCAGCTTAATGGCTGAGTCGTTGAGTCAATCACTGGCTCATCAGAAATGATGCCAAGGCTATTGTCTTACCTGGGAGATGTGGAAATGTGTGTTTGGCGACTCCCAAAGTTCCTAGGGAGAGTTGGGGTTGACTACGTGGCCTCCTCACATGGAGCTGATGGCGGGTCCTTGGACAGGTCAGTCAGGGGTCATAGTACAGTTCACATGTCCCCAAAATTTTATTGAAAGCAAGTATCGTAACAATCTCCCTGGAGCCCAAGCAGATGTTCCCAGCTCCTTTTGGGGAGGTGTTCACCTCTTTTATTTGGGAGGACATAGTGTCACCCCATGGATCTGGGGGGAGAAAGGCTTCTCAGGTCAGTAGTTTCATAAAATCATAGAATCCTAGAGTTGGAAGAGACCACAAGAGCCATCCAGTTCAACCCCCTGCCATGCAGGAACTCCCAATCAAAGCATCCCTGATAGATGACCATCCAACCTCTGTTTAAAGACCTCCAAGGAAGGAGACTGCACTACATTCTGAGGGAGTAGATCTCTTTCACGTATAGTTTCATTCAGCCAGGTGTCCCCCGTCCTATATCTGTGCATTTCATTTTTCCGTCGTAAGTACAGAACCTTACATTTCTCCATGTTGAATTTCATTTTGTTAGCATTGGCCCAGCTTTCTGTCTATTCAGCCCATATTGAATTTTGATACTGTTCTCCTATATTAGCTGCTACTCCTAGTTTAGTGTCATCTGCAAATTTGATATCCCAGGCCCTGAGATTTTGAGGGAGTTTTGCAATGAGGGGGATGCAGGCTGGGAACCAGAAAGGAGATGTGATCAACTGGCCAAAAACATCCAGTGCTAAAATATGTGTGATGTGCCAGGAAGCCATTGCTTTTCTTCATGGATTGGAGTTTGTGGATACAGTGGACCCTCAGTATCCACTGGGTTTGGTTCCAGGAACCCCCATTGATACCAAAATCCCTGGATGCTCAAGTCCTATTATATGCAATGGGGTATTACTACTACTACTACTACAGTGTGCCCTTGGTACTCACTGGTGTTTGGTTCCAGGCCCCCCTGTGGATACCAAAATTTGTGGATGCTTAAGTCCCATTATATACAATGGAGTATTATTATTATTATTACTTCTACTACTACAGTGGGTCCTTGGTATCTGCTGAGGTTTGGTTTGAGGATCCTCTGTGGATACCAAAATCTGTGGATACTCAAGTCCCATCATATACAATGGGATATTATTATTATTTCAGTGAGTCATTGGTATCTGCTGGGGTTTGGTTCCAAGAACCCCCTTAGATACCAAAATCCATGGATACTCAAGTCCCATTATACATGTTGTTGTTGTTGTGGGTCCTTGGTATCCACTGGAGTTTGGTTCCAGGGCCCCCCTTGGATACCAAAATCGGTGGATGCTCTTCCCATTAAAAGCAATGGGACAGCAAAACGGGGCCCCTTATATAAAATGGCAAAATTGAGGTTTTCCTTTTTAGAATGAACATATCTTTTGATATATTTTCAAGCCATAGATGCATGAATCCATGGGTAAAAAACCGGTGGATACGGAGGGCTGACTATATATCCTAATTCAGCGTTTTCTCTCCCCAATCTCTCTCTGTGGGTTTTTGTTCAATGACAGCTATCCTGAGCTCTGAAATTCAATGTCTAAGGTGATTGAAGTGTTCTGCCACAGGCTGAAAGATAGATAGATAGATAGATAGATAGATCTCATTCCTAATGTCTGGTTTATGTCCATGTTTCCTCTGGCACAGAGCCTGGCCTGTTTGCCCAGTGCAGAGCGCTGAAGGGCATTGCTGATATAGGGAGGCATAAATCACATTAGAGAATGAAGTGAGAGTGTCTCTAATATTGTGGGTTTTGTGATTAGGTCCTGTAATGACTAAATAGATGTGTGGGCAGAGTTGGCATCTGGGATTGTGGCAAGGTCTTGTACCTATCTCCCCTTCTCTGTTTGTTTTCAGCCTTTCCTGAACTCAGTGCATAAATCCCAGGGCTTCTCTTCTTAAAGTAGTAGTTTTCTCTGTTATTCTTCAGTAATAACCCTTGCCCCCTTGTTGCCTGGACTTATGCTTTTGACCACACGGCCATGTTGCTCCCGTCCTAGTTTTCTTCTGTGAAATGTCGGAGGGTATGAGCGCAAGCCTTTGCAAGCCACTTCTGTGTTTAGTTGGCATCCAGATATACCTTGGCAAAGCTTCCGGCTTGTTAGTCATGGCCCACACCTTCCCCGGCTGCAAACCGGTTCTTCCTCCTTTGCGTGCCAAGTTTTCTGCCCGTTTCCACCTTTGGTGTGCACAGGACGCCCTTGTCTGCTTCCGGGTTCTTTCTTTGGGATCTGGACTTTTCCATGGCCATTAGGAAGGCGGGAGGTTGGCGAGGAACGGTCTCTTCTTTACCAACCTGTAAAAGTTTCATGGCTGGAAAAGAGAGAGCTGAGATGGCACTTAACTCCTTGCAGGGTCTCTCTGGGTTTTGCGGGACCATTGCTTTCCCCCCTCATACACACAATGAGAGATTTGCATGCTTGGGCTCCAGAGCACATGTGTTCATTTCTTGGAACATATTTATCTTAATGGGAAGTGAAAGAAGAGAGGTTTCTTTTTTCCTTTTTCTTCTGCTGGTTAATTCAAGTTGGCAAGGGAGTGTCTCAGCTGCCTTCCCCCATTTTGGTTTTGTTTCCATAGAAAAGGAAGGAAAGCCAATGTAGGGAAGTGGTTTGAGTGTCCATTACAACTCTGGAGTCCAGGGTTCGATTTTCTGCTTGGCCATGAGGTTGTCCTTAGGCAAGTCACACTCTCTCAGCCTCAGGGGAAGGCAATGATAGCAAACCTCCTCAGAACTGTCGAAGGCTTTCATGGCCCGCATCCATAGTTTTTTGTGGGTTTTTCAGGCTATATGGCCGTGTTCTAGAAGAGTTTATTCCTGACATTTCACCAGCATCTTCTAGAACACGGCCACATAGCCCCCCAAAAAACTCCCCTGAACAAATCTTCCCAAGAAAGCCCCATGGTAGGGTTGCCATAAAGCGGAAATGACTTGAAGGCATGCAACAAGAAGAGGAGGAGGAGGAATGGTTAAGGCATAAGATTAACACTGCAGACTCCTTGCAAAAGATGTGTGTCTGTCTGTCTGTCTGTATATATATATATATATATATATATATGTATGTGTGTGTGTGTGTATATATATATGCATGCATGTGTCATGTTCTTTCGCTACCCCTCTGTGGTGGCCTTTTCTCCCAGAGGGAAGCACTCCCTTTCTCTTCCCAATGTCTGTTTGTGAGACTGCAGATGAGTTTTCTGCCGCCTTGTGGTTTGTGCAGCTGCGTACATCACAACAGCTGTTTGTGTGTGTCCTTTTGCTTGCATTTGCACAGAGGGGGAGCAAACTCCTCCATTTCAGCACATGATAAAGAATTGCACTGCCTGAAATATCATCTGATAGTTTTTTTGTGGGTTTTTTTTGGGGGGGGGGGCTATGTTGCCATGTCCTGGAAGAGTTTATTCCTGACGTATAAATACCCCAGAGAAATTTCTCTGAAGATTCCAACCGCAGATGCTGGTGAAACATCAGGAATAAACTCTTCTGGAACACGGCCTCATAGCCTGAAAAACCCATGAAAAACTATGGATGCCGCCTGTGAAAGCCTTCGACTTCACATTCAACGTGTGACAGTTACGCTTGCAAGAATGGTTCTGTGAAGGGTACAGAGGGTGGGCCGTGTTGTTATTTATTGTTTCCACAAATCTACTTACTAAAATACAGAAAAACATAACTTGTATATGCAGTTAGACCAACAAACATAAAACCTTCGCAGAACCATTCTTGCATACGCAACTCTCACATCTTGTTGTAACCCCTCCATAAGGCGGAAAGGACTCCTGAGATGCTTCCACTTATCAAATGTGTGAATGGGAAAACGGTCGCCCAGGGACGATTTCTTTTCTGAGAATGGGTCCCATGGGTGGCTCTTGCTGAGATGGTTACTGGAGGATGAACTGCCCTGGGTTTGTTGTTGTTTATGGGGAGCCATCTCTTTGCCCTTGCATTCTTGCAATCTCTTCAAGGCCTTGCCTGGCATCAATAAATACATTGCAGCCTCTGAGTGCATTAAGGACCTTGAGCTGCATCTTCAGAGATAATGGACTGTCCTGGGTTTTGCTGCCCTGTTGGCATGGAATAAGATCTTTGTCCATCTCTCCCCAAACACAGCTCATTAGCTGGTCAATTAACCCCTTGCATAGATCTTTCTTTCTTTCTTTCTTTCTTTCTTTCTTTCCAATGCTTGCTTGCAAAAGCTGCCAAAGTCTCAGGGATGTGCCTCAAAGCTAGCTTGCACGCTTTCTTCTCAGAACGAACACAACCACAACGACATCAGGGTCCAAAAGCTGTTGAACAGGTGCAGAAAAGGAGATTTTGAAAGCAAGTTGTGGTTAGGCTTGATGTGGCCACTGACACTTGAGAGTTTAAGACTCTGAAGACTCAGCACCAAAAATTATATATATATATATATATATATATATATAGAGGTCTGTTGGGACTGTCTCCTGTGTATGTGGGTTTCCATGGCAGAACAGACTGTGTGTTCCCTCTGCTTTGTAGCATCAAATACAAATGGCAAAATGTTTGTTAAGGTACCTTTGTGTGTGTTTCTGTACCTGTTGGCTTAAGGCAACCCCATGAATTTTGTAGGTTTTTTTTTAAAGGCAAGGAATACCCAGGGATAGTTTTGCCTCTTCTTTCCTCTGAAATATCGCCTGCAGCACCTGGTATGCGTTGGTGGTCTCCCATCCAAGTACTAACCATGGTTGACCCTGCTTATCTTCCATGATCAGATTGGATCTGGTCTTTTCAGGATAAATCGACATGTTTGTCTGTGTAGATGCCTTCAAGGCATTTCTCTACTTATGGTGACCCCATTAATTTTGTAGGGTTTGTTTGAGGCAAGGGATGGTTTTGCCAATTCTTTCCTCTGAAATTTAGCTTCTAGCACCGGGTATGCATTGGTGGTCTCCCCTCCAAGTACTAACCATGGTTGACCTTTCTTGGCTTCCAAGAGGGACCTGGCGCCTTTAGGGTTTTTAGGCCCAAGGCGAAAGGACTTAGTTCTCCCAATTTGCAAGGACTAGTGGATGCATTAATAGCTGTGGTTAATAGGAAAAATCAGAATGAAAGGCTTAATTCAGCTCTCTGAGAAAGACTAAAAGAGCATAGTTTTGCGGGTGGGCAATACAAGAATTCTCCACCCGCTTCCCATGAAATTTTCCTTCTGTCCCCAAATTTCCAGCATGGCAAAAACTTAAAACATCTATTGAACATTTAGATATAGAGTTCATGCATCCAAAGAAAAGGGACTGGCAAAAATTGACCAAGAGGATGCCAACACAGCAAAGAGAAAAAGAGTTCTAGGAAGGAATGGCTTTCCACATCTCACTCTCCCTAATGCTAGAAGTCTCTCCACCCCATCATTGCAGAAGCTGCTTTTGCAAAGTGACACTATTGCAAAGCGAAGCATTTCAAACTGGAATTTGCACACTGGGAGGGATGCCATGTTGTGCCAACGTACCCTGTTTGCATTCAGAAGGCACTGCTTTTGGTACCAGATGGATGGAGTGCGTTGGACTATGGCCCTGGAGACCAGGGTTTGAATCTCAGCTCAGCCATAGAAACCCAGTGGGTGATGTTGGGCAAGTCACACTTGCCATGGCAAACCCCCTCCAAACAAATCTTGCCAAGAAAACCCCATGATAGGTTTGGGTCTCTGAAACAACTTGAAAGTGCACAACAACAACAGATGGAGTGCTGGCACCCTCTTGTGGCAAATGTTAATAATAATAATAAAAAAATTTATCTATACTGTATCTCGCCCCTCTACAATATGCAATTGGGGTGGCTTACAAAGAAATTTGTGAAACATCTACTCAGGGCCCTACCCTGAGCTTAGAGAAGTTACTTCTTATAGATAACTTGTTTCTACTGCTTGTGACCATCTTCTTCCCCTAAATAATTCATTGCCCAGGTTGTCTATCCAATCATTCTATACACACATAGACACACAAACACACACCAGTTAACTCTAGAGTTCAAAGATATAACCATGTTAGCCTGCAGAATCAGTATGTAGATTGATCTTGCAGCACCTTTAAGACTTGTTGAAAGAAAGAAGTTGGCAGCAAGAGCTTTCTTAGATCTCAGTCTCCTTCAGATCCATTTAGATGCGATAATAATGATGATGATGATGTAGAGAGATCTTGCAGCACCTCTGAGACACACTGAAAGAAAGAAGTTGGCAGCAGGAGCTTTTGTAGACTTCAGTCTACTTCCTCAGATCCATTTAGATGCAATAATAATAATAATAATAATAATAATGTAGAAATATATTGTAGCACCTTTGAAACTCACTGAAATAAGTTGGCAGCAGGAAGTTTTGTAGACAGAAGTCGTCTTAAAGTAGATGTCCCAATACATCTGAAGAAGTAGACTTAAGTCTACAAAAGCTTATGCTGCCAACTTCTTGCCCATTTCCAAATGCATCTGAGGAAGTAGATTGAAGCCAAGGAAAGCTCACACTGCCAACTTCTTTCTTTCAGTGAGTCTCAAAGGGGCTACAAGAATTGGTTAGTTGTGTTTGTCGTAGCCTCTCTGTCCTCACCATCTCTGACCTGGGCTCTCTCTTTCCTCCCTCTCTGCTCAGTGCGTTTTGAGGATTGCACAGAAAGGACACAAATCCCCTTTGTCTCGGACGACACTCGCTTCAAGGTGCGTCCAGATGGCACCGTGGTGGTCAAGCGTCCCTTGCACCTCCACAACCACGAACAGAGCTTCTCGGTTCACGCCTGGGACCCAGCGGGCAAGAAGCACTCGGCCAGGGTGACCCTGCGGCATCGGCACAGGCACCAACACCAAGACCAACAGCGACATGCGGTATTTATACATATTTATTGACTGTATTTGTACCCTGCCTTTCCCTCCAAACTGGGGCTCAAGGTAGTTTGCAAATTAAAAATGCCTACATTATAGTAACAAGCATACAGAAAGGTCAACATGGACATAAAATTAAAATACAGCGGGCCTTTGGTGTATCCGTTTTGTTCCAGGACCCGCTGTGGATACTAAAAATCTGTGGATGTTCAAGACTCATTCAATACAATGGCAGAGTAAAATGGTTTCCCTTGTATAAGTTAGCAACATCTATGTTTTGCTTTTTAAGCATTCAAATGCAAATAGTAATAAAGCAGTTTAAAAGACAGTACAGTTGATAGAGTACAGCACCCTATTCAAAGCTCTTTCCTTACAAAAACCTTCAGTTGTAAAAGCTGTCAGAATAAAATAGTCTTTCTAATGGAAGGAAAGCAATCAGGGGTCTTTTTTGTCAAGTTTCTTCAGAGAGGCTTTGCCATTGCCCTCCTCTTAGGCTGAGAGAGTATGACTTGCCCAGGGTCACCCAATGGGTATCCATGACTGAGCCAGGATTCGAACCCTGGTTTCCCAGTGTCCTAGTTCTATGCCAAAACCATTATTCATTGCTGAATCAGAGGTCTGTCTCTTTGCAGGAGCCCTACCATGGAGAGGTGCTGACCTTCCCAGAATCTGGTCCAGGCCTGAGGAGACAGAAGAGGGACTGGGTCATCCCACCCATCACTTGCTCCGAGAACGAGAGGGGTCCCTTCCCCAAGAATCTGGTCCAGGTAAGGCCAACTTTTGTGCTCTGCAGACTCTCTCTCTCCTCATTGTGTGACATTGCCTTGGGCACTTTTTGGGAACCCTTTTCAGAAGATGTTCAGCAGAGCAGCAGTTCTGTTTGGAGAACTGGGCAGTGTGGAGGAGATCTGGGGTCTCGTTCCCAATCCCACTACCTTTTAAAATGAGTCGCAAATCATTTTGAACTGGTTTAAATGACCCTGGTTCACACTTGAACCGAATTGCTGAAGCGATTCGGAGAGGGGGGGCAGTGCACTACACCCATTTAACCTGCGTCTTTTTGACACTGATTTTTCCCACGTCTTTTTGGATAAATTGATTCCACGCCAGTGTGAACCAGATGCAGATCAGAATCGATTTAAATTTGCCCTTCGGCCAGCTGGAGCGGGTCCATTTTGAATCGAGTCATGCTTGAATGTGAAGCACAAGTGGGTTATTTTACAGGGAAAAAGTGTGATCGGGGCAAATGTAGTGTGAACCACACTCCACTGTCAAATCAATCCATTGATTCAGATTGCAAACCAATTTATTTGTAAGTGGGAATGAGGCCTGGGAGGCCAAAGTGCAGGGCAACCATTCCCAGCTACCATTTTTGTCTCTGGGAAAAAATATTCCCCAGATAAACCCTATCTCTTTTTGATACTTTGGTCCACCTGAGGGGCTCAAAAGATCCACAGTCTTCCCTCTCGCCTCATTGACCAAATTTGTGTCCCTTCCAGATCAAATCCAACAAGGACAAAGAGACAAGGGTCTTCTACAGCATCACTGGCCAAGGAGCCGACAGTCCTCCGGTGGGTGTCTTCTCCATCGTGAGGGAGACTGGTTGGTTGATGGTCAACGTACCGCTGGACAGAGAGCAGATTGACAAATACATTGTGAGTACACTCTCCATTTATTGCTTTTATTTGGTTCCTATCCGTAATAATTAAGGTTGCCAGGCTTGGATGATCCCAAGCCCTGAAATTTCACTGCCAAAATCCAAAACCTAGGAATGATTCCTTGCAATGTGATGGGAGCAGGCTCTGGCAATGCTGGAGGTGTCAAAACCTCAACCACAATAACACAACCATTGTCATTGAACCAAAAACCTCCATCTTGCAAATGAAGAAAACAGATATATACATAACGTTTAAAGGTAGTGTGATCTCCCCTTTGCCCTGAAGACCAGACAAGAAGGGTCAGACTCTGGCTTCTGGAAGCCCTGATAACAATTTGGGGTTGGATGAAAGTACAGGATGATTTTTTAGAAATGGTGCAAAAATAAAGCAGATTTTACTGAGTTTTGCACCATTCTTTTTTGTATTTTAGAATTAAACTGTGGATCTCACTGCTACAAAATATGGCCATGTCTACCAAGTTAGGCAGCTTGAAAAGAGGGAGTAGAGGAATTTGTTAGTAAAGACCTATTAAGTGTGATGGCTTATGTGCTACCTTCAAAATCAGATGTCCCATCTCTCTCAATGGCAGTTGCTGAGGAATGCAGAAGGGAAGGTGCAATTGCTGATGGCGGGCATCACTGGGGCAAAAAGTTGCCCATTGTGTGAACAGAATACTGGACTGGAGAGGCCTTCTTTGGCCTAATCCAACTCCAGGGATTTTCTGACATCTTTTCTCCCTCTCCTATTGCATCCTAGATTATAGAACCATAATTGCATTCCTCCATTTGTGGCTGTTTTTTAAAAAGCAACCGTATTCTGCCTCCCATCTTCTCCTGGTCCCTTTTCACCTGAGTGATGCTTCTCCTTTCCAGCTCTTCTCCCATGCGGTGTCTGCAAATGGCCAGCCTGTGGAGGACCCCATGGAGATAATCATCAAGGTCAGCGACCAGAACGACAACCGGCCCGCCTTCACGCAGAGCATCTTCGAAGGATCTGTTGCCGAAGGAGCCACGCCAGGTACAAGTCATGCGCCGATGCGTGAATCAAGGGCGAAAGGAAGTAGGGTGTCTTGGTGCTGCTGAGCAGGGTGCGCTTCACTTCTGTATCCATAGCCTTAGTTTTAAAGGAACTATCCAGCAGGAAAAACCCCAAATAGGTTCAGCACTTGGGACATCGCCTTTAAAATCTCCTGCTTTTGGGAGCCAGTGGAGTGGAATGGTTTTAGTGTTGGACTATGTCTTTGGATTCCTGGCTTGGTCATGAAACCCATTGGATGAACTTGGGAAAATCACTCTCTCTCAGCCTCTGAGAATAGCCATGGCAAACCTCCTCTGAACAAGTCTTGCCAAGGAAACCCCATGATAGGTTCACCTTAGGGTCTCCATAAGTTGGAAACAACTTGAAGGCACACAACACACAATGACAGGCTAGAGACCAGTACCATATTTTGTACAATCTTAGAGCTGGGAGAGACATTGCCTGCTGCTCCCCGGCAAGTTTTCATGAAAGAAACAATTGTACTTGGTGGGCACAAATTTAGTGCCAGTCTCTGGGACACTGGGGTTTTGGCAGGGAGAACTGCAGGCCCTCCATATCAGATAGTCTGAAAAACACTGTTCTGCATGACATTAGTGCCATTTTATCCCCATATGTATCTTTCTTTCTGGAAATCGCCAGTCCTGGGAAAAGAGCGGGATACAAATAAATAACTAAATAAATTAGCACCACTGCTTCAGGTAGTAAAGTATAGAAATATGTACATAAACTAATCTGATTTACATTCCATTATTATATTTGCATATTCTATATTGTTGTCTTCTTACTTTATAACTTTAATATTTCCCCCCTCCCTGTAATTGTATTATATACTCAGTTTGGTGTCAACTAAAGCATGTTTTATAGATAACTATTCTTCTTAAAATTAATTGTCTCTATGTTGATCTGTTTCCCCTATAAAATATTTACGCAGCTATGTGTCTGCACTTCTTTTTCCCTACATCTTCTTCATACATCATAAGTCCTTATCTTATCATACTTAAAACATCTTTACCACTTTTCCCCTTCATTAATCATATGTCAAATCAGTATTTAAATATTGTCTAAATCTTTCTCTGATTATTCTTCTTGTATTCAATAATCAATCTATTGGATATCATTCAAGTAGACCATTTTGTTTTACAAAACTTAAATAGCGTTTCCCAATCTTTGTCCCAACCTTCTGTTAGATTTTCGTTTAGTAACATTGTCAGCCTTATCCAATTCTATCATTTCTAAACATTTTCTGAGCCAATGTTGGTATTTCCTCCTCCTTCCATTTGTTGTCGTCTTTTCCAATGAGTCCTGCCTTCTCAAGATTTGGCCAAAGTAAGACAGCCTTGGTTTGGTCATCTTGGCTTCCAGGGAAATTACTACCTGCTTTACTACACCTTCTCAAACTGAGAGTTAAGACAACAACAACATACATATTCTTTCATACCTGTTCAGGTACTCCTGTAATGAAGGTATCAGCCACCGATAAGGATGACAGTGTAGATACCTACAATGGGGTGATCACCTACTCCATCATCGACCAGACCCCACAAGAGCCACACAGGCAGATGTTCACCATCAACAACGAAACAGGCTTGATCAGTGTCATCACCACAGGTCTGGACCGAGAGGTGAGCGAACGCATGCTGCCAGGTGTGAGTCCACTTGTGTGAGTCCACTTCAGAAGACTGTGCACTTGCACTGAGTTTTGCGCATGTGCATCTTCAAGTAGCTTATTGATTTATGGTAATCCCATTAATTTCAAATGGTTTTCTTAGGCCAGGGATCCTCAGAGGTGGTTTTGCTAGTTCCTTCCTCTGAAGTCAAACCTCCATCACCTGGAATTCTTTTGTGGTCTCCCATCCAAGTATTGACCAGGGCTGACTCTGCTTAGCCTCCAAGATCACAGGGATTTGGTGCCTTACCAGCACTTATCCCACACTGAGAATTAAGCACTCAGTGCTCTGTAGGATAGCATGCAAGTTATTTTTTATAGCTTATTTGTTGCTAATATTCTGGGGTTGTTGGTAATGCAGAAATCAAAGGTAGCTATGCTGGTAGAGCGGAGGAGAATTACCTTTTATCTTCTAGACAAAATCTCCCATTCAATAACTTTCCATTCCAAAATTCATCTCCTTGTAATATCTTGAGTCGCACCCTTCTTCTCTTCACAGAAAAGCCCCAAACTATGTGCATGTTTTAGAGATCCCTTCATCAGACAAAATTTTACAAAAACCAGCCAGTGGGATGGGAAGAGGTGTGCTTTGTAGGGACTTAGTATGTAAGGAAAGTTTTAAAAATTCACCTTCTGTTCATATCTGGATTGGACCAACCAAAAGGCACAAAGAGTGTGTGCAAGGTTTGGAGAGGTACAGATCTCTTCAGCAGGTAAGATGCTGCAAAATGTAGGCTGAGAGAAGGAAAAAGTGTGGAGGGAGTCTACATTTTGCTTTGACAGGTAACAGAAGGAAAAGCAGGAGGTCAATGAAATTGATCAACGTTTTTGTTGTGCTTGCTTTCAGAAATTCCCTCAATACACGCTGACCCTCCAAGCCACAGACATGCTTGGACAAGGCTTAAGTACAACAGGGACAGCAGTGATCACCGTTACTGACAAGAATGACAACCAGCCTATATTTGACCCAGAAACGGTAATGCAGCCAAGGTTTGCTATTAGTGTTGCCAGGTTTCCAAAGTAGCAATAAGGCACAGTCAAAATTCATGACATGTAGGAGTGACAGTCAGGAGGTAGCTCTTAACAGTGAGTAGAAAAAGAAAAAGCAAGTGAAAGAAGGTAGGAGAAAGGGTAAGAATAAGAAGAAAGAAGATAGAAAAAAAGATAGAAAAGGGAGACAAGAAGAACATAAGAAAGAGACGGAAAGACTAGTAAGAAAGATAGAGGGAAGCGAGTAGGAAAGGATTTAGAAGGATGTGAAGTCGAAGGCTTTCATAGTTTGTTGTGGGTTTTTCAGGCTTCTAGAACATGGTCACACGGCATGAAAATCCCACAACAAACTATAGATTTAGAAGGAACTGGAAAAGGGAAAATAGAGAGAAAGGGAAGGGGGGGAAAGTAGTTTAAAAAGAAGAAAAGCGGACAGGATCCGAGGAATATCTTGACCAAAATGAAAAGCTAAAATACAAAAATAAAATGAAAAAAAAATAGCAAGAAGCTCGAGTTTGGCAAAACAGAGAAGAAAATAATAATTGATTGTTGGTGGTATGGCTTTAGCATTTATTTTGTTTATATTGTTGTTAGTGATTATACTCAAAGCATTTTTTGTAGGTATAATATTGAAATTTCAATAAATGTTACAAAAAAAAGGAAGTAGCTCTTAACACATTTGTGTTTTACTGAAATACCAAAGAGAGGTATTGGTATCAGTTACCCAAACCACATATATTTCTGCCAATTTAATATATTGTCTGCATGTTCAGCCTTGTGAAGAGAAGATCAAGGGATGATATGATTGCTTTATTTAAACAACTCAGTGCTCCAGAGAGGAGGGGACAAGTTTGTTCTCTCCTGACCCAGAGTGAAGACCCAGATCTTAAGTTAAAGGAGGGTAGATTTTGATTGAATATTAGGAGAAACAATTGCAAAGAGAGGGAGTGAAGTCTCCTTCTTTAGACATCTCCAAAAAAAGTCTCTGCTTCTGGGGATGCTCCAGCTGGAGATCCTGCACTGAGCAAAGGGTTGGATAGATGGTCTCTGGAGTCATCTTCCTATTTTATGATTCTATGACTATATCCAAAAATTACATGATTTCTCTCTTGATGAAGAGCTCACACCCCAAAATACAAGATGTTTTGGCATCTTGTTCAGTCTATATAAAAGGAAAAGCTTTCCAACCCTCAATTACTGGACATCCCTCATAGTAAGAGATACCTGTCAGCCCTATAAGGGACGTCCCCTTACGATTAGGGACACCAAGCAATCCTGTTTGCTGTACCCAGGTGAACAATACAACACAACACACAAATACATGCACGCAAGACATTTCCCCTCTGCACTCTTCCCCTTAGGATCCCATCCATTTCTAAGGTGAAGAATTGACCCATCACTGAAGCATGGCATAAATCAGGGCTTCTTAAACTATCTGTTGTAAGGTATCACCAGAAAGTAGTGGTTTCCAGTGCTTTTGCCATCCTGGAAGTTGTTGAACGGGCATCTCCCACCCGAGCAAGAGTCCGATTACTTTCCTTTTGTCCGTCTTGTAGTACGTTGCAACTGTGCCAGAGAACGTAATCGGGTATCCGGTGGCCCAGCTGACAGTGAAAGATGCAGACCAGGAAAATACTCCGGCCTGGAAGACCAAGTACACCATTGTGAGAGGCAATGAGGAAGGCAACTTTGCCATTTCCACAGCTCCGGAGGGAAATTTTGGTCTCTTGACGACAGTGAAGGTGAGTTCTGGGTTCCCCTTTAGTTTTCCTCATTTTACTTTGGGTCAGGAGGCTCTTTGGTTTCCATCAAGGTTTTTTTTTAACCTGGGGTCCATGGATGGGCATTAGAAAACTGCATGAAATGGGTGCAAAAAAAGTATTTGTTCCTTCCCGTTACTCTGAATTTTTCCTCTCACACTGAATTTAAAGGTCAATGCGCCTCCAAGTTATGGCATCCCTCTCAAAAGGTTTTCTTGTCAAGGTTTCTTCCAAGGAAATTTGCCCTTGCCTTCCTCTGAGGCTGAGAGAGTGTGACATGCCTGAAGACACCCAGATGGCTTCCATGACTGAGTGGGAATTCGAACCAAGATCTCCCTGAGTCCAATAATGAAATCACGATGCCATGGTGGCTCTATTTAAAAATAGGGGTGGTGGTGGTTGTTATTGTTATGTTTCTTCAAGTCAACTCTGACTTATGGCAACCCTCTCCTAGAGTTGTTTTTATCCAGACTTTATTCTGAGGACTTTATTCTGATAGAATCCTATTCTTTGCAGATATTTAGGCTTCTCTGTCAAAGTGCCATCATGAACTATAAATGCTTAGTTTGAGGCCATGGCAGTTAAAGCAGTGTCAAACTGCATTAGTTCTACAGTTCAGACACAGCCATAGAGGGATATTTTGCCATATTTGCAAGGCTTCTTTGAGCCATTTAATGCCTAGGAGATGCTCTTTTTCCCCTCACCCTGACACTCTCCAGCCTCATCACTTACTGGGGCAACACACATTTGGTGCCAGGACTGAGTGGGCATTAATGGGCATCCCTGACTGGGTCCATCCCTGTCCTTTGCCTCCTTCCCAGGGCCTGGACTTTGAATTGCGGAACCAGTATGTCCTCCAAGTGACCGTGGTGAACGAAGAGCCCTTCTCGGTGACCCTCCCGACCTCCACGGCCACTGTCACCGTCACCGTGGAGGACATCAACGAAGGTCCCATCTTCATCCCTCCCGAAAAGACAGTGACGAAGCCTGAAGACCTGGCTGTTGGGCAACCGGTGGCTACATACACTGCCCAGGACCCAGATAAGTTTCTGCAGCAAACCATCAGGTATGGGGCATGGACGAGGAAGGCATTTATATTATCCCTAGGAAAGTTGCTTGGCATGCAGAAATATACTGGTGCTGAAAAATTGCAACCCTGGTGGAGAGCCAGAGTTGATCACACTGGGCTGGATGGACCCCAGAAGTATGTTGCAAAAGAGCCGTTTCCTAGATTGCTCTGTTATAAATTTATTCTGAATTTAGAAACTAAGCAAGTCCAGGAAAGAATCCTGCCAGGAAACTTGCAGAAGAGTAGACCCTGGTGCCAGTCATGGTGGGCAAAATATGGCTAGGTTAGGTAGACCCCCGGCCAAGAGTCTGGTGGAACAGGAGGGCATCTTCCTAAGTTCCTATGCCCAGTTTAAGAAGCCATTGGCAACTGGAAGGGATATCATGTTGCCTCCTCTTCCAGGATTTGGCTGGTTTTCACAGTTTCTTTTGGGTTGGAAAACTGTGTAGGACAAGGCAACCCACCCAAACCACTCTGTTATTGAGTCGGCTTGGGTTGTTTGAGGTCATTTTTCTTTGGCTTAGCAATTTTTTATTCCATAAATAGCCACTTTGGATCCCAATATTGGGGGGGAAAGTGGTGTACAAATAATGATAATAATAATAATAATAATAATAAATATTATTCATAAAACAAAATACATTACAATACAGGCATCCACAAGCATCCTCATGAACATCCTAGTGTCCAAAATCTTACTGTGCCTTAAATATCCTCTAAAATATTTCTTACATATTCTAAATTTCCATTCTTTTTTTAAAAACTCAGTCTTTCTAACTTCTTCTATCTCTCTTGTTCTCTTTGCCTTCCATTCTTTGCTTCTCCTTTCTTACTACTTTCTCATTCCCTTTCTTCCTTGGTCTTCCTTACTCTCCTTCATTGCACCTCCCTTAGTCCTTCGATTGCCTTCTTTTTATCTCTGTTTGGGGTCATTTCTTTGGATTTGCAATTTTTTATTCTGTAACTATTCATCATAAAACAAAATACCTTACAATACAAACATAGACGCAAAGTCATATTGTACTATCCAAAATCTTACTGTGTCTTAAATAAACTCATGCTGTTAAATGGACAGTAAGAAAGATCAAGGAAGAAAGAGAATGAGAAAGGGGAAGGAAAGAATGCAAGGGAAAGAGGACAAGAGAAGTAGGGGAAGGTTTAAAGACAGGAATAGAAGTTTAGAATTTAAAGTAATTCTTACTTACTCTAAACTTCTTTTGTTTTAACTAAGTCTATTCCTTTATTTTAATTTAGTCTTTATACCTTTTCCTACTTCTCTTGTCGTCTTTTCCTTACATTCTTTCTTTCTTTCTCCTTTCTCCTTCTCTTTCTTCATTGATCTTTCTTATTCTCCTTCGCCACACTTCCATTAATGCTTCGGTTACCTTTTTTTTTTTTTTAAATGGGGCAAATCATACTTTTGGTGGGAAAAATACTGCTGGAGTTTGGTTTGCAACCCGACTTAGAATCCTCTCTCTTATGATTTCTCTTGCAGGTATTCAATTGGGAGCGACCCGGCTGGTTGGTTGAGAATTAACCCTGAAAACGGCATCATAGAGTCCCGATCCGAGCTGGACAGAGAGTCCCCCTTCGTCCAGGACAGCACCTACATGGCCATCATCTTGGCAAGCGACAGCGGTAAGATGGCATTTTTGGAATGACAGGTTTTTCCTTGGACTATGATTAAGTAACTAATTGATATCCTACCTTTCTTCGGGTATGGGACCCAAGGAAGCTCACAACAAATTAAATACAGGTTGAATATCCCTTATCTCAAAATCCTCCAAAATCCAGAATTGTCCACATGAGTGGCTGAGATAGTGGCTGGATCTGCACTGCAGGAATAATCTGGTTTGGCACCACTTGAAATGCCATGGCTCCATGCTATGGTATTCTGGGAAATGTAGTTTGTTGTGGCACCAGAGATTTGCTATCAGAGTTCCCAGTATTCCTTGTTATGAAGCCATGGCAGTTAAAGTAGTGCCAAACCAAATTATTTTTGCAGTGTGGATGCAGCCAGTGACACCTTTGCTTTCCAATGGTTCAGTGTACACAAATGTTGTCTCAAGCACAAGATTATTAAATATATTATATAAAATTACCTTCAGGCTGTGTGTATAAGGTGTATACAAAACATAAATGAATTTCATGTTTAGATGTGGCTCCCATCCCCAAGATAGAGGCTGCTGTATATATGGCAAATATTTAAAAATTCTGAAATCCAAAACACTTTCTGGTCCCAAGCATTTGGGATAAGTGATACCCAGCTTGTACTTGATAAATTTAAATCAAACAGTTCTGTGGTTTAAAGCACATTAAGACATAGTAAAAAAAAAAGAATGAAAGCATAACACCCTCTATTAAAATCATTCTGCTATTGTAAATTAAGTGCCAAAGGCTTGCCTAAATAAAAAAGTATTTACCTGCTGGCAGAAAGACAACAGAGAAGGGGCCAACTGGGGTTTGAAACCACTTTAAGTGCTGTAACATCATGCTATGGGATTTATAGTTTTGCAGGATCTTGAGCCTTCTCTGCCAAAGAGGGCTGGTGCCTTTGCAATTTGCAAATCCCAGGGGTCTGTAAGGTAGAGCCATAGCAGTCAAACTGTATTATTTCTACAGCATAGATGTAACCTTGGGCTTCAGTCCTGTTTGCTCTTACCTGGGCATAAGTGCCATTGAATCCCAGTTATGAGCAGATATATGGGATGCTGCTCTGATTCATGCTGCCCTTTCTGTTCAGGGTCGCCACCAGCCACGGGCACCGGGACCCTCCTCGTGCACCTTGAGGATGTGAACGACAACGGGCCGCAACCCGAACCCCGAGCCTTCGACATCTGCAGCCGGAACCCGGATCCCCAGGTGCTGAGCATCGTGGACAAGGATCTCCCTCCAAACACCCAGCCCTTCACTGCGAAGCTGGAGCTGGGATCGAGCGCCAACTGGACCGTCAAGATGAACAGTGGTAAGGCGGCAGTGGGTCATCTGCACTTGGGAAAACTGGATCCCTTCTGTCCCAGTGGGTCCTAAAGCTGGCGCCTCAGTCTCCTCCTGCGGAAACTGCACTGCAGAAATAGTGCAGTTTGACACTGCTTTAACTGCCATTGCTCAATGTTATGTAGTCCTGGGATTTGTAGTTTTGGGAGGTTTTAACCTTCCATATTTGAGAGCTCTGGTGCCACAACAAACTACATATCCCAGAATTCCATAGCACGGAGCCACGGCATTTAAAGCAGTGTCAAACCTCATCATTTCTTCAGTCCAAAGCGATGCTTGTCGTTTTCTGGGGATGAATTCCCAACCCTATTTTTACTGACTTGGTGGCTTCATTCCCGTCTTAGAATCATAGCATCCTAAAATTGAAAGGGATCTCCAAGGGACATCCAGTTCATGTTCCTTTTGTTATGCAGGAATTACTCAATCCAAGCCCTCCTGTGATGGATGGCCATCCAGCCTCTGTTTAGAAACAGTCTCCAAAGAAGGAGATTCAACCATCCTCCAAGAGAGCATCTTCCACTGTCGAACATCCCATCCTCCTAATGTTTAGGTGGAATCCCTTTTCCTGCAGTTTGCATCAATTGCTCCATTGTGTCCTTGCTCCAAGCTTGCTCCGACTTCAATAGGGCATCCCTTCCAATATTTAACTCTGTCCCCTCTTGCCCTTCCACAGAAGACAGCCTGACCCTCCAACTGATCAAGCAGCTGGAACCTGGCGATTACAACGTTGCCCTCAAGCTGAGCGATGGCCAAGGCTTGTCCCAAACGACAATGGTCAAAGCCCGGGTGTGCGACTGTGAGGGGACTGCCCAGAACTGCGAGAGAAGAGCCTACATCGCAGGCGGGATGGGGGTCCCGGCCATTTTGGGCATCCTGGGTGGCATCCTTGGCTTTCTGAGTGAGTATTGCAAATGGTATCTCCTTACACCGAGCAGTCAGTCTGCCCTTATCTGTGTGCCAAATAGCCAAGCTGAGACCGATGAAATGCCACCCATGCCACTGTGTGCCCAACTTCCAGTGCTCTTGCAGAGGTTTCTCACTGTTGCCTTTGCACCTGTCTTGTGTTCCAGTCCTGCTTCTGCTGCTCCTGCTCTTCGTGAGGAGGAGGAAGGTGGTGAAGGAGCCATTACTTCCCCCGGAGGACGACACGCGGGACAACGTCTACTACTACGATGAAGAAGGCGGCGGAGAAGAGGATCAGGTACCTCTCCAAGATGTTATTTTATTTATTGCACCCAGTGTCCTTCATCTGTGTTGGACTACAGCTCCCATTAGTTTGCATGCAAGCAGGGTGACCAGATGTCATAACTGCAAAGGAGAACAGGGCACTGCAAAAAATGGATGACATTCAAGAAAAATGTTGGATGTGACCAAAATTAAATCCATGCTTCTGAGTCCTGCTCCAAGTGGAGGGCATTTTGGAATTCCTCCTGGAGAGAAGGTTGAAATGTAGGACATGTCGTGGAAAAGGAGGGCATTTGGTCACCCTGTGTGTGGGCTGGGATGATGGAAACTGTAGTCCAACCCATCTATAGGTGAGGGAAGGCTGACTTTGGTCAACCTGTTTCCATCTACTTTGCTACTTTTGGGTTTGGATCCCCCCCTTTCTCATTTTGCACAATCCTGAAGGCTCTGGTTTGATGAACTGTGTTCATCCTCTGACACTGAAGCAAAAAATCATTTCTGGTTGCATTTTGGAAGAAGCCTTTAAGTGGTTTCTAGAAGATCTTAGGTGCTTCTGTTGACCTATGGAAGGCTTCCCTGACCTGGTTGTTCCATTTCAAATGGGCATGTTGTTAGTTTTGAATTAGAAGTTTGCTGAAAACATGTTGAGCTGCTAATCTATTTTGTAGTGTAGGACCTGCTTCTTGTTCTTTGCATATCACTTCTGCTCTTGGTACAAATTTTTTCCTGTTAAAAGAAGTCATGCCCAGAAATGAGTATACTTCATTAATTGAATGAATGAAATTTATTATGCTCAGAGACCAGTACAGAAAAACAACAGCAAGGAAATACATCGTATGAGGGTTACCACATACTGGGAGGAATAATATTATACACCAATTTTTTATCAATAATTCAAGACCTGGATAAATTTTAAAACCGCATAGTAGAAAACCATTCAAATAATAAAATCATTAAAATTAAGCCCTCATGCTGCAACGGCAAGCTATTGCACCAATGCAAAAAAACCCTCTTTGACCGCTGGTCAGCCAAGAGGGAATCAATGTGTCAGATTTTCCTGGTATTTTTCATAAAATTGAAGCTATAAAACATTAATTAATTAATTGAAGTATGCCTATACTCAAAATCTCAGGGCATGGCAAAACCAACAAGGAAATTCATGGCAACTTTAAAGGCGAATGAGCTTTTTGGGACGCAAGTTTTGGTGGGCAGCAGTCCATGGAAGCTTCTATTGCCCCTTACACTGACCTCCTCCTTTTCTCTCCCAGGACTATGACCTGAGCCAGTTGCACCGGGGGCTGGATGCCCGTCCCGAAATCACCCGCAATGATGTTGCCCCAACCCTGATGCCAGCTCCGCAGTATCGCCCGCGCCCCGCCAACCCTGATGAGATTGGCAATTTCATTGATGAGGTGAGAGGGAATTACTGCCAGGGTATCAGTGCTTTTGTTTTTGGAACAATTGTGCCAAACTTTCCAGAGGCTTGGAATCCGTTATTCATGGGGATGAGTTATAGCCTCCTTTTTCTTCCTTTCCCTCCTGGATGGTCGAAGTTTCTCTTATCGCTCCCAAATTCTGTATTACTTGAGTAAAAAATCATGAGCTATTCATCTTGCTGAAGTTGCAAACTCACCCAAGTCCACTTTTTAAGAAGATCTTTTGTGCTCTTGTCTATTACATTTTATTCCCCCCCTCCTTTTTTGTAATATTCTATTCCATTGCAGCAAAGCCTATTTTTGGGACTCTTCCTTCCAAGGTTCCCAGCTACTTTAACCTGACTTCAATCTCTGCTATCTGTGGAGTCTCCAAAGTGTAGCTGGCTTTCTTTGGAGAGCTGTTCTCTCTTTGCTCTTGGGAGGCAGTGGTCATTTATTACAGATGACAAAGAATCCTAGATTTGGGAAGGGAACCTCCCAGGCCTTAAAAGTCCAAATCCGTGCCTACAGGAATCCAGGGCTAAAAGCACCCCTGAAAGGTAGCCATCCAGTATCTGTTTTAAAAATGCCAACGAAACAGGCATCTCACCTTCTAGGGGAGTCTATTTCTCTGACCAACAGCTATTATGGTTAAATAGGGCTTTTGGACGTTTAGCTGGAATCACCTTTCTTGCAATTTTGAATCCATTGATTCAGAATTCCCTCCAGAGCAACAGATGTTAGGAGTCTTGAAATAAATCTGGGGGAAGTCCTTACTTCTATCCCACCACCTTCACTGGTACATTTTGAAGAGATGCCATATTGAGGATGGAGCAAGCTTGTTTTCTGCTGCTCCAGAGAATAACACCCCAAGCAATGGATGCAAGCTATAGGAAAAGAGTTTCCACCTAAACATTAGGAGTAAGATGCCTTGGAAAGTGGTGGAGTCTCCATCTCTGTAGGTCTTTAAACAGAGGCTGGATGGCCATCTGTCAGGGGTGCTTTGATTGTGAATTCCTCCATGGCAGAAATGGGGTTGGACCACTGAGGTCTCTTCCAACTCCAGGATTCTATGATTCTATGATCTAATGGGAACATCATCTTGGTGGCTTCTCCCAGGACCTCTGGATTTCTCTTCGTAGAGAAATCAGACCTCCTGTCCTTTTCTAAGTCAGCTGAAGACCTTTTTGTTTCAGAGCCCTTGACTGCTCAGCGGGGGGAAAGGGCCTTTCAATAATGTCTTGCGTTGTTTACATTTGTCGTCCTTCTTTTCAATGGTGATGCTTCTAACTGCTTTCACTTCTATTGCTAGCTTTATTACATATCTAATTTTTTCTATTATATGTACATTATAGTAGTGCCTCTTTTAACTTTCGTAAGCCACCTCGAGAAGAAGGTGGGGATATAAATAAACATCATAGAGTTGGAAGAGACCCCAAGGGCCATCCGCTCCAACCGGAAGATGCAAATCAATGCACGATCAATGTGCAATTGTTGTCCGCTTCTCTTTCTCTCTCTGAAGGTGGCCATGAGTGTGTGTCACCTCTCTTGCTCACCTGAACGCCTCTTGTTTTTTCACCCCAAACAGAACCTGAAGGCAGCCGACACGGACCCCACGGCTCCCCCTTACGACTCTCTGCTGGTGTTCGACTACGAGGGCAACGGTTCGGAAGCCACCTCACTCAGCTCCCTCAATTCTTCCAACGGCGACCAAGACCAGGATTATGACTACCTGAACGACTGGGGCAACCGTTTCAAGAAGTTGGCTGACATGTACGGAGGGGGTGAGGAGGAAGACTAGACGTGTGATGGGTGCAATGATCCCAGGGGTTAAGTCTTGGGGGAGAGAAAGAATGAGAGAGAGCAGTTAGACCACCTTTTCCCAGCAGTTCACAACTGGTCACTTGGGCTGAACTTTCCATAAACTACCGCACCAAAGATACCTTCTTCCAAACGTTGGAGTGGATTCAGGTGACCGTTTAATGATTGTTAAGCATCCCACAATAACTGTCTCCAATGAAAGCTTCTGACGTAAGAGGAGCCGTCGCAAGCTGGATGATCTTTTCATTTTGCCAGGAACCACCAGCATCCATTGAGTAGAAGAGAGCTCTCCAAAGAGATTGGATTTTAAAAGGCACGGAAATTGATGATTTTTAACAGCTTGTCTCAATCCACCTTCATTCACCCAAGGAAGAGGATTTGCAGACTGCTGAGAATGCCTGCCCAAAACTGTTCTGATTTTTTCATCCCGTAGCCCTTTACTTACCTGTTGTTGTATGCCTTCAAGTTGTTTCTGATTTATGGCATCCCTAAGGCAAACCCTATCATGGGGTTTTCTGGGGCTGAGAGTGTGTGACTTGCCTTAATTAATTAATTAACAGTAAAGTCTTTGATCAGTGTAAGACCTGGCTGCATGTTGCAAAATCAGAAATACTGTCAGAAACAAAACTCAAGCAGCAAAGAAGACAGTGCAGGTAAAAATAGATTTGGGATGTGAGGAGCAAAGCTGGCTTGATTTTTAATAATAATAATAATGTTTAAAAATAGGGTTTGTTGGACCAAGTGTAAGGGATCAAGGGTTTTGTTTGTTTGTTTGTTTGAGCAAATGTAAGGGATTTGCATGGTATATTTTGCCCACCCGACTCCAAAGCCCTGCGGTCCATTTGTAAGCTCTGAAATCAACTCTTTGGGCATCTGTTTGGTAAGAAGCAATGGCACTTTACGTATTTCAAGCACTGTGATTCCCAGAGCACTGACCAAAGATGGTTCTTCGGAGTTTGGACATTATTAGTATTTCTTGCACAAGCAGAGCGCAAGTGTGAAAGTTGATATTGGGGAAGGAATATCTTGGCTTTTATTTTTCAAAGGCCTTATGGCTGCAGCAATAAGCAGTGCTTGCTGAAACCTTGGAGGCTGCAGCAGGGTTGCATGCAAAATTTATCTTGAACAGGCATGGCATGTTTCAAAATTCAATTTTCCTTAAGGATTTCTGGCAGGTTTCTTAACTTTGACAACTATGTGAGTGCCAAGTGATTGTGGTTCATACTGCAAATGGTATTATCCTGCCTCTCTCTCTACTCAGAAAGAAACCCCATTGAGGTTATTGGAAGTTACAGCTGACATCTGAATTAATGCAGTTTGACGCTGCTTTTAACTATCGTGGCTCAATGTCATGGAATCCTGGGGTTTGTACTTAGTTGTTGCACCAGAGGTCTCTGACAAAGAAGGCTAGGTATCTCACAGAACTACAAATCCCAGAATACCATAGCAGTTAAAGCAGTGCCAAAGTGCATTATTATTTCTGCAATGCAGATTCAAGGTAAAGGTGTATATGGAGAAATAACAGCAAGATACCTGGGAGGAAACAGGTTGGAGTTTGGGTTTCTGAGGCATTTTCTTCCCACTACTTCCTTATTGGGTTTTTAGGGATTTTTTTGAACTAACCGGTCTCTAAAGTGCCTTAAAGTGTCCATTCTTTCCTTGTCCTTTCAAGCCATCAGACATAAATGTCAACCTCTTTACGACTCCCTATATTATTATTTTTTTCCACATTATTTGTAGATGCTCTTAACTGTGTGTAAAGTAGAACTAGGGAAAATAACTGTATTGGACTACAACTCCCAGAATTCCATAGCCAGCATGACTGATGAATTTTGGGAGCTGTAGTCCAAAAGAGGAGGAACGTCTTCTGGCTGTGATCTAAAGCTTTGCCTCAGCTTTTGTTGCCGTTTCTTTCTGTATATTAGTATCATTCGTTGTAGAATTAATTGCTGATGTATAAATAAGAATCAAATAGTGGCTCCATTTCCTTCTAGCGCATTTTCAGACACTTAATCGTTTTATTTTTATTTTTCATGGCCATCCTGGCCAAAGTGCCAATTGTTCCCTGATACCGTTTTTTCTCATTTTTGATGCCGATTGTGTAATTTCTGTCCGATCAAATGGTGTTGGGTTTTTAATAAGTGCCTTCCGCTGTTTTTAGACCTGTATATCCAGCTCTCCTTTTAAAATATATTCTGTGAGCATTCTTGCTCCCGTCACAAAAGCCATTATTACTTACCACCTTATTTTACAGATCCCCCTTTTTTTAATAATAAAATGTTTTTCTTAAAAAGTTACATCAAGAAAAAAGGTGTGCCGTCTCTTTATTTAATTAACCTTTTGCTAAATCACTACAACGGACAGATATCATTTGACGAGACCCAGAGAGCTTATTATACGGAAACATTTATCTTTCCCAACTAATGAGAAACTTATTTTATTTTATTTATTATTATTATTATATGGGAAGAAATAAAATTCCACAAGTTTCCTGCCCCACCATGGTTACATTTATATTTAAGAAAATTAATTGTAGTAGAAAAGCACAAATACTGCAGATATTTATCATCCAGCCAATATCCTACACACACAATACCACAGAAATGAGGTTTCAGCAATGGTATACAGAGTCCTGCCATTACCCCAATGTGGCTCTTATAGTAATCTTCAGCACCTTCAACTCACAAGAATACTTAGAGGAGATAAACCTATTAGATCAGTCCTCTAAGGTAAAACTTCCTATGCCAGAGTTTCCAGAATACAAATAAGCCTCAGGCAGGAGCCAACACAGCTGTAATCAATAAAGTTTATGTTATTTGCACAATCTGGCTGACTGCAATTTTTATTATTGGCATGTTGTTGTGTGCCTTCAAGACTAGAAAGGAGAAACAAACATAATGAAAGATGAAGGAGAATGGAAGGGGAAAGATTAAGGAAGAAGGGTAAAAGGAAGGGATTTCTATGGAGGTTAAAGATAGGCTATAAATAAAGAGAAAAGAACTAGAGTTATGTGTGTGTGTATGTATGGATATATGTAGATAAATATATATATACAGGTATACATACACACACATTATATATATTCTATACACACACACACACACACACACACACAAACATACTACACGCACATATATATAGTAATATCTTTTAAAATATATTGAACACAAAGGAAATGTAAGATTAAACATGGGATTAACATAATAAAATAACCGTTGAATGTATGTAGATTCATGAATATGTAATAGACTGTTAGATCTGTCTGATTTACCTATGCAATAAAAAAAGATATGATAAAAAGGGTCATTTATGGAGACCCTACAGCAAACCTATGTTTTCCTTGGAAAGATCTGTTCCAATTTGTTGCATGAAATACCTTCCTCTGAGGCTGAGAGAGTGTGACTTCCCCATGGTCACCCAGTTGGTTTCCATGGCTGAGCAGGTGTTTAATCCCTGGTCTCCAAAGACACAGTGTTACATGTCAGGGATGATGGGAGGTGTTGCACTTTCCCCAGACTTAACTCCTCACCATCTCGTCAATGCTGGGCTGACCAAAACTGATCAATGGTAAGATGTGTTGCAAGTAGCAGAGTTTACCGAGAAGCTGCTCAAGATCCTGACATCATCTTGCAGTGCTCTCCTTCCAGGAACAAAACCATCAGCTCTGGAACCTCTGGAATTATAGTTGCTGCTCCACTCTTCTTGCAGTCAACAAACCACACGAGCTGTACACTAAACTATCTTTATTTGCTACTTGAATAATACAAACTGAATAAGAAAAACAATAAACATCTTTGCAACACATTTCCTGCTAAACACTCTCTGGCTATACTATGCAAACTATATACATCCACATCTCCTCCTGCACAAAAGCTTAGTTACAGCCATGTTGGCTGTTCTCCCAAATAGCTTACATGATTGGATACAGAAACATATGCAGGACAGGTTCACGTTCACGTTCTTGGTTCAAGTTCACATTCTTGGTTCAAGTTCACAATGGCTCACCGGAACAATACAGAAATAGTTCAATTTTGGTTACCACCCACTGGGTGTGCACTGGGTGTGTACTGGGTGTATACAAACAATACCATTGGTTAGTTCCACACTTTCCCATACCATAGTCCAACCTCTTACTATGACTTAATCACCCATGTGATGTTTTTCAGTGATGTTGTTGTTTACTTTTACTCGACCTTCCTTTCCAGATCTTGTGTTGTTATTTCTTGTGTGTTATGACTATACTAACATCTGCTGTTGTTGTGTACGTGTCTCACCACACCGTATCACCTCATGCTGGAAAATTTACAGACTTTGGTTCCCACACATACAGCTTTGCATTTCTACTACTATATTTCCCATGCTCCTTGCCTTAACATTACAATACCTACATTTGATATAAAATTTTGGGAGACATGTGGACTGTATCATGACCCCTGCTTGACCCATTCCAAGACCCTCCATAAGTCCCAAGCGAGAAGGTCACATAGACAGGCCCCACTTGGAAGAATATTGAGTTCATAGTGAGCAGCTCTCTAGAGGAAGTAGGGAGTCGCCAAACCGGTTTTGCCACAGCCCTCCGAGTAAAGACAATAGCCTTGGCTTCACACTTGATGAGCCAGTGATTGACTTAACCACTCAGCTATTAAGCTGGCTTCCCCTCTGAATTGTGTCCAAACTTAAGAGCATTGTACACAGATTATTTGCTCTTGGTTTAAGAAAGCCTAGGCAATCAACACCTTTGTCTAGCACAATTACATAGCCTCTGGATATGTTCAGCACTATATAAGGTTCCCATTTTGAATTGCTCCCCGATGCTATTCTTGGAGGACAGGCTGGTCCACGCCAGTTTGACTTCTGCCTATAGCTCCCGCGGCCAATCTCCCCTCATTCCAGCGGTCGTGTCCATCGTCATCACCCATACTTCTATGGTAGATATTCCAGCGGTCTCTATCTCTCAAACCTAACTCCCATTCTTACCCCTCCCTTTTCTCTAGCATTGAGCGTGTGTGTGTGTGTGTGTGTGTGTGCCCCTTTGCTGCGTGATATTTTATGCCCCCTAATAAACTGTGTATTTTATTGGACTTATTTGGACAAGTGACACTTCTCTTGGGGTTTGTTGGTGGACCTCTGGTAGACAATATCAGAACCCGATCTCAGTGTAAGATCTTCCTCTCTGCATATTTGAGCTAATTCCCCTAAGAAAGAGGATTCCTAACAACAGTCTAATGCTCAAACCACTACAGCACACAGGCTCCTATATTCTCCACCGTGAACTATATTTGATGGCATGCAACAAATCACATTTTGCTTTCAGGTCTTCCACCTGACAATAACAAACAAACAAAAAAAGTGGGGAGGTGTCAGGATTGACAAATAGTTAATTGGGAAGGGGGTTTAGATGTAGTTTAAAATATGATGTAGTTCATCAGAATAAGTATAAGAATGATGCATATATATACTGTTGTAGGTATGTTATTTAGTATATTGTAGAGTAGTGGAATTGTATGTGGGAATAGAAAGTGCAGTTGAGATGAGCTGTTGGGAGGGAGTTGGTACTGCTGGGATGGAATGCGAGATAAGAGGGAGGCCAAGGCTGTTGGCGATGGGAACATCTGGGTTGTTATGGGAATGGGTTGCTGTTAGTGTGGTGTGGAGACTGAAGGGGGGAAGAAAGGAGGGGCAAGTTTAAACTGGACATTTTTTCCTGTGAAGCTTCAGATTCTGCAAAGACGTGTACCTGGTCACTATTCTCTTTGTCTTACAATAAACTTTTACTCTCTGTGGAGAAGGTTTATTTGTGGATTATTGAGTAGGAGATTCCAATCCTCACAGGAGGAGACTAGTGAATAAGCTGACTTGTTTTAATGTGATCTTTTTATAAATTTCAATCTGTTTCTTCTCCGGCATAGAGGAAATACAGTCACCAAGCCAAAAGTCTGAAGATCATCTTCCAGGTATGCATCTGAAGAAAGGAATTGCAATCCACAAAAGTTTGTGCTAAAATAAATCCTCTCCTTTTTGTAACGAAACAGCCTAACACGCATTTCTTAGAAAAACAAATACAGTAGGCCCTTGTTATCTGCTGGAATTTTGCTCTAGAACCCTCTGTGGATAGCAAAATATATTGAATTAAAAGTGAAGTAAAATAATTTGGACAAAACTCTTATGGAAAAAAGCATAATATGGTTTTTGGATGTTGCAAATAAGGCCACAAATATATATATTTGGTACTTGTTTTAAACCTGTTTTTAGCAGAACTTATGGTACAACTGATATATTGTATTTTTATGTTTGCTTAAATATTTTATCTTGTTATGTACTGATTTATTTCTATGTCTGCCTCGGTCTGTTGACTGCAATAAAGGCGATTGATTGATTGATTGAAAATATATGGAGTCCCATTAAATACAGTGGCATAGTAAAATGTTGTTCCTTGTGTAGCCAAAAGCCTGATTTGGGGGATTTTATTATTAGCTCAAGTTGCGAGATGGGTCTGCTACAACAACCCTGCGAGGTCGCCCCCCGCTGTGTATACCAAGAAGACTGGGGTTCAATAAACTGAGCAGAGACAGGCTTGTCTAATTAATATCCAATTTATTAAGGGAAGAAGGACAGTCACACAATGCACTTACACACACACATACACATTGAACATTGATCGGCTGAAAGTGGGAAGTACTATTTTTGTTATTTAAACTATAGAACATTGTACAGTAGCTGTGTGTGGCATGTTATTTTATGTTTGAAACCAATAAAAATACGGATTTTTTTTAAAAAAGCATGTCTCTCAACACAAATCTGATTTGAGCAGCTAATAAGTGTGTCATTGGGTTTCCCACATCTCAAGGGAACTAGTAGTAAAAGCAAAGTGCAAATATTTCCTAGTGTACATAAGGCAACCACACAGAAAAGTATTGAAAAACCAAGAACAGGGCTTGTGGAGCTTTAGCTTGACCTGATGAACTCCTGCCTGTGAAGCTGCATTTAACCTGGTGAATTCCTGCCTGTCAAGCTTTAGCTCAACCTAAAGAATTCATGCCTCTGGAGTTGCACGTGGCCTGACGAATTCCTACCTGTGAAACTGTGCTCGACCTGATGAATTCATGCCTCTGGAGCTGCACTGGACCTGGTGGATTCCTGCCTGCGAGGCACCTGCTCGATCTGATGAATTCCTGCCTGTGAGGCTGTATTGGAAGCCCCGCAAGAGGCCCTCAGACACATTCGGCTCCTTCACGGGGAACTCCTTCACGGGCCAACAACCCCACCATGCATGCGCAATCTGTCTGCGCCCCACCGTACCCTGCTCCGCTCTCTCCTTGTTCCCGGGCATCCCCTCGAAGGAATCCTCTCATTGGCTCTGACTGGCTCCCTGAATTACTCAAAATTCCTCTTGTGGGCAGGGTTTACAGGGGCCACCATTTTATTATTATTTTTATTTTTTATTTTATTAAACACATAGACATATACAAAATATATACAAACAAACAACAAACAACAAAAATATGTACAGCAACCCGCACTGAAAGAAAAACAAAACAAAACCCAACAAAAATCTACGTAAACATAAACCAAACTATTGTTCCAAGTAGCTTAAACTTCCAGATCCTCACCATCCTTTTTTTAAGAAAAGAATTTTAGATTTTCTTATATATATAAATATGTCAAAATCAAGATCTCCATTCTCGTACCAATATATTATTATTTTAATCTTAATTTCCTTCTAATTATTATTATTATTACATTAACACAATGTAAAATAGAACTTCTATAATCTCTCAAATTCCACTATTTTATCCCCAATAGTTAAATGAAAGAAAAGAGATATCTAGGTATCAAAATTCTGACTAATCATAACCCTTTCCAAGCTATGATTCCATATGATTTTATCAAATAAACATCCTATGATTAGATTCCTTCCAGACCAAATGCCTCATATTAATGACATGCAGTTGAACCTTCTTTAGAGTTTCCCAATAATCTTTAACCATTTTCCACTCTTCTTCGATTTCTTCTTTGGGTTTCTCTTTAATCAGTGTCGATAATATATCCATATTCATTGCTTCCCTTAAATTTATAATCCACTCATCAACTGAGGAGATATTGCTCATTTTCCAATTTTTCGCAAAAAGGATTCTTGCTGTAGTTAGCATATATAGCAAAATTCGGTTAAATTGTTTTTCTTTAATCTCATATGTCATATGTCAATTCAACAAAAAATTGTGGTGTGAAAGGAATGTCAGTTTGGACAATTCCCATCATTTCTCTATGAATATTAATCCAGAACTCTTTAGCTAGCTTACATTTCCACCAAACGTGAAAAAAATCTGCATGTGGGGCTGAACATTTCCAAAATTATGAGTTTCCAGTCTTATATTTAATTTTTTGGGTGAAAGATAGCAACGGTGCATCATCTTAATAAAATTTTCTTTATAATTTTGGCAGAGCGTAAACCTATGAGAATTCCTACAAGCTTGTTCCCAATGTTTTAACTGTATGATTTCTCCAATATTTTGCGACCATTTAACTATAATATGCTTTACTATATCTTGTTTCATGTCTCTTTCTTTTAGAACCATGTAATATTTTCCTGTTTTGCTGAAAAACACAATGAAAAGAAACTTGCAATGCTATTTTGTGATGCTCAGAAAGCTTTCTGAGCATCACAAAATAGCATTGCAAGTTTCTTTTCATTGTGTTTTTCAGCAAATTTGATTATATATATCTTAAGTTAGTCCTCATATATCTATTAGAAAGAAACCCGTTCTGATCTTCATGAATAAAATCAGCTAAAATTTTCTTCAATCTCTCCGCTATAATGGACGCAAATAATTTGTAATCGACGTTAGTTAAGGATATAGGTCTATAGTTTCCTAAATCAGATCTATCTTTATTTTCCTTTGGTATTAAAAAGATAAATGCATCTTTCCACGAGTTAAGGATTCCGTCTTGCAAGATGTCATTTAGTATATCATGTAGAGGAAAAATCAAAATCTCTTCCATCCTTTTATAATAAACGGCTGAAAGGCCATCCGGGCCTGGAGCCTTACCAACTTTGTTTTTTTAATTGCTTCTGAAATCTCATTAATCATTATTTTTTTATTTAACACCTCCTTCTGTTCTTCACTTAGTTCTATGATATCTTGTTCATCTAAATATACTGAAATTTTCTTGGCCCATTCTTTTCCGATTTCTCTTTTTTGACCATAAAGATTGTTATAAAATTCTTTAAATGCTGCTTTAATACCTTTTTGATCTGTTATTACTCTAACTTTATGTTTTACTTCTGTAATTATTTTTCCCCCTTTTCCTTCCTCAGTCTATTAGCTAACAATTTCCCTGCTTTATTTCCCCATTCAAATTGTTTTTGTCTAAATTGTCTTAGTTTTCTCTCCAATTCTTTCATCAATAAAATTTTCAGTAAAGGTAACAACTGTACCTTTACTTTTAGGGCTTTATGCCCTGATTTTTTCCAAGCCTTCTCCTCCCTTTTAAGTTCTTTTCTTAAATCATTCTCTCTTTTCTTTTCTTTATTCTGCCTAAATATGAAATAAAAGCCTTGGTTTCAAGTAACTTTGGTCCAAAACATACTACAGAAATAATCCTGTTTGAGACCCCTTCAACTGCCCTGGCTCAAAGCTAGGGAATTCTGGGAGCTGTAGTTTTATGAGACATTTAGCCTTCTCTGTCAGAGAGCTCTGGTGCAAAAATAAACTACAATTCCCATGATTCCCTCACACTGCGCCAGAGCAGTTGAAGAGGTCTCAAATTGGGTTATTGCTGCAGTGTGTTTGGGACCTTAGCCATGTATTTTTCTAAAAAATACTAACTCATTTTCTGCATTCATAAATTAAATGATACACATTTACAAAGGGTCCACACTCCAAAAATAGTGGATTTTAAGGCCTCTTGTTTGGTGTATGTATGTGTGTGTGTGTGTGTGTGTAGACAGACAGATAGATAGATAGATAGATAGATAGAATAGATACAATATATAAAGAGGGGACATCCCTTATAATAAAGGACTGCTGGCAACTCTAAATGCCAACCCTAAATGTCTCTGAAGATGCCAGCCACAGATGCTGGCGAAAGGTCTGAAATAAACTCTTTTAGAACATGGCCACATAGCCTGAAAAACCCACAAAAACACATCTGAATATTCCTTGTCTAAGAAAACCCCATTAAATTAATGGGGTCACCCTAAGTCAACAGGCAACTGGAAGGCACAAACACACAGACCGGGCAAAACGTATCTCTGAACCCCACTTCTTGGAAGATGAACTGAAACACCTGGACCGGGCTCTACAGGCCAATGGTTACTCCAGCGCAGACATCGGAAGGGCTGCCAGGCCCAGAAAAACCCAGAAGACTCAAGACAAGCAACCACCCTCTCTCTCTCTGTCTTTTCTTCGCTAACGAAGATTCAGGAAGGACTCATGAGCCCACGCTTACTACAAGCGCGTTGATGACTAAAAAGGCTGATCCGAGATAAGCAAGTCCGGTTACAGAAAGCACAGCAGAAAGTCTCCTTGGGTGATGTTTCCAAGTTGTGGTTTTTTCTGCGTTGTCGTTTCTCTTCGAGACTCGTTCGGCGTGAGTTCTCAAAAAAGGCTGCAGCATTGTGGATAGTGCCTTGTTTCCATGCCTCCCGATGTGAGGCCAGACCATTGTTGGTGATCAATTTGGCCAAGCTTGAGATGTTGTTTCAGGGAGTCCTTGTGTCTCTTCTTTGGGGCGCCCCTCTTTCGCTGACCTGTGGCAAGTTCACCGTAGAGTACTATTTTAGGGAGGCGGTGGTCCTCCATCCTAGAAACGTGACCTGCCCATCGCAGCTGTGTTTTCAATAGCATGGCCTCAATGCTGGTGATCTCTGCTTGCTCCAGGACAGCAACATTCGTCACATAGTCCAGTGTATGTTTAGGATTGTGCGTAGACAGCGCTGATGAAAGCGTTCAAGGAGTCATAGATGTTGGCAATAGGTGACCCATGATTCATAGAGGGGAATGGACAGTACAGTGGCTCTGTACACACTGATTTTTGTGCTTCGCCTCAGGTGTTTGTTACTCCAGACTCTTTTGTGAAGCCTTCCGAATGCACTATATGCTTTTGCTAATCTGTGATCGATCTCTTTGTCGATCTTGGCATCTGAGGAGATGATACTTCCCAGGTAGGTGAACTCCTGTATGGACTTAAGTACAGATTTGCCGATGGTGACGTGGGGGTGATAGTGCTCTTCTTCTGGTGCAGGCTGGTAGAGGACTTCCGTTTTCTTCAGGCTGACTTCCAGCCCAAACAGCTCTGCAGCCGTTGCAAAGCAGGATGTTAGGCGCTGCAGAGCTGCTTCTGGATGGGCAACAAGGGCAGCATCCTCAGCGAAAAGCAGCTCACGGACTAGAGAGTTTAGAGTCTTTGTGCGAGCCTTCAGACGGCTTAAGTTAAACAAGCTACCATCAGTACGGTAACGTATATATATGCCGTCTTTTTCTTCGAGATCTGCTGTAGCCCTTTGGAGCATCATGCTGAAGAAGATTGTAAATAGAGTTGGAGCGAGAACACATCCTTGTTTCACACCATTAGTTATTAGAAAGGGCTCTGAGAGAGTATTGACTTGTCCTTGCTGGCTTGCTGACTTGTCCTTGCTGGCCCTCATGTAGCAAGATGATCATTTTGAGGAATTTGGGGGGACATCCTAGTCGTTCCAGGATCTGCCACAGTCCTTTTCTACTCACAGTGTCAAAGGCTTTGGTAAGGTCGACAATGTTACATAGAGTCCTTTGTTTTGCTCTCTACATTTCTCTTGCAGTTGTCTAAGAGCAAATACCATTTCTGTAGTGCTCCTATTAGCTCTGAAGCCGCACTGACTTTCAGGGAGAAGTTCTTCTGCAACAGCAGGAACTAATCTGTTCAGGAGTATCCTTGCAAGGATTTTTCCAGCAATGGAGAGCAGTGATATACCTCGATAGTTTGAGCAATCAGATTTTGTTCCTTTTTTCTTATACAGGGTGATGATAACTGCATCTCGGAGATCTGATGGCAGTTCACCTTTTCCCCAGCAATTCACAAGGAGCTCATGGAATTTGGCACGGAGTACATGACCTCCGTGTTTCCAAGCTTCAGGTGGGATTCCATCAATCCCGGCTACCTTGCCGTTTTTCATCTGCTGTATGGCCTTAATGGTTTCTTCCAAAGTGGGAGCCATGTCCAGTTCATATTTCATCAGTTGTTGTATCATATGTTGAATAGCTGAGCCTTGGACTTCTCGGTTGAGATTTTGGAAATGTTCAGCCCATCGATTCAGGATGGAGGCTTTGTCTGTGATTAGTGTTTGACCATCCGTACTATATAAGGAGCTTTGGACCTGGTAAGTAGGTCCAAACACTGCTTTAAGAGCTTCGTAGAATTCTCTGGAATCTCCCAGATCTGCACAACGTTGTGTCTTTTCTGCTAAATTGATCCACCACTTGTTCTGAATGTCTCTGAGTTTTTGTTGGAGTTTATTGCATGCGAGACGGAAGGCTGCTTTTCTTACATGGCAAGATGGCTGAGCAAGGTGTGCTTGATGAGCATTTCTCTTCTTTGCTAACAGCTCCTGGATCTCTTGATTGTTTTCATCAAACCAATCTTGGTTTTTCTTGTGAGAGAACCCGAGGGATTCTTCCGCAGACTGCAGGATACTGCTTTTTATATGTTGCCAAAGCACTGTAGGAGAAGAATCTAGAGGATGGTCTTCAAGTTTTGATTGCAGATTTGCCTGGAAGTTATCTCTCCTGTCAGCTTGTTGAAGATTGTTGACTTGGAGTCTCCTCTTTAAGATGCCACCCCTCTTAGGTTTGAGCTTAAGATGAAGATTTAGTTTGCATCTTACAAGGCGATGATCTGTTTGACATTCTGCACTGGGCATCACTCGAGACGGACATCGCGAAAGTCTCTCTGGCGCACCAGAACATAGTCAATGAGGTGTCAGTGTTTGAATCGGGGATGCATCCAGGTTGTCTTCAAACTATCTTTCTGCTGAAAGATAGTGTTTGTAATAGTCAGTTGTTGTTCTGCACAAAATTCTAGCAGGAGGCGTCCGTTATCATTACAGTTTCCAACTCCATGCTTGCCTAGAACACCTTTCCAGGCTTCGAAGTTCTTACCTACTCTGGCATTGAAGTCACCAAGGATAATGATTTTATCTTCTGCAGGGACTTTTTGTATGAGGTGGCATAGGTCTGAGTAGAATTTGTCTTTCTCCACAGGGTCGGCTTGCATAGTTGGGGCATATATACTAAAGAACACAACATGAGGGAGGCATAAGGAGATAATGCGATCTGAGTGACCTGTTGGCAGGGTTTTGAGTTTGGAGGCAATGGAGTTTTTAATCATAAATCCTACTCCTGAAAGATGTTTTTCAGTTTTTGGTTTGCCAGACCAGTAGAGTGTATAGCCGGCACCGTGTTCTTTAAGGCTGCCTTCCTCATGAAGATGGACTTCACTAAGAGCAGCGATGTCTATATTAAGTCATGATAGTTCATGGGCTGTTAGAGCAGAACGACGCTCAGGACATCCACTGTCTGCAGAATCTTGCATGGTTCTGATGTTCCAGCATGCAAGCGTCAGTCTGTTTGCACCTTTGGAGGCCGGTGCGTGCCTTTCTACCTTTGTTTTTGTTTGACTGCATCAGAAGATGCCCGTTGACCGCGGCTCGCCAACTGGGTGGATGGAGATGAGCTTTCTTTAGGCCACCTTTTCTAGGCCCCTCTCCGTATGGAGCAAGCAGTGCTCTCCTGAAAAGGCTGCTTGGTCATTCAGGATGCTGCCGAATAAGACTGTCATCTCCTGGTCAGTCTCGAGCGACCAATGTCCTGAACCGCCTGCATGCAGGGTTGGGTCTGCGGCTTCCAGTGCTTCTTTCGCCTGCTGTTTCGTCCCTCGCCTATCGCTACAGGACTTTTTGGCGGGGGGGGGGGATCGGATCGGATGTATCCTTCGAGCCTGTGCAATGGATTTTTCTGGTGAAGCGCAGTGTGCACAGAACTGGCCTCACCCTTTAAACCAGAGGTTTGTCTGCTGGGCCAAGCAAGCAAGGACGGTGGCAGCGAGATCCTCAGGTCGTAGGTTTGATTAGAGTTTCCTTCTCTTAGATGGTTTACCTTCCAGGGTTAGACGAGCACCATCTGCCCGGGTTTGGGATTGGAGTTTTCCTTCTCCTAGGATGGTTGCCATAAGACTAAAGAGCCCATCCTGCCCTTTGACATTCTTAGTCTGACCCTTAGTCTGACCCCAAAGGGAAGATATTTTTACCATACATCAAAGGAGTCGCAGACAGAATAGGGAAAGTGGTGAAGAAACACAAAATTCAAATGGTTTACAAACCAACGGAGAAAAATGCTTCGCTCAGCCAAGGACAAGAGAGACCCTCTCACAGCTGCAGGAGTCTACTGCATTCCATGCAGCTGTGGACAGGTCTACATCGGGACCACCAAACGCAGTGTGCAAACAAGAATCAAGGAACATGAGAGACATTGCAGACTGGGTCAGCCAGAAAAATCAGCAGTAGCAGAACATACTATAAACCATCCTGGGCATAAAATGCTGTTTGAAAGTACTGAAATTCTGGACCATGCCAACAACTACCATGTCAGAATGCACAGGGAAGCCATTGAAATCCATAAACACCTGGTCAATTTCAACAGGAAAGAGGAAACCCTGAGGGTAAACAAGGCTTGGCTACAAGTCCTGAAGGACAGCAAAGTCAAGACTCAACCTATGCAAATGAGAAACAGCCTAAGGCCAGGGGATTCCCAGCAGACAATGAGCACCAGTTAGCAGACATTAATCCTTGTTTGCATATCCTCCCACCGTGAGGACTGCCATTAGCAACAGAACAAGACATTTGCAAATATATCCAATCCTTTTCCAGGCTATCATTCTCTGAAGATGCCAGCCACAGATGCTGGCGAAATGTCAGAAAGGAACTATTCTAGAACATGGCCAAATGGCCCGAAAGAGGAACTCCACTGCAGATAAAAGAGATGCCCTGTCCATTCCTTCCTTCATGTAGACTTGTTTGTGCTTTGCCTGGATTTTCTTCAAGTTGTGAAACTAACATATCTCCATTTCTGGGTTAGGGGTCCCTAGAGCAAGTACCTCCGTCTTATCTGTTTTCCCTCATCCAGTCCATTAATGCCTTAAGACAGTCATTCAGAGGAGAGATGCCTTCATTAGTCATTGAAGCAGTCCAAGACATAGGACCTTATCAGACGGGAGGAAATTCTCTTTATTGCGAATGGAGCCAATTCGAATTCACGTGAATTCGCTAGTTTAGTGAATTTACGTGAATTCCTATTGCGTTTGGAATGGGTTCAGAATGACTTCCCATTACCCGAAAATGACCCCCCCCATCGCCCGAAATTGCGTGAGATGCTTTAATTCGCAATAACGTAAAACCCATGATTGCTTTCGGAATAACTTCCCTTTTGCCCGAATTTGCGTGAGATACACTCATACGCAATAACGTGAAACCCCAAGATTGCGTTCGGATTGCCATCAGATTATACTTCCAATTTCCAACGTCTGATAAGGTCTGTAGATGAACATATCTGGGTGTCATCAGTGTACTGGTAACATCCCACCCCATGTCTCCGGATGATCTCGGCCCAGTGGCCTCGTGAAAATGTTAAAAAGCATGTTACATAGTATAGCACCCTGAGGGATGCTAAATCTGAACTCTCTTTTAGAAGAGAGACTGTCTCCCAGCATCACCATCTGGAACCTGCCTGAGGGAAAGGACCAGAACCACTGCAATGCAATGCAGCGTGAGGCTGAGAGTGTGTGATTTGCCCAAAGATACCCAGTCGGTTTCCATGGCTGAGTGGAGATTCGAATCCTGGTCTCCAGTCATAGTGCAATGCTCAAACCATGCTACTCTGGCTCCTAGCCTTTGTGAACAGAGCAGAATAAATGCAATAAAATACAAGAAATCTTCCCTTGTTCGCTTCCATTTTGCTCCCTTCCTTCTCTTGCCTATCTAAAATGTGAGATGGCAAATTCTTTTAAAGCACAGACTCCTTTTCTGTATTGCACCAACTCCAATGGCAGCATTTGAAAACTACAGCAAAGGCAATGCCAGTTGGGCAGGACATAAAATTTTAATTCACGAATTACTTGCAAGGACTTTCATTAATTTATTAAAACATTGGGTTTTTCCTTTCGGATGAGATCTGCAGAAATGAGAAATTCTGCAGCAGCAACCACAAATGAACCGCATGTAACAGAATGCAACCCATCAGTGTGTCAGAGGCTGCATCCGCACTGCAGATATAATATGGTTTGACACCACTTTAACTGCCATGGCTCAATGTTATGGCATTCTGGGAAGTGTAGTTTGTTGTGGCACCAGAGCTCTGGATCATTTCTGCAGTGCGGATGCAGCCAGAGAAAGGGTGGCATACCTGGACCTTGGCATGCCCTGAGCAGAAGAATGAGGGGAATGCGGATGAAACTGGCATTGAGGTTTCCTAGCCTGATTTGAAACATTGCCTTGTCTCCTGGTGGTGATAAGTACCCCATCCATATTCCAAATTTCTCAACAAATGCATTATTGTAGCAGGGATGGGAAACAAAAACTGGGGGTTTTCAAGGTATTAAGTCAGCATGGCATAGTGGTTTGAGTGTTGGAATAGGACTCTGGCGACCAGGGTTCAAATCCCCACTCGGACATAAAACCCATTGGGTGTCCTTGGGGAAGTCACACTCTCTCAGCCTCAGAGGATTGCAATGAACAGATCTTATAAAGAAAACCCCATGAGCTTGAGTTGCAATAAGTTAGAAATGACGTATTGTCTCCTCTGAATAAATCTTGCCACAAAAAACCCATGATAGATTCCTTTCAGGAGCACCATATGTTAGAAATGACTTGAAGGAACATATCTTGGCAATTGTTGAGAGGCTTGAGGCCTTCCAAATACTGGTGGACTACAGTTCCCATCAGGACACCTAACCAGCAGAGCCAGTGATGCGGCGTGATGGGAGCTGCAGTCAAGCAATACCCTGAATTGATATGGGCTTCTTGTGGGATCCCCATTAGTTATTTTCAGTGGGAAAACTGTGCCCCCTCTGAAACCTCTGGAAGTGCGACCTGCCATTTTGGAGGCAGAGGATCAAGGCCCAGGAAAGTACATGGCAACCCTCTGCCCACTTGGGCAGTTTCCAAGAAGATTCCAGAGTTGTTTTTCTTCAGAAAAGTTCTATCTTTGGCCTGGAATGCAGAGTCCATTCTGGAAGCCAACCGTTGGTGGTTGTTGACCAACTCCTTCCAGCCGGTGGTCAGACTCCTTGGTCTGGCATCTGCTGGCAGGGTCCTTAGTTTGGCGTCTGTTGGCAGGTTCCTGGGTTTGGTGTCTATTGGCAGGTTGATTGGTTTGGCGTCTATTGGCAGGTTGATTGGTTTGGCGTCTATTGGCAGTTTCTTTGGTTTGGTGTCTACTGAAGACCTCCGTTGACCATGTCTTCGGCAAAGGGCTTCTTCAAAGTGAGCGAAGAGAAGGGGTCAAGCGAGTGGGGGCCAGTTTGGGCTTTGCTGGGTCTGGCCACCCGTCCTTCTCTCGCTCTCATTCCTCTCTTTCCTTTGCTTGCAGGGGCTCCGAAAGGGACTTCAGAAACCTTTCCAGGTGCTGAAGAAACCTTTCCAGGTGCTGAAGAAACCCTTTCAGAGGCGTTTCTCCAATCGCGTACACCCCAGGGAGGAGGCCGAGTGTCCGGGGTAAGTCCCCTTTTCCTTTCTCCTTCCTTCCTTCCTTCCCTCCCTCACTAACAGGACATAACATCCATCCCGCTTGCTAGGCTCCAGCCATCCCGGGTCTCCTTGGACCAAGATTAATAAGAATAATGATATGGGTTTCTCCCTCCGGGCCGGATGGTGTCAGATGCCATGGAGGGAGGGCTCCTCTTCTTCTTCAGGCAAGGCCTGAGATCAGGAGGGGGCAGAAGGCCTGAGGGCTAAGGGCCACAAAGGCACTTGGGAGGAGTCCCGTAATAGGGAATCATCTCCTTTTCTGTCCGTATTTCAGTTTCCCAGAAGTCCAGATCACCTATGAGGAGGAGGAGGAGGGCACCTCTGAGATGCATGCAGCGGAGAGCCTTCTCTCTTTGAGGGTAAGGAGAGTCCTCTTTTCCCCCCTTTTCATTGGAGGACTGCCCAAACCCAGTCTTCATTTCCCTTGGCAGCATCCGGAGGAAGTTCAGGGAGCATCATTAGGAGCTACAGAGAATGGAAAAGATGGGGAGAAGATGTACAAGGATGGCTCTGTGAACTCATTGGTAACAAAAGGGCGAAAGTGGAGGGTCTCTATATTCACTTCTCTCCCATCTCCATTTCTTTAAAGGATGCAGACAACAACATCGATCCCGGGGAGGCTGGATTGTATCCGGTGCACAGATCAGACAGGTAAGTCCTTTGCTCCTTGGCTCCTGGCTGAGGACCAAATGAATGGCACACGGAGAGGTCCCCTCAAGCGGCCTTTCCCATTGGTTTCTTGGGTTTTTGCCCCCTTCTTTCCTTCCTTCGCAGTGGGAATAATAATAATAATAATATCCTTTCCCTCCTATTGCAGTTTGGAGGCCATCCCTGATCTGTTTCCAGTGGAGAGCCTTACCTCTTTCTTCGTAAGGAAACAGAATCTTACCTCGTCCCTTTCCCCCCCTTTTCATTGGAGGCTTTTAGGATCAGGGCCACTTCATACCCCACGTTCTCTGTTTCACTTCTCTCCCGCCTCCATTTATTTATAGGATGCAGACAAGAAGGACTTTCCCACAGAGGCTGAATTCAATCCTGGGCACAGTTCCGAGAGGTGAGGCCCTCTTTCCCATCCTTTCCCTCCTTTTTTCTTTCTTCCCTTTCCTTCCCTCCTTCCTTCCTTCCTTCTCTCCTCCCTTCCTTCCCTCTTTCTTCCTGCTGGGACTTTGGGGAGGCAGCAGAAAGTCTGGGAAGCGGGGCATTCTCCTTGCTTGCTGCTGGCTCCTCTCATTTCCTCTGGGAGACTAGAGCCAGGCCCAGGGACGCAGCCAAGATTTGGGTCTCCATGGGGCACGTGGAACCAAACCACAGCAGATACCGAGGGCCCACTGGAATAGGAATTCATACTACTACTACTAATACTAATATCCCGTTCTTGTCCCTCTTTCAGTTTCCCAGAACCACAGAGGACAGTTCCAGAGGAGGACATCCCTGAGCCTTTTCTGGCGGAGAATATTGTTTCTGTGACGGTAAGGAACGAGAGTCCTCTTTTTCCCCTCCCTTTTCCTTGGAGGACTGCTCAAACCCATTCTTTTCCCTTGATAGGCTCCGGAGGATGCTCAGGAAGCACATTTAGGAGACGCAGAGAAAGCAAAAGGGAAGGAGGAGAGCAATGACGGATGCTCTGTGAACTCCAGGGTAAGAAAAGGGCCAAAGTGGGGTAGCGGTCTCCCTTCTCCCCTTTCTTAGAGGGGCCTCCCTTCCTCCCTTCCTTAGGCTTTGAGGAGCCACTCTCCCTTTATTTACAGGATTCTGGCAGCAATTCCTCTCCAACGGAGGATGAAGATCATCCTGGGCCCAGTTCAGGCAGGTAAGTCCTTCTCACCTTGGGTCTTGGCTGCAGACCGAATGAGCGGCACATGAAGATGTCCCCATAAGCGGTCTTCCAATTGCATCCACCTGGCCCCATTTCTTTCATGGTCTTTTCCTGCCCCATTTTAGAGTCCCAAATCTCCAGAGGACCTCTGCTGACTCGGAGGGCCGTCCTGAGGACTTTGACCTGGAGGATCTTGACTTTTGGGAGGTGAGGAAGGAGAGTCTCGCTGACGTTTTGTCAAGGTTTGTCCCATGCAGCAAATGGCATCCCCTCATTCCCCCCGCTCTCTTTTTCCCTCCTGACAGACAGAGAAAGTCTTACATTGCCTCTGCCTGAAGTTCTCCAGTTTCTCCGCAGAAGAGAAGATGCGCACGGCAGACAGCATTGCGTGCAAGCACTTGTCTCTGATGTTGGAGCATTTCATGGGATCGTCGGAAAAGTAGGCAGACTCCTCCCAGGCCTCCCTTTTTGTCCTCTCAGGGGCTGGGGGTCCGGCAAGGATGCCACTTCTCTCCTTCCTTCCTCCGCTTTCTCTAGGGCCTGTGATGCGCTGATGCACGCGGTCTTGTCATCACCCAACTGCGCACTAGACACCTGTCTGAGCCGCTTCCTGTGGAAGATGAACGAAGGCAGCTGTCTGAATCAACATAGTGAGGATCTGTTTCGGGCCAAGGTAAGATGCTGACCCTCGCATGGCCATCTGCAAGCGACCGGCCCTCTTTCCTCATTGTCTCCTGCTCTTACCGAGGCTTCTCTCCTCAGATGAAGGCGGTCAAAGGGGTGAATGCCATCGTAACAGCCATCGGTGATACTAAGCATCTGAAGCCATGGCTCCCGCTCCTCTTCACAACGCTGTGCAACGTCTTGCACCGCCAGGCCCAGAAATGCCAGGAAGACGGGGATGGCAGGCAGTACCGGATGTACATGGTCCCAGCGTAAGTTGGTGTCAAGGCAGGGCTGGGGGCAGACGATGCCAGTGGGTCTAGATGTAGGAATGCCAATCTCTGAACCAATCCTCTTTGCTTTGAACCAATCTCTCTTTGGCCTCACCCTCTCTCTTCTGCAGGGATGTAGTGGATACGCTGGGAACGCTGCTCCTGAGGCTGGACCTGGTCTATGGGGCGATGGAGGTCATGCCTTAGCCCCCTGCCTCCTCTCTTGGTGAGTTTGGCTTCTCTCCGTCTCTCTCTCTCTTTCTCTGGGGGATGGCTTTCCCTTCAAAAGGGAAGGGGCTCCAATCCAGAGCATCTCTGCTTCCCTCCGCAGGACCAAAAGACCCTCCCTTCCCGCTGGGCCATGGCTCTGCCCCAAAGGACCCCCATCTCCTGCTCCTGCCCCAGTGTCACCATTAGCCTTTTTAATAGCTGTTATCTTTGAACTGTTGTTGTTATTTAATTTTGTGATAATAAACCGTTATGTTAAAAAGTAACTTCTGTGTTTGTGCACTTTGCTGTGTTTTCTCTTCAAACCTTCAAACTTCCCTCTTCCTCACCTGCTTTTAATGATGCACCCGTTTCTCTTCTGCTTTCCCCTTTTGTCCTCAGCGTCCTTCCATGGCAAACCCTCTAGTTATCCCAGTTAATCCTTTTCACTTCCCACTTTCTCAATTCCTTTTAAAATGCCCCGGTTTCTCTTTCTTTTTCCTCTGTGTTGCTGAGTCAATTCCCAAATAGATTCAGCACCAGGGATCTCTCATTTCAGAAAATCCAAAATTGCTGAGCTTCATCGGGGAATAGATTCAGCACCAGGGAGAGCTCATTTCAGAAAATCCAAAGTTGCTGAGCCTGATCCCTGAATAGATTCAGCACCAGGGAGAGCTCATTTCAGACAATCCTAAATTATTGAGCCTGATCCCGGAATAGATTCAGCACCAGGGAGAGCTCATTTCAGAAAATTCAAAGTTGCTGAGCCTGATCCTGGAATAGATTCAGCACCAGGGATCTCTCATTTCAGAAAATCCAAAGATGCCGCGCCTGATCCCGGAATAGATTCAGCACCAGGGAGACCTCATTTCAGAAAATCCAAAGTTACTGAGCTGATCCCGGAACAGATTCAGCACCAGGGAGAGCTCATTTCAGAGTATCCAAAGTTGCTGAGCCTGATCCCGGAATAGATTCAGCACCAGGGAGAGCTCATTTCAGAGTATCCAAAGTTGCTGAGCCTGATCCCGGAATAGATTCAGCACCAGGGAGAGCTCATTTCAGAAAATCCAAAGTTGCTGAGCCTGATCCCGGAATAGATTCAGCACCAGGGAGAGCTCATTTCAGAAAATCCAAAGTTGCTGAGCCTGATCCCGGAATAGATTCAGCACCAGGGAGAGCTCATTTCAGAAAATCCAAAGTTGCTGAGCCTGATCCCGGAATAGATTCAGCACCAGGGAGACCTCATTTCAGAAAATCCAAAGTTGCTGAGCCTGATCCCGGAATAGATTCAGCACCAGGGAGAGCTCATTTCAGGAAATCCAAAGGTGTCTCCACATTCAGAAGATCCCTTCCTACTATGTACTATGCTAAAACTTAATTTAATGTAAATCCTTCTGCACTTCTGTTCGGCCCCACTTGTAAGAAACATGCAAGAAATGATGAAAAAGAGGATAAAGTAAAAAGGGAGTGTGTGGATGAGGAGCTTAAAGAAACCCAGGGCCGATTCAAGGAACCACCAGGTGCTGCAGATGAATTTGGTTTTGTTCGTATTCTGCTCTGGCGCTTTGGTCAAGCACCCTGCTTGGATCATGATGATGATGATGATGATGATGATGATGATGATGATGATGAATAGAAAGGCTGTTGAGTTGCTTGGGGAGGGAGAACTGGTTAGGAGACAGTTTTAAAGCCTGGCAGAGTTTGGGCTCAGGGTACCTCCAGGTTTACCCCCTAAACATTAGGAAGAATTTCCTGACTGTAGGAGCTTTTCCACAGTGGAAGATCAGTCAATAACTTGGACAAAGAAATACAGGGCATGCTGGTCAAATTTCGAGGTGACACCAAATTAGGAGGTGTAGCTAGCACCCCAGAGGACGGGAACAACATTCAAAATGACCTGAATACATTTGAAAGCAGGGCCAAAGCTAACAAAGTGTATTTCAGCGCAGAGAAATGTAAGGTGCAGCACTTAGGGCTATATATGTGTGTATATATATATATATATATATATATGATGAAATGCATAGATATAGGATGGGGGACACCTTGCTGAATGAAACTACATGTGAAAGGGATCTAGGAGTCCAGGTAGACCACAAATTGAACATGAGTCAGCACTGCAACAGTGTGATGCGGCAGCTAAAAAGGCCAATGCGATTTTAAGTTGCATCAACAGAAGTTCTGGGAGATCCCTTGCAAAGGGAAGCCTGGTGATTCTCTGTGTCCATTTGGATTGGGTGAGAGCTTAAAATTTAAAAGGGGGCCATTTGCTTTGGCTCACTAGGAGGAGGAAGTAGAAAACCTCATTCTATACAACTGCTTGCAGAGGCGTGGGCTGATTTTTTCTTTCTAATTCATTTACATTTTTTGAGTAGTGAAGGAGGGGTGTGAATACAGAGGTGAAGGTAACCTAGACTCAGTGTTAGAAGGCAACTTATTCAATTTAAACATTTGTCTGTTCACTTTCCGCTTCAGGGGTTGTGGATATTCAGAGGAAGTGCCTCTGGAAGGAGCTAGCAGCCAGGAGCTCTCTAGAGAACTATAGGCCCAGTTGACTGAGCTCACTAAGAGCCACACAGGGACTCTTTACACTGGTGTTTAACAGGAGAAGCCCACAGTCTTCTTTCAGTGCCTCCTTAAGACTTCTCACTATGGACACTGAGGGACCTACTGCAGTCACCTTCAACACTTGTGGGATGTTTGTCTTCTTGCCTACAGATGTGGGATACTTCACCTGCACCAAGTGCAAGTTAGTAGCCCTCTTAGAAGAGAGAATTCAGCAGTTGGAGGCCCAGATATCTGCACTTCAGCATCTTAGGGAGCAGGAGGTTCTCCTGAACAGAAAGGACCAGACTGTTTTGGACAGGAAACACTCAGAGAAAGTTGCTGGGGAAGAAGAGATCACTCCACACACAAAAGAAGTAGATGGTTGGAGGAATGTCACACACAGAAGTAGGGAAACCACGGTTCATTCTGTGAGCTTGCAGCTACAGAATCGCTTTGAATCTCTCTCTGTTATCAGAGATGATGAGGAAAAGCATCAGGGACAGGCATCAGGGACAGAGCAGGGGAGCCTAAGAATAGCACCAAAGGGAACAGACACTGCTAAGCCTCGGAGGAGACGTGTGGTGGTGGTGGGGGACTCCTTGCTGAGGGGTACAGAAGCAGTGGTTTGTGGGCCTGACAAGATGTCTCGGGAGGTGTGTTGTCTCCCTGGGGCAAAGATCCGTGACGTGACGGAGAGGCTGACAAGACTTGTCAAGCCTACTGACTGTTATCCCTTTCTTTTAGTCCATGTGGGAACCAATGATACTGCAAGGCACAGCCTTCAGAATATCAAAAGGGATTATGAGGCTCTGGGTAGGAAGCTGAAAGAGATGGATGCACAGCTTGTCATCTCATCTCTTCTCCCAGTTGAAGGATATGGTCCAGGAAGGGAGAGGAAAATAGCAGAGGTGAATAACTGGCTCCGTAGATGGTGCCGCCAAGAACAGTTTGGATTCTTGGATCATGGGCTGCGGTTCCATGAGGAGGGACTTCTGGCAAAGATGGGCTGCATCTCATGCCACTTGGCAAAAACCTTTTTGCCAGTAGTCTCAAAAATCTGATCAGGAGGGCTTTAAACTGAGTTATGTGGGGGAGGAAGACATTATTCTGGAAGGCAAAAGGGCTGGAGAAAATAGTCAAATTTACATAGAGGGAAGAAGGCAAACAGTGCAAGGACCCAATAGTGGGAAGCAAAAAAATGTGCACAGGCAGCTAGTAAAGGGAACACATGTTCTCAGATGTCTCTACACTAATGCACAGAGTATAGGAAATAAACAGGATGAACTGGAACTCCTAGCACAACAAAGCAAATATGATATAATAGGCATCACTGAAACCTGGTGGGATGAGTCTCACGATTGGAATGTAGAAATAGAGGGATATAACCTTTTTAAGAGAAACAGGCCAAACAGGAGAGGAGGAGGAATAGCATTATATGTCAGGGACATTTACACCAGAGAAGAAATCCAGGACATCAGTACTGGAGGCCAAGTGGAGACCATCTGGATAAAAATTAAAGGAGAGGGAAGCAACAGGGATGTTACTGTGGGAGTTTACTACAGACCTCCAAGTCAGACGGAGGAATTGGACGATGCCTTTCTAGAACAGATGACCACACAATCAGGAAGGAGAGATGTAGTAGTGATGGGGGACTTCAACTATCCTGATATTTGCTGGAGGTCAAACTCAGCCAAATCCTCAGGGTCTAGCACATTCCTTACTTGCCTGGAAGACACTTTCATTGTCCAAAAAGTGGAAGAGGCAACAAGGGGATCAGCCATTTTAGATGTGATCTTAACCAACAATGAAGACCTAGTCAATGGGGTGCAAGTGGTTGGATCCTTAGGTGGAAGTGACCATGTTCTCCGGGAGTTTCTTATACAGAGGAAAGGGGAAGCCAGGCATAGTCAGACACGCATTCTAGACTTTAGGAGAGCTGACTTCAATAAACTTAGAGAAATACTGGGGGTGATCCCATGGTCAGGAAAACTAAAAGAGAAGGGAGTTCAAGACGGATGGGAGTATCTCAAAAGGGAGACACTGAAGGCACAATTTCAAACAGTTCCAATGATGAAGAAAAATGGAAGATATCTTATGAAGCCAGGATGGATGACTAAGGAACTTTCAACTGAGATAAGCCTTAAACAGGACATGTATAAGAAATGGAAAAATGGGGAAATGACCAAAGAGGAATTCAAACAGATAGCAAGTACTTGTAGGGGTAAAGTCAGAAAAGCTAAAGCGCAGAATGAACTCAGGCTGGCTAGAGAGGTTAAGAACAATAAAAAGGGCTTTTTTTGGTATGTCCAAAGCAAAAGGAAGAAGAAGGAAAGGGTAGGGCCACTGCGTGCAGAAGATGGCAAAATGCTAACAGGGATCAGAGAAAAGGCAGAATTACTCAATACCTTCTTTGCTTCAGTCTTCTCAGAAAAGGCAAAGGGTGCTCAACCTAAGGATAATGGAGACAGAATAGAGGAAATTCAGCACAGAATAAGTAAAGAGACAGTACAGGAAGACCTGGTTAATCTAAATGAATACAAGTCTCCAGGACCAGATGAACTACATCCAAGGATATTAAAAGAACTAGCAAATGTGATATCGGAGCCATTGGCAATAATCTTTGAGAAATCCTGGAGAACAGGAGAAGTCCCAGCAGACTGGAGGAGGGCAAACGTCCCCATCTTCAAAAAGGGAAAAAAAGAGGATCCCAACAATTATCGTCCAGTTAGTCTGACATCAATTCCAGGAAAGATTCTGGAGCAGATCATTAAACAGAGAGTCTGTGAACATTTAGAAGGCAATGCCATAATCACAAAAGGCCAACATGGGTTTCAGAGAAACAAGTCTTGCCAGACAAATCTGATCTCTTTTTTTGATAAAATTACCAGTTTGGTAGATGAAGGGAATGCTGTGGATATTGTATATCTTGATTTCAATAAGGCCTTTGACAAGGTTCCCCATGACATTCTTGCAAACAAGCTTGCAAAATGTGGGATAGACAAGGTAACCGTTACATGGATTTGTAACTGGTTGACTGGCCGAACCCAAACAGTGCTCAACAATGGCTCCTTTTCAACCTGGAGAGAAGTGACCAGTGGGGTCCCACAGGGCTCTGTCCTGGGCCCAGTCCTATTCAACATCTTTATTAATGACTTGGATGACAGAATTGGGGGCATACTTATCAAACTTCCAGATGACACTAAGCTAGGAGGAGTAGCCAATACTCCAGAAGACAGGGTCAAAATTCAAAATGACCTGAATAGACTAGAAAGCTGGGCCAACACTAACAAAATTAAATTCAATGCGGAGAAATGTAAGGTCCTACATGTAGGGCAGAAAAATGAAATGCACAGATATAGGATGGGGGACATCTGGCTGAATGAAACTATGTGTGAAAAGGATCTAGGAGTCCAAGTAGACCATAAGTTGAACATGAGTCAACAGTGCGATGCGGCAGCTAAAAAGGCCAATGCAATTTTAGGCTGCATCAATAGAAGTATAGCGTCTAGATCAAGATCAAGTAATAGTGCCACTCTATTCTGCTTTGGTCAGGCCCCACCTGGAATACTGTGTCCAGTTCTGGGGCCCATAATTCAAAAAGGATGCGGAGAAACTGGAGCGGGTCCAAAGGAGGGCAACTAAGATGGTGAAGAGTCTGGAAAGCATGCCCTATGAGGAACGACTTAGGGAATTGGGGATGTTTAGCCTGGAGAAGAGGAGGTTAAGAGGTGATATGATAGCCCTGTTCAAATATTTGAAGGGATGTCATATTGAGGAGGGAACAGGCTTGTTTTCTGCTGCTGCAGAGACTAGAACGCGGAACAATGGATGCAAACTGCAGGAAAAGAGATTCCACCTCAACATTAGGAAGAACTTCCTGACAGTAAGGGCTGTTCGACAGTGGAACACACTCTTCCTCGGAGATTGTGGTGGAGTCTCCTTCCTTGGAGATCTTTAAGCAGAGGCTGGATGGCCATCTGTCAGGGATGCTTTGACTGGGACTTCCTGCATGGCAGAAGGGGATTGGACTGGATGGCCCTTGTGGTCTCTTCCAACCCTATGACTCTATAGAGTTTATCACACAGGAGGAATTTCTCCCAATTTTGAATGGAGCCAATTCCAATTCTAATTGCATTCAGAATGCATTCAGAATGACTTCCCAGTACCTGAAAATGACCTCCCATTGCCAGAAATTGCATGAGATGCTTTAATTCGTAAAACAATAACGTAAAACCCATGATTGCGTTCGGATTGCCATTGGATTATATTTCCAATTTCCGATTTCTGATAAGGTCCTATGATTGTATGAAGTTGCTGCTTCCACAGTGGCGCATGGTGGACTCTCCACTGCGGAGAGACGGCTCTTTGGATCTCTTCTTTCCAAACTTCAAAAAGATTCTTGTCTTCTCTCTTTTGAGTCTGTGCTTTTAATGCTTGTCTTATCCCAAGTTTGCTTCTGATTTTACTTTGTGTAGTTTCTTTAGCCCCCTTTTAAAAAATAAAATATAATAAATAAATCACATTTTTACATTGTCGTGTCTTGTTCATAATTCCACATGAGCTTCTTGTGGAGTCAAACAGCAGTGCCAAAGTATTTATATTGAAGTAGTTTTAAACTTATACAGTAAGAAGAAGGTTATAAATGTGTGGACCTGTCAGGACAGGGGTCCAGAATCCCAGACAATCAACCAGTCAGCTTCATGTAGAATAAACAGAGCTTTATTATGGATGCTCCAGGATCAGCAATACCACACCATCCAGCTTCTTAGCTGAAACTGACCAGTTCCCGCCCCAACACATCCAAATAGCCCCAGCAGTCCTACGCCTCCCCCCACTGCCAACTAACACATTCCACCTCTTTCCCATCACTTTCTGTTTCCCCCATCACTCCCTCCTTGCCAGCTCCCATCCCACCAGACGCTGGTGCTGTTAGATTCCAAGCCTCTGAGCCGAGCGGTTACAAGGTCGACTGATAACAGCCACCTGGCATAGTTATACACTCTTCTACACTCTAATACCTATCCTCCCCATAAACTCCATTAACTATATATCTGATAGAAGACTATAGGGATTCTAACAGCACCCCACCATTAAAAGATGTGTTTGAGGAGACGAGGAACCTCTTTCATCGGCTCTTGTCTGGTGGCCGGCTTCACGGGCCACCTCTGCCAACTTGAAGGACTGGCATTGGACACACAGTCTTATTTGAAAGCACTGCAGACCCATGAAGAGTGTCCCATCAAGATTGCTAGCCTTGATCCTGGGTTCCCTTAACATATCCAAAGGCTAAAGACCTTATCAGACGGGAGGAATTTCTCTTTATTGCGAATGGAGCCAATTCAAATTCACGTGAATTCGCTAGTTTAGTGAATTTATGTGAATTCCTATTGCGTTCGGAATGCGTTCAGAATGACTTCCCATTACCCGAAAATGACCCCCCATTGCCCAAACTTGCATGAGATGCTTTAATTCGCAATAACATAAAACCCATGATTGCATTCGGAATGACTTCCCTTTTGCCCGAAATTGCGTGAGATGCTTTAATTCGCAATAACGTAAAATACATGATTGCTTTCGGAATAACTTCCCTTTTGCCCGAATTTGCGTAAGATACACTCATACGCAATAACGTGAAACCCAAAGATTGAGTTTGGATTGCCATCAGATTGTACTTCCAATTTCTGACGTCTGATAAGGTCCGTAGATGAACAAATCTGGGTGTCATCAGTGTACTGGTAACATCCCACCCCATGTCTCCGGATGATCTTGGCCGAGCAGCCTTGTGAAAATGTTAAAAAGCATGTTACATAGTATAGCGCCCTGAGGGATGCCAGATCTTAACTCTCTTTTAGAAGAGAGACTGTCTCCCAGCATCAGCATCTGGAACCTGCCTGAGGGAAAGGACCAGAACCACTGCAATGCAATGCAGCGTGAGGCTGAGAGTGTGTGATTTGCCCAAAGATACCCAGTGGGTCTCCATGGCTGAGTGGAGATTCGAATCCTGGTCTCCAGTCATAGTGCAATCCTCAAACCATGCTACTCTGGCTCCTAGCCTTTGTGAACAGAGCAGAATAAATGCAATAAAATACAAGAAATCTTCCCTTGTTCGCTTCCATTTTGCTCCCTTCCTTCTCTTGCCTATCTAAAATATGAGATGGCAAATTCTTTTAAAGCACAGACTTCTTTTCTGACTCTGGCGACCGGGGTTCAAATCTCCACTCGGACATAAAACCCATTGGGTGTCCTTGGGGAAGTCACACTCTCTCAGCCTCAGAGGATGGCAATGAACAAATCTTATAAAGAAAACCCTATGGATGTATTGTCTCCTCTGAACAAATCTTGCCACAAAAAACATGATAGATTCCTTTTAGGAGCACCATATGTTAGAAACGACTTGAAGGAACATATCTTGGCAATTGTTGAGAGGCTTGAGGCCTTCCAAATATTGGTGGACTACAGTTCCCATCAGGACACCTAACCAGCAGAGCCAGTGATGCGGCGTGATGGGAGCTGCAGTCAAGCAATACCCTGAATTGATATGGGCTTCTTATGGGATCCCCATTAGTTATTTTGAGTGGGAAAACTGTGTCCCCTCTGAAACCTCTGGAAGGGCGACCTGCCATTTTGGAGGCGGAGGATCAAGGCCCAGGAAAGTACATGGCAACCCTCTGCCCACTTGGGCAGTTTCCAAGAAGATTCTAGAGTTGTTTTTCTTCAGAAAAGTTCTATCTTTGGCCTGGAATGCAGAGTCCATTCTGGAAGCCAACCGTTGGTGGCTGTTGATCAACTCCTTCCATCCGGTGGTCAGACTCCTTGGTCTGGCATCTGCTGGCAGGGTCCTTAGTTTGGCGTCTGTTGGCAGGTTCATTGGTTTGGTGTCTATTGGCAGGTTCATTGGTTTGGTGTCTATTGGCAGGTTCCTTGCTTTGGCGTCTATTGGCAGGTTGATTGGTTTGGCGTCGATTGGCAGGTTCTTTGGTTTGGTGTCTACTGAAGACCTCCGTTGACCATGTCTTCGGCAAAGGGCTTCTTCAAAGTGAGCGAAGAGAAGGGGTCAAGCGAGTGGGGGCCAGTTTGGGCTTTGCTGGGTCTGGCCACCCGTCCTTCTCTCGCTCTCATTCCTCTCTTTCCTTTGCTTGCAGGGACTCCGAAAGGGACTTCAGAAACCTTTCCAGGTGCTGAAGAAACCTTTCCAGGTGCTGAAGAAACCCTTTCAGAGGCGTTTCTCCAATCGCGTACACCCCAGGGAGGAGGCCGAGTATCCGGGGTAAGTCCCCTTTTCCTTTCTCCTTCCTTCCTTCCTTCCCTCCCTCACTAACAGGACATAACATCCATCCCGCTTGCTAGGCTCCAGCCATCCCGGGTCTCCTTGGACCAAGATTAATAAGAATAATGATATGGGTTTCTCCCTCCGGGCCGGATGGTGTCAGATGCCATGGAGGGAGGGCTCCTCTTCTTCTTCAGGCAAGGCCTGAGATCAGGAGGGGGCAGAAGGCCTGAGGGCTAAGGGCCACAAAGACACTTGGGAGGAGTCCCGTAATAGGGAATCATCTCCTTTTCTGTCCGTATTTCAGTTTCCCAGAAGTCCAGATCACCTATGAGGAGGAGGAGGAGGGCACCTCTGAGATGCATGCAGCGGAGAGCCTTCTCTCTTTGAGGGTAAGGAGAGTCCTCTTTTTCCCCCTTTTCATTGGAGGACTGCCCAAACCCAGTCTTCATTTCCCTTGGCAGCATCCGGAGGAAGTTCAGGGAGCATCATTAGGAGCCACAGAGAATGGAAAAGATGGGGAGAAGATGTACAAGGAAGGCTCTGTGAACTCATTGGTAACAAAAGGGCGAAAGTGGAGGGTCTCTATATTCACTTCTCTCCCATCTCCATTTCTTTATAGGATGCAGACAACAACATCGATCCCGGGGAGGCTGGATTGAATCCGGTGCACAGATCAGACAGGTAAGTCCTTTGCTCCTTGGCTCCTGGCTGAGGACCAAATGAATGGCACACGGAGAGGTCCCCTCAAGCGGCCTTTCCCATTGGTTTCTTGGGTTTTTGCCCCCTTCTTTCCTTCCTTCGCAGTGGGAATAATAATAATAATAATAATAATAATAATAATATCCTTTCCCTCCTATTGCAGTTTGGAGGCCATCCCTGATCTGTTTCCAGTGGAGAGCCTTACCTCTTTCTTCGTAAGGAAACAGAATCTTACCCCGTCCCTTTCCCCCCCTTTTCATTGGAGGCTTTTAGGATCAGGGCCACTTCGGACCCCACGTTCTCTGTTTCACTTCTCTCCCGCCTCCATTTATTTATAGGATGCAGACAAGAAGGACTTTTCCACAGAGGCTGACTTCAATCCTGGGCACAGTTCCGAGAGGTGAGGCCCTCTTTCCCATCCTTTCCTTCCTTTTTTCTTTCTTCCCTTTCCTTCTCTCCTTCCTTCCTTCCTTCCTTCCTTCCTTCCTTCCTTCTCTCCTCCCTTCCTTCCCTCTTTCTTCCTGCTGGGACTTTGGGGAGGCAGCACAAAGTCTGGGAAGCGGGGCATTCTCCTTGCTTGCTGCTGGCTCCTCTCATTTCCTCTGGGAGACTCGAGCCAGGCCCAGGGACGCAGCCAGGATTTGGGTCTCCATGGGGCGCGTGGAACCAAACCACAGCAGATACAAAGGGCCCACTGGAATAGGAATTCATACTACTACTAATAATACTAATATCCCGTTCTTGTCCCTCTTTCAGTTTCCCAGAACCACAGAGGACAGTTCCAGAGGAGGACATCCCTGAGCCTTTTCTGGCGGAGAATATTGTCTCTGTGACGGTAAGGAACGAGAGTCCTCTTTTCCCCTCCCTTTTCATTGGAGGACTGCTCAAACCCATTCTTTTCCCTTGATAGGCTCCGGAGGATGCTCAGGAAGCACATTTAGGAGATGCAGAGAAAGCAAAAGGGAAGGAGGAGAGCAATGACGGATGCTCTGTGAACTCCAGGGTAAGAAAAGGGCCAAAGTGGGGTAGCGGTCTCCCTTCTCCCCTTTCTTAGAGGGGCCTCCCTTCCTCCCTTCCTTAGGCTTTGAGGAGCCACTCTCCCTTTATTTACAGGATTCAGGCAGCAATCCCTCTCCAACGGAGGATGAAGATCATCCTGGGCCCAGTTCAGGCAGGTAAGTCCTTCTCACCTTGGGTCTTGGCTGCAGACCGAATGAGCGGCACATGAAGATGTCCCCATAAGCGGTCTTCCAAGAGCATCCACCTGGCCCCATTTCTTTCATGGTCTTTTCCTGCCCCATTTTAGAGTCCCAAATCTCCAGAGGACCTCTGCTGACTCGGAGGGCCGTCCTGAGGACTTTGACCTGGAGGATCTTGACTTTTGGGAGGTGAGGAAGGAGAGTCTCGCTGACGTTTTGTCAAGGTTTGTCACACGCAGCAAATGGCATCCCCTCATTCCCCCCGCTCTCTTTTTCCCTCCTGACAGACAGAGAAAGTCTTACATTGCCTCTGCCTGAAGTTCTCCAGTTTCTCCGCAGAAGAGAAGATGCGCACGGCAGACAGCATTGCGTGCAAGCACTTGTCTCTGATGTTGGAGCATTTCATGGGATCATCGGAAAAGTAGGCAGACTCCTCCCAGGCCTCCCTCTTTGTCCTCTCAGGGGCTGGGGGTCCGGCAAGGATGCCACGTCTCTCCTTCCTTCCTCCGCTTTCTCTAGGGCCTGTGATGCGCTGATGCACGCGGTCTTGTCATCACCCAACTGCACACTAGACACCTGTCTGAGCCGCTTCCTGCGGAAGATGAACGAAGGCAGCTGTCTGAATCAACATAGTGAGGATCTCTTTCTGGCCAAGGTAAGATGCTGACCCTCGCATGACCATCTCCAAGCGACCGGCCCTCTTTCCTCATTGTCTCCTGCTCTGACCGAGGCTTCTCTCCTCAGATGAAGGCGGTCAAAGGGGTGAATGCCATCGTAACAGCCATCGGTGATACTAAGCATCTGAAGCCATGGCTCCCGCTCTTCTTCACCACGCTGTGCAACGTCTTGCACCGCCAGGCCCAGAAATGCCAGGAAGACGGGGATGGCAGGCAGCCCCGGATGTACATGGTCCCAGCGTAAGTTGGTGCCAAGGCAGGGCTGGGGGCAGACGATGCCAGTGGGTCTAGATGTAGGAATGCCAATCTCTGAACCAATCCTCTTTGCTTTGAACCAATCTCTCTTTGGCCTCACCCTCTCTCTTCTGCAGGGATGTAGTGGATACGCTGGGAACGCTGCTCCTGAGGCTGGACCTGGTCTATGGGGCGATGGAGGTCATGCCTTAGCCCCCTGCCTCCTCTCTCGGTGAGTTTGGCTTCTTTCCGTCTCTCTCTCTCTCTCTCTCTCTCTCTCTCTCTCTCTTTCTCTGGGAGATGGCTTTCCCTTCAAAAGGGAAGGGGCTCCAATCCAAAGCATCTCTGCTTCCCTCCGCAGGACCAAAAGACCCTCCCTTCCCGCTGGGCCATGGCTCTGCCCGAAAGGACTCCCATCTCCTGCTCCTGCCACCAGTGTCACCATTAGCCTTTTTAATAGCTGTTATCTTTGAACTGTTGTTGTTATTTAATTTTGTGATAATAAACTGTTATGTTAAAAAGTAACTTCTGTGTTTGTGCGCTTTGCTGTGTTTTCTCTTCAAACCTTCAAACTTCCCTCTTCCTCACCTGCTTTTAATGATGCACCCGTTTCTCTTCTGCTTTCCCCTTTTGTCCTCAGCGTCCTTCCATGGCAAACCCTCTAGTTATCCCAGTTAATTCTTTTCACTTCCCACTTTCTCAATTCCTTTTAAAATGCCCCGGTTTCTCTTTGTTTTTCCTCTGTGTTGCTGAGTCAATTCCCAAATAGATTCAGCACCAGGGATCTCTCATTTCAGAAAATCCAAAATTGCTGAGCCTCATCAGGGAATAGATTCAGCACCAGGGAGAGCTCATGTCAGAAAATCCAAAGTTCCTGAGCGTGATCCCGGAATAGATTCAGCACCAGGGAGAGCTCATTTCAGAAAATCCAAAGTTGCTGAGCCTGATGCCGGAATAGATTCAGCACCAGGGAGAGCTCATTTCAGAAAATCCAAAATTGCTGAGCCTGATCCCGGAATAGATTCAGCACCAGGGAGAGCTCATTTCAGAGTATCCAAAGTTGCTGAGCCTGATCCCGGAATAGATTCAGCACCAGGGATCTCTCATTTCAGAAAATCCAAAATTGCTGAGCCTCATCGGGGAATAGATTCAGCACCAGGGAGAGCTCATTTCAGAAAATCCAAAGTTGCTGAGCCTGATCCCGGAATAGATTCAGCACCAGGGAGAGCTCATGTCAGAAAATCCAAAGTTCCTGAGCCTGATCCCGGAATAGATTCAGCACCAGGGAGACCTCATTTCAGAAAATCCAAAGTTGCTGAGCCTGATCCTGGAATAGATTCAGCACCAGGGAGACCTCATTTCAGAAAATCCAAAGTTGCTGAGCCTGATCCTGGAATAGATTCAGCACCAGGGAGACCTCATTTCAGAAAATCCAAAGTTACTGAGCCTGATCCCGGAATAGATTCAGCACCAGGGAGACCTCATTTCAGAAAATCCAACGTTGCTGAGCCTGATCCTGGAATAGATTCAGCACCAGGGAGACCTCATTTCAGAAAATCCAAAGTTAGTGAGCCTGATCCCGGCATAGATTCAGCACCAGGGATAGCTCATTTCAGAGTATCCAAAGTTGCTGAGCCTGATCCCGGAATAGATTCAGCACCAGGGAGAGCTCATTGCAGAGTATCCAAAGTTGCTGAGCCTGATCCCGGATTAGATTCAGCACCAGGGAGAGATCATTTCAGACAATCCAAAGTTGCTGAGCCTGATCCCGGAATAGATTCAGCACCAGGGAGAGATCATTTCAGAAAATCCAAAGTTGCTGAGCCTGATCCCGGAATAGATTCAGCAGCAGGGAGACCTCATTTCAGAAAATCCAAAGTTGCAGAGCCTGATCCCGGAATAGATTCAGCACCAGGGATAGCTCATTTCAGAGTATCCAAAATTGCTGAGCCTGATCCCGGAATAGATTCAGCACCAGGGAGACCTCATTTCAGAAAATCCAAAGTTGCTGAGCCTGATCCCTGAATAGATTCAGCACCAGGGAGAGCTCATTTCAGAGTATCCAAAGTTGCTGAGCCTGATCCCGGAACAGATTCAGCACCAGGGAGATCTCCTTTCAGAAAATCCAAAGTTGCTGAGCCTGATCCCGGAATAGATTCAGCACCAGGCAGATCTCATTTCAGGAAATCCAAAGTTGTCTCCACATTCAGAAGATCCCTTCCTACTATGTACTGTGCTAAAACTTACTTTAATGTAAATCCTTCTGCACTTCTGTTCGGCCCCACTTGTCAGAAAGATGCAACAAGGGGAGAGGCAACAAGGGGATCAGCCATTTTAGATCTGACCTTAACCAACAGGGAAGACCTAGTCAATAGGGTGCAAGTGGTTGGATCCTTAGGTGGAAGTGACCATGTTCTCCTGGAGTTTCTTATACAGAGGAAAGGGGAAGCCAGGCATAGTCAGACACGCATTCTAGATTTTAGGAGAGCTGATTTCAATAAACTTAGAGAAATACTGGGGGGGATCCCATGGTAAGGAAAACTAAAAGAGAAGGGAGTTCAAGACGGATGGGAGTATCTCAAAAGGGAGACACTGAAGGCACAATTTCAAACAGTTCCAATGACGAAGAAAAATGGAAGATATCTTATGAAGCCAGGATGGATGACTAAGGAACTTTCAACTGAGATAAGCCTTAAACAGGACATGTATAAGAAATGGAAAAATGGGGAAATGACCAAAGAGGAATTCAAACAGATAGCAAGTACTTGTAGGGGTAAAGTCAGAAAAGCTAAAGCGCAGAATGAACTCAGGCTGGCTAGAGAGGTTAAGAACAATAAAAAGGGATTTAGGAGTCCAAGTAGACCATAAGTTGAACATGAGTCAACAGTGCGATGTGGCAACTGAAAAGGCCAACGCTATCTTAGGCTGCATCAATAGAAGTATAGCGTCTAGATCAAAATCAAGTAATAGTGCCACTCTATTCTGCTTTGGTCAGGCCCCACCTGGAATACTGTGTCCAGTTCTGGGGCCCATAATTCAAAAAGGATGCGGAGAAACTGGAGCGGGTCCAAAGGAGGGCAACTAAGATGGTGAAGAGTCTGGAAAGCATGCCCTATGAGGAACGACTTAGGGAATTGGGGATGTTTAGCCTGGAGAAGAGAAGGTTAAGAGGTGATATGATAGCCCTGTTCAAATATTTGAAGGGATGTCATATTGAGGAGGGAACAGGCTTGTTTTCTTCTGCTGCAGAGACTAGAACGCGGAACAATGGATGCAAGCTGCAGGAAAAGAGATTCCACCTCAACATTAGGAAGAACTTCCTGACAGTAAGGGCTGTTCGACAGTGGAACACTCTCCCTCGGAGAGTTAGTCTCCTTCCTTGGAGGTCTTTAAGCAGAGGCTGGATGGCCATCTGTCAGGGATGCTTTTACTGGGACTTCCTGCATGGCAGAAGGGGGTTGGACTGGATGGCCCTTGTGGTCTCTTCCAACCCTATGACTCTATAGAGTTTATCACACAGGAGGAATTTCTCCCAATTTTGAATGGAGCCAATTCCAATTCTAATTGCATTCAGAATGCATTCAGAATGACTTCCCAGTACCTGAAAATGACCTCCCATTGCCAGAAATTGCATGAGATGCTTTAATTCGTAAAACAATAACGTAAAACCCATGATTGCGTTCGGATTGCCATTGGATTATACTTCCAATTTCCGATTTCTGATAAGGTCCTATGATTGTATGACGTTGCTGCTTCCACAGTGGCGCATGGTGGACTCTCCACTGCGGAGAGACGGCTCTTTGGATCTCTTCTTTCCAAACTTCAAAAAGATTCTTGTCTTCTCTCTTTTGAGTCTGTGCTTTTAATGCTTGTCTTATCCCAAGTTTGCTTCTGATTTTACTTTGTGTAGTTTCTTTAGCCCCCTTTTAAAAAATAAAATATAATAAATAAATCACATTTTTACATTGTCGTGTCTTGTTCATAATTCCACATGAGCTTCTTGTGGAGTCAAACAGCAGTGCCAAAGTATTTATATTGAAGTAGTTTTAAACTTATACAGTAAGAAGAAGGTTATAAATGTGTGGACAGGTGAGCTGCGAGATAACTGTGGGTGGCAATGTCCTTTTAGTGCACCTGTCAGGACAGGGGTCCAGAATCCCAGACAATCAACCAGTTAGCTTCATGTAGAATAAACAGAGCTTTATTGATGCTCCAGGATCAGTAATACCACACCATCCAGCTTCTTAGCTGAAACTGACCAGTTTCCGCCCCAACACATCCAAATAGCCCCAGCAGTCCTACTCCTCCCCCCACTGCCAACTAACACATTCCACCTCTTTCCCATCACTTTCTGTTTCCCCCATCACTCCCTCCTTGCCAGCTCCCATCCCACCAGACGCTGGTGCTGTTAGATTCCAAGCCTCTGAGCCGAGCGGTTACAAGGTCGACTGATAACAGCCACCTGGCATAGTTATACACTCTTCTACACTCTAATACCTATCCTCCCCATAAACTCCATTAACTATATATCTGATAGAAGACTATAGGGATTCTAACAGTCTGCCCCCCTAAAAGAAGAGCCCTCCCCCCAACAGCAAAGGAGAAGCAGACTACATTGAAACAGACCATTGAAACAGACTACAAATGTAGTTTGTTAGGATAAGCTCGATGAAACTTAGCAACTAAATCAGGGGCTCTAACATGTTTGGCATACACCCATTCATCATGATCCGCTGAGAAGTGTTTCCAGCGAACCAGGTACTGCAGTTTACCCCTGTGAACCCTAGAGTCTAAAAGCTTTGCAACTTCAAAATGCTGTTCCCCCTCGATCATCATAGGGAGGGGCGATGTATCGTCCCGTTTCCATCGTCTGGTGCTCCGGTCTGGCTTCAGCAAGCTAAAATGGAAAACAGGATGTAAATGTCTGTAAGACTTGGGCAAGTCCAATTCAGCCGTCACCTCATTGACCAGTCTTTTCACTGGGAAAGGCCCAATATATTTGGACCCCAACTTCTTAGAAGGGTGCCTGGTTTTCAAGTGCTTCGTAGACAGAAACACTCAGTCCCCAGGTCTTATATCCCACCCCAAGGATCTCTTTCTGTCAGCAAACTTTTTATAATCCTTTTTTGCGTCCTCCAAGGCCTTGCTGATCTGTGGCCAAGCCCCCTTAATTTTATCCACCCATTGGGTCATGGTTACCGGGTCGGAAGGTTCTGCAGGCAAAGCCGGAAGGGTCTTAGGCTCAAAACGTCGAAGGGCGAACGACCCGTGCTCCGATGGATGGCACTGTTGAACGCCACCTCAGCATGGGGCAACAAATCATACCAATCATCCTGCAAATAGTTGGTATAGCATCAAAGGTACCGTTCAAGGGCCATGTTAGTCTTTTCACACTGACCATCTGTCTGTGGATGATGGGACGTGCTCAATGCCAATTCCACTCCCAATTTTTTCTGCAAAACCCTCCAAAACTTGGATGTGAAGGTGCTTCCCCGATCACTTACAAGTCTGTCTGGCAGACCATGATACTTATATATGTGCATAATGAGTAAGTCAGCTAAGTTTAGTAGCACTAGGCATCCCTTTGCAAGCTACTTAATGGGCTTGCTTAGAAAACAAATCCACCACCACCCAAACGGTGTTTCTCCCCTTGCTTTCAGGCACGTCAGTAATAAAATCCATGGCAATGTGTTTCCAGGGTCCATCTGGAGTAGGCAGAGGCTGCAAAAGACCTCTTGGCTTTCCCATGACTGGTTTGGCTCTTGCACAAACCGGGCAACTTTTGACATAGTCCTCCACCTCTGCCCGCACCCCCTCCCACCAGGATGTCTTTCGAACTTTGTGCCAGGTCTTCAGGTACTCCCAATGCCCAGCAGCCCTGGAGTCATGACACAGCTTCAATATCTCCGGCCACATCGCAGCAGGAACATAGATCTTGGAGTCCTTAGCCCACAAACCCTGTGCGTTTAAAGTTAATCGCTCTGTGTTTTTGTAGCCATTCATCTTTCTCAGCCTCCCGTTTGATCTTTTGCAACAGACTGTCTAACGGAGGCGAAGTTTTGACAGGTTCTTGCTTAGCTTGGCTATGAGTCACCACAGACAGTCCCAGTTGTTCAGGAGAAAAAATGGTCTGTAGTGGAACTTGCTCCTTTCCCATGTGCTGAGGGAGTCTAGACAAGGCATCAGCCAAAATGTTCTGCTGCCCTGGGAAGAACTTTAATTTCAATTTGTATTTGTAAAAGTCCTTTGCCCACCTCTGCTGTTTGGGAGTTAGCCTTCTGGGAGTTTGCAGGGCCTCCAAATTATGGTGGTCCGTCCAAACTTCAAAAGGGTGGGGCGCCCCTTCCAAGAACTGTCTCCAGCTGTCCAGAGCATGCTTAATAGCAAATGCTTCCTTTTCCCAGGTGGGCCACCCTAATTCCACTTTTTGGAACTTACGGGACAAATAGGCACATGGCCTCACCACTTCATTATTGTCCTTCTGCAATAATACTGCTCCCATTGCCTGGTCACTAGCGTCCACCTGGATTACAAAAGGTTTGTCGGGGTCCGGATGTAACTGTTACCCGAAGTGCCCTGTATAAAATCATGGCATAAATGATATAGATTTATATGACCCCTGGATGAACCCTGGCTGTTGGTCAAACCTAGAAACTGGCCAGACCAGAAAGGACTGGTCAGGCAGGAAAGAGAGGATTATAGCATAGTGGACACATCCTCTCAGACAATACCATCACCAGATAGTAAAAGGGAGTCGGTTCAGATTGTAATATAGTCAATAGGAGGTGTAATGTCTGTCCTCCTGGTACATCTCCCTTACAATTCGGGGAGCCTTGAGTCATCTCCTTCAGGCTGCCACCACAAAGGATTAATCCCTTTGAGTCTATCAGACCCTATTGTACAAACAATCAGCCCCCATCAAACACCTTTGCCAGAGGGGATCTTTTCCCTATAAGAACCCCCAATTTTGGGCACTCAGTACAGAGGTCTGCATACTCCACGTCAGTTTGATCTCTGAACTTGGTCACCGGCGAGAGCCACTCAAACCCACGTGCGGAGTGGACTCGTCCCAGAAATCACTGTCTCTTCTGGATCCTCGAGAAGAATTCCCGCTTTGGTAAGCATCACCATTAGTCAAGCCTCAAACCTATTCCCAACGCTAACTACTGACTTTCCTCAGCCTTATATGTGTGTGTGTGTAAGTGCATTGTGTGATTGTCTTTCTCTTTAATAAATTGGACATTGATTAGACAAGCCTGTCTCTGCAGAATTCCTTGAACCCCGGTCTTCTTGGTATACACAGCGGGAGGCGACCTCGCAGGGTTGTTGTAGCCGACCCAGCTCGCAATTTGAGCTAATAATAAAATTCCCCAACTAGGCTCTTGGCTACATAACAAAATGGGTTCCGGGCTGAATAGTTGCTTCAGCTGGTCAAAAGCCCTCTGGCACCTATCAGTCCATTGAATCGGGGTTGAGGGCTTGGGTGGTTTCTTTTCCTTAGCCCCTGTGCCCCGGTCTCCCCTTTCCTGGGTTTTGGTCTTTAACAGATCAGTAATTGGCAAGGCTATTTTAGCAAACTCCGGGATGAACTGCCGATAAAAGTTGGCAAAGCCTAAAAACCGTTGCACTTACTTTCTATTCGTAGGAAGGGCCCAATCCAACACCGTTTGGACTTTTAGGGGGTCCATCTCAAGTCCCTGGGCCGACACACGGTACCCCAAAAAGTCCAGCTTGTCGGTGTGGAAGTGGCATTTAGACAACTTCACATACAGCTGGTTGTCCAGCAAACGCTTCAGCACCTCCTGTACCAACTGCACATGGCTCTCCAAGTTTTGGGAATATATTAGAACATCGTCCAAGTACAGATCGTGTAGCACCTCGTTAACAAGTCTCATAAACACCCCGGGGGCCACCGATAAACCAAAGGGGAGGACTAGATATACAAAGGCCCCCAAGGGACAATTGAAGGCAGTCTTATATTCATCTCCCTCTCTAATTCGCACTCGATAATAAGCGTCTCTCAAATCTAATTTGGTGAACACCTTGCCCGTGACCAGGCGTCCCAGCATGTCTTTCATTAAGGGCAAGGGGTACTTGTTGGTGCTACAAATCCCATTCAAATTTCGATAATCGGTGACCAAACGTAGGGCCCCATCTTTCTTCTCTCTGAAAAACACGGGCGCCGCAAAAGTGGAGGTGGATGACCTAATAAACCCCCTCGCCAGGTTCTTTTCTACAAACTCCTTGAGGGTGGTCAACTCCCGAGGGGTCATCGAATATAGTTTAGGTTTAGGTAGAGGCGCCCCTGGCTCTATTTCTATAGCACAGTCTGTCTCACGATGTAGTGGCAGCATGTCGCTTTCTTTAGCTTCCTACACCTCTGAGATCCTCATAACACTCAGGATAGGTGACTCTGGACTCCGGGATGCAGTTGCCCATCTCCGCCGTTCCCTCCCCCCAGTCACGGCAGGCCGAAGCCCCCCCCCCTCTGGTCACTGGCTCCAGATGAGTGGCGGCCTCAACTGACTGTGGTTGGGGTATCACCACAGGCTTTTGCACTTGGGGAACCTTTATAGCGGGATCCAAACAATGTTCATGACAGATTGGATCGTCGAACACCAGCTGTCTCTGCCTCCATTTGGTGTGGGGATTATGGTGGTGTAACCAGTCTATCCCCAACATGAGGTGGTAATGATAAGTATATCCCACCACCAACTGGATCTGCTCCCAATGGTCTGCTATTCCTAGCCACACCGCAGTGGTTCGTTCCGCAGAGGCTTGCCCTCCCATCAGGCTGCCATCCATTTGGGAGAAGGGAATAGGCTCCCGTAAGCCCTGGGTTTTTATGCCCAGACTCTTGACCACCTCCGGATTGATTAAACACCTAGTGCACCCAGAGTCCACTGCAGCCATAAGGGCCATGGCTCTCTGCCCCTGCCCCACCATCAAAGTCACAATCAAAGTATAGAGGGGGATGCCCCCACTCACCATGGGTTTGCGGCCATCCCGACTCACAGCCTGCCTCTGGCCGCTTTTTAAGGCAGGCTCTGGGAGTTTAAAGCCGGCTCCTCTGAACCAGTGCTGTCGCTGTCTGTCCAGACCTCCCCCTCATCCTCCGTCGCAACTTGGAGTCCACAGTCTGCGTAGCCTTTTTTCTCGGTCTTCCCTTTTCCCTTCTTGAAGCGGTCACCGGTGGGGCTGTAAAAGGGGACAGTTTCTTTTCCAAGCTTCGTTCTGGGCAGCTAGCAACCAGATGACCTTTCCAACCGCAGCCCAGGCATAGCCCCAGCCTTCGGCGGCGCTCTTTTTCGTCGTCGGACATCTGACCAGGCTTTCCTTTACTCTTTGCCCCGGCAGGCCCGTTTTCTCTCCCCTTGCCCTCTTTATTACTCCGCTGGGTCAGCATTTTGACTTCATGCAGCACAGCCTCCGCCTCTCCCACAAGTTGAATCCATTCCAGGGCGGTGGGGGGGTTGCCCATTGTCAGTGCCCACTTCACAATCTCAGGACGCAGGCCCTCCTTGAAGTATTGAATCTTCATCCCCTCGGTGCAATCTGGCACTTGGGCAACCATTCTCCTGAACTCCATGGCGTATTCGAAGACTAATTGGGCTCCCTGGTCTAGGGCCTTCAGGCCTGCCAAACCCGTGCTTGCTCGGAAGAGGTCCTCAAATCTGGCCCTCAGGGCTCTCATGAAGTCCGCCAGACTTCGTAATTCTGCAGCTTGGCAGTCATAGAGTTGCACCAGCCAGTTGGCTGCCTCACCTTTGAGGTGCCGGGCTACACACTTCACCTTGGCTGCTTCAGTGGGAAAGGTGGGCCCCCTTTCCTCCATATGATCAGCCACTTGGGACAAAAAATAGGGCAAGGTCTGAGGGTCCCCATCATACCTGACTCCCAATTTTCAGGCCTGTGGCTCCAGCTGACGGTCTGGGACCGGTCGGCCTGGCTGGGGGGCGGGTTGCCGTGCGTCTTCCCGTGCCAGTGCCCCAGGGACTTCGGCGGCGGCCCCAGCCTCTAGTTCGTCTCTCCCTCCTGTTGAGCGATCCTTTACTGCGTCCAGTACCTCCATCAGGAGGTAGCGCAGTTCATCCACGTCGGTCTGGAGATGCGTGACTCGCTCGTCCAGGTCTGCATCTCCGCCCGATTGCACTTGCAGGGGTTGAGTGAACCCTGTGTCCCAGTCGGACCACTGAGTAGCTCGTCTCCGTTCCTGGGTGCGCAAGCGAGCCGTAGGGTGTCCAAACCAGGGACCTGCACTCACTGGTGTCTGTAGCAGCGGGGGTCTCGTAGCCTTCGGAAGCGCTCCAGCCTCCGCTGTCGGGGCCTTAGACTCCTCCGCTGCCTCAGTTGTTTTAATGGTGAATGGCTCCTCTGAGATCATCTGCTCCTGCATTGTCTCTGAAAAGTTTTGGTGAGTTTCAGCTAATTGTCAGGACAGGGGTCCAGAATCCCAGACAATCGACTAGTCAGCTTCATGTAGAATAAACAGAACTTCATTGATGCTCCAGGATCAGCAATACCACACCATCCAGCTTCTTAGCTGAAACTGACCAGTTCCCGCCCCAACACATCCAAATAGCCCCAGCAGTCCTACTCCTCCCCCCACTGCCAACTAACACATTCCACCTCTTTCCCATCACTTTCTGTTTCCCCCATCACTCCCTCCTTGCCAGCTCCCATCCCACCAGACGCTGGTGCTGTTAGATTCCAAGCCTCTGAGCCGAGCGGTTACAAGGTCGACTGATAACAGCCACCTGGCATAGTTATACACTCTTCTACACTCTAATACCTATCCTCCCCATAAACTCCATTAACTATATATCTGATAGAAGACTATAGGGATTCTAACAGCACCCCACCATTAAAAGATGTGTTTGAGGAGACGAGGAACCTCTTTCATCGGCTCTTGTCTGGTGGCCGGCTTCACGGGCCACCTCTGCCAACTTGAAGGACTGGCATTGGACACACAGTCTTATTTGAAAGCACTGCAGACCCATGAAGAGTGTCCCATCAAGATTGCTAGCCTTGATCCTGGGTTCCCTTAACATATCCAAAGGCTAAAGACCTTATCAGACGGGAGGAATTTCTCTTTATTGCGAATGGAGCCAATTCAAATTCACGTGAATTCGCTAGTTTAGTGAATTTATGTGAATTCCTATTGCGTTCGGAATGCGTTCAGAATGACTTCCCATTACCCGAAAATGACCCCCCATTGCCCAAACTTGCATGAGATGCTTTAATTCGCAATAACATAAAACCCATGATTGCATTCGGAATGACTTCCCTTTTGCCCGAAATTGCGTGAGATGCTTTAATTCGCAATAACGTAAAATACATGATTGCTTTCGGAATAACTTCCCTTTTGCCCGAATTTGCGTAAGATACACTCATACGCAATAACGTGAAACCCAAAGATTGAGTTTGGATTGCCATCAGATTGTACTTCCAATTTCTGACGTCTGATAAGGTCCGTAGATGAACAAATCTGGGTGTCATCAGTGTACTGGTAACATCCCGCCCCATGTCTCCGAATGATCTCGGCCCAGCGGCCTCGTGAAAATGTTAAAAAGCATGTTACATAGTATGGCGCCCTGAGGGATGCCAGATCTTAACTCTCTTTTAGAAGAGAGACTGTCTCCCAGCATCAGCATCTGGAACCTGCCTGAGGGAAAGGACCAGAACCACTGCAATGCAATGCAGCGTGAGGCTGAGAGTGTGTGATTTGCCCAAAGATACCCAGTGGGTTTCCATGGCTGAGTGGAGATTCGAATCCTGGTCTCCAGTCATAGTGCAATGCTCAAACCATGCTACTCTGGCTCCTAGCCTTTGTGAACAGAGCAGAATAAAGGCAATAAAATACAATAAATCTTCCCTTGTTCGCTTCCATTTTGCTCCCTTCCTTCTCTTGCCTATCTAAAATATGAGATGGCAAATTCTTTAAGGCACAGACTTCTTTTCTGTACTGCACCAACTCCAATGGCAGCATTTGAAAACTACAGCAAAGGCAATGCCAGTTGGGCAGGACATAAAATTTTAATTCACGAATTACTTGCAAGGACTTTGATTAATTTATTAAAACATTGGGTTTTCCCTTTCGGATGAGATCTGCAGAAATGAGAAATTCTGCAGCAGCAACCACAAATGAACCGCATGTAACAGAATGCAACCCATCAGTGTGTCAGAGGCTGCATCCGCACTGCAGATATAATATGGTTTGACACCACTTTAACTGCCATGGCTCAATGTTATGGCATTCTGGGAAGTGTAGTTTGTTGGATCATTTCTGCAGTGCGGATGCAGCCAGAGAAAGGGTGGCATACCTGGACCTTGGCATGCCCTGAGCAGAAGGAGGAGTGGAATACGGATCAAACTGGCATTGAAGTTTCCTAGCCTGATTTGAAACATTGCCTTGTCTCCTTGTGGTGATAAGTACCCCATCCATATTCCAAATTTCTCAACAAATGCATTATTGTAGCAGCGATGGGAAACAAAAACTGGGGGTTTTCAAGGTATTAAGTCAGCATGGCATAGTGGTTTGAGTGTTGGAATAGGACTCTGGCGACCAGGGTTCAAATCCCCACTCGGACATAAAACCCATTGGGTGTCCTTGGGGAAGTCACACTCTCTCAGCCTCAGAGGATTGCAATGAACAGATCTTATAAAGAAAACCCCATGAGCTTGAGTCGCAATAAGTCAGAAATGATGTATTGTCTCCTCTGAATAAATCTTGCCACAAGAAACCCATGATAGGTTCGTTTCAGGAACACCATATGTTAGAAATGACTTGAAGGAACACATCTTGGAAATTATAGATCAAAGGTAAGAAGCATGAGGCCTTCCAAATATTGGTGGACTACAGTTCCCATCAGGACACCTAACCAGAATAGCCAGTGATGCGGCGTGATGGGAGCTGCAGTCAAGCAATACCCTGAATTGATATGGGCTTCTTATGGGATCCCCATTAGTTATTTTGAGTGGGAAAACTGTGCCCCCTCTGAAACCTCTGGAAGTGCGACCTGCCATTTTGGAGGCAGAGGATCAAGGCCCAGGAAAGCACATGGCAACCCTCTGCCCACTTGGGCAGTTTCAAAGAAGATTCCAGAGTTGTTTTTCTTCAGAAAAGTTCTATCTTTGGCCTGGAATGCAGAGTCCATTCTGGAAGCCAACCGTTGGTGGTTGTTGACCAACTCCTTCCAGCCGGTGGTCAGACTCCTTGGTCTGGCATCTGCTGGCAGGGTCCTTAGTTTGGCGTCTGTTGGCAGGTTCCTGGGTTTGGTGTCTATTGGCAGGTTCATTGGTTTGGCGTCTATTGGCAGGTTGATTGGTTTGGCGTCTATTGGCAGGTTCATTGGTTTGGTGTCTATTGGCAGGTTTCTTGGTTTGGTGTCTACTGAAGACCTCCGTTGACCATGTCTTCGGCAAAGGGCTTCTTCAAAGTGAGCGAAGAGAAGGGGTCAAGCGAGTGGGGGCCAGTTTGGGCTTTGCTGGGTCTGGCCACCCGTCCTTCTCTCGCTCTCATTCCTCTCTTTCCTTTGCTTGCAGGGACTCCGAAAGGGACTTCAGAAACCTTTCCAGGTGCTGAAGAAACCTTTCCAGGTGCTGAAGAAACCCTTTCAGAGGCGTTTCTCCAATCGCGTACACCCCAGGGAGGAGGCCGAGTATCCGGGGTAAGTCCCCTTTTCCTTTCTCCTTCCTTCCTTCCTTCCCTCCCTCACTAACAGGACATAACATCCATCCCGCTTGCTAGGCTCCAGCCATCCCGGGTCTCCTTGGACCAAGATTAATAAGAATAATGATATGGGTTTCTCCCTCCGGGCCGGATGGTGTCAGATGCCATGGAGGGAGGGCTCCTCTTCTTCTTCAGGCAAGGCCTGAGATCAGGAGGTGGCAGAAGGCCTGAGGGCTAAGGGCCACAAAGGCACTTGGGAGGACTCCCGTAATAGAGAATAATCTCCTTTTCTGTCCGTATTTCAGTTTCCCAGAAGTCCAGATCACCTATGAGGAGGAGGAGGAGGGCACCTCTGAGATGCATGCAGCGGAGAGCCTTCTCTCTTTGAGGGTAAGGAGAGTCCTCTTTTTCCCCCTTTTCATTGGAGGACTGCCCAAACCCAGTCTTCATTTCCCTTGGCAGCATCCGGAGGAAGTTCAGGGAGCATCATTAGGAGCCACAGAGAATGGAAAAGATGGGGAGAAGATGTACAAGGAAGGCTCTGTGAACTCATTGGTAACAAAAGGGCGAAAGTGGAGGGTCTCTATATTCACTTCTCTCCCATCTCCATTTCTTTATAGGATGCAGACAACAACACCGATCCCGGGGAGGCTGGATTGAATCCGGTGCACAGATCAGACAGGTAAGTCCTTTGCTCCTTGGCTCCTGGCTGAGGACCAAATGAATGGCACACGGAGAGGTCCCCTCAAGCGGCCTTTCCCATTGGATTCTTGGGTTTTTGCCCCCTTCTTTCCTTCCTTCCTTCGCAGTGGGAATAATAATAATAATCATAATAATAATAATAATAATAATAATAATAATAATAATATCCTTTCCCTCCTATTGCAGTTTGGAGGCCATCCCTGATCTGTTTCCAGTGGAGAGCCTTACCTCTTTCTTCGTAAGGAAACAGAATCTTACCCCGTCCCTTTCCCCCCCTTTTCATTGGAGGCTTTTAGGATCAGGGCCACTTCGTACCCCACGTTCTCTATTTCACTTCTCTCCCGCCTCCATTTATTGATAGGATGCAGACAAGAAGAACTTTCCCACAGAGGCTGAATTCAATCCTGGGCACAGTTCCGAGAGGTGAGGCCCTCTTTCCCATCCTTTCCCTCCTTTTTTCTTTCTTCCCTTTCCTTCCCTCCTTCCTTCCTTCCTTCCTTCTCTCCTCCCTTCCTTCCCTCTTTCTTCCTGCTGGGACTTTGGGGAGGCAGCACAAAGTCTGGGAAGCGGGGCATTCTCCTTGCTTGCTGCTGGCTCCTCTCATTTCCTCTGGGAGACTAGAGCCAGGCCCAGGGACGCAGCCAAGATTTGGGTCTCCATGGGGCACGTGGAACCAAACCACAGCAGATACGGAGGGCCCACTGGAATAGGAATTCATCCTACTACTACTAATACTAATATCCCGTTCTTGTCCCTCTTTCAGTTTCCCAGAACCACAGAGGACAGTTCCAGAGGAGGACATCCCTGAGCCTTTTCTGGCGGAGAATATTGTCTCTGTGACGGTAAGGAACGAGAGTCCTCTTTTTCCCCTCCCTTTTCATTGGAGGACTGCTCAAACCCATTCTTTTCCCTTGATAGGCTTCGGAGGATGCTCAGGAAGCACATTTAGGAGACGCAGAGAAAGCAAAAGAGAAGGAGGAGATGAATGACGGATGCTCTGTGAACTCCAGGGTAAGAAAAGGGCCAAAGTGGGGTAGCGGTCTCCCTTCTCCCCTTTCTTAGAGGGGCCTCCCTTCCTCCCTTTCATAGGCTTTGAGGAGCCACTCTCCCTTTATTTACAGGATTCAGACAGCAATCCCTCTCCAACGGAGGATGAAGATCATCCTGGGCCCAGTTCAGGCAGGTAAGTCCTTCTCACCTTGGGTCTTGGCTGCAGACCGAATGAGCGGCACATGAAGATGTCCCCATAAGCGGTCTTCCAATTGCATCCACCTGGCCCCATTTCTTTCATGGTCTTTTCCTGCCCCATTTTAGAGTCCCAAATCTCCAGAGGACCTCTGCTGACTCGGAGGGCAGTCCTGAGGACTTTGACCTGGAGGATCTTGACTTTTGGGAGGTGAGGAAGGAGAGTCTCGCTGACGTTTTGTCAAGGTTTGTCACACGCAGCAAATGGCATCCCCTCATTCCCCCCGCTCTCTTTTTCCCTCCTGACAGACAGAGAAAGTCTTACACTGCCTCTGCCTGAAGTTCTCCAGTTTCTCCGCAGAAGAGAAGATGCGCACGGCAGACAGCATTGCGTGCAAGCACTTGTCTCTGATGTTGGAGCATTTCATGGGATCATCGGAAAAGTAGGCAGACTCCTCCCAGGCCTCCCTCTTTGTCCTCTCAGGGGCTGGGGGTCCGGCAAGGATGCCACGTCTCTCCTTCCTTCCTCCGCTTTCTCTAGGGCCTGTGATGCGCTGATGCACGCGGTCTTGTCATCACCCAACTGCACACTAGACACCTGTCTGAGCCGCTTCCTGCGGAAGATGAACGAAGGCAGCTGTCTGAATCAACATAGTGAGGATCTGTTTCGGGCCAAGGTAAGATGCTGACCCTCGCATGGCCATCTGCAAGCGACCGGCCCTCTTTCCTCATTGTCTCCTGCTCTGACCGAGGCTTCTCTCCTCAGATGAAGGCGGTCAAAGGGGTGAATGCCATCGTAACAGCCATCGGTGATACTAAGCATCTGAAGCCATGGCTCCCGCTCTTCTTCACCACGCTGTGCAACGTCTTGCACCGCCAGGCCCAGAAATGCCAGGAAGACGGGGATGGCAGGCAGCCCCGGATGTACATGGTCCCAGCGTAAGTTGGTGTCAAGGCAGGGCTGGGGGCAGACGATGCCAGTGGGTCTAGATGTAGGAATGCCAATCTCTGAACCAATCCTCTTTGCTTTGAACCAATCTCTCTTTGGCCTCACCCTCTCTCTTCTGCAGGGATGTAGTGGATACGCTGGGAACGCTGCTCCTGAGGCTGGACCTGGTCTATGGGGCGATGGAGGTCATGCCTTAGCCCCCTGCCTCCTCTCTTGGTGAGTTTGGCTTCTCTCCGTCTCTCTCTCTTTTTCTCTGGGGGATGGCTTTCCCTTCAAAAGGGAAGGGGCTCCAATCCAGAGCATCTCTGCTTCCCTCCGCAGGACCAAAACACCCTCCCTTCCCGCTGGGCCATGGCTCTGCCCCAAAGGACCCACATCTCCTGCTCCTGCCACCAGTGTCACCATTAGCCTTTTTAATAGCTGTTATCTTTGAACTGTTGTTGTTATTTAATTTTGTGATAATAAACCGTTATGTTAAAAAGTAACTTCTGTGTTTGTGCACTTTGCTGTGTTTTCTCTTCAAACCTTCAAACTTCCCTCTTCCTCACCTGCTTTTAATGATGCACCCGTTTCTCTTCTGCTTTCCCCTTTTGTCCTCAGCGTCCTTCCATGGCAAACCCTCTAGTTATCCCAGTTAATCCTTTTCACTTCCCACTTTCTCAATTCCTTTTAAAATGCCCCGGTTTCTCTTTCTTTTTCCTCTGTGTTGCTGAGTCCATTCCCGAATAGATTCAGCACCAGGGATCTCTCATTTCAGAAAATCCAAAATTGCTGAGCCTCATCGGGGAATAGATTCAGCACCAGGGAGAGCTCATTTCAGAAAATTCAAAGTTGCTGAGCCTGATCCCGGAATAGATTCAGCACCAGGGATCTCTCATTTCAGAAAATCCAAAGTTGCCGCGCCTGATCCCGGAATAGATTCAGCACCAGGGAGACCTCATTTCAGAAAATCCAAATTTACTGAGCTGATCCCGGAATAGATTCAGCACCAGGGAGAGCTAATTTCTGAAAATCCAAAGTTGCTGAGCCTGATCCCGGAATAGATTCAGCACCAGGGAGAGCGCATTTCAGAGTATCCAAAATTGCTGAGCCTGATCCCGGAATAGATTCAGCACCAGGGAGAGCTAATTCAGAGTATCCAAAGTTGCTGAGCCTGATCCCGGAATAGATTCAGCACCAGGGAGAGCTCATTTCAGAAAATCCAAAGTTGCTGAGCCTGATCCCGGAATAGATTCAGCACCAGGGAGACCTCATTTCAGAAAATCCAAAGTTGCTGAGCCTGATCCCGGAATAGATTCAGCACCAGGGAGAGCTCATTTCAGGAAATCCAAAGTTGTCTCCACATTCAGAAGATCCCTTCCTACTATGTACTATGCTAAAACTTAATTTAATGTAAATCCTTCTGCACTTCTGTTTGGCCCCACTTGTAAGAAAGATGCAAGAAATGATGAAAAAGAGGATAAAGTAAAAAGGGAGTGTGTGGATGAGGAGCTTAAAGAAACCCAGGGCCGATTCAAGGAACCACCAGGTGCTGCAGATGAATTTGGTTTTGTTCGTATTCTGCTCTGGCGCTTTGGTCAAGCACCCTGCTTGGATCATGATGATGATGATGATGATGATGATGATGATGATGATGATGATGAATAGAAAGGCTGTTGAGTTGCTTGGGGAGGGAGAACTGGTTAGGAGACAGTTTTAAAGCCTGGCAGAGTTTGGGCTCAGGGTACCTCCAGGTTTACCCCCTAAACATTAGGAAGAATTTCCTGACTGTAGGAGCTTTTCCACAGTGGAAGATCAGTCAATAACTTGGACAAAGAAATACAGGGCATGCTGGTCAAATTTCGAGGTGACACCAAATTAGGAGGTGTAGCTAGCACCCCAGAGGACGGGAACAACATTCAAAATGACCTGAATACATTTGAAAGCAGGGCCAAAGCTAACAAAGTGTATTTCAGCGCAGAGAAATGTAAGGTGCAGCACTTAGGGCTATATATGTGTGTATATATATATATATATATATATGATGAAATGCATAGATATAGGATGGGGGACACCTTGCTGAATGAAACTACATGTGAAAGGGATCTAGGAGTCCAGGTAGACCACAAATTGAACATGAGTCAGCACTGCAACAGTGTGATGCGGCAGCTAAAAAGGCCAATGCGATTTTAAGTTGCATCAACAGAAGTTCTGGGAGATCCCTTGCAAAGGGAAGCCTGGTGATTCTCTGTGTCCATTTGGATTGGGTGAGAGCTTAAAATTTAAAAGGGGGCCATTTGCTTTGGCTCACTAGGAGGAGGAAGTAGAAAACCTCATTCTATACAACTGCTTGCAGAGGCGTGGGCTGATTTTTTCTTTCTAATTCATTTACATTTTTTGAGTAGTGAAGGAGGGGTGTGAATACAGAGGTGAAGGTAACCTAGACTCAGTGTTAGAAGGCAACTTATTCAATTTAAACATTTGTCTGTTCACTTTCCGCTTCAGGGGTTGTGGATATTCAGAGGAAGTGCCTCTGGAAGGAGCTAGCAGCCAGGAGCTCTCTAGAGAACTATAGGCCCAGTTGACTGAGCTCACTAAGAGCCACACAGGGACTCTTTACACTGGTGTTTAACAGGAGAAGCCCACAGTCTTCTTTCAGTGCCTCCTTAAGACTTCTCACTATGGACACTGAGGGACCTACTGCAGTCACCTTCAACACTTGTGGGATGTTTGTCTTCTTGCCTACAGATGTGGGATACTTCACCTGCACCAAGTGCAAGTTAGTAGCCCTCTTAGAAGAGAGAATTCAGCAGTTGGAGGCCCAGATATCTGCACTTCAGCATCTTAGGGAGCAGGAGGTTCTCCTGAACAGAAAGGACCAGACTGTTTTGGACAGGAAACACTCAGAGAAAGTTGCTGGGGAAGAAGAGATCACTCCACACACAAAAGAAGTAGATGGTTGGAGGAATGTCACACACAGAAGTAGGGAAACCACGGTTCATTCTGTGAGCTTGCAGCTACAGAATCGCTTTGAATCTCTCTCTGTTATCAGAGATGATGAGGAAAAGCATCAGGGACAGGCATCAGGGACAGAGCAGGGGAGCCTAAGAATAGCACCAAAGGGAACAGACACTGCTAAGCCTCGGAGGAGACGTGTGGTGGTGGTGGGGGACTCCTTGCTGAGGGGTACAGAAGCAGTGGTTTGTGGGCCTGACAAGATGTCTCGGGAGGTGTGTTGTCTCCCTGGGGCAAAGATCCGTGACGTGACGGAGAGGCTGACAAGACTTGTCAAGCCTACTGACTGTTATCCCTTTCTTTTAGTCCATGTGGGAACCAATGATACTGCAAGGCACAGCCTTCAGAATATCAAAAGGGATTATGAGGCTCTGGGTAGGAAGCTGAAAGAGATGGATGCACAGCTTGTCATCTCATCTCTTCTCCCAGTTGAAGGATATGGTCCAGGAAGGGAGAGGAAAATAGCAGAGGTGAATAACTGGCTCCGTAGATGGTGCCGCCAAGAACAGTTTGGATTCTTGGATCATGGGCTGCGGTTCCATGAGGAGGGACTTCTGGCAAAGATGGGCTGCATCTCATGCCACTTGGCAAAAACCTTTTTGCCAGTAGTCTCAAAAATCTGATCAGGAGGGCTTTAAACTGAGTTATGTGGGGGAGGAAGACATTATTCTGGAAGGCAAAAGGGCTGGAGAAAATAGTCAAATTTACATAGAGGGAAGAAGGCAAACAGTGCAAGGACCCAATAGTGGGAAGCAAAAAAATGTGCACAGGCAGCTAGTAAAGGGAACACATGTTCTCAGATGTCTCTACACTAATGCACAGAGTATAGGAAATAAACAGGATGAACTGGAACTCCTAGCACAACAAAGCAAATATGATATAATAGGCATCACTGAAACCTGGTGGGATGAGTCTCACGATTGGAATGTAGAAATAGAGGGATATAACCTTTTTAAGAGAAACAGGCCAAACAGGAGAGGAGGAGGAATAGCATTATATGTCAGGGACATTTACACCAGAGAAGAAATCCAGGACATCAGTACTGGAGGCCAAGTGGAGACCATCTGGATAAAAATTAAAGGAGAGGGAAGCAACAGGGATGTTACTGTGGGAGTCTACTACAGACCTCCAAGTCAGACGGAGGAATTGGACGATGCCTTTCTAGAACAGATGACCACACAATCAGGAAGGAGAGATGTAGTAGTGATGGGGGACTTCAACTATCCTGATATTTGCTGGAGGTCAAACTCAGCCAAATCCTCAGGGTCTAGCACATTCCTTACTTGCCTGGAAGACACTTTCATTGTCCAAAAAGTGGAAGAGGCAACAAGGGGATCAGCCATTTTAGATGTGATCTTAACCAACAATGAAGACCTAGTCAATGGGGTGCAAGTGGTTGGATCCTTAGGTGGAAGTGACCATGTTCTCCGGGAGTTTCTTATACAGAGGAAAGGGGAAGCCAGGCATAGTCAGACACGCATTCTAGACTTTAGGAGAGCTGACTTCAATAAACTTAGAGAAATACTGGGGGTGATCCCATGGTCAGGAAAACTAAAAGAGAAGGGAGTTCAAGACGGATGGGAGTATCTCAAAAGGGAGACACTGAAGGCACAATTTCAAACAGTTCCAATGATGAAGAAAAATGGAAGATATCTTATGAAGCCAGGATGGATGACTAAGGAACTTTCAACTGAGATAAGCCTTAAACAGGACATGTATAAGAAATGGAAAAATGGGGAAATGACCAAAGAGGAATTCAAACAGATAGCAAGTACTTGTAGGGGTAAAGTCAGAAAAGCTAAAGCGCAGAATGAACTCAGGCTGGCTAGAGAGGTTAAGAACAATAAAAAGGGCTTTTTTTGGTATGTCCAAAGCAAAAGGAAGAAGAAGGAAAGGGTAGGGCCACTGCGTGCAGAAGATGGCAAAATGCTAACAGGGATCAGAGAAAAGGCAGAATTACTCAATACCTTCTTTGCTTCAGTCTTCTCAGAAAAGGCAAAGGGTGCTCAACCTAAGGATAATGGAGACAGAATAGAGGAAATTCAGCACAGAATAAGTAAAGAGACAGTACAGGAAGACCTGGTTAATCTAAATGAATACAAGTCTCCAGGACCAGATGAACTACATCCAAGGATATTAAAAGAACTAGCAAATGTGATATCGGAGCCATTGGCAATAATCTTTGAGAAATCCTGGAGAACAGGAGAAGTCCCAGCAGACTGGAGGAGGGCAAACGTCCCCATCTTCAAAAAGGGAAAAAAAGAGGATCCCAACAATTATCGTCCAGTTAGTCTGACATCAATTCCAGGAAAGATTCTGGAGCAGATCATTAAACAGAGAGTCTGTGAACATTTAGAAGGCAATGCCATAATCACAAAAGGCCAACATGGGTTTCAGAGAAACAAGTCTTGCCAGACAAATCTGATCTCTTTTTTTGATAAAATTACCAGTTTGGTAGATGAAGGGAATGCTGTGGATATTGTATATCTTGATTTCAATAAGGCCTTTGACAAGGTTCCCCATGACATTCTTGCAAACAAGCTTGCAAAATGTGGGATAGACAAGGTAACCGTTACATGGATTTGTAACTGGTTGACTGGCCGAACCCAAACAGTGCTCAACAATGGCTCCTTTTCAACCTGGAGAGAAGTGACCAGTGGGGTCCCACAGGGCTCTGTCCTGGGCCCAGTCCTATTCAACATCTTTATTAATGACTTGGATGACAGAATTGGGGGCATACTTATCAAACTTCCAGATGACACTAAGCTAGGAGGAGTAGCCAATACTCCAGAAGACAGGGTCAAAATTCAAAATGACCTGAATAGACTAGAAAGCTGGGCCAACACTAACAAAATTAAATTCAATGCGGAGAAATGTAAGGTCCTACATGTAGGGCAGAAAAATGAAATGCACAGATATAGGATGGGGGACATCTGGCTGAATGAAACTATGTGTGAAAAGGATCTAGGAGTCCAAGTAGACCATAAGTTGAACATGAGTCAACAGTGCGATGCGGCAGCTAAAAAGGCCAATGCAATTTTAGGCTGCATCAATAGAAGTATAGCGTCTAGATCAAGATCAAGTAATAGTGCCACTCTATTCTGCTTTGGTCAGGCCCCACCTGGAATACTGTGTCCAGTTCTGGGGCCCATAATTCAAAAAGGATGCGGAGAAACTGGAGCGGGTCCAAAGGAGGGCAACTAAGATGGTGAAGAGTCTGGAAAGCATGCCCTATGAGGAACGACTTAGGGAATTGGGGATGTTTAGCCTGGAGAAGAGGAGGTTAAGAGGTGATATGATAGCCCTGTTCAAATATTTGAAGGGATGTCATATTGAGGAGGGAACAGGCTTGTTTTCTGCTGCTGCAGAGACTAGAACGCGGAACAATGGATGCAAACTGCAGGAAAAGAGATTCCACCTCAACATTAGGAAGAACTTCCTGACAGTAAGGGCTGTTCGACAGTGGAACACACTCTTCCTCGGAGATTGTGGTGGAGTCTCCTTCCTTGGAGATCTTTAAGCAGAGGCTGGATGGCCATCTGTCAGGGATGCTTTGACTGGGACTTCCTGCATGGCAGAAGGGGATTGGACTGGATGGCCCTTGTGGTCTCTTCCAACCCTATGACTCTATAGAGTTTATCACACAGGAGGAATTTCTCCCAATTTTGAATGGAGCCAATTCCAATTCTAATTGCATTCAGAATGCATTCAGAATGACTTCCCAGTACCTGAAAATGACCTCCCATTGCCAGAAATTGCATGAGATGCTTTAATTCGTAAAACAATAACGTAAAACCCATGATTGCGTTCGGATTGCCATTGGATTATATTTCCAATTTCCGATTTCTGATAAGGTCCTATGATTGTATGAAGTTGCTGCTTCCACAGTGGCGCATGGTGGACTCTCCACTGCGGAGAGACGGCTCTTTGGATCTCTTCTTTCCAAACTTCAAAAAGATTCTTGTCTTCTCTCTTTTGAGTCTGTGCTTTTAATGCTTGTCTTATCCCAAGTTTGCTTCTGATTTTACTTTGTGTAGTTTCTTTAGCCCCCTTTTAAAAAATAAAATATAATAAATAAATCACATTTTTACATTGTCGTGTCTTGTTCATAATTCCACATGAGCTTCTTGTGGAGTCAAACAGCAGTGCCAAAGTATTTATATTGAAGTAGTTTTAAACTTATACAGTAAGAAGAAGGTTATAAATGTGTGGACCTGTCAGGACAGGGGTCCAGAATCCCAGACAATCAACCAGTCAGCTTCATGTAGAATAAACAGAGCTTTATTATGGATGCTCCAGGATCAGCAATACCACACCATCCAGCTTCTTAGCTGAAACTGACCAGTTCCCGCCCCAACACATCCAAATAGCCCCAGCAGTCCTACGCCTCCCCCCACTGCCAACTAACACATTCCACCTCTTTCCCATCACTTTCTGTTTCCCCCATCACTCCCTCCTTGCCAGCTCCCATCCCACCAGACGCTGGTGCTGTTAGATTCCAAGCCTCTGAGCCGAGCGGTTACAAGGTCGACTGATAACAGCCACCTGGCATAGTTATACACTCTTCTACACTCTAATACCTATCCTCCCCATAAACTCCATTAACTATATATCTGATAGAAGACTATAGGGATTCTAACAGCACCCCACCATTAAAAGATGTGTTTGAGGAGACGAGGAACCTCTTTCATCGGCTCTTGTCTGGTGGCCGGCTTCACGGGCCACCTCTGCCAACTTGAAGGACTGGCATTGGACACACAGTCTTATTTGAAAGCACTGCAGACCCATGAAGAGTGTCCCATCAAGATTGCTAACCTTGATCCTGGGTTCCCTTAACATATTCAAAGACCTTATCAGACAGGAGGAATTTCTCTTTATTGCGAATGGAGCCAATTCGAATTCACGTGAATTCCCTAGTTTAGTGAATTTACGTGAATTCCTATTGCGTTTGGAATGCGTTCAGAATGACTTCCCATTACCCGAAAATGACCCCCCATTGCCCAAACTTGCATGAGATGCTTTAATTCGCAATAACATAAAACCCATGATTGCATTCGGAATGACTTCCCTTTTGCCCGAAATTGCGTGAGATGCTTTAATTCGCAATAACGTAAAACCCATGATTGCTTTCGGAATAACTTCCCTTTTGCCCGAATTTGCGTAAGATACACTCATACGCAATAACGTGAAACCCCAAGATTGCGTTCGGATTGCCATCAGATTGTACTTCCAATTTCCGACGTCTGATAAGGTCCGTAGATGAACATATCTGGGTGTCATCAGTGTACTGGTAACATCCCACCCCATGTCTCCGGATGATCTTGGCCGAGCAGCCTTGTGAAAATGTTAAAAAGCATGTTACATAGTATAGCGCCCTGAGGGATGCCAGATCTTAACTCTCTTTTAGAAGAGAGACTGTCTCCCAGCATCAGCATCTGGAACCTGCCTGAGGGAAAGGACCAGAACCACTGCAATGCAATGCAGCGTGAGGCTGAGAGTGTGTGATTTGCCCAAAGATACCCAGTGGGTCTCCATGGCTGAGTGGAGATTCGAATCCTGGTCTCCAGTCATAGTGCAATCCTCAAACCATGCTACTCTGGCTCCTAGCCTTTGTGAACAGAGCAGAATAAATGCAATAAAATACAAGAAATCTTCCCTTGTTCGCTTCCATTTTGCTCCCTTCCTTCTCTTGCCTATCTAAAATATGAGATGGCAAATTCTTTTAAAGCACAGACTTCTTTTCTGACTCTGGCGACCGGGGTTCAAATCTCCACTCGGACATAAAACCCATTGGGTGTCCTTGGGGAAGTCACACTCTCTCAGCCTCAGAGGATGGCAATGAACAAATCTTATAAAGAAAACCCTATGGATGTATTGTCTCCTCTGAACAAATCTTGCCACAAAAAACATGATAGATTCCTTTTAGGAGCACCATATGTTAGAAACGACTTGAAGGAACATATCTTGGCAATTGTTGAGAGGCTTGAGGCCTTCCAAATATTGGTGGACTACAGTTCCCATCAGGACACCTAACCAGCAGAGCCAGTGATGCGGCGTGATGGGAGCTGCAGTCAAGCAATACCCTGAATTGATATGGGCTTCTTATGGGATCCCCATTAGTTATTTTGAGTGGGAAAACTGTGTCCCCTCTGAAACCTCTGGAAGGGCGACCTGCCATTTTGGAGGCGGAGGATCAAGGCCCAGGAAAGTACATGGCAACCCTCTGCCCACTTGGGCAGTTTCCAAGAAGATTCTAGAGTTGTTTTTCTTCAGAAAAGTTCTATCTTTGGCCTGGAATGCAGAGTCCATTCTGGAAGCCAACCGTTGGTGGCTGTTGATCAACTCCTTCCATCCGGTGGTCAGACTCCTTGGTCTGGCATCTGCTGGCAGGGTCCTTAGTTTGGCGTCTGTTGGCAGGTTCATTGGTTTGGTGTCTATTGGCAGGTTCATTGGTTTGGTGTCTATTGGCAGGTTCCTTGCTTTGGCGTCTATTGGCAGGTTGATTGGTTTGGCGTCGATTGGCAGGTTCTTTGGTTTGGTGTCTACTGAAGACCTCCGTTGACCATGTCTTCGGCAAAGGGCTTCTTCAAAGTGAGCGAAGAGAAGGGGTCAAGCGAGTGGGGGCCAGTTTGGGCTTTGCTGGGTCTGGCCACCCGTCCTTCTCTCGCTCTCATTCCTCTCTTTCCTTTGCTTGCAGGGACTCCGAAAGGGACTTCAGAAACCTTTCCAGGTGCTGAAGAAACCTTTCCAGGTGCTGAAGAAACCCTTTCAGAGGCGTTTCTCCAATCGCGTACACCCCAGGGAGGAGGCCGAGTATCCGGGGTAAGTCCCCTTTTCCTTTCTCCTTCCTTCCTTCCTTCCCTCCCTCACTAACAGGACATAACATCCATCCCGCTTGCTAGGCTCCAGCCATCCCGGGTCTCCTTGGACCAAGATTAATAAGAATAATGATATGGGTTTCTCCCTCCGGGCCGGATGGTGTCAGATGCCATGGAGGGAGGGCTCCTCTTCTTCTTCAGGCAAGGCCTGAGATCAGGAGGGGGCAGAAGGCCTGAGGGCTAAGGGCCACAAAGACACTTGGGAGGAGTCCCGTAATAGGGAATCATCTCCTTTTCTGTCCGTATTTCAGTTTCCCAGAAGTCCAGATCACCTATGAGGAGGAGGAGGAGGGCACCTCTGAGATGCATGCAGCGGAGAGCCTTCTCTCTTTGAGGGTAAGGAGAGTCCTCTTTTTCCCCCTTTTCATTGGAGGACTGCCCAAACCCAGTCTTCATTTCCCTTGGCAGCATCCGGAGGAAGTTCAGGGAGCATCATTAGGAGCCACAGAGAATGGAAAAGATGGGGAGAAGATGTACAAGGAAGGCTCTGTGAACTCATTGGTAACAAAAGGGCGAAAGTGGAGGGTCTCTATATTCACTTCTCTCCCATCTCCATTTCTTTATAGGATGCAGACAACAACATCGATCCCGGGGAGGCTGGATTGAATCCGGTGCACAGATCAGACAGGTAAGTCCTTTGCTCCTTGGCTCCTGGCTGAGGACCAAATGAATGGCACACGGAGAGGTCCCCTCAAGCGGCCTTTCCCATTGGTTTCTTGGGTTTTTGCCCCCTTCTTTCCTTCCTTCGCAGTGGGAATAATAATAATAATAATAATAATAATAATAATAATAATAATATCCTTTCCCTCCTATTGCAGTTTGGAGGCCATCCCTGATCTGTTTCCAGTGGAGAGCCTTACCTCTTTCTTCGTAAGGAAACAGAATCTTACCCCGTCCCTTTCCCCCCCTTTTCATTGGAGGCTTTTAGGATCAGGGCCACTTCGGACCCCACGTTCTCTGTTTCACTTCTCTCCCGCCTCCATTTATTTATAGGATGCAGACAAGAAGGACTTTTCCACAGAGGCTGACTTCAATCCTGGGCACAGTTCCGAGAGGTGAGGCCCTCTTTCCCATCCTTTCCTTCCTTTTTTCTTTCTTCCCTTTCCTTCTCTCCTTCCTTCCTTCCTTCCTTCCTTCCTTCCTTCCTTCCTTCCTTCTCTCCTCCCTTCCTTCCCTCTTTCTTCCTGCTGGGACTTTGGGGAGGCAGCACAAAGTCTGGGAAGCGGGGCATTCTCCTTGCTTGCTGCTGGCTCCTCTCATTTCCTCTGGGAGACTCGAGCCAGGCCCAGGGACGCAGCCAGGATTTGGGTCTCCATGGGGCGCGTGGAACCAAACCACAGCAGATACAAAGGGCCCACTGGAATAGGAATTCATACTACTACTAATAATACTAATATCCCGTTCTTGTCCCTCTTTCAGTTTCCCAGAACCACAGAGGACAGTTCCAGAGGAGGACATCCCTGAGCCTTTTCTGGCGGAGAATATTGTCTCTGTGACGGTAAGGAACGAGAGTCCTCTTTTCCCCTCCCTTTTCATTGGAGGACTGCTCAAACCCATTCTTTTCCCTTGATAGGCTCCGGAGGATGCTCAGGAAGCACATTTAGGAGATGCAGAGAAAGCAAAAGGGAAGGAGGAGAGCAATGACGGATGCTCTGTGAACTCCAGGGTAAGAAAAGGGCCAAAGTGGGGTAGCGGTCTCCCTTCTCCCCTTTCTTAGAGGGGCCTCCCTTCCTCCCTTCCTTAGGCTTTGAGGAGCCACTCTCCCTTTATTTACAGGATTCAGGCAGCAATCCCTCTCCAACGGAGGATGAAGATCATCCTGGGCCCAGTTCAGGCAGGTAAGTCCTTCTCACCTTGGGTCTTGGCTGCAGACCGAATGAGCGGCACATGAAGATGTCCCCATAAGCGGTCTTCCAAGAGCATCCACCTGGCCCCATTTCTTTCATGGTCTTTTCCTGCCCCATTTTAGAGTCCCAAATCTCCAGAGGACCTCTGCTGACTCGGAGGGCCGTCCTGAGGACTTTGACCTGGAGGATCTTGACTTTTGGGAGGTGAGGAAGGAGAGTCTCGCTGACGTTTTGTCAAGGTTTGTCACACGCAGCAAATGGCATCCCCTCATTCCCCCCGCTCTCTTTTTCCCTCCTGACAGACAGAGAAAGTCTTACATTGCCTCTGCCTGAAGTTCTCCAGTTTCTCCGCAGAAGAGAAGATGCGCACGGCAGACAGCATTGCGTGCAAGCACTTGTCTCTGATGTTGGAGCATTTCATGGGATCATCGGAAAAGTAGGCAGACTCCTCCCAGGCCTCCCTCTTTGTCCTCTCAGGGGCTGGGGGTCCGGCAAGGATGCCACGTCTCTCCTTCCTTCCTCCGCTTTCTCTAGGGCCTGTGATGCGCTGATGCACGCGGTCTTGTCATCACCCAACTGCACACTAGACACCTGTCTGAGCCGCTTCCTGCGGAAGATGAACGAAGGCAGCTGTCTGAATCAACATAGTGAGGATCTCTTTCTGGCCAAGGTAAGATGCTGACCCTCGCATGACCATCTCCAAGCGACCGGCCCTCTTTCCTCATTGTCTCCTGCTCTTACCGAGGCTTCTCTCCTCAGATGAAGGCGGTCAAAGGGGTGAATGCCATCGTAACAGCCATCGGTGATACTAAGCATCTGAAGCCATGGCTCCCGCTCTTCTTCACCACGCTGTGCAACGTCTTGCACCGCCAGGCCCAGAAATGCCAGGAAGACGGGGATGGCAGGCAGCCCCGGATGTACATGGTCCCAGCGTAAGTTGGTGCCAAGGCAGGGCTGGGGGCAGACGATGCCAGTGGGTCTAGATGTAGGAATGCCAATCTCTGAACCAATCCTCTTTGCTTTGAACCAATCTCTCTTTGGCCTCACCCTCTCTCTTCTGCAGGGATGTAGTGGATACGCTGGGAACGCTGCTCCTGAGGCTGGACCTGGTCTATGGGGCGATGGAGGTCATGCCTTAGCCCCCTGCCTCCTCTCTCGGTGAGTTTGGCTTCTTTCCGTCTCTCTCTCTCTCTCTCTCTCTCTCTCTCTCTTTCTCTGGGAGATGGCTTTCCCTTCAAAAGGGAAGGGGCTCCAATCCAAAGCATCTCTGCTTCCCTCCGCAGGACCAAAAGACCCTCCCTTCCCGCTGGGCCATGGCTCTGCCCGAAAGGACTCCCATCTCCTGCTCCTGCCACCAGTGTCACCATTAGCCTTTTTAATAGCTGTTATCTTTGAACTGTTGTTGTTATTTAATTTTGTGATAATAAACTGTTATGTTAAAAAGTAACTTCTGTGTTTGTGCGCTTTGCTGTGTTTTCTCTTCAAACCTTCAAACTTCCCTCTTCCTCACCTGCTTTTAATGATGCACCCGTTTCTCTTCTGCTTTCCCCTTTTGTCCTCAGCGTCCTTCCATGGCAAACCCTCTAGTTATCCCAGTTAATTCTTTTCACTTCCCACTTTCTCAATTCCTTTTAAAATGCCCCGGTTTCTCTTTGTTTTTCCTCTGTGTTGCTGAGTCAATTCCCAAATAGATTCAGCACCAGGGATCTCTCATTTCAGAAAATCCAAAATTGCTGAGCCTCATCAGGGAATAGATTCAGCACCAGGGAGAGCTCATGTCAGAAAATCCAAAGTTCCTGAGCGTGATCCCGGAATAGATTCAGCACCAGGGAGAGCTCATTTCAGAAAATCCAAAGTTGCTGAGCCTGATGCCGGAATAGATTCAGCACCAGGGAGAGCTCATTTCAGAAAATCCAAAATTGCTGAGCCTGATCCCGGAATAGATTCAGCACCAGGGAGAGCTCATTTCAGAGTATCCAAAGTTGCTGAGCCTGATCCCGGAATAGATTCAGCACCAGGGATCTCTCATTTCAGAAAATCCAAAATTGCTGAGCCTCATCGGGGAATAGATTCAGCACCAGGGAGAGCTCATTTCAGAAAATCCAAAGTTGCTGAGCCTGATCCCGGAATAGATTCAGCACCAGGGAGAGCTCATGTCAGAAAATCCAAAGTTCCTGAGCCTGATCCCGGAATAGATTCAGCACCAGGGAGACCTCATTTCAGAAAATCCAAAGTTGCTGAGCCTGATCCCGGAATAGATTCAGCACCAGGGAGACCTTATTTCAGAAAATCCAAAGTTGCTGAGCCTGATCCCGGAATAGATTCAGCACCAGGGAGAGCTCATTTCAGAAAATCCAAAGTTGCTGAGCCTGATGCCGGAATAGATTCAGCACCAGGGAGAGCTCATTTCAGAAAATCCAAAGTTGCTGAGCCTGATCCCGGAATAGATTCAGCACCAGGGAGAGCTCATTTCAGAGTATCCAAAGTTGCTGAGCCTGATCCTGGAATAGATTCAGCACCAGGGAGACCTCATTTCAGAAAATCCAAAGTTGCTGAGCCTGATCCCGGAATAGATTCAGCACCAGGGAGAGCTCATTTCAGAGTATCCAAAGTTGCTGAGCCTGATCCCGGAATAGATTCAGCACCAGGGAGACCTCATTTCAGAAAATCCAACGTTGCTGAGCCTGATCCCGGAATAGATTCAGCACCAGGGAGAGCTCATTTCAGAGTATCCAAAGTTGCTGAGCCTGATCCCGGAATAGATTCAGCACCAGGGAGACCTCATTTCAGAAAATCCAACGTTGCTGAGCCTGATCCTGGAATAGATTCAGCACCAGGGAGACCTCATTTCAGAAAATCCAAAGTTAGTGAGCCTGATCCCGGCATAGATTCAGCACCAGGGATAGCTCATTTCAGAGTATCCAAAGTTGCTGAGCCTGATCCCGGAATAGATTCAGCACCAGGGAGAGCTCATTGCAGAGTATCCAAAGTTGCTGAGCCTGATCCCGGATTAGATTCAGCACCAGGGAGAGATCATTTCAGACAATCCAAAGTTGCTGAGCCTGATCCCGGAATAGATTCAGCACCAGGGAGAGATCATTTCAGAAAATCCAAAGTTGCTGAGCCTGATCCCGGAATAGATTCAGCAGCAGGGAGACCTCATTTCAGAAAATCCAAAGTTGCAGAGCCTGATCCCGGAATAGATTCAGCACCAGGGATAGCTCATTTCAGAGTATCCAAAATTGCTGAGCCTGATCCCGGAATAGATTCAGCACCAGGGAGACCTCATTTCAGAAAATCCAAAGTTGCTGAGCCTGATCCCTGAATAGATTCAGCACCAGGGAGAGCTCATTTCAGAGTATCCAAAGTTGCTGAGCCTGATCCCGGAACAGATTCAGCACCAGGGAGATCTCCTTTCAGAAAATCCAAAGTTGCTGAGCCTGATCCCGGAATAGATTCAGCACCAGGCAGATCTCATTTCAGGAAATCCAAAGTTGTCTCCACATTCAGAAGATCCCTTCCTACTATGTACTGTGCTAAAACTTACTTTAATGTAAATCCTTCTGCACTTCTGTTCGGCCCCACTTGTCAGAAAGATGCAACAAGGGGAGAGGCAACAAGGGGATCAGCCATTTTAGATCTGACCTTAACCAACAGGGAAGACCTAGTCAATAGGGTGCAAGTGGTTGGATCCTTAGGTGGAAGTGACCATGTTCTCCTGGAGTTTCTTATACAGAGGAAAGGGGAAGCCAGGCATAGTCAGACACGCATTCTAGATTTTAGGAGAGCTGATTTCAATAAACTTAGAGAAATACTGGGGGGGATCCCATGGTAAGGAAAACTAAAAGAGAAGGGAGTTCAAGACGGATGGGAGTATCTCAAAAGGGAGACACTGAAGGCACAATTTCAAACAGTTCCAATGACGAAGAAAAATGGAAGATATCTTATGAAGCCAGGATGGATGACTAAGGAACTTTCAACTGAGATAAGCCTTAAACAGGACATGTATAAGAAATGGAAAAATGGGGAAATGACCAAAGAGGAATTCAAACAGATAGCAAGTACTTGTAGGGGTAAAGTCAGAAAAGCTAAAGCGCAGAATGAACTCAGGCTGGCTAGAGAGGTTAAGAACAATAAAAAGGGATTTAGGAGTCCAAGTAGACCATAAGTTGAACATGAGTCAACAGTGCGATGTGGCAACTGAAAAGGCCAACGCTATCTTAGGCTGCATCAATAGAAGTATAGCGTCTAGATCAAAATCAAGTAATAGTGCCACTCTATTCTGCTTTGGTCAGGCCCCACCTGGAATACTGTGTCCAGTTCTGGGGCCCATAATTCAAAAAGGATGCGGAGAAACTGGAGCGGGTCCAAAGGAGGGCAACTAAGATGGTGAAGAGTCTGGAAAGCATGCCCTATGAGGAACGACTTAGGGAATTGGGGATGTTTAGCCTGGAGAAGAGAAGGTTAAGAGGTGATATGATAGCCCTGTTCAAATATTTGAAGGGATGTCATATTGAGGAGGGAACAGGCTTGTTTTCTTCTGCTGCAGAGACTAGAACGCGGAACAATGGATGCAAGCTGCAGGAAAAGAGATTCCACCTCAACATTAGGAAGAACTTCCTGACAGTAAGGGCTGTTCGACAGTGGAACACTCTCCCTCGGAGAGTTAGTCTCCTTCCTTGGAGGTCTTTAAGCAGAGGCTGGATGGCCATCTGTCAGGGATGCTTTTACTGGGACTTCCTGCATGGCAGAAGGGGGTTGGACTGGATGGCCCTTGTGGTCTCTTCCAACCCTATGACTCTATAGAGTTTATCACACAGGAGGAATTTCTCCCAATTTTGAATGGAGCCAATTCCAATTCTAATTGCATTCAGAATGCATTCAGAATGACTTCCCAGTACCTGAAAATGACCTCCCATTGCCAGAAATTGCATGAGATGCTTTAATTCGTAAAACAATAACGTAAAACCCATGATTGCGTTCGGATTGCCATTGGATTATACTTCCAATTTCCGATTTCTGATAAGGTCCTATGATTGTATGACGTTGCTGCTTCCACAGTGGCGCATGGTGGACTCTCCACTGCGGAGAGACGGCTCTTTGGATCTCTTCTTTCCAAACTTCAAAAAGATTCTTGTCTTCTCTCTTTTGAGTCTGTGCTTTTAATGCTTGTCTTATCCCAAGTTTGCTTCTGATTTTACTTTGTGTAGTTTCTTTAGCCCCCTTTTAAAAAATAAAATATAATAAATAAATCACATTTTTACATTGTCGTGTCTTGTTCATAATTCCACATGAGCTTCTTGTGGAGTCAAACAGCAGTGCCAAAGTATTTATATTGAAGTAGTTTTAAACTTATACAGTAAGAAGAAGGTTATAAATGTGTGGACAGGTGAGCTGCGAGATAACTGTGGGTGGCAATGTCCTTTTAGTGCACCTGTCAGGACAGGGGTCCAGAATCCCAGACAATCAACCAGTTAGCTTCATGTAGAATAAACAGAGCTTTATTGATGCTCCAGGATCAGTAATACCACACCATCCAGCTTCTTAGCTGAAACTGACCAGTTTCCGCCCCAACACATCCAAATAGCCCCAGCAGTCCTACTCCTCCCCCCACTGCCAACTAACACATTCCACCTCTTTCCCATCACTTTCTGTTTCCCCCATCACTCCCTCCTTGCCAGCTCCCATCCCACCAGACGCTGGTGCTGTTAGATTCCAAGCCTCTGAGCCGAGCGGTTACAAGGTCGACTGATAACAGCCACCTGGCATAGTTATACACTCTTCTACACTCTAATACCTATCCTCCCCATAAACTCCATTAACTATATATCTGATAGAAGACTATAGGGATTCTAACAGTCTGCCCCCCTAAAAGAAGAGCCCTCCCCCCAACAGCAAAGGAGAAGCAGACTACATTGAAACAGACCATTGAAACAGACTACAAATGTAGTTTGTTAGGATAAGCTCGATGAAACTTAGCAACTAAATCAGGGGCTCTAACATGTTTGGCATACACCCATTCATCATGATCCGCTGAGAAGTGTTTCCAGCGAACCAGGTACTGCAGTTTACCCCTGTGAACCCTAGAGTCTAAAAGCTTTGCAACTTCAAAATGCTGTTCCCCCTCGATCATCATAGGGAGGGGCGATGTATCGTCCCGTTTCCATCGTCTGGTGCTCCGGTCTGGCTTCAGCAAGCTAAAATGGAAAACAGGATGTAAATGTCTGTAAGACTTGGGCAAGTCCAATTCAGCCGTCACCTCATTGACCAGTCTTTTCACTGGGAAAGGCCCAATATATTTGGACCCCAACTTCTTAGAAGGGTGCCTGGTTTTCAAGTGCTTCGTAGACAGAAACACTCAGTCCCCAGGTCTTATATCCCACCCCAAGGATCTCTTTCTGTCAGCAAACTTTTTATAATCCTTTTTTGCGTCCTCCAAGGCCTTGCTGATCTGTGGCCAAGCCCCCTTAATTTTATCCACCCATTGGGTCATGGTTACCGGGTCGGAAGGTTCTGCAGGCAAAGCCGGAAGGGTCTTAGGCTCAAAACGTCGAAGGGCGAACGACCCGTGCTCCGATGGATGGCACTGTTGAACGCCACCTCAGCATGGGGCAACAAATCATACCAATCATCCTGCAAATAGTTGGTATAGCATCAAAGGTACCGTTCAAGGGCCATGTTAGTCTTTTCACACTGACCATCTGTCTGTGGATGATGGGACGTGCTCAATGCCAATTCCACTCCCAATTTTTTCTGCAAAACCCTCCAAAACTTGGATGTGAAGGTGCTTCCCCGATCACTTACAAGTCTGTCTGGCAGACCATGATACTTATATATGTGCATAATGAGTAAGTCAGCTAAGTTTAGTAGCACTAGGCATCCCTTTGCAAGCTACTTAATGGGCTTGCTTAGAAAACAAATCCACCACCACCCAAACGGTGTTTCTCCCCTTGCTTTCAGGCACGTCAGTAATAAAATCCATGGCAATGTGTTTCCAGGGTCCATCTGGAGTAGGCAGAGGCTGCAAAAGACCTCTTGGCTTTCCCATGACTGGTTTGGCTCTTGCACAAACCGGGCAACTTTTGACATAGTCCTCCACCTCTGCCCGCACCCCCTCCCACCAGGATGTCTTTCGAACTTTGTGCCAGGTCTTCAGGTACTCCCAATGCCCAGCAGCCCTGGAGTCATGACACAGCTTCAATATCTCCGGCCACATCGCAGCAGGAACATAGATCTTGGAGTCCTTAGCCCACAAACCCTGTGCGTTTAAAGTTAATCGCTCTGTGTTTTTGTAGCCATTCATCTTTCTCAGCCTCCCGTTTGATCTTTTGCAACAGACTGTCTAACGGAGGCGAAGTTTTGACAGGTTCTTGCTTAGCTTGGCTATGAGTCACCACAGACAGTCCCAGTTGTTCAGGAGAAAAAATGGTCTGTAGTGGAACTTGCTCCTTTCCCATGTGCTGAGGGAGTCTAGACAAGGCATCAGCCAAAATGTTCTGCTGCCCTGGGAAGAACTTTAATTTCAATTTGTATTTGTAAAAGTCCTTTGCCCACCTCTGCTGTTTGGGAGTTAGCCTTCTGGGAGTTTGCAGGGCCTCCAAATTATGGTGGTCCGTCCAAACTTCAAAAGGGTGGGGCGCCCCTTCCAAGAACTGTCTCCAGCTGTCCAGAGCATGCTTAATAGCAAATGCTTCCTTTTCCCAGGTGGGCCACCCTAATTCCACTTTTTGGAACTTACGGGACAAATAGGCACATGGCCTCACCACTTCATTATTGTCCTTCTGCAATAATACTGCTCCCATTGCCTGGTCACTAGCGTCCACCTGGATTACAAAAGGTTTGTCGGGGTCCGGATGTAACTGTTACCCGAAGTGCCCTGTATAAAATCATGGCATAAATGATATAGATTTATATGACCCCTGGATGAACCCTGGCTGTTGGTCAAACCTAGAAACTGGCCAGACCAGAAAGGACTGGTCAGGCAGGAAAGAGAGGATTATAGCATAGTGGACACATCCTCTCAGACAATACCATCACCAGATAGTAAAAGGGAGTCGGTTCAGATTGTAATATAGTCAATAGGAGGTGTAATGTCTGTCCTCCTGGTACATCTCCCTTACAATTCGGGGAGCCTTGAGTCATCTCCTTCAGGCTGCCACCACAAAGGATTAATCCCTTTGAGTCTATCAGACCCTATTGTACAAACAATCAGCCCCCATCAAACACCTTTGCCAGAGGGGATCTTTTCCCTATAAGAACCCCCAATTTTGGGCACTCAGTACAGAGGTCTGCATACTCCACGTCAGTTTGATCTCTGAACTTGGTCACCGGCGAGAGCCACTCAAACCCACGTGCGGAGTGGACTCGTCCCAGAAATCACTGTCTCTTCTGGATCCTCGAGAAGAATTCCCGCTTTGGTAAGCATCACCATTAGTCAAGCCTCAAACCTATTCCCAACGCTAACTACTGACTTTCCTCAGCCTTATATGTGTGTGTGTGTAAGTGCATTGTGTGATTGTCTTTCTCTTTAATAAATTGGACATTGATTAGACAAGCCTGTCTCTGCAGAATTCCTTGAACCCCGGTCTTCTTGGTATACACAGCGGGAGGCGACCTCGCAGGGTTGTTGTAGCCGACCCAGCTCGCAATTTGAGCTAATAATAAAATTCCCCAACTAGGCTCTTGGCTACATAACAAAATGGGTTCCGGGCTGAATAGTTGCTTCAGCTGGTCAAAAGCCCTCTGGCACCTATCAGTCCATTGAATCGGGGTTGAGGGCTTGGGTGGTTTCTTTTCCTTAGCCCCTGTGCCCCGGTCTCCCCTTTCCTGGGTTTTGGTCTTTAACAGATCAGTAATTGGCAAGGCTATTTTAGCAAACTCCGGGATGAACTGCCGATAAAAGTTGGCAAAGCCTAAAAACCGTTGCACTTACTTTCTATTCGTAGGAAGGGCCCAATCCAACACCGTTTGGACTTTTAGGGGGTCCATCTCAAGTCCCTGGGCCGACACACGGTACCCCAAAAAGTCCAGCTTGTCGGTGTGGAAGTGGCATTTAGACAACTTCACATACAGCTGGTTGTCCAGCAAACGCTTCAGCACCTCCTGTACCAACTGCACATGGCTCTCCAAGTTTTGGGAATATATTAGAACATCGTCCAAGTACAGATCGTGTAGCACCTCGTTAACAAGTCTCATAAACACCCCGGGGGCCACCGATAAACCAAAGGGGAGGACTAGATATACAAAGGCCCCCAAGGGACAATTGAAGGCAGTCTTATATTCATCTCCCTCTCTAATTCGCACTCGATAATAAGCGTCTCTCAAATCTAATTTGGTGAACACCTTGCCCGTGACCAGGCGTCCCAGCATGTCTTTCATTAAGGGCAAGGGGTACTTGTTGGTGCTACAAATCCCATTCAAATTTCGATAATCGGTGACCAAACGTAGGGCCCCATCTTTCTTCTCTCTGAAAAACACGGGCGCCGCAAAAGTGGAGGTGGATGACCTAATAAACCCCCTCGCCAGGTTCTTTTCTACAAACTCCTTGAGGGTGGTCAACTCCCGAGGGGTCATCGAATATAGTTTAGGTTTAGGTAGAGGCGCCCCTGGCTCTATTTCTATAGCACAGTCTGTCTCACGATGTAGTGGCAGCATGTCGCTTTCTTTAGCTTCCTACACCTCTGAGATCCTCATAACACTCAGGATAGGTGACTCTGGACTCCGGGATGCAGTTGCCCATCTCCGCCGTTCCCTCCCCCCAGTCACGGCAGGCCGAAGCCCCCCCCCCCCTCTGGTCACTGGCTCCAGATGAGTGGCGGCCTCAACTGACTGTGGTTGGGGTATCACCACAGGCTTTTGCACTTGGGGAACCTTTATAGCGGGATCCAAACAATGTTCATGACAGATTGGATCGTCGAACACCAGCTGTCTCTGCCTCCATTTGGTGTGGGGATTATGGTGGTGTAACCAGTCTATCCCCAACATGAGGTGGTAATGATAAGTATATCCCACCACCAACTGGATCTGCTCCCAATGGTCTGCTATTCCTAGCCACACCGCAGTGGTTCGTTCCGCAGAGGCTTGCCCTCCCATCAGGCTGCCATCCATTTGGGAGAAGGGAATAGGCTCCCGTAAGCCCTGGGTTTTTATGCCCAGACTCTTGACCACCTCCGGATTGATTAAACACCTAGTGCACCCAGAGTCCACTGCAGCCATAAGGGCCATGGCTCTCTGCCCCTGCCCCACCATCAAAGTCACAATCAAAGTATAGAGGGGGATGCCCCCACTCACCATGGGTTTGCGGCCATCCCGACTCACAGCCTGCCTCTGGCCGCTTTTTAAGGCAGGCTCTGGGAGTTTAAAGCCGGCTCCTCTGAACCAGTGCTGTCGCTGTCTGTCCAGACCTCCCCCTCATCCTCCGTCGCAACTTGGAGTCCACAGTCTGCGTAGCCTTTTTTCTCGGTCTTCCCTTTTCCCTTCTTGAAGCGGTCACCGGTGGGGCTGTAAAAGGGGACAGTTTCTTTTCCAAGCTTCGTTCTGGGCAGCTAGCAACCAGATGACCTTTCCAACCGCAGCCCAGGCATAGCCCCAGCCTTCGGCGGCGCTCTTTTTCGTCGTCGGACATCTGACCAGGCTTTCCTTTACTCTTTGCCCCGGCAGGCCCGTTTTCTCTCCCCTTGCCCTCTTTATTACTCCGCTGGGTCAGCATTTTGACTTCATGCAGCACAGCCTCCGCCTCTCCCACAAGTTGAATCCATTCCAGGGCGGTGGGGGGGTTGCCCATTGTCAGTGCCCACTTCACAATCTCAGGACGCAGGCCCTCCTTGAAGTATTGAATCTTCATCCCCTCGGTGCAATCTGGCACTTGGGCAACCATTCTCCTGAACTCCATGGCGTATTCGAAGACTAATTGGGCTCCCTGGTCTAGGGCCTTCAGGCCTGCCAAACCCGTGCTTGCTCGGAAGAGGTCCTCAAATCTGGCCCTCAGGGCTCTCATGAAGTCCGCCAGACTTCGTAATTCTGCAGCTTGGCAGTCATAGAGTTGCACCAGCCAGTTGGCTGCCTCACCTTTGAGGTGCCGGGCTACACACTTCACCTTGGCTGCTTCAGTGGGAAAGGTGGGCCCCCTTTCCTCCATATGATCAGCCACTTGGGACAAAAAATAGGGCAAGGTCTGAGGGTCCCCATCATACCTGACTCCCAATTTTCAGGCCTGTGGCTCCAGCTGACGGTCTGGGACCGGTCGGCCTGGCTGGGGGGCGGGTTGCCGTGCGTCTTCCCGTGCCAGTGCCCCAGGGACTTCGGCGGCGGCCCCAGCCTCTAGTTCGTCTCTCCCTCCTGTTGAGCGATCCTTTACTGCGTCCAGTACCTCCATCAGGAGGTAGCGCAGTTCATCCACGTCGGTCTGGAGATGCGTGACTCGCTCGTCCAGGTCTGCATCTCCGCCCGATTGCACTTGCAGGGGTTGAGTGAACCCTGTGTCCCAGTCGGACCACTGAGTAGCTCGTCTCCGTTCCTGGGTGCGCAAGCGAGCCGTAGGGTGTCCAAACCAGGGACCTGCACTCACTGGTGTCTGTAGCAGCGGGGGTCTCGTAGCCTTCGGAAGCGCTCCAGCCTCCGCTGTCGGGGCCTTAGACTCCTCCGCTGCCTCAGTTGTTTTAATGGTGAATGGCTCCTCTGAGATCATCTGCTCCTGCATTGTCTCTGAAAAGTTTTGGTGAGTTTCAGCTAATTGTCAGGACAGGGGTCCAGAATCCCAGACAATCGACTAGTCAGCTTCATGTAGAATAAACAGAACTTCATTGATGCTCCAGGATCAGCAATACCACACCATCCAGCTTCTTAGCTGAAACTGACCAGTTCCCGCCCCAACACATCCAAATAGCCCCAGCAGTCCTACTCCTCCCCCCACTGCCAACTAACACATTCCACCTCTTTCCCATCACTTTCTGTTTCCCCCATCACTCCCTCCTTGCCAGCTCCCATCCCACCAGACGCTGGTGCTGTTAGATTCCAAGCCTCTGAGCCGAGCGGTTACAAGGTCGACTGATAACAGCCACCTGGCATAGTTATACACTCTTCTACACTCTAATACCTATCCTCCCCATAAACTCCATTAACTATATATCTGATAGAAGACTATAGGGATTCTAACAGCACCCCACCATTAAAAGATGTGTTTGAGGAGACGAGGAACCTCTTTCATCGGCTCTTGTCTGGTGGCCGGCTTCACGGGCCACCTCTGCCAACTTGAAGGACTGGCATTGGACACACAGTCTTATTTGAAAGCACTGCAGACCCATGAAGAGTGTCCCATCAAGATTGCTAGCCTTGATCCTGGGTTCCCTTAACATATCCAAAGGCTAAAGACCTTATCAGACGGGAGGAATTTCTCTTTATTGCGAATGGAGCCAATTCAAATTCACGTGAATTCGCTAGTTTAGTGAATTTATGTGAATTCCTATTGCGTTCGGAATGCGTTCAGAATGACTTCCCATTACCCGAAAATGACCCCCCATTGCCCAAACTTGCATGAGATGCTTTAATTCGCAATAACATAAAACCCATGATTGCATTCGGAATGACTTCCCTTTTGCCCGAAATTGCGTGAGATGCTTTAATTCGCAATAACGTAAAATACATGATTGCTTTCGGAATAACTTCCCTTTTGCCCGAATTTGCGTAAGATACACTCATACGCAATAACGTGAAACCCAAAGATTGAGTTTGGATTGCCATCAGATTGTACTTCCAATTTCTGACGTCTGATAAGGTCCGTAGATGAACAAATCTGGGTGTCATCAGTGTACTGGTAACATCCCGCCCCATGTCTCCGAATGATCTCGGCCCAGCGGCCTCGTGAAAATGTTAAAAAGCATGTTACATAGTATGGCGCCCTGAGGGATGCCAGATCTTAACTCTCTTTTAGAAGAGAGACTGTCTCCCAGCATCAGCATCTGGAACCTGCCTGAGGGAAAGGACCAGAACCACTGCAATGCAATGCAGCGTGAGGCTGAGAGTGTGTGATTTGCCCAAAGATACCCAGTGGGTTTCCATGGCTGAGTGGAGATTCGAATCCTGGTCTCCAGTCATAGTGCAATGCTCAAACCATGCTACTCTGGCTCCTAGCCTTTGTGAACAGAGCAGAATAAAGGCAATAAAATACAATAAATCTTCCCTTGTTCGCTTCCATTTTGCTCCCTTCCTTCTCTTGCCTATCTAAAATATGAGATGGCAAATTCTTTAAGGCACAGACTTCTTTTCTGTACTGCACCAACTCCAATGGCAGCATTTGAAAACTACAGCAAAGGCAATGCCAGTTGGGCAGGACATAAAATTTTAATTCACGAATTACTTGCAAGGACTTTGATTAATTTATTAAAACATTGGGTTTTCCCTTTCGGATGAGATCTGCAGAAATGAGAAATTCTGCAGCAGCAACCACAAATGAACCGCATGTAACAGAATGCAACCCATCAGTGTGTCAGAGGCTGCATCCGCACTGCAGATATAATATGGTTTGACACCACTTTAACTGCCATGGCTCAATGTTATGGCATTCTGGGAAGTGTAGTTTGTTGGATCATTTCTGCAGTGCGGATGCAGCCAGAGAAAGGGTGGCATACCTGGACCTTGGCATGCCCTGAGCAGAAGGAGGAGTGGAATACGGATCAAACTGGCATTGAAGTTTCCTAGCCTGATTTGAAACATTGCCTTGTCTCCTTGTGGTGATAAGTACCCCATCCATATTCCAAATTTCTCAACAAATGCATTATTGTAGCAGCGATGGGAAACAAAAACTGGGGGTTTTCAAGGTATTAAGTCAGCATGGCATAGTGGTTTGAGTGTTGGAATAGGACTCTGGCGACCAGGGTTCAAATCCCCACTCGGACATAAAACCCATTGGGTGTCCTTGGGGAAGTCACACTCTCTCAGCCTCAGAGGATTGCAATGAACAGATCTTATAAAGAAAACCCCATGAGCTTGAGTCGCAATAAGTCAGAAATGATGTATTGTCTCCTCTGAATAAATCTTGCCACAAGAAACCCATGATAGGTTCGTTTCAGGAACACCATATGTTAGAAATGACTTGAAGGAACACATCTTGGAAATTATAGATCAAAGGTAAGAAGCATGAGGCCTTCCAAATATTGGTGGACTACAGTTCCCATCAGGACACCTAACCAGAATAGCCAGTGATGCGGCGTGATGGGAGCTGCAGTCAAGCAATACCCTGAATTGATATGGGCTTCTTATGGGATCCCCATTAGTTATTTTGAGTGGGAAAACTGTGCCCCCTCTGAAACCTCTGGAAGTGCGACCTGCCATTTTGGAGGCAGAGGATCAAGGCCCAGGAAAGCACATGGCAACCCTCTGCCCACTTGGGCAGTTTCAAAGAAGATTCCAGAGTTGTTTTTCTTCAGAAAAGTTCTATCTTTGGCCTGGAATGCAGAGTCCATTCTGGAAGCCAACCGTTGGTGGTTGTTGACCAACTCCTTCCAGCCGGTGGTCAGACTCCTTGGTCTGGCATCTGCTGGCAGGGTCCTTAGTTTGGCGTCTGTTGGCAGGTTCCTGGGTTTGGTGTCTATTGGCAGGTTCATTGGTTTGGCGTCTATTGGCAGGTTGATTGGTTTGGCGTCTATTGGCAGGTTCATTGGTTTGGTGTCTATTGGCAGGTTTCTTGGTTTGGTGTCTACTGAAGACCTCCGTTGACCATGTCTTCGGCAAAGGGCTTCTTCAAAGTGAGCGAAGAGAAGGGGTCAAGCGAGTGGGGGCCAGTTTGGGCTTTGCTGGGTCTGGCCACCCGTCCTTCTCTCGCTCTCATTCCTCTCTTTCCTTTGCTTGCAGGGACTCCGAAAGGGACTTCAGAAACCTTTCCAGGTGCTGAAGAAACCTTTCCAGGTGCTGAAGAAACCCTTTCAGAGGCGTTTCTCCAATCGCGTACACCCCAGGGAGGAGGCCGAGTATCCGGGGTAAGTCCCCTTTTCCTTTCTCCTTCCTTCCTTCCTTCCCTCCCTCACTAACAGGACATAACATCCATCCCGCTTGCTAGGCTCCAGCCATCCCGGGTCTCCTTGGACCAAGATTAATAAGAATAATGATATGGGTTTCTCCCTCCGGGCCGGATGGTGTCAGATGCCATGGAGGGAGGGCTCCTCTTCTTCTTCAGGCAAGGCCTGAGATCAGGAGGTGGCAGAAGGCCTGAGGGCTAAGGGCCACAAAGGCACTTGGGAGGACTCCCGTAATAGAGAATAATCTCCTTTTCTGTCCGTATTTCAGTTTCCCAGAAGTCCAGATCACCTATGAGGAGGAGGAGGAGGGCACCTCTGAGATGCATGCAGCGGAGAGCCTTCTCTCTTTGAGGGTAAGGAGAGTCCTCTTTTTCCCCCTTTTCATTGGAGGACTGCCCAAACCCAGTCTTCATTTCCCTTGGCAGCATCCGGAGGAAGTTCAGGGAGCATCATTAGGAGCCACAGAGAATGGAAAAGATGGGGAGAAGATGTACAAGGAAGGCTCTGTGAACTCATTGGTAACAAAAGGGCGAAAGTGGAGGGTCTCTATATTCACTTCTCTCCCATCTCCATTTCTTTATAGGATGCAGACAACAACACCGATCCCGGGGAGGCTGGATTGAATCCGGTGCACAGATCAGACAGGTAAGTCCTTTGCTCCTTGGCTCCTGGCTGAGGACCAAATGAATGGCACACGGAGAGGTCCCCTCAAGCGGCCTTTCCCATTGGATTCTTGGGTTTTTGCCCCCTTCTTTCCTTCCTTCCTTCGCAGTGGGAATAATAATAATAATCATAATCATAATCATAATCATAATAATAATAATAATAATAATAATATCCTTTCCCTCCTATTGCAGTTTGGAGGCCATCCCTGATCTGTTTCCAGTGGAGAGCCTTACCTCTTTCTTCGTAAGGAAACAGAATCTTACCCCGTCCCTTTCCCCCCCTTTTCATTGGAGGCTTTTAGGATCAGGGCCACTTCGTACCCCACGTTCTCTATTTCACTTCTCTCCCGCCTCCATTTATTGATAGGATGCAGACAAGAAGAACTTTCCCACAGAGGCTGAATTCAATCCTGGGCACAGTTCCGAGAGGTGAGGCCCTCTTTCCCATCCTTTCCCTCCTTTTTTCTTTCTTCCCTTTCCTTCCCTCCTTCCTTCCTTCCTTCCTTCTCTCCTCCCTTCCTTCCCTCTTTCTTCCTGCTGGGACTTTGGGGAGGCAGCACAAAGTCTGGGAAGCGGGGCATTCTCCTTGCTTGCTGCTGGCTCCTCTCATTTCCTCTGGGAGACTAGAGCCAGGCCCAGGGACGCAGCCAAGATTTGGGTCTCCATGGGGCACGTGGAACCAAACCACAGCAGATACGGAGGGCCCACTGGAATAGGAATTCATCCTACTACTACTAATACTAATATCCCGTTCTTGTCCCTCTTTCAGTTTCCCAGAACCACAGAGGACAGTTCCAGAGGAGGACATCCCTGAGCCTTTTCTGGCGGAGAATATTGTCTCTGTGACGGTAAGGAACGAGAGTCCTCTTTTTCCCCTCCCTTTTCATTGGAGGACTGCTCAAACCCATTCTTTTCCCTTGATAGGCTTCGGAGGATGCTCAGGAAGCACATTTAGGAGACGCAGAGAAAGCAAAAGAGAAGGAGGAGATGAATGACGGATGCTCTGTGAACTCCAGGGTAAGAAAAGGGCCAAAGTGGGGTAGCGGTCTCCCTTCTCCCCTTTCTTAGAGGGGCCTCCCTTCCTCCCTTTCATAGGCTTTGAGGAGCCACTCTCCCTTTATTTACAGGATTCAGACAGCAATCCCTCTCCAACGGAGGATGAAGATCATCCTGGGCCCAGTTCAGGCAGGTAAGTCCTTCTCACCTTGGGTCTTGGCTGCAGACCGAATGAGCGGCACATGAAGATGTCCCCATAAGCGGTCTTCCAATTGCATCCACCTGGCCCCATTTCTTTCATGGTCTTTTCCTGCCCCATTTTAGAGTCCCAAATCTCCAGAGGACCTCTGCTGACTCGGAGGGCAGTCCTGAGGACTTTGACCTGGAGGATCTTGACTTTTGGGAGGTGAGGAAGGAGAGTCTCGCTGACGTTTTGTCAAGGTTTGTCACACGCAGCAAATGGCATCCCCTCATTCCCCCCGCTCTCTTTTTCCCTCCTGACAGACAGAGAAAGTCTTACACTGCCTCTGCCTGAAGTTCTCCAGTTTCTCCGCAGAAGAGAAGATGCGCACGGCAGACAGCATTGCGTGCAAGCACTTGTCTCTGATGTTGGAGCATTTCATGGGATCATCGGAAAAGTAGGCAGACTCCTCCCAGGCCTCCCTCTTTGTCCTCTCAGGGGCTGGGGGTCCGGCAAGGATGCCACGTCTCTCCTTCCTTCCTCCGCTTTCTCTAGGGCCTGTGATGCGCTGATGCACGCGGTCTTGTCATCACCCAACTGCACACTAGACACCTGTCTGAGCCGCTTCCTGCGGAAGATGAACGAAGGCAGCTGTCTGAATCAACATAGTGAGGATCTGTTTCGGGCCAAGGTAAGATGCTGACCCTCGCATGGCCATCTGCAAGCGACCGGCCCTCTTTCCTCATTGTCTCCTGCTCTGACCGAGGCTTCTCTCCTCAGATGAAGGCGGTCAAAGGGGTGAATGCCATCGTAACAGCCATCGGTGATACTAAGCATCTGAAGCCATGGCTCCCGCTCTTCTTCACCACGCTGTGCAACGTCTTGCACCGCCAGGCCCAGAAATGCCAGGAAGACGGGGATGGCAGGCAGCCCCGGATGTACATGGTCCCAGCGTAAGTTGGTGTCAAGGCAGGGCTGGGGGCAGACGATGCCAGTGGGTCTAGATGTAGGAATGCCAATCTCTGAACCAATCCTCTTTGCTTTGAACCAATCTCTCTTTGGCCTCACCCTCTCTCTTCTGCAGGGATGTAGTGGATACGCTGGGAACGCTGCTCCTGAGGCTGGACCTGGTCTATGGGGCGATGGAGGTCATGCCTTAGCCCCCTGCCTCCTCTCTTGGTGAGTTTGGCTTCTCTCCGTCTCTCTCTCTTTTTCTCTGGGGGATGGCTTTCCCTTCAAAAGGGAAGGGGCTCCAATCCAGAGCATCTCTGCTTCCCTCCGCAGGACCAAAACACCCTCCCTTCCCGCTGGGCCATGGCTCTGCCCCAAAGGACCCACATCTCCTGCTCCTGCCACCAGTGTCACCATTAGCCTTTTTAATAGCTGTTATCTTTGAACTGTTGTTGTTATTTAATTTTGTGATAATAAACCGTTATGTTAAAAAGTAACTTCTGTGTTTGTGCACTTTGCTGTGTTTTCTCTTCAAACCTTCAAACTTCCCTCTTCCTCACCTGCTTTTAATGATGCACCCGTTTCTCTTCTGCTTTCCCCTTTTGTCCTCAGCGTCCTTCCATGGCAAACCCTCTAGTTATCCCAGTTAATCCTTTTCACTTCCCACTTTCTCAATTCCTTTTAAAATGCCCCGGTTTCTCTTTCTTTTTCCTCTGTGTTGCTGAGTCCATTCCCGAATAGATTCAGCACCAGGGATCTCTCATTTCAGAAAATCCAAAATTGCTGAGCCTCATCGGGGAATAGATTCAGCACCAGGGAGAGCTCATTTCAGAAAATTCAAAGTTGCTGAGCCTGATCCCGGAATAGATTCAGCACCAGGGATCTCTCATTTCAGAAAATCCAAAGTTGCCGCGCCTGATCCCGGAATAGATTCAGCACCAGGGAGACCTCATTTCAGAAAATCCAAATTTACTGAGCTGATCCCGGAATAGATTCAGCACCAGGGAGAGCTAATTTCTGAAAATCCAAAGTTGCTGAGCCTGATCCCGGAATAGATTCAGCACCAGGGAGAGCGCATTTCAGAGTATCCAAAATTGCTGAGCCTGATCCCGGAATAGATTCAGCACCAGGGAGAGCTAATTCAGAGTATCCAAAGTTGCTGAGCCTGATCCCGGAATAGATTCAGCACCAGGGAGAGCTCATTTCAGAAAATCCAAAGTTGCTGAGCCTGATCCCGGAATAGATTCAGCACCAGGGAGACCTCATTTCAGAAAATCCAAAGTTGCTGAGCCTGATCCCGGAATAGATTCAGCACCAGGGAGAACTCATTTCAGGAAATCCAAAGTTGTCTCCACATTCAGAAGATCCCTTCCTACTATGTACTATGCTAAAACTTAATTTAATGTAAATCCTTCTGCACTTCTGTTCGGCCCCACTTGTAAGAAAGATGCAAGAAATGATGAAAAAGAGGATAAAGTAAAAAGGGAGTGTGTGGATGAGGAGCTTAAAGAAACCCAGGGCCGATTCAAGGAACCACCAGGTGCTGCAGATGAATTTGGTTTTGTTCGTATTCTGCTCTGGCGCTTTGGTCAAGCACCCTGCTTGGATCATGATGATGATGATGATGATGATGATGATGAATAGAAAGGCTGTTGAGTTGCTTGGGGAGGGAGAACTGGTTAGGAGACAGTTTTAAAGCCTGGCAGAGTTTGGGCTCAGGGTACCTCCAGGTTTACCCCCTAAACATTAGGAAGAATTTCCTGACTGTAGGAGCTTTTCCACAGTGGAAGATCAGTCAATAACTTGGACAAAGAAATACAGGGCATGCTGGTCAAATTTCGAGGTGACACCAAATTAGGAGGCGTAGCTAGCACCCCAGAGGACAGGAACAACATTCAAAATGACCTGAATACATTTGAAAGCAGGGCCAAAGCTAACAAAGTGTATTTCAGCGCAGAGAAATGTAAGGTGCAGCACTTAGGGCTATATATGTGTGTATATATATATATATATATATATATGATGAAATGCATAGATATAGGATGGGGGACACCTTGCTGAATGAAACTACATGTGAAAGGGATCTAGGAGTCCAAGTAGACCACAAATTGAACATGAGTCAACACTGCAACAGTGTGATGCGGCAGCTAAAAAGGCCAATGCGATTTTAAGTTGCATCAACAGAAGTTCTGGGAGATCCCTTGCAAAGGGAAGCCTGCTGATTCTCTGTGTCCATTTGGATTGGGTGAGAGCTTAAAATTTAAAAGGGGGCCATTTGCTTTGGCTCACTAGGAGGAGGAAGTAGAAAACCTCATTCTATACAACTGCTTGCAGAGGCGTGGGCTGATTTTTTCTTTCTAATTCATTTACATTTTTTGAGTAGTGAAGGAGGGGTGTGAATACAGAGGTGAAGGTAACCTAGACCAGTGTTAGAAGGCAACTTATTCAATTTAAACATTTGTCTGTTCACTTTCCGCTTCAGGGGTTGTGGATATTCAGAGGAAGTGCCTCTGGAAGGAGCTAGCAGCCAGGAGCTCTCTAGAGAACTATAGGCCCAGTTGACTGAGCTCACTAAGAGCCACACAGGGACTCTTTACACTGGTGTTTAACAGGAGAAGCCCACAGTCTTCTTTCAGTGCCTCCTTAAGACTTCTCACTATGGACACTGAGGGACCTACTGCAGTCACCTTCAACACTTGTGGGATGTTTGTCTTCTTGCCTACAGATGTGGGATACTTCACCTGCACCAAGTGCAAGTTAGTAGCCCTCTTAGAAGAGAGAATTCAGCAGTTGGAGGCCCAGATATCTGCACTTCAGCATCTTAGGGAGCAGGAGGTTCTCCTGAACAGAAAGGACCAGACTGTTTTGGACAGGAAACACTCAGAGAAAGTTGCTGGGGAAGAAGAGATCACTCCACACACAAAAGAAGTAGATGGTTGGAGGAATGTCACACACAGAAGTAGGGAAACCACGGTTCATTCTGTGAGCTTGCAGCTACAGAATCGCTTTGAATCTCTCTCTGTTATCAGAGATGATGAGGAAAAGCATCAGGGACAGGCATCAGGGACAGAGCAGGGGAGCCTAAGAATAGCACCAAAGGGAACAGACACTGCTAAGCCTCGGAGGAGACGTGTGGTGGTGGTGGGGGACTCCTTGCTGAGGGGTACAGAAGCAGTGGTTTGTGGGCCTGACAAGATGTCTCGGGAGGTGTGTTGTCTCCCTGGGGCAAAGATCCGTGACGTGACGGAGAGGCTGACAAGACTTGTCAAGCCTACTGACTGTTATCCCTTTCTTTTAGTCCATGTGGGAACCAATGATACTGCAAGGCACAGCCTTCAGAATATCAAAAGGGATTATGAGGCTCTGGGTAGGAAGCTGAAAGAGATGGATGCACAGCTTGTCATCTCATCTCTTCTCCCAGTTGAAGGATATGGTCCAGGAAGGGAGAGGAAAATAGCAGAGGTGAATAACTGGCTCCGTAGATGGTGCCGCCAAGAACAGTTTGGATTCTTGGATCATGGGCTGCGGTTCCATGAGGAGGGACTTCTGGCAAAGATGGGCTGCATCTCATGCCACTTGGCAAAAACCTTTTTGCCAGTAGTCTCAAAAATCTGATCAGGAGGGCTTTAAACTGAGTTATGTGGGGGAGGAAGACATTATTCTGGAAGGCAAAAGGGCTGGAGAAAATAGTCAAATTTACATAGAGGGAAGAAGGCAAACAGTGCAAGGACCCAACAGTGGGAAGCAAAAAAATGTGCACAGGCAGCAAGTAAAGGGAACACATGTTCTTAGATGTCTCTACACTAATGCACAGAGTATAGGAAATAAACAGGATGAACTGGAACTCCTAGCACAACAAAGCAAATATGATATAATAGGCATCACTGAAACCTGGTGGGATGAGTCTCACGATTGGAATGTAGAAATAGAGGGATATAACCTTTTTAAGAGAAACAGGCCAAACAGGAGAGGAGGAGGAATAGCATTATATGTCAGGGACATTTACACCAGAGAAGAAATCCAGGACATCAGTACTGGAAGCCAGGGGGAGAGCATCTGGATAAAAATTAAAGGAGAGGGAAGCAACAGGGATGTTACTGTGGGAGTCTACTACAGATCCCAAGTCAGACGGAGGAATTGGACGATGCCTTTCTAGAACAGATGACCACACAATCAGGAAGGAGAGATGTAGTAGTGATGGGGGACTTCAACTATCCTGATATTTGCTGGAGGTCAAACTCAGCCAAATCCTCAGGGTCTAGCACATTCCTTACTTGCCTGGAAGACACTTTCATTGTCCAAAAAGTGGAAGAGGCAACAAGGGGATCAGCTATTTTAGATCTGATCTTAACCAACAGGGATGACCTAGTCAATGGGGTGCAAGTGGTTGGATCCTTAGGTGGAAGTGACCATGTTCTCCGGGAGTTTCTTATACAGAGGAAAGGGGAAGCCAGGCATAGTCAGACACGCATTCTAGACTTTAGGAGAGCTGACTTCAATAAACTTAGAGAAATACTGGGGGTGATCCCATGGTCAGGAAAACTAAAAGAGAAGGGAGTTCAAGACGGATGGGAGTATCTCAAAAGGGAGACACTGAAGGCACAATTTCAAACAGTTCCAATGACGAAGAAAAATGGAAGATATCTTATGAAGCCAGGATGGATGACTAAGGAACTTTCAACTGAGATAAGCCTTAAACAGGACATGTATAAGAAATGGAAAAATGGGGAAATGACCAAAGAGGAATTCAAACAGATAGCAAGTACTTGTAGGGGTAAAGTCAGAAAAGCTAAAGCGCAGAATGAACTCAGGCTGGCTAGAGAGGTTAAGAACAATAAAAAGGGCTTTTTTTGGTATGTCCAAAGCAAAAGGAAGAAGAAGGAAAGGGTAGGGCCACTGCGTGCAGAAGATGGCAAAATGCTAACAGGGGTCAGAGAAAAGGCAGAATTACTCAATACCTTCTTTGCTTCAGTCTTCTCAGAAAAGGCAAAGGGTGCTCAACCTAAGGATAATGGAGACAGAATAGAGGAAATTCAGCACAGAATAAGTAAAGAGACAGTACAGGAAGACATGGTTAATCTAAATGAATACAAGTCTCCAGGACCAGATGAACTACATCCAAGGATATTAAAAGAACTGGCAAATGTGATATCGGAGCCATTGGCAATAATCTTTGAGAAATCCTGGAGAACAGGAGAAGTCCCAGCAGACTGGAGGAGGGCAAACGTTGTCCCCATTTTCAAAAAGGGGAAAAAAGAGGATCCCAACAATTATCGTCCAGTTAGTCTGACATCAATTCCAGGAAAGATTCTGGAGCAGATCATTAAACAGAGAGTCTGTGAACATTTAGAGGCCAATGCCATAATCACAAAAAGCCAACATGGGTTTCAGAGAAACAAGTCTTGCCAGACAAATCTGATCTCTTTTTTTGATAAAATTACCAGTTTGGTAGATGAAGGGAATGCTGTGGATATTGTATATCTTGATTTCAGTAAGGCCTTTGACAAGGTTCCCCATGACATTCTTGCAAACAAGCTTGCAAAATGTGGGTAGACAAGGTAATTGTTACATGGATTTGTAATTGGTTGACTGGCCGAACTCAAACGGTGCTCAATAATGGCTCCTTTTCAACCTGGAGAGAAGTGACCAGTGGGGTCCCACAGGGCTCTGTCCTGGGCCCAGTCCTATTCAACATCTTTATTAATGACTTGGATGACAGAATTGGGGGCATACTTATCAAATTTGCAGATGACACTAAGCTAGGAGGAGTAGCCAATACTCCAGAAGACAGGGTCAAAATTCAAAATGACCTGAATAGACTAGAAAGCTGGGCCAACACTAACAAAATTAAATTCAATGCGGAGAAATGTAAGGTCCTACATGTAGGGCAGAAAAATGAAATGTACAGATATAGGATGGGGGACATCTGGCTGAATGAAACTATGTGTGAAAAGGATCTAGGAGTCCAAGTAGACCATAAGTTGAACATGAGTCCACAGTGCGATGTGGCAGCTAAAAAGGCCAATGCAATTTTAGGCTGCATCAATAGAAGTATAGCGTCTAGATCAAGATCAAGTAATAGTGCCACTCTATTCTGCTTTGGTCAGGCCCCACCTGGAATACTGTGTCCAGTTCTGGGGCCCATAATTCAAAAAGGATGCGGAGAAACTGGAGCGGGTCCAAAGGAGGGCAACTAAGATGGTGAAGAGTCTGGAAAGCATGCCCTATGAGGAACGACTTAGGGAATTGGGGATGTTTAGCCTGGAGAAGAGGAGGTTAAGAGGTGATATGATAGCCCTGTTCAAATATTTGAAGGGATGTCATATTGAGGAGGGAACAGGCTTGTTTTCTGCTGCTGCAGAGACTAGAACGCGGAACAATGGATGCAAGCTGCAGGAAAAGAGATTCCACCTCAACATTAGGAAGAACTTCCTGACAGTAAGGGCTGTTCGACAGTGGAACACTCTCCCTCGGAGAGTTAGTCTCCTTCCTTGGAGGTCTTTAAGCAGAGGCTGGATGGCCATCTGTCAGGGATGCTTTTACTGGGACTTCCTGCATGGCAGAAGGGGGTTGGACTGGATGGCCCTTGTGGTCTCTTCCAACCCTATGACTCTATAGAGTTTATCACACAGGAGGAATTTCTCCCAATTTTGAATGGAGCCAATTCCAATTCTAATTGCATTCAGAATGCATTCAGAATGACTTCCCAGTACCTGAAAATGACCTCCCATTGCCAGAAATTGCATGAGATGCTTTAATTCGTAAAACAATAACGTAAAACCCATGATTGCATTCGGATTGCCATTGGATTATACTTCCAATTTCCGATTTCTGATAAGGTCCTATGATTGTATGACGTTGCTGCTTCCACAGTGGCGCATGGTGGACTCTCCACTGCGGAGAGACGGCTCTTTGGATCTCTTCTTTCCAAACTTCAAAAAGATTCTTGTCTTCTCTCTTTTGAGTCTGTGCTTTTAATGCTTGTCTTATCCCAAGTTTGCTTCTGATTTTACTTTGTGTAGTTTCTTTAGCCCCCTTTTAAAAAATAAAATATAATAAATAAATCACATTTTTACATTGTCGTGTCTTGTTCATAATTCCACATGAGCTTCTTGTGGAGTCAAACAGCAGTGCCAAAGTATTTATATTGAAGTAGTTTTAAACTTATACAGTAAGAAGAAGGTTATAAATGTGTGGACCTGTCAGGACAGGGGTCCAGAATCCCAGACAATCAACCAGTCAGCTTCATGTAGAATAAACAGAGCTTTATTATGGATGCTCCAGGATCAGCAATACCACACCATCCAGCTTCTTAGCTGAAACTGACCAGTTCCCGCCCCAACACATCCAAATAGCCCCAGCAGTCCTACTCCTCCCCCCACTGCCAACTAACACATTCCACCTCTTTCCCATCACTTTCTGTTTCCCCCATCACTCCCTCCTTGCCAGCTCCCATCCCACCAGACGCTGGTGCTGTTAGATTCCAAGCCTCTGAGCCGAGCGGTTACAAGGTCGACTGATAACAGCCACCTGGCATAGTTATACACTCTTCTACACTCTAATACCTATCCTCCCCATAAACTCCATTAACTATATATCTGATAGAAGACTATAGGGATTCTAACAGCACCCCACCATTAAAAGATGTGTTTGAGGAGACGAGGAACCTCTTTCATCGGCTCTTGTCTGGTGGCCGGCTTCACGGGCCACCTCTGCCAACTTGAAGGACTGGCATTGGACACACAGTCTTATTTGAATGCACTGCAGACCCATGAAGAGTGTCCCATCAAGATTGCTAGCCTTGATCCTGGGTTCCCTTAACATATCCAAAGACCTTATCAGACAGGAGGAATTTCTCTTTATTGCGAATGGAGCCAATTCGAAATCATGTGAATTCGCTAGTTTAGTGAATTTACGTTAACTCCTATTGCGTTTGGAATGCGTTCAGAATGACTTCCCATTACCCGAAAATGACCCCCCCATTGCCCAAAATTGCATGAGATGCTTTAATTCGCAATAACATAAAACCTATGATTGCATTCGGAATAACTTCCCTTTTGCCCGAAATTGCGTGAGATGATTTAATTCGCAATAACGTAAAACCCATGATTACTTTCGGAATAACTTCCCTTTTGCCCGAATTTACGTGAGATACACTCATACGCAATAACGTGAAACCCCAAGATTGCGTTCGGATTGCCATCAGATTTCCGACGTCTGATAAGGTCTGTAGATGAACATATCTGGGTGTCATCAGTGTACTGGTAACATCCCGCCCCATGTCTCCGGATGATCTTGGCCGAGCAGCCTTGTGAAAATGTTAAAAAGCATGTTACATAGTATGGCGCTCTGAGGGATGCCAGATCTTAACTCTCTTTCAGAAGAGAGACTGTCTCCCAGCATCAGCATCTAGAACCTGCCTGAGGGAAAGGACCAGAACCACTGCAATGCAATGCAGCGTGAGGCTGAGAGTGTGTGATTTGCCCAAAGATACCCAGTGGGTCTCCATGGCTGAGTGGAGATTCGAATCCTGGTCTCCAGTCATAGTGCAATCCTCAAACCATGCTACTCTGGCTCCTAGCCTTTGTGAACAGAGCAGAATAAAGGCAATAAAATACAATAAATCTTCCCTTGTTCGCTTCCATTTTGCTCCCTTCCTTCTCTTGCCTATCTAAAATATGAGATGGCAAATTCTTTTAAAGCACAGACTTCTTTTCTGTACTGCACCAACTCCAATGACAGCATTTGAAAACTACAGCAAAGGCAATGCCAGTTGGGCAGTACATACAATTTTAATTCATGAATTACTTGCAAGGACTTTGATTAATTTATTAAAACATTGGGTTTTCCCTTTCAGATGAGATCTGCAGAAATGAGAAATTCTGCAGCAGCAACCACAAATGAACCGCATGTAACAGGATGCAACCCATCAGTGTGTCAGAGTCTGCATCCGCACTGCAGATATAATATGGTTTGACACCACTTTAACTGCCATGGCTCAATGTTATGGCATTCTGGGAAGTGTAGTTTGTTGGATCATTTCTGCAGTGCGGATGCAGCCAGAGAAAGGGTGGCATACCTGGACCTTGGCATGCCCTGAGCAGAAGGAGGAGTGGAATAAGGATCAAACTGGCATTGAGGTTTCCTAGCCTGATTTGAAACATTGCCTTGTCTCCTGGTGGTGATAAGTACCCCATCCATATTCCAAATTTCTCAACAAATGCATTATTGTAGCAGGGATGGGAAACAAAAACTGGGGGTTTTCAAGGTATTAAGTCAGCATGGCATAGTGGTTTGAGTGTTGGAATAGGACTCTGGTGACCAGGGTTCAAATCCCCACTCGGACATAAATCCCATTGGGTGTCCTTGGGGAAGTCACACTCTCTCAGCCTCAGAGGATGGCAATGAACAAATCTTATAAAGAAAACCCCAGGAACGTATTGTCTCCTCTGAACAAATCTTGCCACAAAAAACATGATAGATTCCTTTCAGGAGCACCATATGATAGAAACGACTTGAAGGAACATATCTTGGCAATTGTTGAGAGGCTTGAGGCCTTCCAAATATTGGTGGACTACAGTTCCCATCAGGACACCTAACCAGCAGAGCCAGTGATGCGGCGTGATGGGAGCTGCAGTCAAGCAATACCCTGAATTGATATGGGCTTCTTGTGGGATCCCCATTAGTTATTTTCAGTGGGAAAACTGTGTCCCTTCTGAAACCTCTGGAAGTGGGACCTGCCATTTTGGAGGCAGAGGATCAAGGCCCAGGAAAGTACATGGCAACCCTCTGCCCACTTGGGCAGTTTCCAAGAAGATTCCAGAGTTGTTTTTCTTCAGAAAAGTTCTATCTTTGGCCTGGAATGCAGAGTCCATTCTGGAAGCCAACCGTTGGTGGTTGTTGACCAACTCCTTCCAGCCGGTGGTCAGACTCCTTGGTCTGGCATCTGCTGGCAGGGTCTTTAGTTTGGCGTCTGTTGGCAGGTTCCTGGGTTTGGTGTCTGTTCGCAGGTTCCTTGCTTTGGCGTCTATTGGCAGGTTGATTGGTTTGGCGTCTATTGGCAGGTTCATTGGTTTGGCGTCTATTGGCAGGTTCATTGGTTTGGCGTCTACTGAAGACCTCCGTTGACCATGTCTTCGGCAAAGGGCTTCTTCAAAGTGAGCGAAGAGAAGGGGTCAAGCGAGTGGGGGCCAGTTTGGGCTTTGCTGGGTCTGGCCACCCGTCCTTCTCTCGCTCTCATTCCTCTCTTTCCTTTGCTTGCAGGGGCTCCAAAAGGGACTTCAGAAACCTCTCCAGGTGCTGAAGAAACCTTTCCAGGTGCTGAAGAAACCCTTTCAGAGGCGTTTCTCCAATCGCGTACACCCCAGGGAGGAGGCCGAGTATCCGGGGTAAGTCCCCTTTTCCTTTCTCCTTCCTTCCTTCCTTCCCTCCCTCACTAACAGGACATAACATCCATCCCGCTTGCTAGGCTCCAGCCATCCCGGGTCTCCTTGGACCAAGATTAATAAGAATAATGATATGGGTTTCTCCCTCCGGGCCGGATGGTGTCAGATGCCACGGAGGGAGGGCTCCTCTTCTTCTTCAGGCAAGGCCTGAGATCAGGAGGTGGCAGAAGGCCTGAGGGCTAAGGGCCACAAAGTCACTTGGGAGGAGTCCCGTAATAGGGAATCATCTCCTTTTCTGTCCGTATTTCAGTTTCCCAGAAGTCCAGATCACCTATGAGGAGGAGGAGGAGGGCACCTCTGAGATGCATGCAGCGGAGAGCCTTCTCTCTTTGAGGGTAAGGAGAGTCCTCTTTTTCCCCCTTTTCATTGGAGGACTGCCCAAACCCAGTCTTCATTTCCCTTGGCAGCATCCGGAGGAAGTTCAGGGAGCATCATTAGGAGCCACAGAGAACGGAAAAGATGGGGAGAAGATGTACAAGGAAGGCTCTGTGAACTCATTGGTAACAAAAGGGCGAAAGTGGAGGGTCTCTATATTCACTTCTCTCCCATCTCCATTTCTTTATAGGATGCAGACAACAACATCGATCCCGGGGAGGCTGGATTGAATCCGGTGCACAGATCAGACAGGTAAGTCCTTTGCTCCTTGGCTCCTGGCTGAGGACCAAATGAATGGCACATGGAGAGGTCCCCTCAAGCGGCCTTTCCCATTGGTTTCTTGTTTTTTTGCCCCCTTCTTTCCTTCCTTCCTTCGCAGTGGGAATAATAATAATAATAATAATAATAATAATAATATCCTTTTCTTTCCCTCCTATTGCAGTTTGGAGGCCATCCCTGATCTGTTTCCAGTGGAGAGCCTTACCTCTTTCTTCGTAAGGAAACAGAATCTTACCCCGTCCCTTTCCCCCCCTTTTCATTGGAGGCTTTTAGGATCAGGGCCACTTCGTACCCCACGTTCTCTGTTTCACTTCTCTCCCGCCTCCATTTATTGATAGGATGCAGACAAGAAGAACTTTTCCACAGAGGCTGACTTCAATCCTGGGCACAGTTCCGAGAGGTGAGGCACTGTTTCCCATCCTTTCCTTCCTTTTTTCTTTCTTCCCTTTCCTTCCCTCCTTCCTTCCTTCCTTCTTTCTCTCCTCCCTTCCTTCCCTCTTTCTTCCTGCTGGGACTTTGGGGAGGCAGCACAAAGTCTGGGAAGCGGGGCATTCTCCTTGCTTGCTGCTGGCTCCTCTCATTTCCTCTGGGAGACTAGAGCCAGGCCCAGGGACGCAGCCAGGATTTGGGTCTCCGTGGGCCGCGTGGGGTAGTTCTGGAACCAAACCATAGCAGATACCAAGGGCCCACTGGAATAGGAATTCATACTACTACTACTAATAGTAGTAGTCTCTCCCTCCTGTCCATCTGCCTTAGTCCTGACCCCAGAGGGAGAGACGATCCACCGGACCTCACCCCCTTTCCTATCACCTTCCCCTTTTCCTTTTGTGTTGTCTCTTTTAGACTGTAAGCCTGAGGGCAGGGACCTGTCTAATTTAAGATTGTATGTACAGCACTGTGTAAATTTACAGCGCTATATAAATCAAGGTTAATAATATCCCTTTCTTGTCCCTCTTTCAGTTTCCCAGAGGAGGACATCCCTGAGCCTTTTCTGGCGGAGAATATTGTCTCTGTGACGGTAAGGAACGAGAGTCCTCTTTTTCCCCTCCCTTTTCATTGGAGGACTGCTCAAACCCATTCTTTTCCCTTGATAGGCTTCGGAGGATGCTCAGGAAGCACATTTAGGAGACGCAGAGAAAGCAAAAGAGAAGGAGGAGACGAATGACGGATGCTCTGTGAACTCCAGGGTAAGAAAAGGGCCAAAGTGGGGTAGCGGTCTCCCTTCTCCCCTTTCTTAGAGGGGCCTCCCTTCCTCCCTTTCTTAGGCTTTGAGGAGCCACTCTCCCTTTATTTACAGGATTCAGACAGCAATCCCTCTCCAACGGAGGATGAAGATCATCCTGGGCCCAGTTCAGGCAGGTAAGTCTTTCTCACTTTGGATCTCAGCTGCAGACCGAATGAGCGGCACATGAAGATGTCCCCATAAGCGGTCTTCCAATTGCATCCACCTGGCCCCATTTCTTTCATGGTCTTTTCCTGCCCCATTTTAGAGTCCCAAATCTCCAGAGGACCTCTGCTGACTCGGAGGGCCGTCCTGAGGACTTTGACCTGGAGGATCTTGACTTTTGGGAGGTGAGGAAGGAGAGTCTCGCTGACGTTTTGTCAAGGTTTGTCACACGCAGCAAATGGCATCCCCTCATTCCCCCCGCTCTCTTTTTCCCTCCTGACAGACAGAGAAAGTCTTACACTGCCTCTGCCTGAAGTTCTCCAGTTTCTCCGCAGAAGAGAAGATGCGCACGGCAGACAGCATTGCGTGCAAGCACTTGTCTCTGATGTTGGAGCATTTCATGGGATCATCGGAAAAGTAGGCAGATTCCTCCCAGGCCTCCCTCTTTGTCCTCTCAGGGGCTTTGGGTCCGGCAAGGATGCTACGTCTCTCCTTCCTTCCTCCGCTTTCTCTAGGGCCTGTGATGCGCTTATGCACGCGGTCTTGTCATCACCCAACTGCACACTAGACACCTGTCTGAGCCGCTTCCTGCGGAAGATGAACGAAGGCAGCTGTCTGAATCAACATAGTGAGGATCTCTTTCTGGCCAAGGTAAGATGCTGACCCTCGCATGACCATCTCCAAGCAACCGGCCCTCGTTCCTCATTGTCTACTGCTCTGACCGAGTCTTCTCTCCTCAGAAGAAGGTGGTCAAAGGGGTGAATGCCATTATAACAGCCATCGGTGATACTAAGCACTGAAGTCATGGCTCCCGCTCCTCTTCACAACGCTGTGCAACGTCTTGCACCGCCAGGCCCAGAAATGCACGGAAGACGGGGATGGCAGGCAGCCCCGGATGTACATGGTCCCAGCGTAAGTTGGTGCCAAGGCAGGGCTGGAGGCAGATGATGCCAGTGGGTCTAGATGTAGGAATGCCAATCTCTGAACCAATCCTCTTTGGTTTGAACCAATCTCTCTTTGGCCTCACCCTCTCTCTTCTGCAGGGATGTAGTGGATACGCTGGGAACGCTGCTCCTGAGGCTGGACCTGGTCTATGGGGCGATGGAGGTCATGCCTTAGCCCCCTGCCTCCTCTCTTGGTGAGTTTGGCTTCTCTACGTCTCTCTCTCTTTTTCTCTGGGGGATGGCTTTCCCTTCAAAAGGGAAGGGGCTCCAATCCAAAGCATCTCTGCTTCCCTCCGCAGGACCAAAAGACCCTCCCTTCCCTCTGGGCCATGGCTCTGCCCCAAAGGACCCCCATCTCCTGCTCCTGCCACCAGAAGACCCGGCTTAGGACTCTCGGCTGCCTCTGCAACAAGAGAAGGAGGCCACCGCCACGCCTTTCCACGCTGCCACTCTTGCCACGCGGACGTTGGGTCCGGACCTTTCCCCATTTGGGGCGGGACAATCCCACCGGTTCCACCCAGGGTTCAAAAGTCCCATCCAGGTCAAGCTGCCTGTCCCGGGTTCCAGTGACGGGATGAAGCTCTGCAACAGCAGGGAAGACGAAGTGAGCGCCAGCACCCAAAGGCCACGTCAGGATCCAGCTCTGGGGCTTCAACTCCCGGAGTCCAGCCGGGTGCTTTGAACGCTGTCTGGATAGAAATCCCCACTCAGCCAAGGAAGACAGGAGGAGGAAGGAAGGAAGGGACTAGAACTACATCTCCCAGCAGTTCTGACCCACCATGCCCTTCCATTATGCCACTGCTGGTCAGTCGGCCTGGGCTCCCCTAAGCGCCTGCTCCCTCCCCTCCCCTCCCTTCCCTTCCCTTCTCTTCCCGTTCCCTCTTCCCCCTTCCTTCCCTTTCCGTCTTCCCCTTCCTTCCCTTTCCTTCCCTTTCCCTCTTTCCCCTTCCTTCTCTTCCATTTTCCTCTTCCCCCTTCCTTCCCTTCCCTTCCCTTCCTTGTTGTCTTTCCTTCCCTTTTCCTTTCCTTCACTCCTTTCTCCCTCACTCTTTCTTTCCCTTCTCCCTTTCTTTCTCCTTCCTTCCTTCCTTCCTTCCCTCCCTCCCTCTTTCCTTCCCCTTTTTTCATTCTTTCCTTCTCTCCTTCCTCCTTTCCTCTTCCTTCCTTCCTGTCCCCTTTCATCTCTTCTTTCCTTCCTCCATCCTTCCTCTCTTCTTTCTTTGGTTCCTTCCCTCTTTCTTTCTTTCCTTCCCTCTGTCCCTTCCTTCCTTCCTTCTTTCTTTCCTCTTTCCCCCATCCTTGCTTTCCCTCTCCCTCTCCTTCCCTCCTTCCATCCATCATCCCTCTCGTCTTTCCTTCCCTTTTTCTTTCCTTCACTCCTTTCTTCCTTCCTCTCTTTCTTTCCCTTCTCCTTTCCTTTCCACTTCCTTCCTTCCTTCCTTCCTTCCTTCCTTCCGTTCCTCTTTCCTTCTTTACTACCTCTTTCTTTCTTTGTTTCTTTTAATTATTTATTTTAAAAAACCCCATACATTGGATAGTATCCATACATACATTAAGACAAAACAAATTCAGACAACCCTTTACCACAAATTAAACACAAAAAGCTCAAGAAATAAACTCACTATAAGCAAGTAAGCTTAAATACCTCCCTGGATATTTTCCAGACCCAAATCCTTCCGTGCTTATTTAGGACCCTACAATGTGACCCCAAAGAAAGAGAAAATATCTATACCTTCAGTTCTAAAGCAGTAATACGTTATGCAAAAAAATGTCTTGGGAGGCAATCCAAAAATGTGCCTCAATTATCTAATTATTATTCTCCCTAAATGTAACTGTTACCTCAATTCACTATTAGAAAACCTTATTGGAATATTAGTTAAATATTATTCAATCTTCTTTTTTCTCTATATGGTCTTGCATTTTCCCAGTCTTCTTATCTTTCATCAAAGCTGTGAGGCTGTCCTTTTCCATAGCTTCCTATGGTTTCATCTCTTGGTATGTTAGATTTCCCCCCATAGTTTCATATAGTTTCATCAGCCAGTCATCTTCTGTTGGTTTGTTAGATTTCCCTCCATAGTTTTGCAAAGATTATTCTGGCTGAGGTGACCATAGAAAGCAAGACTTGCCCGTGTTTTGTTTCAAATTCGTTCTATTGGATGTCATTTTTTTTTTTTTTAAAATTGGATCAAAAGGGATTTCTATCTATAAAATCACAATCATAGGAGAGTTAATTATCTTCCAGTCTTTCTTAGCTTCAGGGCACCTCCAGCGCATAGGAATCAAATGAGCATCTGGTTCGTGGCCCTGCCAACCGTCGGCTGCACCCGTTTTATAGATCAGATGAAGCTGATTGGCAGACATGGGCCAATGATGTACCATTTGGGAAAGTTTTCCTTATAACTTTGTCACAGAGTAGATTTGTTAGAATCAATCAAAGTTTTCTCCCATTTATCTAGCCCTATTGTAATGCCCAATTCCTGAGACCATTTTACCATCGTACGTTTATTTCTTGTTCCGATTCTCTTCTAGTAAGAATTTTTCTGGTTCCTTCCCTCTTTCTTTCTTTCCTTCCATCTGTCCTTCCTTCCTTCCTCTCCTCTTTCCTCTCTTCTTTCCTTTTCCTTCCTTCCTTCCTTCCTTCCTTCCTTTCCCTTCCCTGTTCCCTGTTCCCCATTCCCTCTTCCCTCTTCCCTCTTCCCTTTCCCTCTTCCCTTTTCCTTTCCCCCTTCCTCTTCCCCCTTTCCCTCCATCCCAATGAAAGCCAGTCCCATGAAAGGGGAGGGCACCCAGTGCAATCCAGCCCCATGGGAGCCAGAGGCGGATGGAGGAGGGGGGTCCCTGCCCCTCTGCTGCTGCCGGAGACTGGCATGGCCCTGCGGCTGCCATCCTCCTCTTTGCCCAGGCAGCTCCAGTCTCAGGGACAAATGGCCTTCCCCTTCCTTCCCTCCTTCCTTCCCCCCTTCTTTCCCTCCTTCCTTCCTTCCTTCCTTCCTTCCCTCCCTTCCTCCCTCCTTCCTTCCTTCCCTCCTTCCTTCCCTCCTTCCTTCCCTCCTTCCTTCCTTCCGGCCATCCGCAAAGAATGGAAGGAGCCAGCTTCCAACAGTGTGGAGCCCAGCAGAGAGTCCCATGAAAGGGGGAGGAGGTAACCAAAAAGCCTGGGGAACAAAAGTCCTACTGTTGTTATCATTTTTCAGATTAGTAAAAATTATTAAAATTATTACTGTCACCATTAGCCTTTTTTTATAGCTGTTATCTCTGAACTGTTGTTATTTAATTTTGTGATAATAAACCGTTATGTTAAAAATAAACTTGTGTGTTTGTGCACTTTGCTGTGTTTTTTCTTCAAATCTTCCAACTTCCCTCTTCCTCACCTGCTTTTAATGATGCACCCGTTTCTCTTCTGCTTTCCCCTTTTGTCCTCATTGCCCTTCCATGGCAAACCCTCTAGTTATCCCAGTTAATCCTTTTCCCTTCCCGCTTTCTCAATTCCTTTTAAAATGCCCAACTTTTTCTTTGCTGAGCCTTATCCCCGAATAGATTCAGCACCAGGGATCTCTCATTTTAGAAAATCCAAAGTTTTTGAGCCTGATCCCCGAATAGATTCAGCACCAGTGAGAGCTCATTTCAGAAAATCCAAAATGCTGAGCCTGATCCCTGAATAGATTCAGCACCAGGGAGATCTCATTTCAGAAAATCCAAAGTTTTTGAGCCTGATCCCCAAATAGATTCAGCACCAGGGAGATCTCATTTCAGAAAATCCAAAGTCGCTGAGCCTAATCCCGGAATAGATTCACCACCAGGGATCTCTCATTTCAGAAAATCCAAAGTTGCGGAGCCTGATCCCGGAATAGATTCAGCACCAGGGATCTCTCATTTTAGACTAAACAATGTTGCTGAGCCTGATCCCGGAACAGATTCAGCACCAGGGAGAGCTCATTTCAGAAAATCCAAAGTTGCTGAGCCTGATCCCGGAATAGATTCAGCACCAGGGATCTCTCATTTTAGACTAACCAATGTTGCTGAGCCTGATCCCGGAACAGATTCAGCACCGGGAAGATCTCATTTCAGACAATCCAAAGTTACTGAGCCTGATCCCTGAATAGATTCAGCACAAGAAGATCTCATTTCAGACAATCCAAAGTTGCTGAGCCTGATCCCGGAATAGATTCAGCACCAGGGATCTCTCATTTCAGAAAATCCAAAGTCGCTGAGCCTGATCCCGGAATAGATTCAGTACCAGGAAGATCTCATTTCAGAAAATCCAAAGTTGCCGCGCCTGATCCCGGAATAGATTCAGCACCAGGGAGACCTCATTTCAAAAAATCCAAAGTTGCTGAGCCTGATCCCGGAATAGATTCAGTACCAGGGAGAGCTCATTTCAGAGTATCCAAAGTTGCTGAGCCTGATCCCGGAATAGATTCAGCACCAGGGAGAGAGCATTTCAGAGTATCTAAAGTTGCTCAGCCTGATCCCGGAATAGATTCAGCACCAGGGAGAGCCCATTTCAGAGTATCCAAAGTTGCTCAGCCTTATCCCGGAATAGATTCAGCACCAGGGAGAGCCCATTTCAGAGTATCTAAAGTTGCTCAGCCTGATCCCGGAATAGATTCAGCACCAGGGAGACCTCATTTCAGAAAATCCAAAGTTGCAGAGCCTGATCCCTGAATAGATTCAGCACCAGGGATCTCTCATTTCAGAAAATCCAAAGTTGCTGAGCCTGATCCCTGAATAGATTCAGCACCAGGGAGAGCTCATTTCAGAAAATCCGAACCACCGAGTGGTCCTCCTCCGTTCTCGGGTCCGCATCGGAGCCACAGGTTGTCCAAACCACTGTCCTCCGCTCACCAGAGTCTGTAGCACTGGGGGTCTCGTGGCCTTTGGTAACGCGCCTGCCCCCTCTGTCGAGGCCTTGGCCTCCTCTGCCGCCTCCGCTGTCCGAGTTGTGGAAAGCTCCTCTGAAGTCTCCTGCTCCTGCATTGCTTCAGAGAAGAGTTGATGGTTTGGAGGGTCTCAGCTAACTGTCAAAACAGGGGTCCAGAATCCAGGACAATCAACCAGTCAGCTTTATGTAGAATAAACAGAACTTTATTGATGCTCCAGGATCAGCAAAACCACACCATTCAGCTTCTTAGCTGAGACTGACCAGTCCCCGCCCAGCACCCCTATATCTTCCACAGGCTCACACCTCCCCCCTTCTCACAAAAGCCCGCGAAACCTATTCCAGTATTTTTCCATAGGTTTCGTTTTCCACCTCATCTTCCCCCTTAGCTGAACGCTTCCCACCAGAAACTTCTGCATTCCAAGCTTAGAGCTGAGCAGCACCAAGGTCAACTGATAACTCCTCCTGGCACCGTTATGCACTCCTCCTCTCTATCTAGCAGCTAACTATGTACCATCATCCCCAACTACACCTACTAACTCATATCTGGAAGAATACTACAAGGATTCTGACAGGGGCATACTTATCAAATTTGCAGATGACACGAAATTAGGAGGAGTAGCCAATACAGTCGTCCCCCGGGTTAAAAAGGTAATCCGTTCCGGGATTACCTTCGCAAGCCGGAAGCTTTCGTTTCCCGGGGGACCGCTTTTGCGAACGGACCGCGTAGCCGATTTAAAGGGGCCGCGCAGGTTTTTTTTCGTATCCCGGGGGATCTTTGGGATCCCGGGGGATACAGTAGCGGTCCCGCCAGCTTCGGATCCCGGGGTTTTCGTAACCCGGGGGATTCGTAAGCCGGGGAGACCACTGTACTCCAGAAGACAGGATTGAAATTCAGAATGACCTGAATAGACTAGAAAGCTGGGCCAACGCTAACAAAATGAAATTCAATGCGGAGAAATGTAAGGTACTGCACTTAGGGCGCAAAAATGAAATGCACAGATATAGAATGGGGGACATCTGGCTGAATGAAACTACGTGTGAAAGGGATCTAGGAGTCCAAGTAGACCATAAGCTGAACATGAGTCAACAGTGCGATATGGCAGCTAAAAAGGCCAATGCTATCTTAGGATGCATCAATAGAAGTATAGTTTCTAGATCAAGGGAAGTTATAGTGCCACTCTATTCTGCTTTGGTCAGGCCCCACCTGGAATACTGTGTCCAGTTCTGGGCACCACAATTCAAAAAGGAAGTGGAGAAACTGGAGCATGTCCAAAGGAGGGCAACTAAGATGGTGAAAGGACTGGAATCCATGCCCTATGAGGAACGCCTTAGGGAGCTGGGGATGTTTAGCCTGGAGAAGAGAAGGTTATGAGGTGATATGATAGCCCTGTTTAAATATTTGAAGGGATGTCATATTGAGGAGGGAGCAAGCTTGTTTTCTGCTGCTGCAGAGACTAGAACGCAGAACAATGGATGCAAGCTGCAGGAAAAGAGATTCCACCTCAACATTAGGAAGAACTTCCTGACAGTAAGGGCTGTTCGACAGTGGAACACACTCTTCCTCGGAGTGTAGTGGAGTCTCCTTCCTTGGAGGTCTTTAAGCAGAGGCTGGATGGCCATCTGTCGGGGATGCTTTGATGGGGAGGTCCTGCATGGCAGAAGGGGGTTGGACTGGATCAGGGCCCTTGTGGTCTCTTCCAACTCTACGATTCTATAGATTCACATGGGAGGAATTTCTCCCAATTTTGAATGGAGCCAATTCGAATTCTAATTGCATTTGGAATGCATTCAGAATGACTTCCCAGTACCTGAAAATGACCCCCCCCCCCATTGCCCAAAATTGTGTGAGATGCTTTAATTCACAATAACGTAAAACCCATGATTGCATTCGGAATGACTTCCCTTTTGCCCGAAATTGCATGAGATACTTTAATTCGCAATAACGTGAAACCCCATGATTGCATTCGGATTGACATTGGATTATACTTCCAATTTCCGATGTCTGATAAGGTCCTATGATTGTATGACGTTGCTGCTTCCACAGTGGCGCATGGTGGACTCTCCACTGCGGAGAGACGGCTCTTTGGATCTCTTCTTTCCAAACTTCAAAAAGATTCTTGTCTTCTCTCTTTTGAACCTGTGCTTTTAATGCTTGTTTCATCCCAAGTTTGCTTCTGATTTTACTTTGTGTAGTTTCTTTAGCCCCCTTTAAAAAAAAATTACATTTTTACAATGTTGTGTCTTGTTCATAATTTCACATCAGCTTCTTGTGGAGTCAAACAGCAGTGCCAAAGTATTTATACTGAAGTAGTTTTAAACTTATACAGTAAGAAGAATGTTATAAATCTGTGGACAGGTGAGCTGCGAGATAACTGTGGGTGGCAATGTCCTTTTAGTGTACCCCACCATTAAAAGATGTGTTTGAGGAGACGGGGAACCTCTTTCATCAGCTCTTGTCTGGTGCTAGGCCTGACTCCGGCTTCACGGGCCACCTCTGCCAACTTGAAGGACTGGCATTGGAAATAAAGTCTTATTTGAAAGCACTGCAGACCCATGAAGAGTGTCCCATCAAGATTGCTAGCCTTGATCCTGGGTTCCCTGAACATATCCAAAGGCTAAAGACCTTATCAGACAGGAGGAATTTCTCTTTATTGCAAATGGAGCCAATTCGAATTCACGTGAATTCGCTAGTTTAGTGAATTTACGTGAATTCCTATTGTGTTCAGAATGTGTTCAGAATGACTTCCCATTACCCGAAAATGATCTCCCATTGCCCAAAATTGCATGAGATGCTTTAATTCGCAATAACATAAAACCTATGATTGCATTCGGAATGACTTCCCTTTTGCCCGAAATTGCGTGAGATGCTTTAATTCGCAATAACGTAAAACCCATGATTGCTTTCGGAATAACTTCCCTTTTGCCCGAATTTGCGTAAGATACACGCATACGCAATAACGTGAAACCCCAAGATTGCGTTCGGATTGCCATCAGATTGTACTTCCAATTTCCGACGTCTGATAAGGTCCGTAGATGAACATATCTGGGTGTCATCAGTGTACTGGCAACATCCCGCCCCATGTCTCCGAATGATCTCGGCCCAGCGGCCTCGTGAAAATGTTAAAAAGCATGTTACATAGTATGGCGCTCTGAGGGATGCCAGATCTGAACTCTCTTTTAGAAGAGAGACTGTCTCCCAGCATCAGCATCTGGAACCTGCCTGAGGGAAAGGACCAGAACCACTGCAATGCAATGCAGCGTGAGGCTGAGAGTGTGTGATTTGCCCAAAGATACCCAGTGGGTCTCCATGGCTGAGTGGAGATTCGAATCCTGGTCTCCAGTCATAGTGCAATGCTCAAACCATGCTACTCTGGCTCCTAGCCTTTGTGAACAGAGCAGAATAAAGGCAATAAAATACAAGAAATCTTCCCTTGTTCGCTTCCATTTTGCTCCCTTCCTTCTCTTGCCTATCTAAAATGTGAGATGGCAAATTCTTTAAGGCACAGACTTCTTTTCTGTACTGCACCAACTCCAATGGCAGCATTTGAAAACTACAGCAAAGGCAATGCCAGTTGGGCAGGACATAAAATTTTAATTCACGAATTACTTGCAAGGACTTTGATTAATTTATTAAAACATTGGGTTTTCCCTTTCGGATGAGATCTGCAGAAATGAGAAATTCTGCAGCAGCAACCACAAATGAACCGCATGTAACAGAATGCAACCCATCAGTGTGTCAGAGGCTGCATCCGCACTGCAGATATACAGTAATATGGTTTGACACCACTTTAACTGCCATGGCTCAATGTTATGGCATTCTGGGAAGTGTAGTTTGTTGGATCATTTCTGCAGTGCGGATGCAGCCAGAGAAAGGGTGGCATACCTGGACCTTGGCATGCCCTGAGCAGAAGAATGAGGGGAATGCTGATGAAACTGGCATTGAAGTTTCCTAGCCTGATTTGAAACATTGCCTTGTCTCCTGGTGGTGATAAGTACCCCATCCATATTCCAAATTTCTCAACAAATGCATTATTGTAGCAGGGATGGGAAACAAAAACGGGGGGTTTTCAAGGTATTAAGTCAGCATGGCATAGTGGTTTGAGTGTTGGAATACGACTCTGGCGACCTGGGTTCAAATCCCCACTCGGACGTAAAACTCATTGGGTGTCCTTGGGGAAGTCACACTCTCTCAGCCTCAGAGGATGGCAATGAACAAATCTTATAAAGAAAACCCCAGGAACGTATTGTCTCCTCTAAACAAATCTTGCCACAAAAAACATGATAGATTCCTTTTAGGAGCCCCATATGTTAGAAACGACTTGAAGGAACATATCTTGGCAATTGTTGAGAGGCTTGAGGCTGGTGGACTACAGTTCCCATCAGGTCACCTAACCAGCAGAGCCAGTGATGCGGGGTGATGGGAGCTGCAGTCAAGCAATACTCTGAATTGATATGGGCTTCTTGTGGGATCCCCATTAGTTATTTTGAGTGGGAAAACTGTGCCCCCTCTGAAACCTCTGGAAGTGTGACCTGCCATTTTGGAGGCAGAGGATCAAGGCCCAGGAAAGTACATGGCAACCCTCTGCCCACTTGGGCAGTTTCCAAGAAGATTCCAGAGTTGTTTTTCTTCAGAAAAGTTCTATCTTTGGCCTGGAATGCAGAGTCCATTCTGGAAGCCAACCGTTGGTGGTTGTTGACCAACTCCTTCCAGCCATTGGTCAGACTCCTTGGTCTGGCATCTCCTGGCAGGGTCCTTAGTTTGGCGTCTGTTGGCAGGTTCCTTGCTTTGGCGTCTATTGGCAGGTTGATTGGTTTGGCGTCTATTGGCAGTTTCTTTGGTTTGGTGTCTACTGAAGACCTCCGTTGACCATGTCTTCGGCAAAGGGCTTCTTCAAAGTGAGCGAAGAGAAGGGGTCAAGCGAGTGGGGGCCAGTTTGGGCTTTGCTGGGTCTGGCCCCCCGTCCTTCTCTCGCTCTCATTCCTCTCTTTCCTTTGCTTGCAGGGGCTCCGAAAGGGACTTCAGAAACCTCTCCAGGTGCTGAAGAAACCTTTCCAGGTGCTGAAGAAACCCTTTCAGAGGCGTTTCTCCAATCGCGTACACCCCAGGGAGGAGGCCGAGTATCCGGGGTAAGTCCCCTTTTCCTTTCTCCTTCCTTCCTTCCTTCCCTCCCTCACTAACAGGACATAACATCCATCCCGCTTGCTAGGCTCCAGCCATCCCGGGTCTCCTTGGACCAAGATTAATAAGAATAATGATATGGGTTTCTCCCTCCGGGCCGGATGGTGTCAGATGCCACGGAGGGAGGGCTCCTCTTCTTCTTCAGGCAAGGCCTGAGATCAGGAGGGGGCAGAAGGCCTGAGGGCTAAGGGCCACAAAGGCACTTGGCAGGAGTCCCGTAATAGGGAATCATCTCCTTTTCTGTCCGTATTTCAGTTTCCCAGAAGTCCAGATCACCTATGAGGAGGAGGAGGAGGGCACCTCTGAGATGCATGCAGCGGAGAGCCTTCTCTCTTTGAGGGTAAGGAGAGTCCTCTTTTCCCCCCTTTTCATTGGAGGACTGCCCAAACCCAGTCTTCATTTCCCTTGGCAGCATCCGGAGGAAGTTCAGGGAGCATCATTAGGAGCCACAGAGAATGGAAAAGATGGGGAGAAGATGTACAAGGAAGGCTCTGTGAACTCATTGGTAACAAAAGGGCGAAAGTGGAGGGTCTCTATATTCACTTCTCTCCCACCTCCATTTCTTTATAGGATGCAGACAACAACACCGATCCCGGGGAGGCTGGATTGAATCCGGTGCACAGATCAGACAGGTAAGTCCTTTGCTCCTTGGCTCCTGGCTGAGGACCAAATGAATGGCACATGGAGAGGTCCCCTCAAGCGGCCTTTCCCATTGGTTTCTTGTGTTTTTTTCCCCTTCTTTCCTTCGTTCACAGTGGGAATAATAATAATAATAATAATAATAATAATAATAATAATATCTTTCCCCTCCTATTGCAGTTTGGAGGCCATCCCTGATCTGTTTCCAGTGGAGAGCCTTACCTCTTTCTTCGTAAGGAAACAGAATCTTACCCGGTCCCTTTCCCCCCCTTTTCATTGGAGGCTTTTAGGATCAGGGCCACTTCATACCCCACGTTCTCTGTTTCACTTCTCTCCTGCCTCCATTTATTGATAGGATGCAGACAAGAAGAACTTTCCCACAGAGGCTGAATTCAATCCTGGGCATAGTTCCGAGAGGTGAGGCCCTCTTTCCCATCCTTCCCTTCCTTTTTTCTTTCTTTCTTCCCTTTCCTTCCCTCCTTCCTTCCCTCCTTCCTTCTCTCCTCCCTTCCTTCCCTCTTTCTTCCGGCTGGGACTTTGGGGAGGCAGCACAAAGTCTGGGAAGCGGGGCATTCTCCTTGCTTGCTGCTGGCTCCTCTCATTTCCTCTGGGAGACTAGAGCCAGGCCCAGGGACGCAGCCAGGATTTGGGTCTCCGTGGGGCGCGTGGGGTAGTTCTGGAACCAAACCACAGCAGATACCAAGGGCCCACTGGAATAGGAATTCATACTACTGCTACTAATAATAATATCCCTTTCTTGTCCCTCTTTCAGTTTCCCAGAGGAGGACATCCCTGAGCCTTTTCTGGCGGAGAATATTGTTTCTGTGACGGTAAGGAACGAGAGTCCTCTTTTTCCCCTCCCTTTTCCTTGGAGGACTGCTCAAACCCATTCTTTTCCCTTGATAGGCTTTGGAGGATGCTCAGGAAGCACATTTAGGAGACGCAGAGAAAGCAAAAGAGAAGGAGGAGACGAATGACGGATGCTCTGTGAACTCCAGGGTAAGAAAAGGGCCAAAGTGGGGTAGCGGTCTCCCTTCTCCCCTTTCTTAGAGGGGCCTCCCTTCCTCCCTTTCATAGGCTTTGAGGAGCCACTCTCCCTTTATTCACAGGATTCTGGCAGCAATTCCTCTCCAACGGAGGATGAAGATCATCCTGGGCCCAGTTCAGGCAGGTAAGTCCTTCTCACCTTGGGTCTTGGCTGCAGACCGAATGAGCGGCACATGAAGATGTCCCCGTAAGCGGTCTTTCAATAGCATCCACCTGGCCCCATTTCTTTCATGGTCTTTTCCTGCCCCATTTTAGAGTCCCAAATCTCCAGAGTACCTCTGCTGACTCGGACGGCCGTCCTGAGGACTTTGACCTGGAGGATCTTGACTTTTGGGAGGTGAGGAAGGAGAGTCTCGCTGACGTTTTGTCAAGGTTTGTCCCATGCAGCAAATGGCATCCCCTCATTCCCCCCGCTCTCTTTTTCCCTCCTGACAGACAGAGAAAGTCTTACATTGCCTCTGCCTGAAGTTCTCCAGTTTCTCCGCAGAAGAGAAGATGCGCACGGCAGACAGCATTGCGTGCAAGCACTTGTCTCTGATGTTGGAGCATTTCATGGGATCATCGGAAAAGTAGGCAGATTCCTCCCAGGCCTCCCTCTTTGTCCTCTCAGAGGCTGGGGGTCCGGCAAGGATGCCATGTCTCTCCTTCCTTCCTCCGCTTTCTCTAGGGCCTGTGATGCGCTTATGCACGCGGTCTTGTCATCACCCAACTGCACACTAGACACCTGTCTGAGCCGCTTCCTGCGGAAGATGAACGAAGGCAGCTGTCTGAATCAACATAGTGAGGATCTGTTTCGGGCCAAGGTGGCCCTCGCATGGCCATCTGCAAGCGACCGGCCCTCTTTCCTCATTGTCTACTGCTCTAACTGAGGCTTCTCTCCTCAGATGAAGGCGGTCAAAGGGGTGAATGCCATCGTAACAGCCATCGGTGATACTCAGAGTCTGAAGCCATGGCTCCCGCTCTTCTTCACAACGCTGTGCAACGTCTTGCACCGCCAGGCCCAGAAATGCACGGAAGACGGGGATGGCAGGCAGCCCCGGATGTACATGGTCCCAGCGTAAGTTGGTGCCAAGGCAGGGCTGGGGGCAGACGATGCCAGTGGGTCTAGATGTAGGAATGCCAATCTCTGAACCAATCCTCTTTGCTTTGAACCAATCTCTCTTTGGCCTCACCCTCTCTCTTCTGCAGGGATGTAGTGGATACGCTGGGAACGTTGCTCCTGAGGCTGGACCTGGTCTATGGGGCGATGGAGGTCATGCCTTAGCCCCCTGCCTCCTCTCTTGGTGAGTTTGGCTTCTCTCCGTCTCTCTCTCTCTCTCTCTCTCTTTCTCTGGGGGATGGCTTTCCCTTCAAAAGGGAAGGGGCTCCAATCCAAAGCATCTCTGCTTCCCTCCGCAGGACCAAAAGACCCTCCCTTCCCTCTGGGCCATGGCTCTGCCCCAAAGGACCCCCATCTCCTGCTCCTGCCACCAGAAGACCCGGCTTAGGGCTCTCGGCTGCCTCTGCAACAAGAGAAGGAGACCACCGCCACGCCTTTCCACGCTGCCACTCTTGCCATGCGGACGTTGGGTGCGGACCTTTCCCCATTTGGGGCGGGACAATCCCACCGGTTCCACCCAGGGTTCAAAAGTCCCCTCCAGGTCAAGCTGCCTGTCCCGGGTTCCAGTGACGGGATGAAGCTCTGCAACAGCAGGGAGGACGAAGTGAGCGTTAGCACCCAAAGGCCACGTCTGGATCCAGCTCTGGGGCTTCAACTCCCGGAGTCCAGCCGGATGCTTTGAACGCTGGCTGGATCCAAATCCCCACTCAGCCAAGGAAGACAGAAGGAAGAAGGAAGGAAGGGACTAGAACTACTTCTCCCTGCAGCCCCTGCCCACCGTGCCCTTCCATTATGCCACTGCTGGTCAGTTGGCCTGGGCTCCCCTAAGCGCCTGCTTCCTCCCCTTCCTTCCCTTCCCTTCCCTTCCCTTCCCTTCCCTTCTCTTCTCGTTCCCCCTTTCGCCTTCCTTTCCTTCCCTCCATCCCCATGAAAGCCAGTCCCATGAAAGGGAAGGGCTCCGGTTGCAATCCAGCCCCATGGGAGCCAGAGGCAGATGGAGGGAGGGGTCCCTGCCCCTCTGCTGCTGCCTGAGACTGGCATGGCCCTGCGGCTGCCATCCTCCTCTTTGCCCAGGCTGCTCCAGTCTCAGGGACAAATGGCCTTCCCCTTCCTTCCTTCCTTCCTTCCTTCCCTCCCTCCTTCCCTCCCTCCCTCCATCCTTCCCTACTTCCCTCCTTCTTTCCCTCCCTCCCTCCCTCCCTCCTTCCTGCCTTCCTTCCTTCCCTCCTTCCGTCCTTCCTTCCCTCCTTCCTTCCCTCCTTCCTTCCTTCCCTCTTTCCTTCCTTCCTTCCTTCCCTCCTTCCTTCCCTCCTTCCTTCCTTCCGGCCATCCGCAAAGAATGGCAGGAGCCAGCTTCCAACAGTGTGGAGCCCAGCAGAGAGTCCCATGAAAGGGGGAGGAGGTTACCAAAAAGCCTGGGGAACAAAAGTCCTACTGTCGTTATCATTTTTCAGATTAGTAAAAATTATTAAAATTATTACAGTCACCATTAGCCTTTTTTTATAGCTGTTATCTCTGAACTGTTGTTATTTAATTTTGTGATAATAAACCGTTATGTTAAAAATAAACTTGTGTGTTTGTGCACTTTGCTGTGTTTTTTCTTCAAATCTTCCAACTTCCCTCTTCCTCACCTGCTTTTAATGATGCACCCGTTTCTCTTCTGCTTTCCCCTTTTGTCCTCAGCGTCCTTCCATGGCAAACCCTCTAGTTATCCCAGTTAATCCTTTTCACTTCCCACTTTCTCAATTCCTTTTAAAATGCCCCGGTGTCTCTTTCTTTTTCCTCTGTGTTGCTGAGTCAATTCCCAAATAGATTCAGCACCAGGGAGAGCTCATTTCAGACAATCCAAAGTTTTTGAGCCTGATCCCAAAATAGATTCAGCACCAGGAAGATCTCATTTCAGAAAATCCAAAGTTCCTGAGCCTGATCCCGGAATAGATTCAGCAACAGGGATCTCTCATTTCAGAAAATCCAAAGTTGCTGAGCCTGATCCCGGAATAGATTCAGCACCAGGGATCTCTCATTTCAGAAAATCCAAAGTTCCTGAGCCTGATCCCAGAATAGATTCAGCACCAGGGATCTCTCATTTCAGAAAATCCAAAGTTACTGAGCCTGATCCCGGAATAGATTCAGCACCAGGGATCTCTCATTTCAGGAAATCCAAAGTTGTTGAGCCTGATCCCGGAATAGATTCAGCAACAGGGATCTCTCATTTCAGGAAATCCAAAGTTGTTGAGCCTGATCCCGGAATAGATTCAGCAACAGGGATCTCTCATTTCAGAAAATCCAAAGTTGCTGAGCCTGATCCCGGCATAGATTCAGCACCAGGGATCTCTCATTTCAGGAAATCCAAAGTTGTTGAGCCTGATCCCGGAATAGATTCAGCAACAGGGATCTCTCATTTCAGAAAATCCAAAGTTGCTGAGCCTGATCCCGGAATAGATTCAGCAACAGGGATCTCTCATTTCAGGAAATCCAAAGTTCCTGAGCCTGATCCCGGCATAGATTCAGCACCAAGGATCCCTCATTTCAGAAAATCCAAAGTTGCTGAGCCTGATCCCGGAATAGATTCAGCAACAGGGAGAGAGCATTTCAGAGTATCCAAAGTTGCTGAGCCTGATCCCGGAATAGATTCAGCACCAGGGAGAGCTCATTTCAGAAAATCCAAAGTTGCTGAGCCTGATCCCGGAATAGATTCAGCACCAGGGAGAGCTCATTTCAGAAAATCCAAAGTTGCAGAGCCTGATCCCTGAATAGATTCAGCACCAGGGAGCTTGCAGCTACAGAATAACTTTGAATCTCTCTCTGTTGTCAGAGATGATGAGGAAAAGCATCAGGGACAGGCATCAGGGACAGAGCAGGGGAGCCTAAGAATAGCACCAAAGGGAACAGACACTGCTAAGCCTCAGAGGAGACGTGTGGTGGTGGTGGGGGACTCCTTGCTGAGGGGTACAGAAGCAGTGGTTTGTGGGCCTGACAAGATGTCTCAGGAGGTGTGTTGTCTCCCTGGGGCAAAGATCCGTGACGTGACGGAGAGGCTGACAAGACTTGTCAAGCCTACTGATCAATACCCCTTTGTTTTGGTTCATGTGGGAACCAATGATACTGCAAGGCACAGCCTTCAGAATATCAAAAGGGATTATGAGGTCTGGGAAGGAAGCTGAAAGAGATGGATGCACAGCTTGTCATTTCATCTCTTCTCCCAGTTGAAGGATATGGTCCAGGAAGGAAGAAGAAAATAGCAGATGTCAACAGTTGGCTCCGTAGATGGTGCCGCCAAGAACAGTTTGGATTCTTGGATCATGGGCTGCGGTTCCATGAGGAGGGACTTCTGGCAAAGGATGGGCTGCATCTCACGCCAGTTGGAAGAAACGTTTTTGCCAATAGTCTCAAAAATCTGATCAGGAGGGCTTTAAACTGAGTTATGTGGGGGAGGAAGACATTATTCTGGAAGGCAAAAGGGATGGAGAGAATAGTCAAAGTGGCATAGAGGGAACAAGGCAAACAGTGCAAGGACCCATCATTGGGAAGCAAAAAAAATTGCACAGGCAGCAAGTAAAGGGAACACATGTTCTTAGATGTCTCTACACTAATGCACAGAGTATAGGAAATAAACAGGATGAACATGAACTCCTAGCACAACAAAGCAAATATGATATAATAGGCATCACTGAAACCTGGTGGGATGAGTCTCACAATTGGAATATAGAAATAAAGGGGTATAACCTTTTTAAGAGAAACAGGCCAAACAGGAGAGGAGGAGGAATAGTATTATATGTCAGGGATATTTACACCAGTGAAGAGATCCAGGATATCAATACTGGAGGCCAAGTGGAGAGCATCTGGATAAGAATTAAAGGAGAGGGAAATAACAGGGATGTCACTGTGGGAGTCTACTACAGACCTCCAAGTCAGACGGAGGAATTGGATGATGCCTTTCTAGGACAGATGACTACACGCTCAGGAAGGAGAGATGTAGTAGTGATGGGGGACTTCAGCCACCTGGATACTTACTGGAATTCAAACTCAGCCAAATCCTCAAGGTCTAGCACATTCCTCAACTGCCTCGAAGACAGTTTCATTGTCCAAAAGGTGGAAGAGGCAACAAGGGGATCAGCTATTTTAGATCTGATCTTAACCAACAATGAAGACCTAGTTGATGGGGTGCAAGTGGTTGGATCCTTAGGTGGAAGTGACCATGTTCTCCTGGAGTTTGTTATACAGCGGAAAGGAGAAGCCAGGCATAGTCAGACACACACTCTATGTCTCAAGAAGCCAGGATGGATGACTAAGGAACTTTCAACTGAGCTAAGTTCTAATCGGAACATGTATAAGAAATAGAAAAATGGGGAAATCATCAAAGAGGAATTCAAACAAATAGCCAGCACATGTAGGAATAAAGTCAGAAAAGCTAATGCACAGAATGAATTTAGGCTTGCTAGAGAGGTTAAGAACAATAAAAAGGGGTTTTTTGGGTATGTCCGAAGCAAAAGGAAGAAGAAGGAAACAGTAGGGCCACTGCATGCAGAAGATGGCGAAATGCTAACAGGGGACAGAGAAAAGGCAGAATTACTCAATACCTTCTTTGCTTCAGTTTTCTCAGAAAAGGCAAAGGCTGCTCAACCTGAGGACAGTGGAGCAGGTGACAGAATAGGAGAATTTCGGCACAGAATAAGTAAAGAGATAGTACAGGAATACCTGGTTAATCTAAATGAATACAAGTCTCCAGGACCAGATGAACTACATCCAAGAGTATTAAAAGAATTGGCAAATGTAATATCGGAGCCATTGGCAATAATCTTTGAGAAATCCTGGAGAACAGGAGAAGTCCCAGCAGACTGGAGGAGGGCAAACGTTGTCCCCATCTTCAAAAAGGGGAAAAAAGAGGATCCCAACAATTATCGTCCAGTTAGTCTGACATCAATTCCAGGAAAGATTCTGGAGCAGATCATTAAACAGAGAGTCTGTGAACATTTAGAGGCCAATGCCATAATCACAAAAAGCCAACATGGGTTTCAGAGAAACAAGTCCCGCCAGACAAATCTGATCTCTTTTTTTGATAAAATTACCAGTTTGGTAGATGAAGGGAATGCTGTGGATATAGTATATCTTGATTTCAGTAAGGCCTTTGACAAGGTTCCCCATGACATTCTTGTAAACAAGCTTGCAAAATGTGGGCTAGACAAGGTAACTGTTACATGGATTTTTAATTGGTTGACTGGCCGAACCCAAACGGTGCTCAACAATGGCTCCTTTTCATCATGGAGAGAAGTGACCAGTGGGGTCCCACAGGGCTCTGTCCTGGGCCCAGTCCTATTCAACATCTTTATTAATGACTTGGATGACAGAATTGGGGGCATACTTATCAAGATGACACCAAGTTAGGAGGAGTAGCCAATACTCCAGAAGACAGGATTGAAATTCAGAATGACCTGAATAGACTAGAAAGCTGGGCCAACGCTAACAAAATGAAATTCAATGCGGAGAAATGTAAGGTACTGCACTTAGGGCAGAAAAATGAAATGCACAGATATAGGATGGGGGACACCTGGCTGAATGAAACTACGTGTGAAAGGGATTTAGGAGTTCAAGTAGACCATAAGCTGAACATGAGTCAACAGTGCGATATGGCAGCTAAAAAGGCCAATGCTATCTTAGGCTGCATCAATAGAAGTATAGTTTCTAGATCAAGGGAAGTTATAGTGCCACTCTATTCTGCTTTGGTCAGGCCCCACCTGGAATACTGTGTCCAGTTCTGGGCACCACAATTCAAAAAGGAAGTGGAGAAACTGGAGCATGTCCAAAGGAGGGCAACTAAGATGGTGAAAGGACTGGAATCCATGCCCTATGAGGAACGCCTTAGGGAGCTGGGGATGTTTAGCCTGGAGAAGAGGAGGTTAAGAGGTGATATGATAGCCCTGTTTAAATATTTGAAGGGATGTCATATTGAGGAGGGAGCAAGCTTGTTTTCTGCTGCTGCAGAGACCAGAATGCGGAACAATGGATGCAAGCTGCAGGAAAAGAGATTCCACCTCAACATTAGGAGGAACTTCCTGACAGTAAGGGCTGTTCGACAGTGGAACACACTCCTTTCTCGGAGTGTAGTGGAGTCTCCTTCCTTAGAGGTCTTTAAGCAGAGGCTGAATGGCCATCTGTCGGGGAAGCTTTGATGGGGAGGTCCTGCATGGCAGAAGGGGGTTGGACTGGATCAGGGCCCTTGGGGTCTCTTCCAACTCTAGGATTCTATAGATTCACATGGGAGGAATTTCTCCCAATTTTGAATGGAGCCAATTCGAATTCTAATTGCATTTGGAATGCATTCAGAATGACTTCCCAGTACCTGAAAATGACCCCCCCCCATTGCCCAAAATTGTGTGAGATGCTTTAATTCACAATAACGTAAAACCCATGATTGTGTTCGGAATGACTTCCCTTTTGCCCGAAATTGCGTGAGATACTTTAATTCGCAATAACATGAAACCCATGATTGCATTCGGATTGCCATTGAATTATATTTCCAATTTCTGATTTCTGATAAGGTCCTATGATTGTATGACGTTGCTGCTTCCTCAGTGGCGCATGGTGGACTCTCCACTGCGGAGAGACGGCTCTTTGGATCTCTTCTTTCCAAACTTCAAAAAGATTCTTGTATTCTCTCTTTTGAACCTGTGCTTTTAATGCTTGTCCCATCCCAAGTTTGCTTCTGATTTTACTTTGTGTAGTTTCTTTAGCCCCCTTTAAAAAAAAAATTACATTTTTACAATGTTGTGTCTTGTTCATAATTTCACATCAGCTTCTTGTGGAGTCAAACAGCAGTGCCAAAGTATTTATACTGAAGTAGTTTTAAACTTATACAGTAAGAAGAATGTTATAAATCTGTGGACAGGTGAGCTGCGAGATAACTGTGGGTGGCAATGTCCTTTTAGTGTACCCCACCATTAAAAGATGTGTTTGAGGAGACGGGGAACCTCTTTCATCAGCTCTTGTCTGGTGCTAGGCTTGACTCCGGCTTCACGGGCCACCTCTGCCAACTTGAAGGACTGGCATTGGAAATAAAGTCTTATTTGAAAGCACTGCAGACCCATGAAGAGTGTCCCATCAAGATTGCTAGCCTTGATCCTGGGTTCCCTGAACATATCCAAAGGCTAAAGACCTTATCAGACAGGAGGAATTTCTCTTTATTGCAAATGGAGCAAATTCAAATTCACGTAAATTTGCTAGTTTAGTGAATTTACGTGAATTCCTATTGCGTTCACAATGTGTTCAGAATTACTTCCCATTACCCGAAAATGACCCCCCATTGCCCGAAATTGTGTGAGATGCTTTAATTCACAATAAGGTAAAGCCCATGACTGCATTCGGAATGACTTCCCTTTTGCCTGAAATTGCGTGAGATACACTCATACACAATAACGTGAAACCCCATGATTGCGTTCGGATTGCCATTGGATTATACTTCCAATTTCTGACGTCTGATAAGGTCTAGAGGAATATTAATGATGCAGAAGATAAGCATGCACTGATCATATAGTCTGTTCAACCCCTCAGGGCTTCCTGAGGGCTTTCCTCAAGGCTTTCGGATGAGATCTGCAGAAATGAGAAATTCTGCAGCAGCAACCACAAATGAACCGCATGTAACAGGATGCAACCCATCAGTGTGTCAGAGGCTGCATCCGCACTGCAGATATAATATGGATTGACACCACTTTAACTGCCATGGCTCAATGTTATGGCATTCTGGGAAGTGTAGTTTGTTGGATCATTTCTGCAGTGCGGATGCAGCCAGAGAAAGGGTGGCATACCTGGACCTTGGCATGCCCTAAGCAGAAGAATGAGGGGAATGCTGATGAAACTGGCATTGAGGTTTCCTAGCCTGATTTGAAACATTGCCTTGTCTCCTGGTGGTGATAAGTACCCCATCCATATTCCAAATTTCTCAACAAATGCATTATTGTAGCAGGGATGGGAAACAAAAACGGGGGGTTTTCAAGGTATTAAGTCAGCATGGCATAGTGGTTTGAGTGTTGGAATACGACTCTGGCGACCTGGGTTCAAATCCCCACTCGGACATAAAACCCATCGGGGGGGCCTTGGGGAAGTCACACTCTCTCAGCCTCAGAGGATGGCAATGAACAAATCTTATAAAGAAAACCCCAGGAACGTATTGTCTCCTCTGAACAAATCTTGCCACAAAAAACATGATAGATTCCTTTCAGGAGCACCATATGTTAGAAACGACTTGAAGGAACATATCTTGGCAATTGTTGAGAGGCTTGAGGCCTTCCAAATATTGATGGACTACAGTTCCCATCAGGACACCTAACCAGCAGAGCCAGTGATGCGGCGTGATGGGAGCTGCAGTCAAGCAATACCCTGAATTGATATGGGCTTCTTATGGGATCCCCATTAGTTATTTTGAGTGGGAAAACTGTGTCCCCTCTGAAAACTCTGGAAGTGTGACCTGCCATTTTGGAGGCAGAGGATCAAGGCCCAGGAAAGTACATGGCAACCCTCTGCCCACTTGGGCAGTTTCCAAGAAGATTCCAGAGTTGTTTTTCTTCAGAAAAGTTCTATCTTTGGCCTGGAATGCAGAGTCCATTCTGGAAGCCAACCGTTGGTGGTTGTTGACCAACTCCTTCCAGCCGGTGGTCAGACTCCTTGGTCTGGCATCTGCTGGCAGGGTCCTTAGTTTGGCGTCTGTTGGCAGGTTCCTGGGTTTGGTGTCTATTGGCAGGTTCATTGGTTTGGCGTCTATTGGCAGGTTGATTGGTTTGGTGTCTATTGGCAGGTTCATTGGTTTGGTGTCTATTGGCAGGTTCATTGGTTTGGTGTCTACTGAAGACCTCCGTTGACCATGTCTTCGGCAAAGGGCTTCTTCAAAGTGAGCGAAGAGAAGGGGTCAAGCGAGTGGGGGCCAGTTTGGGCTTTGCTGGGTCTGGCCACCCGTCCTTCTCTCGCTCTCATTCCTCTCTTTCCTTTGCTTGCAGGGGCTCCAAAAGGGACTTCAGAAACCTCTCCAGGTGCTGAAGAAACCTTTCCAGGTGCTGAAGAAACCCTTTCAGAGGCGTTTCTCCAATCGCGTACACCCCAGGGAGGAGGCCGAGTATCCGGGGTAAGTCCCCTTTTCCTTTCTCCTTCCTTCCTTCCTTCCCTCCCTCACTAACAGGACATAACATCCATCCCGCTTGCTAGGCTCCAGCCATCCCGGGTCTCCTTGGACCAAGATTAATAAGAATAATGATATGGGTTTCTCCCTCCGGGCCGGATGGTGTCAGATGCCATGGAGGGAGGGCTCCTCTTCTTCTTCAGGCAAGGCCTGAGATCAGGAGGGGGCAGAAGGCCTGAGGGCTAAGGGCCACAAAGGCACTTGGGAGGAGTCCCGTAATAGGGAATCATCTCCTTTTCTGTCCGTATTTCAGTTTCCCAGAAGTCCAGATCACCTATGAGGAGGAGGAGGGCACCTCTGAAATGCATGCAGCGGAGAGCCTTCTCTCTTTGAGGGTAAGGAGAGTCCCCTTTTCCCCCCTTTTCATTGGAGGACTGCCCAAACCCAGTCTTCATTTCCCTTGGCAGCATCCGGAGGAAGTTCAGGGAATATCATTAGGAGCCACAGAGAACGGAAAAGATGGGGAGAAGATGTACAAGGAAGGCTCTGTGAACTCATTGGTAACAAAAGGCCGAAACTGGAGGGTCTCTATTTCACTTCTCTCCCACCTCCATTTCTTTATAGGATGCAGACAACAACATCGATCCCGGGGAGGCTGGATTGAATCCGGTGCACAGATCAGACAGGTAAGTCCTTTGCTCCTTGGCTCCTGGCTGAGGACCAAATGAATGGCACATGGAGAGGTCCCCTCCAGCGGCCTTTCCCATTGGTTTCTTGGGTTTTTGCCCCCTTCTTTCCTTCCTTCGCAGTGGGAATAATAATAATAATAATAATAATAATAATATCCTTTTCTTTCCCTCCGATTGCAGTTTGGAGGCCATCCCTGATCTGTTTCCAGTGGAGAGCCTTACCTCTTTCTTCGTAAGGAAACAGAATCTTACCCCGTCCCTTTCCCCCCCTTTTCATTGGAGGCTTTTAGGATCAGGGCCACTTCGTACCCCACGTTCTCTATTTCACTTCTCTCCCGCCTCCATTTATTTATAGGATGCAGACAAGACGGACTTTTCCACAGAGGCTGAATTCAATCCTGGGCATAGTTCCGAGAGGTGAGGCCCTCTTTCCCATCCTTTCCCTCCTTTTTTCTTTCTTCCCTTTCCTTCTCTCCTCCCTTCCTTCCCTCCTTCCTTCCCTCCTTCCCTCCTTCATTCTCTCCTCCCTTCCTTCCCTCTTTCTTCCAGCTGGGACTTTGGGGAGGCAGCACAAAGTCTGGGAAGCGGGGCATTCTCCTTGCTTGCTGCTGGCTCCTCTCATTTCCTCTGAGAGACTAGAGCCAGGCCCAGGGACGCAGTCAGGATTTGGGTCTCCGTGGGGCGTGTGGGGTAGTTCTGGAACCAAACCACAGCAGATACCAAGGGCCCACTGGAATAGGAATTCATACTAATAATAATAATATCCCTTTCTTGTCCCTCTTTCAGTTTCCCAGAGGAGGACATCCCTGAGCCTTTTCTGGCGGAGAATATTGTCTCTGTGACGGTAAGGAACGAGAGTCCTCTTTTTCCCCTCCCTTTTCATTGGAGGACCGCTCAAACCCATTCGTTTCCCTTGATAGGCTTCGGAGGATGCTCAGGAAGCACATTTAGGAGACGCAGAGAAAGCAAAAGAGAAGGAGGAGACGAATGACGGATGCTCTGTGAACTCCAGGGTAAGAAAAGGGCCAAAGTGGGGTAGCGGTCTCCCTTCTCCCCTTTCTTAGAGGGGCCTCCCTTCCTCCCTTTCTTAGGCTTTGAGGAGCCACTCTCCCTTTATTTACAGGATTCAGACAGCAATCCCTCTCCAACGGAGGATGAAGATCATCCTGGGCCCAGTTCAGGCAGGTAAGTCCTTCTCACCTTGGGTCTTGGCTGCAGACCGAATGAGCGGCACATGAAGATGTCCCCGTAAGCGGTCTTCCAATCTTTTCCTGCCCCATTTTAGAGTCCCAAATCTCCAGAGGACCTCTCCTGACTCAGAGGGCAGTCCTGAGGACTTTGATCTGGAGGATCTTGACTTTTGGGAGGTGAGGAAGGAGAATCTCGCTGACGTTTTGTCAAGGTTTGTCCCATGCAGCAAATGGCATCCCCTCATTCCCCCCGCTCTCTTTTTCCCTCCTGACAGACAGAGAAAGTCTTACATTGCCTCTGCCTGAAGTTCTCCAGTTTCTCCGCAGAAGAGAAGATGCGCACGGCAGACAGCATTGCGTGCAAGCACTTGTCTCTGATGTTGGAGCATTTCATGGGATCATCGGAAAAGTAGGCAGATTCCTCCCAGGCCTCCCTCTTTGTCCTCTCAGGGGCTGGGGGTCCGGCAAGGATGCCACTTCTCTCCTTCCTTCCTCCGCTTTCTCTAGGGCCTGTGATGCGCTGATGCACGCGGTCTTGTCAACACCCAACTGCACACTAGACACCTGTCTGAGCCGCTTCCTGCGGAAGATGAACGAAGGCAGCTGTCTGAATCAACATAGCGAGGATCTCTTTCTGGCCAAGGTAAGATGCTGACCCTCGCATGGCCATCTGCAAGCGACCGGCCCTCTTTCCTCATTGTCTACTGCTCTTACCGAGGCTTCTCTCCTCAGATGAAGGCGGTCAAAGGGGTGAATGCCATCGTAACAGCCATCGGTGATACTAAGCATCTGAAGCCATGGCTCCCGCTCTTCTTCACAACGCTGTGCAACGTCTTGCACCGCCAGGCCCAGAAATGCCAGGAAGACGGGGATGGCAGGCAGCCCCGGATGTACATGGTCCCAGCGTAAGTTGGTGCCAAGGCAGGGCTGGGGGCAGACGATGCCAGTGGGTCTAGATGTAGGAATGCCAATCTCTGAACCAATCCTCTTTGCTTTGAACCAATCTCTCTTTGGCCTCACCCTCTCTCTTCTGCAGGGATGTAGTGGATACGCTGGGAACGCTGCTCCTGAGGCTGGACCTGGTCTATGGGGCGATGGAGGTCATGCCTTAGCCCCCTGACTCCTCTCTTGGTGAGTTTGGCTTCTCTCCGTCTCTCTCTCTCTCTCTCTTTCTCTGGGGGATGGCTTTCCCTTCAAAAGGGAAGGGGCTCCAATCCAAAGCATCTCTGCTTCCCTCCGCAGGACCAAAAGACCCTCCCTTCCCTCTGGGCCATGGCTCTGCCCCAAAGGACCCCCATCTCCTGCTCCTGCCACCAGAAGACCCAGCTTAGGACTCTCGGCTGCCTCTGCAACAAGAGAAGGAGGCCACCGCAACGCCTTTCCACGCTGCCACTGCTGGTCAGTTGGCCTTGGCTCACCTAAGCGCCTGCTTCCTCCCCTTCCCTTCCTTCCCTTCCCTTCCCTTCTCTTCCCGTTTCCCCTTCCCTCCATCCCAATGAAAGCCAGTCCCATGAAAGGGAAGGGCTCCGAGTGCAATCCAGCCCCATGGGAGCCAGAGGCAGATGGAGGGAGGGGTCCCTGCCCTGCCCTGCCCCTCTGCTGCTGCCGGAGACTGGCATGGCCCTGTGGCTGCCATCCTCCTCTTTGCCCAGGCAGCTCCAGTCTCAGGGACAAATGGCCTTCCCCTTCCTTCCTTCCTTCCTTCCTTCCTTCCTCTTTCCCTCCCTCCCTCCTTCCTTCCTTCCTTCCTCCTCGCCTTCCGCAAAGAATGGAAGGAGCCAGCTTCCAACAGTGTGGAGCCCAGCAGAGAGTCCCATGAAAGGGGGAGGAGGTTACCAAAAAGCCTGGGGAACAAAAGTCCTATTGTTGTTATCATTTTTCAAATTGGTAAAAATTATTAAAATTATTAGTGTCACCATTAGCCTTTTTAATAGCTGTTATCTCTGAACTGTTGTTGTTATTTCATTTTGTGATAATAAACCGTTATGTTAAAAAGTAACTTCTGTGTTTGTGCACTTTGCTGTGTTTTCTCTTCAAACCTTCAAATTTCCCTCTTCCTCACCTGCTTTTAATGATGCACCCGTTTCTCTTCCGCTTTCCCCTTTTGTCCTCAGCGTCCTTCCATGGCAAACCCTCTAGTTATCCCAGTTAATCCTTTTCACTTCCCACTTTCTCAATTCCTTTTAAAATGCCCCGGTTTCTCTTTCTTTTTCCTCTGTGTTGCTGAGTCAATTCCCAAATAGATTCAGCACCAGGGATCTCTCATTTCAGAAAATCCAAAATTGCTGAGCCTCATCGGGGAATAGATTCAGCACCAGGGAGAGCTCATTTCAGAATCCAAAATTACTGAGCTGATCCCGGAATTGATTCAGCACCAGGGAGAGCTCATTTCAAAAAATCCAAAGTTGCTGAGCCTGATCCCGGAATAGATTCAGCACCAGGGATCTCTCATTTCAGACAATCCAAAGTTACTGAGCTGATCCCGGAATTGATTCAGCACCAGGGAGAGCTTATTTCAGAAAATCCAAAGTTGCTCAGCCTGATCCCGGAATAGATTCAGCACCAGGGAGACCTCATTTCAGAGTATCCAAAGTTGCTGAGCCTGATCCCAGAATAGATTCAGCACCAGGGAGAGCTCATTTCAGAGTATCCAAAGTTGCTGAGCCTGATCCGGAATAGATTCAGCACCAGGGAGAGCTCATTTCAGAGTATCCAAAGTTGCTGAGCCAGATCCCGGAATAGATTCAGCACCAGGGAGACCTCATTTCAGAGTATCCAAAGTTGCTCAGCCTGATCCCGGAATAGATTCAGCACGAGGGAGACCTCATTTCAGAGTATCCAAAGTTGCTGAGTCTGATCCCGGAATAGATTCAGCACCAGGGAGAGCTCATTTCAGAGTATCCAAAGTTGCTGTGCCTGATCCGGAATAGATTCAGTACCAGGGAGACCTCATTTCAGATTATCCAAAGTTGCTCAGCCTGATCCCGGAGTAGATTCAGCACCAGGGAGACCTCATTTCAGAAAATCCAAAGTTGCTGAGCCTGATCCCGGAATAGATTCAGCACCAGGGAGAGCTCATTTCAGAGTATCCAAAGTTGCTGAGCCTGATCCCGGAATAGATTCAGCACCAGGGAGACCTCATTTCAGAAAATCCAAAGTTGCAGAGCCTGATCCCTGAATAGATTCAGCACCAGGGAGAGCTCATTTAGAAAATCCAAAGTTGCTGAGCCTGATCCCGGAACAGATTCAGCACCAGGGAGACCTCATTTCAGAAAATCCAAAGTTGCTGAGCCTGATCCCCGGATAGATTCAGCACCAGGGAGAGCTCATTTCAGAGTATCCAAAGTTGCAGAGCCTGATCCCTGAATAGATTCAGCACCAGGGAGAGCTCATTTAGAAAATCCAAAGTTGCTGAGCCTGATCCCGGAACAGATTCAGCACCAGGGAGACCTCATTTCAGAAAATCCAAAGTTGCTGAGCCTGATCCCCGAATAGATTCAGCACCAGGGAGAGCTCATTTCAGAGTATCCAAAGTTGCTGAGCCTGATCCCGGAATAGATTAAGCACCTGGGAGACCTCATTTCAGAAAATCCAAAGTTCGTGAGCCTGATCCCGGAACAGATTCAGCACCAGGGAGATCTCATGTCAGAAAATCCAAAGTTGCTGAGCCTGATCCCGGAATAGATTCAGCACCAGGCAGATCTCATTTCAGGAAATCCAAAGTTGTCTCCACATTCAGAAGATCCCTTCCTACTATGTACTATGCTAAAACTTACTTTAATGTAAATCCTTCTGCACTTCTGTTCGGCCCCACTTGTAAGAAAGATGCAAGAAATGATGAAAAAGAGGATAAAGTAAAAAGGGAGTGTGTGGATGAGGAGCTTAAAGAAACCCAGGGCCGATTCAAGGAACCACCAGGTGCTGCAGATGAATTTGGTTTTGTTCGTATTCTGCTCTGGCGCTTTGGTCAAGCACCCTGCTTGGATGATGATGATGATGATGATGATGATGATGATGGTGATGATGAATAGAAAGGCTGTTGAGTTGCTTGGGGAGGGAGAACCGGTTAGGAGACAGTTTTAAAGCCTGGCAGAATTTGGGCTCAGGGTACCTCCAGGAAAAGACATTGGGAAGAATTTCCTGACTTTAGGAGCTTTTCCACAGTGGAAGATCAGTCAATAACTTGGACAAAGAAATACAGGGCATGTTGGTCAAATTTCGAGGTGACACCAAATTAGGAGGCATAGCTAGCACCCCAGAGGACGGGAACAAAATTCAAAATGACCTGAATACATTTGAAAGCAGGGCCAAAGCTAACAAAGTGTATTTCAGCGCAGAGAAATGTAAGGTGCAGCACTTAGGGCTATATATGTAACACTGCAACAGTGTGATGTGGCAGCTAAAAAGGCCAATGCGATTTTAAGTTGCATCAATAGAAGTTCTGGGAGATCCCTTGCAAAGGGAAGCCTGCTGATTCTCTGTGTCCATTTGGATTGGGTGAGAGCTTAAAATTTAAAAGGGGGCCATTTGCTTTGGCTCACTAGGAGGAGGAAGTAGAAAACCTCATTCTATACAACTGCTTGCAGAGGCGCGCACCGAATTTTTCTTTCTAATTCATTTACATTTTTTGAGTAGTGAAGGAGGAGTGTGAATACAGAGGTGAAGGTAACCTAGACTCAGTGTTTGAAGGCAACTTATTCAATTTAAACATTTGTCTGTTCACTTTCCGCTTCAGGGGTTGTGGATATTCAGAGGAAGTGCCTCTGGAAGGAGCTAGCAGCCAGGAGCTCTCTAGAGAACTATAGGCCCAGTTGACTGAGCTCACTAAGAGCCACACAGGGATTCTTTACACTGGTGTTTAACAGGAGAAGCCCACAGTCTTCTTTCAGTGCCTCCTTAAGACTTCTCACTATGGACACTGAGGGACCTACTGCAGTCACCTTCAACACTTGTGGGATGTTTGTCTTCTTGCCTACAGATGTGGGATACTTCACCTGCACCAAGTGCAAGTTAGTAGCCCTCTTAGAAGAGAGAGTTCAGCAGTTGGAGGCCCAGATATCTGCACTTCAGCATCTTAGGAGCAGGAGGTTCTCCTGAACAGAAAGGACCAGACTGTTTTGGACAGGAAACACTCAGAGAAAGTTGCTGGGGAAGAAGAGGTCACTTCACACACAAAAGAAATAGATGGTTGGAGAAATGTCACACACAGAAGTAGGGAAACCACGGTTCATTCTGTGAGCTTGCAGCTACAGAATCGCTTTGAATCTCTCTCTGTTGTCAGAGATGATGAGGAAACGCATCAGGGACAGGCATCAGGGACAGAGCAGGGGAGCCTGAGAATAGCACCAAAGGGAACAGACACTGCTAAGCCTCGGAGGAGACGTGTGGTGGTGGTGGGGGACCCCTTGCTGAGGGGTACAGAAGCAGTGGTTTGTGGGCCTGACAAGATGTCTCGGGAGGTGTGCTGTCTCCCTGGGGCAAAGATCCATCATGTAACTGAGAGGCTGACAAGACTTGTCAAGCCTACTGATCAATACCCCTTTGTTTTGGTTCATGTGGGAACCAATGATACTGCAACGCACATCCTTCAGAATATCAAAAGGGATTATGAGGCTCTGGGAAGGAAGCTGAAAGAGATGGATGCACAGGTTGTCATCTCATCTCTACTCCCGGTAGAAGGGCATGGTCCAGGAAAGGAGAGGAAAATAGCAGAGGTGAATAACTGGCTCCGTAGATGGTGCCGCCAAGAACAGTTTGGATTCTTGGATCATGGGCTGCGGTTCCATGAGGAGGGACTTCTGGCAAAGGATGGGCTGCATCTCACGCCAGTTGGCAAAAACGTTTTTGCCAATAGTCTCAAAAATTTGATCAGGAGGGCTTTAAACTGAGTTATGTGGGGGAGGGAGACATTATTCTGGAAGGCAAAAGGGATGGAGAGAATAGTCAAAGTGGCATAGAGGGAACAAGGCAAACAGTGCAAGGACCCAACAGTGGGAAGCAAAAAAATTTGCACAGGCAGCAAGTAAAGGGAACACATGTTCTCAGATGTCTCTACACTAATGCACAGAGTATGGGAAATAAACAGGATGAACATGAACTCCTAGCACAACAAAGCAAATATGATATAATAGGCATCACTGAAACCTGGTGGGATGAGTCTCACGATTGAAATGTAGAAATAAAGGGTTATAACCTTTTCAAGAGAAACAGGAAAAACAGGAAAGGAGGAGGAATAGCATTATATGTCAGGGATATTTACACCAGTGAAGAGGTCCAGGACATCAATACTGGAGGCCAAGTGGAGACCATCTGGATAAAAATTAAAGGAGAGGGAAGCCACAGGGATGTTACTGTGGGAGTCTACTACAGACCCCCGACTCAGGCAGAGAAATTGGATGATGCCTTTCTAGGACAGATGACCACACACTCAGAAAGGAGAGATGTAGTAGTGATGGGGGACTTCAACTATCCGTATATTTGCTGGAAGTCAAACTCAGCCAAATCCTCAAGGTCTAGCAAATTCCTCACTTGCCTGGAAGACAATTTCATTGTCCAAAAAGTGGAAGAGGCAACAAGGGGATCAGCCATCTTAGATCTTATCTTAACCAACAGGGAAGACCTAGTTGATGGGGTGCAAGTGGTCGGATCCTTAGGTGGAAGTGACCATGTTATATATATAAAACTTTTTTCGGTCGTTGACCAGCAGGATAGATACAAATATAATACAGATGACAGTTTGTTCCACGGAATGCAACTACATTGTTCGTGCACCGCTGACCATACCATAGCAAAAAGAAAATAAGATAAAAAACAATGAAATAGAATAAAATAGAATAAAATAATTACAAGGATAAAATATGTATATATACACATGCTACTATGGCAGCAAAGATTGAATAATACAGTGTATATCTAGCACCGAGGTTTTCCAAATATTGGCCTATGTTAATATACTATTCTGTTGACATTTCAAGGTTTTGTCTCTTCATAAGAGGGCGTATTTTGCATATGATATAACAGAATTTAGCCACATTGTATACAATACTAGGTGACTGACTATTCAAAAGATTGTAAACAACTGAAGTGTCTGAGCCTCCCGAGAATTTTTCCAAAAGTGGGGTAATCAGTTGGTATCGAATATCTTTAAAAGAAGAACAATAAAGGAAAGTATGTTCAAGGGTTTCAATATCACAATCATTACATGGGCAAAGCCGTGCATTCAATGGAATTTTCTTGAACCGCTGAGGGGAGGGCATTGAAGCGAGCTAGGGAAAAGGCTCTTCTGAATTTGGGTAATGTAATTTGGAACAAGTATGGGGCGGGTGAGGACATAAGAACTGATCTATTGATTAATATGTGCCTCGGGAAGGCAGCAATTTCTGTCTGTCCTTCTATGTCAAGTAACCTCTGTTTTATATGCACTTTAGCCTGATCAAGGTTTAATTTCAAAATAAAATCTTTCGAAAGGCCTATAGATGTTAGTTTCTTATTTATGGCCAACTCCCAAGAAGATTTAAAGGTATCGGACAGGATGTATTTTGTTAGTCCATCTGATGTTTTGTTTAATTTGAGCCAATAAAATAAAATATAGATCCACATGCTTGTTTCAATTTTGCTGACTCCGGCCTCTCTCCTCAGTACCACATTTGGAACGCTACAGCCTACCTGAAAGATTTTCCTTAGGAAATTTGTTTGTACTCGTTCAAGAGGCATTAGATTATTATAAGGACCCAACTGGGCACCGTATAGAAGTTGCGGTCTGGCCTTGGCCTGAAAGAGTTTGATTGCTGCTGGGATATATTGGGCTCCCTTAGAAAAAAAAGTATTGCTGAATTGCACTTGTTGTTTTTTGTGCATTTTTTGACACATACTCTGAGTGAGCAGTTCTGTTGCCTGTAGTCTGAAGCACGACTCCCAAATATCTAAATGTCTTTACCTGTTCAATAGATTCATTACCCAGTTTCCACTTTCTCCTCCTTGATAGCTTAGAAAAGATGATAATTTTAGTTTTAGTATGATTTATTGTTAATCTTTCTTCACTACAGTAGGTGGCTAACGACCTCAAGGCTCGTCTTAATCCGGTGGGAGTCAAGGATAATATGACTACATCGTCGGCGTAGAGAAGTAGATTTACATGTCTGCTCGATATTTTGGGAGGGTGGAAGGAGATGTCATTCAAATGGGGAACTAAGGAGTTTATATAGTAATTGAACAGAATGGGGGCTAGAACACATCCTTGTCTAACTCCGATCTTAACTTGGATTTCTTTAGACATATGGCCTGCTGAGCTACATCTTACTTTCAGGCAATTGTCCTCGTGCAATTTAATAAGCAGGAGGAGAAGTCGTTTGTCGATTGAACTATTCGCAAGTTTTTCCCACAGTCTGGATCTAGGGACAGTATCGAAGGCAGCTTTGAAGTCTATAAAAGCTGCATGGAGATGGATGCCCATTTTAGAGTATTTTTCTATCAAATGTTGTAACAGCAATACATGGTCGATCGTTGATCGTCCCGCTCTGAATCCTGCTTGTTCTTCATGTAAAATGTTCTCTGACTCGAGCCAATCCATTAGTTTAATTTGTAGATGTTTAGCATACATTTTACTGATTTGGCTCAACAAGCTGATTGGTCCGAAATTAGATGGGTCATTCCTTTTTCCCTTTTTATATATAGGGATTATGATAGCAAGACCCCATTCAGGGGGAATTCTAGTCGATCTATCTATGGTCGTAAAAAGCCTAGAGAGCACTGGCAGCCACCAGTCTAGGTCATTTTTTAAAATTTCGCTGGTGATAAGGTCCACTCCAGGGGCCCTTGAGGGTTTGAGCTGGTTAATTAAGGATTTAACCTCTGAATAGGAAACAGCTGGCCATGAGGGTAAGGTGGACACATTCAGTCGAGGGTCACTAAAGGGCTTTTCTTGTTTCCCATATAGTTGAGTGAAATAATTTTCCCAAGTTTCAGCTGGAATTTGAAATAAAGGATTACTTATGTGCCTTGGGAAAGATGAATTTATCACCTTCCAAAATATAGCAGGGTTATTGGCACTGGCTGCATTTATTACTTTTTCCCATGAGGCTTGTATGGCAGCTCCTTTTTTGGATCTAATCAGTTGTTTATATACTTTCTTTAAATGCATAAGTTCAGCTACGCTATGGTCCAAAGGGTTGGCTTTGTATTGTTTAAATTTTTGTTTTAAAAGAGACCAAATTTCCCTGCATTCTGGGTCGAACCAGTAATGGTGTTCCTTTTGTTTTGACATGTTGCTGTTGCTTTTGGGAGCGGTTAGCAAGGGTTGAATATTATTGATTAAATTACTGAAGTTGGTTAGTATTTCATCCTCATTTTTACCATTGACAATGTTATTGCAAAGATTGGTATTGACTTCATTATTAAGAGACCTAGTGAGTGTCTCGGCAATTAATGGAGTCCGTTTAACCCTTGTAGGTTTGATTTCAAGAGTCATGTTCAAATTTTGGTTTACTGGTAGAAACAGCTGGTCAAAAGAACCAAGCTCTAACATTAATGGGAAATGATCACTTTCCGGACGGTTAACTACAGTGAATTTTTGAACATAAGGAATTAAGCCAATAGTGATTCCTATGTAATCTAGGATTGAGGGTCTGGTGCCAGACCAGTGAGTATATTCAGCAGGATAGTCATCATTTGTGGAGCCATTCAAGATCACTAAATTTAGCTCCACAAAGGTTCTTAGCATACATAAACCCTTAAAATCGCAACATATATCTTTGGACTGGCGCAATAATAACGGCGATAGCGGAGTACCCATGGGTAAATGACAGTTAAATTTAGAGCAGATGTCAGAGTCATTGGCCCCTGTTCTTGCATTTAAGTCTCCTGCTACAATAGTATGCATTGCTATGTCTAAATCCATGATATCCTTAATAAACTTATTCAGTTTCTCCCACACTGATTTTATCTTGGCCTGGCCCTGTAAAGGTGGAATATAGACATTGATTAGACATAATAGCTTATTTCTGAACTGGAGTAGAATTGCCAGAGCAATTTGTTCTAATGTAAACAATTTGATTATCTTAGTTTGTAAGGATGTAGATAATAAGATAACCAATCCCCCACAAAGCCTTCCTTTGCCTTTACCAGGAATTGCGTCTAGGACTATTGCCTTAAAGCCATCTATGTATAAATCTTCAGCTATCCAAGTTTCTTGAAATAGAACAACATCATATTGAGTAACAAATGTCATAAAAGACGGATCTTTACATCTGACTTTCCATCCGGCTATATTCCAGGAGATAATGGATAATGAAGAGGGAGACCGTGTTGATAGTTGTCAATCATTTAAATCCAACAAGGATATAGGAGGGTTTACCTCCTTATGGTCTTTGGTGTTTACGAACTCATTCAGCATAGTGCACTTGGTGTCAGTACTTAATTTTCCAGTATTGCCAGTCCCCTTTGCTGACAATTTGTTGTTTTGTTTGTCCGGGGACAAGGGCGATGTCAGAGAGCTGGAACGTCTCCTTTTTTTGCTCAAGTGTCGAGATGGAACAGAAGATGTTGGTGGTGATATTAGGGGCTGAGGTGATCTAACTTCCTTGCAACTTGGAGATAATTGGATTAAAGATGACACAATATTGCTTGGTTCCTTATGAATATTGTTAAAGGTCTTGGACCTAAGAGGAGTCTTAACATGTTCTATTTTAGCTGTTAAACAATTTGATGATTCCTTAGAGGGAGATGAAGTATCAGTTAACAGACATGTAGATGGTAGCAGTTCTTGGATAGTTTTAGTAGATCTAGTAACAGATTGGAGTTTCTCTTTAACATTTTCCAATTTGCAAAGTATTTGTTTTTGTTCATCTGTCGTAAGTGTATGGAATAACTGAACAAGTTCATCATCATTTTCAGGCAAGTTATTAAACTGTTGGATTGACTCATCTCTAGGTTTGGGGTTCTTGCTGTTGATGTGTCTCTTATTCCTAATGGTTAGTAACGATTGAATTTTGGTGTTGCATAGGACTTGCGTTGGGGTAATTGCAAAGCTTTTTAGCCTCCATCTATTATGAAAAATAAGGTTTGGAATATTAGAATCTTTAAAGCTTAAGACGATTCTCATTGTTCTATTTCTTGTAGGGAGCCAGAAGACATCAGTGATGTCACTAGTTAGCAATTTCCTCTTTAAGAGGAGGGAGAGTGAGTGTAGAATCAATCTTTTTTTGTGCCATTTCCCAATATTCTGATGGTTAATTGCTATATGGAGCACAATCCTGTTATTAGAGGGAATTAGTTGGTCTTTGGCAGAAGGTTTGTGTATTGGGTTATTTATAGCATTCTTGGGACGCAGGGGTTCTTGTTTAGGATAGTCATTTGGTGCTAAAGTTTTTCCTTCCTTAGTTACAGGTTTAGATATTTCCATAATAGTCCTAATCCTGTCTATTTTCTGGTTAATACTCTCCAATTGTTCAAAAATTGCTATTATATTTTTGCTGTTAATAGGCAGTTTTTAGCAACCAAATCCAATTCAGTCTTATCATTATTCAGAGCTTTGGGTGTGAAGTTCAATTTAAGATCATTACTGTCCATTGATATATTATTGTCTTCCTCTTCATATGTAGACAGATCAGAGGATCTTATACATAGATTGGATACAGGATTACTTGGATTATTTGCCACCTCATTGGATTGTAATAGATCTTCTATCCTTAGTTGTTTTAAGGTTGATGCAGCCCTAAGTAACTCTGGGTTGTCGGTGATTTTATGGGGATGTTTCTTAACACTTTTGCGTGCCTTAGTATTATTAATAGGGACATTGCCCTTGGGAGATTTTCTTTTCCTTTTGCTTTTATAGTTGTTTTTTGTCATCATTTCAAGTATAATAACACATAACACGTGGCTAATCAGATAATTAACTTAGGACCTTAACTCAAAAGGGTTGGGAACTTTAATACTTGCCTCTCAGTTGGTGTATAGTGAAACAAAACCTCGATGGCCTTGGAGTTGGGTCGGGCGTTGGGGGCTTAAAGGCTCCAGTTGTTCTTCTCCTCGCCGGGAGGGAGAGGTGGGAGACGTTGGTGGGGCCTCTGCTGCTCCTGCTGCTCCTGCTCTCGCCGCCGCTCGCCGACCATGTTCTCCTGGAGTTTGTTATACAGCGGAAAGGGGAAGCCAAGCATAGTCATACACGCATTCTAGACTTTAGGAGAGCTGATTTCAATAAACTTAGAGAAATACTGAGGGTGATCCCATGGTCAGGAATACTAAAAGAGAAGGGAGTTCAAGACGGATGGGAGTTTCTCAAAAGGGAGATACTGAAGGCACAATTTCAAACAGTTCCAATGAGGAAGAAAAATGGAAGATGTCTCAAGAAGCCAGGATGGATGACTAAGGAACTTTCAACTGAGATAAGCCTTAAACAGAACATGTATAAGAAATGGAAAAATGGGGAAATCACCAAAGAGGAATTCAAACAAATAGCCAGCACATGTAGAGGTAAAATCAGAAAAGCTAAAGCGTAGAATGAACTCAGGCTGGCTAGAGAGGTTAAGAACAATAAAAAGGGCTTTTTTGGATATGTGCGCAGCAAAAGGAAGAAGAAGGAAACGGTAGGGCCACTGCATGAAGAAGATGGCAAAATACTAACAGGGGACAGAGAAAAGGCAGAATTACTCAAGACCTTCTTTGCTTCAGTCTTCTCAGAAAAGGCAAAGGGTGCTCAACCTAAGGATGATGGGGAAGAAGAAAGAATAGGGGAATTTCAGCACAGAATAAGTAAAGAGATAGTACAGGAAGACCTGGTTAATCTAAATGAATACAAGCCTCCAGGACCAGATGAACTACATCCTAGAGTAGTAAAAGAACTGGCTAATGTAATATCGGAACCATTGGCAATAATCTTTGAGAACTCCTGGAGAACAGGAGAAGTCCCAGCAGACTGGAGGAGGGCAAATGTTGTCCCAATCTTCAAAAAGGGAAAAAAAGAGGATCCCAACAATTATCGTCCAGTTAGTCTGACATCAATACCAGGAAAGATTCTGGAGCAGATCATTAAACAGAGAGTCTATGAATATCTAGAAGATAATTCCATAATCACAAAAAGCCAACATGGGTTTCAGAGAAACAAGTCGCGCCAGACAAATTTGATCTCTTTTTTTGATAAAATTACCAGCTTGGTAGATGAAGGGAATGCTGTGGATATAGTATACCTCGATTTCAGTAAGGCCTTTGACAAGGTTCCCCATGACATTCTTGCAAACAAGCTTGTAAAATGTGGGCTAGACAAGTTAACTGTTACATGGATTTGTAATTGGTTGACTGGCCGAACTCAAAGGGTGCTCAACAATGGCTCCTTTTCATCCTGGAGAGAAGTGACCAGTGGGGTCCCACAGGGCTCTGTCCTGGGCCCAGTCCTATTCAACATCTTTATTAATGACTTGGATGACAGAATTGGGGGCATACTTATCAAATCTGCAGATGACACCATATTAGGAGGAGGAGCCAATACTCCAGAAGACAGGATTGAAATTCAGAATGACCTGAATAGACTAGAAAGCGGGGCCAACGCTAACAAAATGAAATTCAATGCGGAGAAATGTAAGGTACTGCACTTAGGGCAGAAAAATGAAGGATGGGGGAAATCTGGCTGAATGAAACTACGTGTGAAAGGGATCTAGGAGTCCAAGTAGACCATAAGTTCAACATGAGTCAACAGTGCGATGTGGCAGCTGAAAAGGCCAATGCTATTTTAGGCTGCATCAATAGAAGTATAGTGTCTAGATCAAGGGAAGTAATAGTGCCACTCTATTCTGCTTCGGTCAGGCCCCACCTGGAATATTGTGTCCAGTTCTGGGCACCACAATTCAAAAAGGATGTGGAGAAACAAGAACTTTGTCCAAAGAAGGGTGACTAAAATGGTGAAGGGTCTGGAAACCATGCCCTATGAGGAACGCCTTAGGGAACTGGGGATGTTTAATCTGGAGAAGAGAAGGTTAAGAGGTGATATGATAGCCCTGTTCAAATATTTGAAGGGATGTCATATTGAGGAGGGAGCAAGCTTGTTTTCTGCTGCTGCAGAACAATGGATGCAAGCTGCAGGAAAAGAGATTCCACCTCAACATTAGGAAGAACTTCCTGACAGTAAGGGCTGTTCGACAGTGGAACACACTCCTTCCTCGGAGTGTAGTGGAGTCTCCTTCCTTGGAGGTCTTTAAGCAGAGGCTGGATGGCCATCTGTCGGGGATGCTTTGACTGGGAGGTTCTGCATGGCAGAAGGGGGTTGGACTGGATGGCCCTTGTGGTCTCTTCCAACCCTATGACTCTATAGAGTTTATCACACAGGAGGAATTTCTCCCAATTTTGAATGGAGCCAATTCGAATTCTAATTGCATTCGGAATGCGTTCAGAATGACTTCCCATTACCCGAAAATGACCCCCCATTGCCCAAACTTGCATGAGATGCTTTAATTCGCAATAACATAAAACCCATGATTGCGTTCAGAATGACTTCCCTTTTGCCCGAAATTGCGTGAGATACTTTAATTCGCAATAACGTGAAACCCCATGATTGCATTCGGATTGCCATTGGATTATACTTCCAATTTCCGATGTCTGATAAGGTCCTATGATTGTATGACGTTGCTGCTTCCTCAGTGGCGCATGGTGGACTCTCCACTGCGGAGAGACGGCTCTTTGGATCTCTTCTTTCCAAACTTCAAAAAGATTCTTGTCTTCTCTCTTTTGAACCTGTGCTTTTAATGCTTGTTTCATCCCAAGTTTGCTTCTGATTTTACTTTGTGTAGTTTCTTTAGCCCCCTTTAAAAAAAAATTACATTTTTACAATGTTGTGTCTTGTTCATAATTTCACATCAGCTTCTTGTGGAGTCAAACAGCAGTGCCAAAGTATTTATACTGAAGTAGTTTTAAACTTATACAGTAAGAAGAATGTTATAAATCTGTGGACAGGTGAGCTGCGAGATAACTGTGGGTGGCAATGTCCTTTTAGTGTACCCCACCATTAAAAGATGTGTTTGAGGAGACGGGGAACCTCTTTCATCGGCTCTTGTCTGGTGCTAGGCCAGACTCAGGCTTCACGGGCCACCTCTGCCAACTTGAAGGACTGGCATTGGAAATAAAGTCTTATTTGAAAGCACTGCAGACCCATGAAGAGTGTCCCATCAAGATTGCTAGCCTTGATCCTGGGTTCCTTTAACATATCCAAAGGCTAAATACCTTATCAGACGGGAGGAATTTCTCTTTATTGCAAATGGAGCCAATTTGAATTCACGTGAATTCGCTAGTTTAGTGAATTTACGTGAATTCCTATTGCGTTCACAATGTGTTCAGAATTACTTCCCATTACCCGAAAATGATCTCCCATTGCCCAAAATTGCGTGAGATGCTTTAATTCGCAATAACATAAAACCTATGATTGCATTCGGAATGACTTCCCTTTTGCCCAAAATTGCGTGAGATGCTTTAATTCGCAATAACATAAAACCCATGATTGCTTTCGGAATAACTTCCCTTTTGCCCGAATTTGCGTAACATACATTCATACGCAATAACGTGAAACCCCAAGATTGCGTTCGGATGGCCATCAGATTGTACTTCCAATTTCCGACGTCTGATAAGGTCTGTAGATGAACATATCTGGGTGTCATCAGTGTACTGTTAATTCATGAATTACTTGCAAGAACTTTGATTAATTTATTAAAACATTGGGTGTTCCATTTCGGATGAGATCTGCAGAAATGAGAAATTCTGCAGCAGCAACCACAAATGAACCGCATGTAACAGAATGCAACCCATCAGTGTGTCAGAGGCTGCATCCGCACTGCAGATATAATATGGTTTGACACCACTTTAACTGCCATGGCTCAATGTTATGGCATTCTGGGAAGTGTAGTTTGTTGGATCATTTCTGCAGTGCGGATGCAGCCAGAGAAAGGGTGGCATACCTGGACCTTGGCATGCCCTGAGCAGAAGAATGAGGAGAATACTGACCAAACTGGCATTGAGGTTTCCTAGCCTGATTTGAAACATTGCCTTGTCTCCTTGTGGTGATAAGTACCCCATCCATATTCCAAATTTCTCGACAAATGTATTATTGTAGCAGGGATGGGAAACAAAAACTGGGGGTTTTCAAGGTATTAAGTCAGCATGGCATAGTGGTTTGAGTGTTGGAATACGACTCTGGCGACCAGGGTTCAAATCCCCACTCGGACATAAAACCCATTGGGTGTCCTTGGGGAAGTCACACTCTCTCAGCCTCAGAGGATGGCACTCAACAAATCTTATAAAGAAAACCCTATGGACGTATTGTCTCCTCTGAACAAATCTTGCCACAAAAAACATGATAGATTCCTTTTAGGAGCACCATATGTTAGAAACGACTTGAAGGAACATATCTTGGCAATTGTTGAGAGGCTTGAGGCCTTCCAAATATTGGTGGACTACAGTTCCCATCAGGACACCTAACCAGAAGAGCCAATGATGCGGCGTGATGGGAGCTGCAGTCAAGCAATACCCTGAATTGATATGGGCTTCTTGTGGGATCCCCATTAGTTATTTTGAGTGGGAAAACTGTGTCCCCTTTGAAACCTCTGGAAGGGCGACCTGCCATTTTGGAGGCGGAGGATCAAGGCCCAGGAAAGTACATGGCAACCCTCTGCCCACTTGGGCAGTTTCCAAGAAGATTCTAGAGTTGTTTTTCTTCAGAAAAGTTCTATCTTTGGCCTGGAATGCAGAGTCCATTCTGGAAGCCAACCGTTGGTGGTTGTTGACCAACTCCTTCCAGCCGGTGGTCAGACTCCTTGGTCTGGCATCTGCTGGCAAGGTCTTTAGTTTGGCGTCTGTTGGCAGGTTCCTGGGTTTGGTGTCTATTGGCAGGTTGATTGGTTTGGCATCGATTGGCAGTTTCCTTGGTTTGGCGTCTACTGAAGACCTCCGTTGACCATGTCTTCGGCAAAGGACTTCTTCAAAGTGAGCGAAGAGAAGGGGTCAAGCGAGTGGGGGCCAGTTTGGGCTTTGCTGGGTCTGGCCACCCGTCCTTCTCTCGCTCTCATTCCTCTCTTTCCTTTGCTTGCAGGGGCTCCGAAAGGGACTTCAGAAACCTTTCCAGGTGCTGAAGAAACCTTTCCAGGTGCTGAAGAAACCCTTTCAGAGGCGTTTCTCCAATCGCGTACACCCCAGGGAGGAGGCCGAGTGTCTGGGGTAAGTCCCCTTTTCCTTTCTCCCTTCCTTCCTTCCTTCCCTCCCTCACTAACAGGACATAACATCTATCCCGCTTGCTAGGCTCCAGCCATCCCGGGTCTCCTTGGACCAAGATTAATAATAATAATGATATGGGTTTCTCCCTCCGGGCCGGATGGTGTCAGATGCCATGGAGGGAGGGCTCCTCTTCTTCTTCAGGCAAGGCCTGAGATCAGGAGGGGGCAGAAGGCCTGAGGGCTAAGGGCCACAAAGGCACTTGGGAGGAGTCCCGTAATAGGGAATCATCTCCTTTTCTGTCCGTATTTCAGTTTCCCAGAAGTCCAGATCACCTATGAGGAGGAGGAGGAGGGCACCTCTGAGATGCATGCAGCGGAGAGCCTTCTCTCTTTGAGGGTAAGGAGAGTCCTCTTTTCCCCCCTTTTCATTGGAGGACTGCCCAAACCCAGTCTTCATTTCCCTTGGCAGCATCCGGAGGAAGTTCAGGGAGCATCATTAGGAGCCACAGAGAACGGAAAAGATGGGGAGAAGATGTACAAGGAAGGCTCTGTGAACTCATTGGTAACAAAAGGGCGAAAGTGGAGGGTCTCTATATTCACTTCTCTCCCGCCTCCATTTCTTTATAGGATGCAGACAACAACATCGATCCCGGGGAGGCTGGATTGAATCCGGTGCACAGATCAGACAGGTAAGTCCTTTGCTCCTTGGCTCCTGGCTGAGGACCAAATGAATGGCACATGGAGAGGTCCCCTCAAGCGGCCTTTCCCATTGGTTTCTTGTTTTTTTGCCCTCTTCTTTCCTTCCTTCGCAGTGGGAATAATAATAATAATAATAATAATAATAATAATAATATTCTTTCCCTCCTATTGCAGTTTGGAGGCCATTCCTGATCTGTTTCCTTTCTTCGTAAGGAAACAGAATCTTACCCCGTCCCTTTCCCCCCCTTTTCATTGGAGGCTTTTAGGATCAGGGCCACTTCGTACCCCACGTTCTCTGTTTCACTTCTCTCTCACCTCCATTTATTGATAGGATGCAGACAAGAAGGACTTTTCCACAGAGGCTGACTTCAATCCTGGGCACAGTTCCGAGAGGTGAGGCTCTCTTTCCCATCCTTTCCCTCCTTTTTTCTTTCTTTCTTCCCTTTCCTTCCCTCCTTCCTTCCCTCTTTCTTCCTGCTGGGACTTTGGGGAGGCAGCACAAAGTCTGGGAAGCGGGGCATTCTCCTTGCTTGCTGCTGGCTCCTCTCATTTCCTCTGGGAGACTAGAGCCAGGCCCAGGGACGCAGCCAGGATTTGGGTCTCCGTGGGGCGCGTGAAGTAGTTCTGGAACCAAACCACAGCAGATACCAAGGGCCCACTGGAATAGGAATTCATACTAATAATAATAATATCCCTTTCTTGTTCCTCTTTCAGTTTCCCAGAACCACAGAGGACAGTTCCAGAGGAGGACATCCCTGAGCCTTTTCTGGCGGAGAATATTGTTTCTGTGACGGTAAGGAACGAGAGTCCTCTTTTCCCCTCCCTTTTCATTGGAGGACTGCTCAAACCCATTCTTTTCCCTTGATAGGCTCCGGAGGATGCTCAGGAAGCACATTTAGGAGACGCAGAGAAAGCAAAAGAGAAGGAGGAGACGAATGACGGATGCTCTGTGAACTCCAGGGTAAGAAAAGGGCCAAAGTGGGGTAGCGGTCTCCCTTCTCCCCTTTCTTAGAGGGGCCTCCCTTCCTCCCTTTCTTAGGCTTTGAGGAGCCACTCTCCCTTTATTTACAGGATTCAGACAGCAATCCCTCTCCAACGGAGGATGAAGATCATCCTGGGCCCAGTTCAGGCAGGTAAGTCCTTCTCACCTTGGGTCTCGGCTGCAGACCGAATGAGCGGCACATGAAGATGTCCCCATCAGCGCTCTTCCAAGAGCATCCACCTGGCCCCATTTCTTTCATGGTCTTTTCCTGCCCCATTTTAGAGTCCCAAATCTCCAGAGGACCTCTGCTGACTCGGAGGGCAGTCCTGAGGACTTTGACCTGGAGGATCTTGACTTTTGGGAGGTGAGGAAGGAGAGTCTCGCTGACGTTTTGTCAAGGTTTGTCACACGCAGCAAATGGCATCCCCTCATTCCCCCCGCTCTCTTTTTCCCTCCTGACAGACAGAGAAAGTCTTACATTGCCTCTGCCTGAAGTTCTCCAGTTTCTCCGCAGAAGAGAAGATGCGCACGGCAGACAGCATTGCGTGCAAGCACTTGTCTCTGATGTTGGAGCATTTCATGGGATCATCGGAAAAGTAGGCAGATTCCTCCCAGGCCTCCCTCTTTGTCCTCTCAGGGGCTGGGGGTCCGGCAAGGATGCCACGTCTCTCCTTCCTTCCTCCGCTTTCTCTAGGGCCTGTGATGCGCTGATGCACGCGGTCTTGTCAACACCCAACTGCACACTAGACACCTGTCTGAGCCGCTTCCTGCGGAAGATGAACGAAGGCAGCTGTCTGAATCAACATAGTGAGGATCTCTTTCGGGCCAAGGTAAGATGCTGACCCTCGCATGACCATCTCCAAGCGACCGGCCCTCATTCCTCATTGTCTACTGCTCTGACCGAGGCTTCTCTCCTCAGATGAAGGCGGTCAAAGGGGTGAATGCCATCGTAACAGCCATCGGTGATACTCAGAGTCTGAAGCCATGGCTCCCGCTCTTCTTCACCACGCTGTGCAACGTCTTGCACCGCCAGGCCCAGAAATGCCAGGAAGACGGGGATGGCAGGCAGCCCCGGATGTACATGGTCCCAGCGTAAGTTGGTGCCAAGGCAGGGCTGGGGGCAGACGATGCCAGTGGATCCAGATGTAGGAATGCCAATCTCTGAACCAATCCTCTTTGGTTTGAACCAATCTCTCTTTGGCTTCACCCTCTCTCTTCTGCAGGGATGTAGTGGATACGCTGGGAACGCTGCTCCTGAGGCTGGACCTGGTCTATGGGGCGATGGAGGTCATGCCTTAGCCCCCTGCCTCCTCTCTTGGTGAGTTTGGCTTCTCTCCGTCTCTCTCTCTTTTTCTCTGGGGGATGGCTTTCCCTTCAAAAGGGAAGGGGCTCCAATCCAAAGCATCTCTGCTTCCCTCCGCAGGACCAAAAGACCCTCCCTTCCCGCTGGGCCATGGCTCTGCCCCAAAGGACCCCCATCTCCTGCTCCTGCCACCAGAAGACCCGGCTTAGGACTCTCTGCTGCCTCTGCAACAAGAGAAGGAGGCCACCGCCACGCCTTTCCACGCTGCCACTCTTGCCACACGGACGTTGGGTGTGTACCTTTCCCCATTTTGAGCGGGAAAATCCCACCGGTTCCACCCAGGGTTCAAAAGTCCCATCCAGGTCAAGCTGCCTGTCCCGGGTTCCAGTGACGGGATGAAGCTCTGCAACAGCAGGGAGGACGAAGTGAGCGTTAGCACCCAAAGGCCACGTCCGGATCCAGCTCTGGGGCTTCAACTCCCGGAGTCCAGCCGGGCGCTTTGAGCGCTGACTGGATACAAATCCCCACTCAGCCAAGGAAGACAGGAGGAGGAAGGAAGGAAGGGACTAGAACTACGTCTCCCAGCAGCCCCTGCCCACCGTGCCCTTCCATCCTGCCACTGCTGGTCAGTTGGCCTGGGCACCCCTAAGCGCCTGCTTCCTCCCCTTCCTTCCTTCTCTTCCCTTCCCTTCTCTTCTCTTCTTGTTCCCCCTTCCCCCTTCCTTTCCTTCCCTCCATCCCCATGAAAGCCAGTCCTATGAAAGGGGAGGGCTCCGAGTGCAATCCAGCCCCATGGGAGCCAGAGGCAGATGGAGGGAGGGGTCCCTGCCCCTCTGCTGCTGCCTGAGACTGGCATGGCCCTGCGGCTGCCATCCTCCTCTTTGCCCAGGCAGCTCCAGTCTCAGGGACAAATGGCCTTCCCCTTCCTTCCTTCCTTCCTTCCTTCCTTCCTCTTTCCCTCCTTCCTTCCTTCCTTCCTTCCTCCTCGCCTTCCGCAAAGAATGGAAGGAGCCAGCTTCCAACAGTGTGGAGCCCAGCAGAGATTCCCATGAAATGGGGAGGAGGTAACCAAAAAGCCTGGGTAATGAAAGTCCTATCATTATCGTTGTCGTTATCATTTTTCAAATTGGTAAAAATTATTATAATAAACCATTATGTTAAAAAGTAACTTCTGTGTTTGTGCACTTTGCTCTGTTTTCTCTTCAGACCTTCAAACTTCCCTCTTCCTCACCTGCTTTTAATGATGCACCCGTTTCTCTTCCGCTTTCCCCTTTTGTCCTCAGCGTCCTTCCATGGCAAACCCTCTAGTTATCCCAGTTAATCCTTTTCACTTCCCACTTTCTCAATTCCTTTTAAAATGCCCCGGTTTCTCTTTCTTTTTCGTCTGTGTTGCTGAGTCAATTCCCAAATAGATTCAGCACCAGGGATCTCTCATTTCAGAAAATCCAAAGTTGCTGAGCCTGATCCCGGAATTGATTCAGCACCAGGGGGACCTCATTTCAGAAAATCCAAAGTTGCTGAGCCTGATCCCGGAATAGATTCAGCACCAGGGGGAGCTCATTTCTAAAAATCCAAAGTTGCTGAGCCTGATCCCGGAACAGATTCAGCACCAGGGGGAGCTCATTTCAGAAAATCCAAAGTTGCTGAGCCTGATCCCGGAATAGATTCAGCACCAGGGGGAGCTCATTTCAGAAAATCCAAAGTTGCTGAGCCTGATCCCGGAATAAATTCAGCACCAGGGAGAGCTCATTTCAGAGTATCCAAAGTTGCTGAGCCTGATCCTGGAACAGATTCAGCACCAGGGAGAGCGCATTTCAGAGTATCCAAAGTTGCTGAGCCTGATCCCGGAATAGATTCATCACCAGGGAGAGCTCATTTCAGAGTATCCAAAGTTGCTGAGCCTGATCCCAGAATAGATTCAGCACCAGGGAGACCTCATTTCAGAGTATCCAAAGTTGCTCAGCCTGATCCCGGAATAGATTCAGCACCAGGGAGAGCTTATTTCAGAGTATCCAAAGTTGCTGAGCCTGATCCCGGAATAGATTCAGCACCAGGGAGACCTCATTTCAGAGTATCCAAAGTTGCTGAGCCCGATCCGGAATAGATTCAGCACCAGGGAGAGCTCATTTCAGAGTATCCAAAGTTGCTGAGCCTGATCGGGAATAGATTCAGCACCAGGGAGAGCGCATTTCAGAGTATCCAAAGTTGCTGAGCCTGATCCCGGAATAGATTCAGCACCAGGGAGAGCGCATTTCAGAGTATCCAAAGTTGCTCAGCCTGATCCCGGAATAGATTCAGCACCAGGGAGACCTCATTTCAGAAAATCCAAAGTTGCAGAGCCTGATCCCTGAATAGATTCAGCACCAGGGAGAGCTCATTTGGAAAATCCAAAGTTGCTGAGCCTGATCCCTGAATAGATTCAGCACCAGGGAGATCTCATTTCAGAAAATCCAAAGTTGCTGAGCCTGATCCCAGAATAGATTCAGCACCAGGGAGACCTCATTTCAGAAAATCCAAAGTTGCTGAGCCTGATCCCGGAATAGATTCAGCACCAGGGAGACCTCATTTCTGAAAATCCAAAGTCGCTGAGCCTAATCCTGGAATAGATTCACCACCAGGGAGACCTCATTTCAGATAATCCAAAGTTGTCTCCACATTCAGAAGATCCCTTCCTACTATGTACTATGCTAAAACTTAGTTTAATGTAAATCCTTCTGCACTTCTGTTCGGCCCCACTTGTAAGAAAGATGCAAGAAATGATGAAAAAGAGGATAAAGTAAAAAGGGAGTGTGTGGATGAGGAGCTTAAAGAAACCCAGGGCCGATTCAAGGAACCACCAGGTGCTGCAGATGAATTTGGTTTTGTTCGTATTCTGCTCTGGCGCTTTGGTCAAGCACCCTGCTTGGATGATGATGATGATGATGATGATGATGATGAATAGAAAGGCTGTTGAGTTGCTTCGGGAGGGAGAACCGGTTAGGAGACAGTTTTAAAGCCTGGCAGAGTTTGGGCTCAGGGTACCTCCAGGAAAAGAGATTCCCCCCTAAACATTAGGAAGAATTTCCTGACGGTAGGAGCTTTTTCACAGTGGAAGATCAGTCAATAACTTGGACAAAGAAATACAGGGCATGCTGGTCAAATTTCGAGGTGACACCAAATTAGGAGGCATAGCTAGCACCCCAGAGGACGGGAACAACATTCAAAATGACCTGAATACATTTGAAAGCAGGGCCAAAGCTAACAAAGTGTATTTCAGCATAGGGCAATATGTGTGTGTGTGTGTGTGTGTGTGAGGAAATGCATAGATATAGGATGGGGGACACCTTGCTGAATGAAACTACATGTGAAAGGGATCTAGGAGTCCAGGTAGACCACAAATTGAACATGAGTCAACACTGCAACAGTGTGATGCGGCAGCTAACAAGGCCAATGCGATTTTAAGTTGCATCAACAGAAGCCCACAGTCTTCTTTCAGTGCCTCCTTAAGACTTCTCACTATGGACACTGAGGGACCTACTGCAGTCACCTTCAACACTTGTGGGATGTTTGTCTTCTTGCCTACAGATGTGGGGAACTTCACCTGCACCAAGTGCAAGTTGGTAGCCCTCTTAGAAGAGAGAGTTCAGAAGTTGGAGGCCCAGGTGTCTACACTTCAGCATCACAGAGAGCAGGAGGTTCTCCTGAACAGAAAGGACCAGACTGTTTGGGACAGGAAACATACAGAGAAAGTTGCTGGGGAAGAAGAGATCACTCCACACACAAAAGAAGTAGATGGTTGGAGGAATGTCACACACAGAAGTAGGGAAACCACGGTTCGTTCTGTGAGCTTGCAGCTACAGAATCGTCTTGAATCTCTCTCTGTTATCAGAGATGATGAGGAAAAGCATCAGGGACAGGCATCAGGGACAGAGCAGGGGAGCCTAAGAATAGCACCAAAGGGAACAGACACTGCTAAGCCTCGGAGGAGGCGCGTGGTCGTGGTGGGGGACTCCTTGCTGAGGGGTACAGAAGCAGTGGTTTGTGGGCCTGACAAGATGTCTCGGGAGGTGTGTTGTCTCCCTGGGGCAAAGATCCGTGACGTGACGGAGAGGCTGACAAGACTTGTCAAGCCTACTGACTGTTATCCCTTTCTTTTGGTCCATGTGGGAACCAATGATACTGCAAGGCACATCCTTCAGAATATCAAAAGGGATTATGAGGCTCTGGGTAGGAAGCTGAAAGAGATGGATGCACAGCTTGTCATCTCATCTCTTCTCCCAGTTGAAGGATATGGTCCAGGAAGGGAGAGGAAAATAGCAGAGGTGAATAACTGGCTCCGTAGATGGTGCCGCCAAGAACAGTTTGGATTCTTGGATCATGGGCTGCGGTTCCATGAGGAGGGACTTCTGGCAAAGATGGGCTGCATCTCATGCCACTTGGCAAAAACCTTTTTGCCAGTAGTCTCAAAAATCTGATCAGGAGGGCTTTAAACTGAGTTATGTGGGGGAGGAAGACATTATTCTGGAAGGCAAAAGGGCTGGAGAAAATAGTCAAATTTACATAGAGGGAAGAAGGCAAACAGTGCAAGGACCCAACAGTGGGAAGCAAAAAAATGTGCACAGGCAGCAAGTAAAGGGAACACATGTTCTTAGATGTCTCTACACTAATGCACAGAGTATAGGAAATAAACAGGATGAACTTGAACTCCTAGCACAACAAAGCAAATATGATATAATAGGCATCACTGAAACCTGGTGGGATGAGTCTCACGATTGGAATGTAGAAATAGAGGGATATAACCTTTTTAAGAGAAACAGGCCAAACAGGAAAGGAGGAGGAATAGCATTATATGTCAGGGACATTTACACCAGTGAAGAAATCCAGGACATCAGTACTGGAGGCCAAGTGGAGACCATCTGGATAAAAATTAAAGGAGAGGGAAGCAACAGGGATGTTACTGTGGGAGTCTACTACAGACCTCCAACTCAGACGGAGGAATTGGATGATGCCTTTCTAGGACAGATGACCACACAATCAGAAAAGAGAGATGTAGTAGTGATGGGGGACTTCAACTATCCTGATATTTGCTGGAGGTCAAACTCAGCCAAATCCTCAAGGTCTAGCAAATTCCTCACTTGCCTGGAAGACAATTTCATTGTCCAAAAGGTGGAAGAGGCAACAAGGGGATCAGCCATTTTAGATCTGATCTTAACCAACAGGGATGACCTAGTCAATGGGGTGCAAGTGGTTGGATCCTTAGGTGGAAGTGACCATGTTCTCCTGGAGTTTCTTATACAGAGGAAAGGGGAAGCCAGGCATAGTCAGACACGCATTCTAGACTTTAGGAGAGCTGACTTCAATAAACTTAGAGAAATACTGGGGGGGATCCCATGGTCAGGAAAACTAAAAGAGAAGGGAGTTCAAGACGGATGGGAGTATCTCAAAAGGGAGACACTGAAGGCACAATTTCAAACAGTTCCAATGAGGAAGAAAAATGGAAGATGTCTCAAGAAGCCAGGATGGATGACTAAGGAACTTTCAACTGAGATAAGCCTTAAACAGGACATGTATAAGAAATGGAAAAATGGGGAAATGACCAAAGAGGAATTCAAACAGATAGCAAGTACTTGTAGGGGTAAAGTCAGAAAAGCTAAAGCGCAGAATGAACTCAGGCTGGCTAGAGAGGTTAAGAACAATAAAAAGGGCTTTTTTTGGTATGTCCAAAGCAAAAGGAAGAAGAAGGAAAGGGTAGGGCCACTGCGTGCAGAAGATGGCAAAATGCTAACAGGGATCAGAGAAAAGACAGAATTACTCAATATCTTCTTTGCTTCAGTCTTCTCAGAAAAGGCAAAGGGTGCTCAACCTAAGGATAATGGAGACAGAATAGAGGAAATTCAGCACAGAATAAGTAAAGAGACAGTACAGGAAGACCTGGTTAATCTAAATGAATACAAGTCTCCAGGACCAGATGAACTACATCCAAGGATATTAAAAGAACTGGAAAATGTAATATCAGAGCCATTGGCAATAATCTTTGAGAACTCCTGGAGAACAGGAGAAGTCCCAGCAGACTGGAGGAGGGCAAACGTTGTCCCCATCTTCAAAAAGGGGAAAAAAGAGGATCCCAACAATTATCGTCCGGTTAGTCTGACATCAATTCCAGAAAAGATTCTAGAGCAGATAATTAAACAGAGAGTCTGTGAACATTTAGAGGCCAATGCCATAATCACAAAAGGCCAACATGAGTTTCAGAAACAAGTCATGCCAGACAAATCTGATCTCTTTTTTTGATAAAATTAGCAGTTTGGTAGATGAAGGGAATGCTGTGGATATTGTATATCTTGATTTCAGTAAGGCCTTTGACAAGGTTCCCCACGACATTCTTGCAAACAAGCTTGCAAAATGTGGGATAGACAAGGTAACCGTTACATGGATTTGTAATTGGTTGACTGGCCGAACTCAAAGGGTGCTCAACAATGGCTCCTTTTCAACCTGGAGAGAAGTGACCAGTGGGGTCCCACAGGGCTCTGTCCTGGGCCCAGTGCTATTCAACGTCTTTATTAATGACTTGGATGACAGAATTGGGGGCATACTTATCAAATTTGCAGATGACACTAAACTGGGAGGAGTAGCTAATACCCCAGAGGACAGGATCAAAATTCAAAATGACCTGAATAGACTAGAAAGCTAGGCCAACACTAACAAAATTAAATTCAATGCGGAGAAATGTTAGGTCCTACATGTAGGGCAGAAAAATGAAATGCACAGATATAGGATGGGGGACATCTGGCTGAATGAAACTATGTGTGAAAAGGATCTAGGAGTCCAAGTAGACCATAAGTTGAACATGAGTCAACAGTGCGATGTGGCAGCTAAAAAGGCCAATGCAATCTTAGGTTGCATCAATAGAAGTATAGCGTCTAGATCAAGATCAAGTAATAGTGCCACTCTATTCTGCTTTGGTCAGGCCCCACCTGGAATACTGTGTCCCGTTCTGGGGCCCATAATTCAAAAAGGATGCGGAGAAACTGGAGCGGGTCCAAAGGAGGGCAACTAAGATGGTGAAGAGTCTGGAAAGCATGCCCTATGAGGAACGACTTAGGGAATTGGGGATGTTTAGCCTGGAGAAGAGGAGGTTAAGAGGTGATATGATAGCCCTGTTCAAATATTTGAAGGGATGTCATATTGAGGAGGGAACAGGCTTGTTTTCTGCTGCTGCAGAGACTAGAACGCGGAACAATGGATGCAAGCTGCAGGAAAAGAGGTTCCACCTCAACATGAGGAAGAACTTCCTGACAGTAAGGGCTGTTCGACAGTGGAACTCACTCTTCCTCGGAGATTGTGGTGGAGTCTCCTTCCTTGGAGATCTTTAAGCAGAGGCTGGATGGCCATCTGTCAGGGATGCTTTGACTGGGACTTCCTGCATGGCAGAAGGGGATTGGACTGGATGGCCCTTGTGGTCTCTTCCAACCCTATGACTCTATAGAGTTTATCACACAGGAGGAATTTGTCACAATTTTGAATGGAGCCAATTCCAATTCTAATTGCATTCAGAATGCATTCAGAATGACTTCCCAGTACCTGAAAATGACCTCCCATTACCCGAAATTGCATGAGATGCTTTAATTCGTAAAACAATAACGTAAAACCCATGATTGCGTTCGGATTGCCATTGGATTATATTTCCAATTTCCGATTTCTGATAAGGTCCTATGATTGTATGAAGTTGCTGCTTCCACAGTGGCGCATGGTGGACTCTCCACTGCGGAGAGACGGCTCTTTGGATCTCTTCTTTCCAAACTTCAAAAAGATTCTTGTATTCTCTCTTTTGAACCTGTGCTTTTAATGCTTGTCTTATCCCAAGTTTGCTTCTGATTTTACTTTGTGTAGTTTCTTTAGCCCCCTTTTAAAAAATAAAATATAATAAATAAATCACATTTTTACATTGTCGTGTCTTGTTCATAATTCCACATGAGCTTCTTGTGGAGTCAAACAGCAGTGCCAAAGTATTTATATTGAAGTAGTTTTAAACTTATACAGTAAGAAGAAGGTTATAAATGTGTGGACCTGTCAGGACAGGGGTCCAGAATCCCAGACAATCAACCAGTTAGCTTCATGTAGAATAAACAGAGCTTTATTGATGCTCCAGGATCAGCAATACCACACCATCCAGCTTCTTAGCTGAAACTGACCAGTTCCCGCCCCAACACATCCAAATAGCCCCAGCAGTCCTACGCCTCCCCCCACTGCCAACTAACACATTCCACCTCTTTCCCATCACTTTCTGTTTCCCCCATCACTCCCTCCTTGCCAGCTCCCATCCCACCAGACGCTGGTGCTGTTAGATTCCAAGCCTCTGAGCCGAGCGGTTACAAGGTCGACTGATAACAGCCACCCGGCATAGTTATACACTCTTCTACACTCTAATACCTATCCTCCCCATAAACTCCATTAACTATATATCTGATAGAAGACTATAGGGATTCTAACAGCACCTCACCATTAAAAGATGTGTTTGAGGAGACGAGGAACCTCTTTCATCGGCTCTTGTCTGGTGGCCGGCTTCACGGGCCACCTCTGCCAACTTGAAGGACTGGCATTGGACACAAAGTCTTATTTGAATGCACTGCAGACCCATGAAGAGTGTCCCATCAAGATTGCTAGCCTTGATCCTGGGTTCCCTTAAGATATCCAAAGACCTTATCAGACAGGAGGAATTTCTCTTTATTGCGAATGGAGCCAATTCGAAATCATGTGAATTCGCTAGTTTAGTGAATTTACGTGAATTCCTATTGCGTTTGGAATGCGTTCAGAATGACTTCCCATTACCCGAAAATGACCCCCCCATTGCCCAAAATTGCATGAGATGCTTTAATTCGCAATAACATAAAACCCATGATTGCATTCGGAATGACTTCCCTTTTGCCCGAAATTGCGTGAGATGCTTTAATTCGCAATAACGTAAAACCCATGATTGCTTTCGGAATAACTTCCCTTTTGCCCGAATTTGCGTGAGATACACTCATACGCAATAACGTGAAACCCCAAGATTGCGTTCGGATTGCCATCAGATTATACTTCCAATTTCCGACGTCTGATAAGGTCCGTAGATGAACATATCTGGGTGTCATCAGTGTACTGGTAACATCCCGCCCCATGTCTCCGGATGATCTCGGCCGAGCAGCCTCGTGAAAATGTTAAAAAGCATGTTCCATAGTATGGCGCTCTGAGGGATGCCAGATCTGAACTCTCTTTTAGAAGAGAGACTGTCTCCCAGCATCAGCATCTGGAACCTGCCTGAGGGAAAGGACCAGAACCACTGCAATGCAATGCAGCGTGAGGCTGAGAGTGTGTGATTTGCCCAAAGATACCCAGTGGGTCTCCATGGCTGAGTGGAGATTCGAATCCTGGTCTCCAGTCATACTGCAATGTTCAAACCATGCTACTCTGGCTCCTAGCCTTTGTGAACAGAGCAGAATAAAGGCAATAAAATACAAGAAATCTTCCCTTGTTCGCTTCCATTTTGCTCCCTTCCTTCTCTTGCCTATCTAAAATATGAGATGGCAAATTCTTTTAAAGCACAGACTTCTTTTCTGTATTGCACCAACTCCAATGGCAGCATTTGAAAACTACAGCAAAGGCAATGCCAGTTGGACAGGACATAAAATGTTAATTCATGAATTACTTGCAAGGACTTTGATTAATTTATTAAAACATTGGGTTTTTCCTTTCGGATGAGATCTGCAGAAATGAGAAATTCAGCAGCAGCAACCACAAATGAACCGCATGTAACAGAATGCAACCCATCAGTGTGTCAGAGGCTGCATCCGCACTGCAGATATAATATTGTTTGACACCACTTTAACTGCCATGGCTCAATGTTATGGCATTCTGGGAAGTGTAGTTTGTTGGATCATTTCTGCAGTGCGGATGCAGCCAGAGAAAGGGTGGCATACCTGGACCTTGGCATGCCCTGAGCAGAAGAATGAGGAGAATACTGACCAAACTGGCATTGAGGTTTCCTAGCCTGATTTGAAACATTGCCTTGTCTCCTTGTGGTGATAAGTACCCCATCCATATTCCAAATGTCTCAACAAATGCATTATTGTAGCAGGGATGGGAAACAAATACTGGGGGTTTTCAAGGTATTAAGTCAGCATGGCATAGTGGTTTGAGTGTTGGAATACGACTCTGGCGACCAGGGTTCAAATCCCCACTCGGACATAATACCCATTGGGTGTCCTTGGGGAAGTCACACTCTCTCAGCCTCAGAGGATGGCACTCAACAAATCTTATAAAGAAAACCCTATGGACGTATTGTCTCCTCTGAACAAATCTTGCCACAAAAAACATGATAGATTCCTTTCAGGAGCACCATATGTTAGAAACGACTTGAAGGAACATATCTTGGCAATTGTTGAGAGGCTTGAGGCCTTCCAAATATTGGTGGACTACAGTTCCCATCAGGACACCTAACCAGAATAGCCAATGATGCGGCGTGATGGGAGCTGCAGTCAAGCAATACCCTGAATTGATATGGGCTTCTTGTGGGATCCCCATTAGTTATTTTGAGTGGGAAAACTGTGTCCCCTTTGAAACCTCTGGAAGTGTGACCTGCCATTTTGGAGGCAGAGGATCAAGGCCCAGGAAAGTACATGGCAACCCTCTGCCCACTTGGGCAGTTTCCAAGAAGATTCTAGAGTTGTTTTTCTTCAGAAAAGTTCTATCTTTGGCCTGGAATGCAGAGTCCATTCTGGAAGCCAACCGTTGGTGGTTGTTGACCAACTCCTTCCAGCCGGTGGTCAGACTCCTTGGTCTGGCATCTGCTGGCAGAGTCCTTAGTTTGGCGTCTGTTGGCAGGTTCCTGGGTTTGGTGTCTGTTGGCAGGTTCATTGGTTTGGCGTCTATTGGCAGGTTGATTGGTTTGGCGTCTATTGGCAGTTTCTTTGGTTTGGTGTCTACTGAAGACCTCCGTTGACCATGTCTTCGGCAAAGGGCTTCTTCAAAGTGAGCGAAGAGAAGGGGTCAAGCGAGTGGGGGCCAGTTTGGGCTTTGCTGGGTCTGGCCCCCCGTCCTTCTCTCGCTCTCATTCCTCTCTTTCCTTTGCTTGCAGGGGCTCCGAAAGGGACTTCAGAAACCTTTCCAGGTGCTGAAGAAACCTTTCCAGGTGCTGAAGAAACCCTTTCAGAGGCGTTTTTCCAATCGCGTGCACCCCAGGGAGGAGGCCGAGTATCCGGGGTAAGTCCCCTTTTCCTTTCTACTTCCTTCCTTCCTTCCTTCCTTCGCTCCCTCACTAACAGGACATAACATCCATCCCGCTTGCTAGGCTCCAGCCATCCCGGGTCTCCTTGGACCAAGATTAATAAGAATAATGATATGGGTTTCTCCCTCCGGGCCGGATGGTATCAGATGCCATGGAGGGAGGGCTCCTCTTCTTCTTCAGGCAAGGCCTGAGATCAGGAGGGGGCAGAAGGCCTGAGGGCTAAGGGCCACAAAGGCACTTGGGAGGAGTCCCGTAATAGGGAATCATCTCCTTTTCTGTCCGTATTTCAGTTTCCCAGAAGTCCAGATCACCTATGAGGAGGAGGAGGAGGGCACCTCTGAGATGCATGCAGCGGAGAGCCTTCTCTCTTTGAGGGTAAGGAGAGTCCTCTTTTCCCCCCTTTTCATTGGAGGACTGCCCAAACCCAGTCTTCATTTCCCTTGGCAGCATCCGGAGGAAGTTCAGGGAGCATCATTAGGAGCCACAGAGAACGGAAAAGATGGGGAGAAGATGTACAAGGAAGGCTCTGTGAACTCATTGGTAACAAAAGGGCGAAAGTGGAGGGTCTCTATATTCACTTCTCTCCCATCTCCATTTCTTTATAGGATGCAGACAACAACACCGATCCCGGGGAGGCTGGATTGAATCCGGTGCACAGATCAGACAGGTAAGTCCTTTGCTTCTTGGCTCCTGGCTGAGGACCAAATGAATGGCACACGGAGAGGTCCCCTCAAGCGGCCTTTCCCATTGGTTTCTTGGGGTTTTGCCCCCTTCTTTCCTTCCTTCGCAGTGGGAATAATAATAATAATAATAATAATAATAATAATAATAATATCCTTTTCTTTCCCTCCTATTGCAGTTTGGAGGCCATCCCTGATCTGTTTCCAGTGGAGAGCCTTACCTCTTTCTTCGTAAGGAAACAGAATCTTACCCCGTCCCTTTCCCCCCCTTTTCATTGGAGGCTTTTAGGATCAGGGCCACTTCGTACCCCACGTTCTCTATTTCACTTCTCGCCTGCCTCCATTTCTTTATAGGATGCAGACAAGAAGGACTTTTCCACAGAGGCTGAATTCAATCCTGGGCACAGTTCCGAGAGGTGAGGCCCTCTTTCCCATCCTTTCCCTCCTTTTTTCTTTCTTCCCTTTCCTTCCCTCCTTCCCTCCTTCCTTCTCTCCTCCCTTCCTTCCCTCTTTCTTCCGGCTGGGACTTTGGGGAGGCAGCACAAAGTCTGGGAAGCAGGGCATTCTCCTTGCTTGCTGCTGGCTCCTCTCATTTCCTCTGGGAGACTAGAGCCAGGCCCAGGGACGCAGCCAGGATTTGGGTCTCCGTGGGGCGCGTGGAGTAGTTCTGGAACCAAACCACAGCATATTCCAAGGGCCCACTGGAATAGGAATTCATACTAATAATAATAATATCCCTTTCTTGTTCCTCTTTCAGTTTCCCAGAACCACAGAGGACAGTTCCAGAGGAGGACATCCCTGAGCCTTTTCTGGCGGAGAATTTTGTTTCTGTGACGGTAAGGAACGAGAGTCCTCTTTTTCCCCTCCCTTTTCATTGGAGGACTGCTCATACCCATTCTTTTCCCTTGATAGGCTTCGGAGGATGCTCAGGAAGCACATTTAGGAGACGCAGAGAAAGCAAAAGGGAAGGAGGAGAGCAATGACGGATGCTCTGTGAACTCCAGGGTAAGAAAAGGGCCAAAGTGGGGTAGCGGTCTCCCTTCTCCCCTTTCTTAGAGGGGCCTCCCTTCCTCCCTTTCTTAGGCTTTGAGGAGCCACTCTCCCTTTATTTACAGGATTCAGGCAGCAATCCCTCTCCAACGGAGGATGAAGATCATCCTGGGCCCAGTTCAGGCAGGTAAGTCCTCCTCACCTTGGGTTTTGGTTGCAGACCGAATGAGCGGCACATGAAGATGTCCCCATCAGCGCTCTTCCAAGAGCATCCACCTGGCCCCATTTCTTTCATGGTCTTTTCCTGCCCCATTTTAGAGTCCCAAATCTCCAGAGGACCTCTGCTCACTCGGAGGGCAGTCCTGAGGACTTTGACCTGGAGGATCTTGACTTTTGGGAGGTGAGGAAGGAGAGTCTCGCTGACGTTTTGTCAAGGTTTGTCACATGCAGCAAATGGCATCCCCTCATTCCCCCCGCTCTCTTTTTCCCTCCTGACAGACAGAGAAAGTCTTACATTGCCTCTGCCTGAAGTTCTCCAGTTTCTCCGCAGAAGAGAAGATGCGCACGGCAGACAGCATTGCGTGCAAGCACTTGTCTCTGATGTTGGAGCATTTCATGGGATCATCGGAAAAGTAGGCAGATTCCTCCCAGGCCTCCCTCTTTGTCCTCTCAGGGGCTGGGGGTCCGGCAAGGATGCCACTTCTCTCCTTCCTTCCTCCACTTTCTCTAGGGCCTGTGATGCGCTGATGCACGCGGTCTTGTCAACACCCAACTGCACACTAGACACCTGTCTGAGCCGCTTCCTGCGGAAGATGAACGAAGGCAGCTGTCTGAATCAACATAGTGAGGATCTCTTTCGGGCCAAGGTAAGATGCTGACCCTCGCATGACCATCTCCAAGCGACCGGCCCTCTTTCCTCATTGTCTACTGCTCTGACCGAGGCTTCTCTCCTCAGATGAAGGCGGGCAAAGGGGTGAATGCCATGGTAACAGCCATCGGTGATACTCACAGTCTGAAGCCGTGGCTCCCGCTCTTCTTCACCACGCTGTGCAACGTCTTGCACCGCCAGGCCCAGAAATGCACGGAAGACGGGGATGGCAGGCAGCCCCGGATGTACATGGTCCCAGCGTAAGTTGGTGCCAAGGCAGGGCTGGGGGCAGACGATGCCAGTGGATCCAGATGTAGGAATGCCAATCTCTGAACCAATCCTCTTTGGTTTGAACCAATCTCTCTTTGGCCTCACCCTCTCTCTTCTGCAGGGATGTAGTGGATACGCTGGGAACGCTGCTCCTGAGGCTGGACCTAGTCTATGGGGCGATGGAGGTCATGCCTTAGCCCCCTGCCTCCTCTCTTGGTGAGTTTGGCTTCTCTCCGTCTCTCTCTCTCTCTCTCTTTCTCTGGGGGATGGCTTTCCCTTCAAAAGGGAAGGGGCTCCAATCCAAAGCATCTCTGCTTCCCTCCGCAGGACCAAAAGACCCTCCCTTCCCTCTGGGCCATGGCTCTGCCCCAAAGGACCCCCATCTCCTGCTCCTGCCACCAGAAGACCCGGCTTAGGACTCTCGGCTGCCTCTGCAACAAGAGAAGGAGGCCACCGCCACGCCTTTCCACGCTGCCACTCTTGCCACGCGGACGTTGGGTGTGTACCTTTCCCCATTTGGAGCGGGAAAATCCCACCGGTTCCACCCAGGGTTCAAAAGTCCCATCCAGGTCAAGCTGCCTGTCCCGGGTTCCAGTGACGGGATGAAGCTCTGCAACAGCAGGGAGGACGAAGTGAGTGCCAGCACCCAAAGGCCACGTCCGGATCCAGCTCTGGGGCTTCAACTCCCGGAGTCCAGCCGGGTGCTTTGAGCGCTGACTGGATACAAATCCCCACTCAGCCAAGGAAGACAGGAGGAGGAAGGAAAGAAGGGACTAGAACTACGTCTCCCAGCAGCCCCTGCCCACCGTGCCCTTCCATCCTGCCACTGCTGGTCAGTTGGCCTGGGCACCCCTAAGCGCCTGCTTCCTCCCCTTCCTTCTCTTCCCTTCCCTTCTCTTCTCGTTCCCCCTTCCCCCTTCCTTTCCTTCCCTCCATCCCCATGAAAGCCAGTCCTATGAAAGGGGAGGGCTCCGAGTGCAATCCAGCCCCATGGGAGCCAGAGGCAGATGGAGGGAGGGGTCCCTGCCCCTCTGCTGCTGCCGGAGACTGGCATGGCCCTGTGGCTGCCATCCTCCTCTTTGCCCAGGCAGCTCCAGTCTCAGGGAAAAATGGCCTTCCCCTTCCTTCCTTCCTTCCTTCCTTCCTCCTTCCTTCCTTCCTCCTCGCCTTCCGCAAAGAATGGAAGGAGCCAGCTTCCAACAGTGTGGAGCCCAGCAGAGAGTCCCATGAAATGGGGAGGAGGTAACCAAAAAGCCTGGGTAATGAAAGTCCTACTGTCGTTATCATTTTTCAAATTGGTAAAAATTATTAAAATTATTAGTGTCACCATTAGCCTTTTCAATAGCTGTTATCTTTGAACTGTTGTTGTTATTTAATTTTGTGATAATAAACCGTTATGTTAAAAAGTAACTTCTGTGTTTGTGCACTTTGCTGTGTTTTCTCTTCAAACCTTCAAACTTCCCTCTTCCTCACCTGCTTTTAATGATGCACCCGTTTCTCTTCCGCTTTCCCCTTTTGTCCTCAGCGTCCTTCCATGGCAAACCCTCTAGTTATCCCAGTTAATCCTTTTCACTTCCCACTTTCTCAATTCCTTTTAAAATGCCCCGGTTTCTCTTTCTTTTTCCTCTGTGTTGCTGAGTCAATTCCCAAATAGATTCAGCACCAGGGATCTCTCATTTCTGAAAATCCAAAGTTGCTGAGCCTGATCCCGGAACAGATTCAGCACCAGGGGGAGCTCATTTCAGAAAATCCAAAGTTGCTGAGCCTGATCCCTGAATAGATTCAGCACCAGGGGGAGCTCATTTCAGAAAATCCAAAGTTGCTGAGCCTGATCCCTGAATAGATTCAGCACCAGGGAGACCTCATTTCAGAAAATCCAAAGTTGCTGAGCCTGATCCCGGAATAGATTCAGCACCAGGGAGAGCTCATTTCAGAGTATCCAAAGTTGCTGAGCCTGATCCCAGAATAGATTCAGCACCAGGGAGACCTCATTTCAGAGTATCCAAAGTTGCTGAGCCTGATCCCGGAATAGATTCAGCACCAGGGAGACCTCATTTCAGAGTATCCAAAGTTGCTGAGCCCGATCCGGAATAGATTCAGCACCAGGGAGAGCTCATTTCAGAGTATCCAAAGTTGCTGAGCCTGATCGGGAATAGATTCAGCACCAGGGAGAGCTCATTTCAGAGTATCCAAAGTTGCTCAACCTGATCCCGGAATAGATTCAGCACCAGGGAGAGCTCATTTCAGAAAATCCAAAGTTGCAGAGCCTGATCCCGGAATAGATTGAGCACCAGGGAGACCTCATTTCAGAAAATCCAAAGTTGCTGAGCCTGATCCCTGAATACATTCAGCACCAGGGAGACCTCATTTCAGAAAATCCAAAGTTGCAGAACCTGATCCCGGAATAGATTCAGCACCAGGGAGAGCTCATTTCAGAGTATCCAAAGTTGCTCAGCCTGATCCCGGAATAGATTCAGCACCAGGGAGAGCTCATTTCAGAAAATCCAAAGTTGCAGAGCCTGATCCCGGAATAGATTGAGCACCAGGGAGACCTCATTTCAGAAAATCCAAAGTTGCTGAGCCTGATCCTGGAATAGATTCAGCACCAGGGAGAGCTCATTTCAGGAAGTCCAAAGTTGTCTCCACATTCAGAAGATCCCTTCCTACTATGTACTGTGCTCAAACTTAATTTAATGTAAATCCTTCTGCACTTCTGTTTGGCCCCACTTGTAAGAAAGATGCAAGAAATGATGAAAAAGAGGATAAAGTAAAAAGGGAGTGTGTGGATGAGGAGCTTAAAGAAACCCAGGGCCGATTCAAGGAACCACCAGGTGCTGCAGATGAATTTGGTTTTGTTCGTATTCTGCTCTGGCGCTTTGGTCAAGCACCCTGCTTGGATCATGATGATGATGATGATGATGATGATGATGATGATGATGATGAATAGAAAGGCTGTTGAGTTGCTTCGGGAGGGAGAACCGGTTAGGAGACAGTTTTAAAGCCTGGCAGAGTTTGGGCTCAGGGTACCTCCAGGAAAAGAGATTCCCCCCTAAACATTAGGAAGAATTTCCTGACGGTAGGAGCTTTTTCACAGTGGAAGATCAGTCAATAACTTGGACAAAGAAATACAGGGCATGCTGGTCAAATTTCGAGGTGACACCAAATTAGGAGGCGTAGCTAGCACCCGAGAGGACGGGAACAACATTCAAAATGACCTGAATAGATTAGAAAGCTGGGCCCAAGCTAACAAAGTGAATTTCAGCATAGGGCAATATGTGTGTGTGTGTGTGTGTGTGATGAAATGCATAGATATAGGATGGGGGACACCTTGCTGAATGAAACTACATGTGAAAGGGATCTAGGAGTCCAAGTAGACCACAAATTGAACATGAGTCAACACTGCAACAGTGTGATGCGGCAGCTAAAAAGGCCAATGCGATTTTAAGTTGCATCAACAGAAGTTCTGGGAGATCCCTTGCAAAGGGAAGCCTGCTGATTCTCTGTGTCCATTTGGATTGGGTGAGAGCTTAAAATTTAAAAGGGGGCCATTTGCTTTGGCTCACTAGGAGGAGGAAGTAGAAAACCTCATTCTATACAACTGCTTGCAGAGGCGTGGGCTGATTTTTTCTTTCTAATTCATTTACATTTTTTGAGTAGTGAAGGAGGGGTGTGAATACAGAGGTGAAGGTAACCTAGACTCAGTGTTTGAAGGCAACTTATTCAATTTAAACATTTGTCTGTTCACTTTCCCCTTCAGGGGTTGTGGATATTCAGAGGAAGTGCCTCTGGAAGGAGCTAGCAGCCAGGAGCTCTCTAGAGAACTATAGGCCCAGTTGACTGAGCTCACTAAGAGCCACACAGGGATTCTTTACGCTGGTGTTTAACAGGAGAAGCCCACAGTCTTGTTTCAGTGCCTCCGTAAGACTTCTCACTATGGACACTGAGGGACCTACTGCAGTCACCTTCAACACTTGTGGGATGTTTGTCTTCTTGCCTACAGATGTGGGATACTTCACCTGCACCAAGTGCAAGTTAGTACCCCCCTTAGAAGAGAGAATTCAGCAGTTGGAGGCCTAGATATCTGCACTTCAGCATCTTAGGGAGCAGGAGGTTCTCCTGAACAGAAAGGACCAGACTGTTTTGGACAGGAAACACTCAGAGAAAGTTGCTGGGGAAGAAGAGATCACTCCACACACAAAAGAAGTAGATGGTTGGAGGAATGTCACACACAGAAGTAGGGAAACCACGGTTCATTCTGTGAGCTTGCAGCTACAGAATCGCTTTGAATCTCTCTCTGTTATCAGAGATGATGAGGAAAAGCATCAGGGACAGGCATCTGGGACAGAGCAGGGGAGCCTAAGAATAGCACCAAAGGGAACAGACACTGCTAAGCCTCGGAGGAGACGTGTGGTGGTGGTGGGGGACTCCTTGCTGAGGGGTACAGAAGCAGTGGTTTGTGGGCCTGACAAGATGTCTCGGGAGGTGTGTTGTCTCCCTGGGGCAAAGATCCGTGACGTGACGGAGAGGCTGACAAGACTTGTCAAGCCTACTGACTGTTATCCCTTTCTTTTGGTCCATGTGGGAACCAATGATACTGCAAGGCACATCCTTCAGAATATCAAAAGGGATTATGAGGCTCTGGGTAGGAAGCTGAAAGAGATGGATGCACAGCTTGTCATCTCATCTCTTCTCCCAGTTGAAGGATATGGTCCAGGAAGGGAGAGGAAAATAGCAGAGGTGAATAACTGGCTCCGTAGATGGTGCCGCCAAGAACAGTTTGGATTCTTGGATCATGGGCTGCGGTTCCATGAGGAGGGACTTCTGGCAAAGATGGGCTGCATCTCATGCCACTTGGCAAAAACCTTTTTGCCAGTAGTCTCAAAAATCTGATCAGGAGGGCTTTAAACTGAGTTATGTGGGGGAGGAAGACATTATTCTGGAAGGCAAAAGGGCTGGAGAAAATAGTCAAATTTACATAGAGGGAAGAAGGCAAGCAGTGCAAGGACCCAACAGTGGGAAGCAAAAAAATGTGCACGGGCAGCAAGTAAAGGGAACACATGTTCTTAGATGTCTCTACACTAATGCACAGAGTATAGGAAATAAACAGGATGAACTTGAACTCCTAGCACAACAAAGCAAATATGATATAATAGGCATCACTGAAACCTGGTGGGATGAGTCTCACGATTGGAATGTAGAAATAGAGGGATATAACCTTTTTAAGAGAAACAGGCCAAACAGGAGAGGAGGAGGAATAGCATTATATGTCAGGGACATTTACACCAGAGAAGAAATCCAGGACATCAGTACTGGAGGCCAAGTGGAGACCATCTGGATAAAAATTAAAGGAGAGGGAAGCAAAAGGGATGTTACTGTGGGAGTCTACTACAGACCTCCAACTCAGACGGAGGAATTGGATGATGCCTTTCTAGGACAGATGACCACACAATCAGAAAAGAGAGATGTAGTAGTGATGGGGGACTTCAACTATCCTGATATTTGCTGGAGGTCAAACTCAGCCAAATCCTCAGGGTCTAGCAAATTCCTCACTTGCCTGGAAGACAATTTCATTGTCCAAAAAGTGGAAGAGGCAACAAGGGGATCAGCTATTTTAGATCTGATCTTAACCAACAGGGATGACCTAGTCAATGGGGTGCAAGTGGTTGGATCCTTAGGTGGAAGTGACCATGTTCTCCTGGAGTTTGTTATACAGCGGAAAGGGGAAGCCAGGCATAGTCAGACACGCATTCTAGACTTTAGGAGAGCTGACTTCAATAAACTTAGAGAAATACTGGGGGGGATCCCATGGTCAGGAAAACTAAAAGAGAAGGGAGTTCAAGACGGATGGGAGTATCTCAAAAGGGAGACACTGAAGGCACAATTTCAAACAGTTCCAATGAGGAAGAAAAATGGAAGATGTCTCAAGAATCCAGGATGGATGACTAAGGAACTTTCAACTGAGATAAGCCTTAAACAGGACATGTATAAGAAATGGAAAAATGGGGAAATGACCAAAGAGGAATTCAAACAGATAGCAAGTACTTGTAGGGGTAAAGTCAGAAAAGCTAAAGCGCAGAATGAACTCAGGCTGGCTAGAGAGGTTAAGAACAATAAAAAGGGCTTTTTTGGTATGTCCAAAGCAAAAGGAAGAAGAAGGAAAGGGTAGGGCCACTGCATGAAAAAGATGGCAAAATACTAACAGGGATCAGAGAAAAGGCAGAATTACTCAACACCTTCTTTGCTTCAGTCTTCTCAGAAAAGGCAAAGGGTGCTCAACCTAAGGATAATGGAGACAGAATAGAGGAAATTCAGCACAGAATAAGTAAAGAGACAGTACAGGAAGACCTGGTTAATCTAAATGAATACAAGTCTCCAGGACCAGATGAACTACATCCAAGGATATTAAAAGAACTGGAAAATGTAATATCGGAACCATTGGCAATAATGTTTGAGAACCCATGGAGAACAGGAGAAGTCCCAGCAGACTGGAGGAGGGCAAACGTTGTCCCCATCTTCAAAAAGGGGAAAAAAGAGGATCCCAACAATTATCGTCCGGTTAGTCTGACATCAATATCAGGAAAGATTCTAGAGCAGATCATTAAGCAGAGAGTCTGTGAACACTTAGAGGCCAATGCCATAATCACAAAAAGCCAACATGGGTTTCAGAAAAAGAAGTCATGCCAAACGAACCTGATCTCTTTTTTTGATAAAATTACCAGCTTGGTAGATGAAGGGAATGCTGTGGATATTGTATATCTTGATTTCAATAAGGCCTTTGACAAGGTTCCCCACGACATTCTTGCAAACAAGCTTGCAAAATGTGGGATAGACAAGGTAACCGTTACATAATAATAATAATAATAATACATTTTATTTATACTCCGCTCTTCAGCCAAAGCTATCAGAGCGGCTTACAATTTGTTAATTAGACAATTAAGTCCCCTCAAGACGGTGGTTGAAGGGAGGGCTCTTCTTGTTTCCAGCAGGAGGTGGCCTGCCTCTCTACATGGATTTGTAATTGGTTGACTGGCCGAACTCAAAGGGTGCTCAACAATGGCTCCTTTTCAACCTGGAGAGAAGTGACCAGTGGGGTCCCACAGGGCTCTGTCCTGGGCCCAGTGCTATTCAATGTCTTTATTAATGACTTGGATGACAGAATTGGGGGCATACTTATCAAATTTGCAGATGACACTAAACTGGGAGGAGTAGCTAATACCCCAGAGGACAGGGTCAAAATTCAAAATGACCTGAATAGACTAGAAAGCTGGGCCAACACTAACAAAATTAAATTCAATGCGGAGAAATGTAAGGTCCTACATGTAGGGCAGAAAAATGAAATGCACAGATATAGGATGGGGGACATCTGGCTGAATGAAACTATGTGTGAAAAGGATCTAGGAGTCCAAGTAGACCATAAGTTGAACATGAGTCAACAGTGTGATGTGGCAGCTAAAAAGGCCAATGCAATTTTAGGCTGCATCAATAGAAGTATAGCGTCTAGATCAAGATCAAGTAATAGTGCCACTCTATTCTGCTTTGGTCAGGCCCCACCTGGAATATGTGCTGTGCTTTTAATGCTTGTCTTATCCCAAGTTTGCTTCTGATTTTACTTTGTGTAGTTTCTTTAGCCCCTTTTTAAAAAATAAAATATAATAAATAAATCACATTTTTACATTGTCGTGTCTTGTTCATAATTCCACATGAGCTTCTTGTGGAGTCAAACAGCAGTGCCAAAGTATTTATATTGAAGTCGTTTTAAACTTATACAGTAAGAAGAAGGTTATAAATGTGTGGACCTGTCAGGACAGGGGTCCAGAATCCCAGACAATCAACCAGTTAGCTTCATGTAGAATAAACAGAGCTTTATTGATGCTCCAGGATCAGCAATACCACACCATCCAGCTTCTTAGCTGAAACTGACCAGTTCCCGCCCCAACACATCCAAATAGCCCCAGCAGTCCTACTCCTCCGCCCACTGCCAACTAACACATTCCACCTCTTTCCCATCACTTTCTGTTTCCCCCATCACTCCCTCCTTGCCAGCTCCCATCCCACCAGACGCTGGTGCTGTTAGATTCCAAGCCTCTGAGCCGAGCGGTTACAAGGTCGACTGATAACAGCCACCCGGCATAGTTATACACTCTTATACACTCTAATACCTATCCTCCCCATAAACTCCATTAACTATATATCTGATAGAAGACTATAGGGATTCTAACAGCACCCCACCATTAAAAGATGTGTTTGAGGAGACGAGGAACCTCTTTCATCGGCTCTTGTCTGGTGGCCGGTTTCACGGGCCACCTCTGCCAACTTGAAGGACTGGCATTGGACACAAAGTCTTATTTGAATGCACTGCAGACCCATGAAGAGTGTCCCATCAAGATTGCTAGCCTTGATCCTGGGTTCCCTTAACATATCCAAAGACCTTATCAGACAGGAGGAATTTCTCTTTATTGCAAATGGAGCCAATTCGAATTCACGTGAATTCCCTAGTTTAGTGAATTTACGTGAATTCCTATTGCGTTTGGAATGCGTTCAGAATGACTTCCCATTACCCGAAAATGACCCCCCATTGCCCAAAATTGCATGAGATGCTTTAATTCGCAATAACATAAAACCCATGATTGCATTCGGAATGACTTCCCTTTTGCCCGAAAGTGCGTGAGATGCTTTAATTCGCAATAACGTAAAACCCATGATTGCTTTCGGAATAACTTCCCTTTTGCCCAAATTTGCGTGAGATACACTCATACGCAATAACGTGAAACCCCAAGATTGCGTTTGGATTGCCATCAGATTGTACTTCCAATTTCCAACGTCTGATAAGGTCCGTAGAGAAACCTATCTGGGTGTCATCAGTGTACTGGTAACATCCCGCCCCATGTCTCCGGATGATCTCGGCCGAGCAGCCTCGTGAAAATGTTAAAAAGCATGTTACATAGTATGGCGCTCTGAGGGATGCCAGATCTGAACTCTCTTTTAGAAGAGAGACTGTCTCCCAGCATCAGCATCTGGAACCTGCCTGAGGGAAAGGACCAGAACCACTGCAATGCAATGCAGCGTCAGGCTGAGAGTGTGTGATTTGCCCAAAGATACCCAGTGGGTCTCCATGGCTGAGTGGAGATTCGAATCCTGGTCTCCAGTCATAGTGCAATGCTCAAACCATGCTACTCTGGCTCCTAGCCTTTGTGAACAGAGCAGAATAAAGGCAATAAAATACAAGAAATCTTCCCTTGTTCGCTTCCATTTTGCTCCCTTCCTTCTCTTGCCTGTCTAAAATGTGAGATGGCAAATTCTTTAAGGCACAGACTCCTTTTCTGTATTGCACCAACTCCAATGGCAGCATTTGAAAACTACAGCAAAGGCAATGCCAGTTGGGCAGTACATAAAATGTTAATTCATGAATTACTTGCAAGGACTTTGATTAATTTATTAAAACATTGGGTTTTCCCTTTCGGATGAGATCTGCAGAAATGAGAAATTCTGCAGCAGCAACCACAAATGAACCGCATGTAACAGAATGCAACCCATCAGTGTGTCAGAGGCTGCATCCGCACTGCAGATATAATATGGTTTGACACCACTTTAACTGCCATGGCTCAATGTTATGGCATTCTGGGAAGTGTAGTTTGTTGTGGCACCAGAGCTCTGGATCATTTCTGCAGTGCGGATGCAGCCAGAGAAAGGGTGGCATACCTGGACCTTGGCATGCCCTGAGCAGAAGAATGAGGAGAATACTGATCAAACTGGCATTGAGGTTTCCTAGCCTGATTTGAAACATTGCCTTGTCTCCTGGTGGTGATAAGTACCCCATCCATATTCCAAATTTCTCGACAAATGCATTATTGTAGCAGGGATGGGAAACAAAAACTGGGGGTTTTCAAGGTATTAAGTCAGCATGGCATAGTGGTTTGAGTGTTGGAATAGGACTCTGGCGACCAGGGTTCAAATCCCCACTCAGACATAAAACCCATTGGGTGTCCTTGGGGAAGTCACACTCTCTCAGCCTCAGAGGATGGCAATGAACAAATCTTATAAAGAAAACCCCAGGAACGTATTGTCTCCTCTGAACAAATCTTGCCACAAAAAACATGATAGATTCCTTTCAGGAGCACCATATGTTAGAAACGACTTGAAGGAACATATCTTGGCAATTGTTGAGAGGCTTGAGGCCTTCCAAATATTGGTGGACTACAGTTCCCATCAGGACACCTAACCAGCAGAGCCAGTGATGCGGCGTGATGGGAGCTGCAGTCAAGCAATACCCTGAATTGATATGGGCTTTTTGTGGGATCCCCATTAGTTATTTTGAGGGGGAAAACCGTGCCCCCTCTGAAACCTCTGGAAGGGCGACCTGCCATTTTGGAGGCAGAGGATCAAGGCCCAGGAAAGTACATGGCAACCCTCTGCCCACTTGGGCAGTTTCCAAGAAGATTCCAGAGTTGTTTTTCTTCAGAAAAGTTCTATCTTTGGCCTGGAATGCAGAGTCCATTCTGGAAGCCAACCGTTGGTGGTTGTTGACCAACTCCTTCCAGCCAGTGGTCAGACTCCTTGGTCTGGCATCTGCTGGCAGAGTCCTTAGTTTGGCGTCTGTTGGCAGGTTCCTGGGTTTGGTGTCTGTTGGCAGGTTCCTGGGTTTGGTGTCTACTGGCAGGTTCATTGGTTTGGCGTCTATTGGCAGTTTCTTTGGTTTGGTGTCTACTGAAGACCTCCGTTGACCATGTCTTCGGCAAAGGGCTTCTTCAAAGTGAGCGAAGAGAAGGGGTCAAGCGAGTGGGGGCCAGTTTGGGCTTTGCTGGGTCTGGCCCCCCGTCCTTCTCTCGCTCTCATTCCTCTCTTTCCTTTGCTTGCAGGGGCTCCGAAAGGGACTTCAGAAACCTTTCCAGGTGCTGAAGAAACCTTTCCAGGTGCTGAAGAAACCCTTTCAGAGGCGTTTCTCCAATCGCGTACACCCCAGGGAGGAGGCCGAGTATCCGGGGTAAGTCCCCTTTTCCTTTCTCCTTCCTTCCTTCCTTCCCTCCCTCACTAACAGGACATAACATCCATCCCGCTTGCTAGGCTCCAGCCATCCCGGGTCTCCTTGGACCAAGATTAATAAGAATAATGATATGGGTTTCTCCCTCCGGGCCGGATGGTATCAGATGCCATGGAGGGAGGGCTCCTCTTCTTCTTCAGGCAAGGCCTGAGATCAGGAGGGGGCAGAAGGCCTGAGGGCTAAGGGCCACAAAGGCACTTGGGAGGAGTCCCGTAATAGGGAATCATCTCCTTTTCTGTCCGTATTTCAGTTTCCCAGAAGTCCAGATCACCTATGAGGAGGAGGAGGAGGGCACCTCTGAGATGCATGCAGCGGAGAGCCTTCTCTCTTTGAGGGTAAGGAGAGTCCTCTTTTCCCCCCTTTTCATTGGAGGACTGCCCAAACCCAGTCTTCATTTCCCTTGGCAGCATCCGGAGGAAGTTCAGGGAGCATCATTAGGAGCCACAGAGAATGGAAAAGATGGGGAGAAGATGTACAAGGATGGCTCTGTGAACTCATTGGTAACAAAAGGGCGAAAGTGGAGGGTCTCTATATTCACTTCTCTCCCATCTCCATTTCTTTATAGGATGCTTTGAATCCAGTGCACAGATCAGACAGGTAAGTCCTTTGCTCCTTGGCTCCTGGCTGAGGACCAAATGAATGGCACACGGAGAGGTCCCCTCAAGTGGCCTTTTCCATTGGTTTCTTGGGTTTTTGCCCCCTTCTTTCCTTCCTACGCAGTGGGAATAATAATAATAATAATAATAATAATAATAATAATATCTTTTCCCTCCTATTGCAGTTTGGAGGCCATCCCTGATCTGTTTCCAGTGGAGAGCCTTACCTCTTTCTTCGTAAGGAAACAGAATCTTACCCCGTCCCTTTCCCCCCCTTTTCATTGGAGGCTTTTAGGATCAGGGCCACTTCGTACCCCACGTTCTCTATTTCACTTCTCTCTCGCCTCCATTTATTTATAGGATGCAGACAAGACGGACTTTCCCACAGAGGCTGAATTCAATCCTGGGCACAGTTCCGAGAGGTGAGGCCCTCTTTCCCATCCTTTCCCTCCTTTTTTCTTTCTTCCCTTTCCTTCCCTCCTTCCTTCCTTCTTTCTCTCCTCCCTTCCTTCCTTCCTTCCTTCCTTCCTTCCTTCTCTCCTCCCTTCCTTCCCTCTTTCTTCCTGCTGGGACTTTGGGGAGGCAGCACAAAGTCTGGGAAGCAGGGCATTCTCCTTGCTTGCTGCTGGCTCCTCTCATTTCCTCTGGGAGACTAGAGCCAGGCCCAGGGACGCAGCCAGGATTTGGGTCTCCGTGGGGCGCGTGGAGTAGTTCTGGAACCAAACCACAGCATATACCAAGGGCCCACTGGAATAGGAATTCATACTACTACTACTAATACTAATATCCCGTTCTTGTCCCTCTTTCAGTTTCCCAGAACCACAGAGGACAGTTCCAGAGGAGGACATCCCTGAGCCTTTTCTGGCGGAGAATTTTGTTTCTGTGACGGTAAGGAACGAGAGTCCTCTTTTTCCCCTCCCTTTTCCTTGGAGGACTGCTCAAACCCATTCTTTTCCCTTGATAGGCTCCGGAGGATGCTCAGGAAGCACATTTAGGAGACGCAGAGAAAGCAAAAGGGAAGGAGGAGAGCAATGACGGATGCTCTGTGAACTCCAGGGTAAGAAAAGGGCCAAAGTGGGGTAGCGGTCTCCCTTCTCCCCTTTCTTAGAGGGGCCTCCCTTCCTCCCTTTCTTAGGCTTTGAGGAGCCACTCTCCCTTTATTTACAGGATTCAGACAGCAATCCCTCTCCAACGGAGGATGAAGATCATCCTGGGCCCAGTTCAGGCAGGTAAGTCTTTCTCACTTTGGATCTCGGCTGCAGACCGAATGAGCGGCACATGAAGATGTCCCCATCAGCGCTCTTCCAAGAGCATCCACCTGGCCCCATTTCTTTCATGGTCTTTTCCTGCCCCATTTTAGAGTCCCAAATCTCCAGAGGACCTCTGCTGACTCGGAGGGCCGTCCTGAGGACTTTGACCTGGAGGATCTTGACTTTTGGGAGGTGAGGAAGGAGAGTCTCGCTGACGTTTTGTCAAGGTTTGTCACACGCAGCAAATGGCATCCCCTCATTCCCCCCGCTCTCTTTTTCCCTCCTGACAGACAGAGAAAGTCTTACATTGCCTCTGCCTGAAGTTCTCCAGTTTCTCCGCAGAAGAGAAGATGCGCACGGCAGACAGCATTGCGTGCAAGCACTTGTTTCTGATGTTGGAGCATTTCATGGGATCATCGGAAAAGTAGGCAGATTCCTCCCAGGCCTCCCTCTTTGTCCTCTCAGGGGCTGGGGGTCCGGCAAGGATGCCACTTCTCTCCTTCCTTCCTCCACTTTCTCTAGGGCCTGTGATGCGCTGATGCACGCGGTCTTGTCAACACCCAACTGCACACTAGACACCTGTCTGAGCCGCTTCCTGCGGAAGATGAACGAAGGCAGCTGTCTGAATCAACATAGTGAGGATCTCTTTCTGGCCAAGGTAAGAGGCTGACCCTCGCATGGCCATCTGCAAGCGACCGGCCCTCTTTCCTCATTGTCTACTGCTCTGACCGAGGCTTCTCTCCTCAGATGAAGGCGGTCAAAGGGGTGAATGCCATCGTAACAGCCATCGGTGATACTAAGCATCTGAAGCCATGGCTCCCGCTCCTCTTCACAACGCTGTGCAACGTCTTACACCGCCAGGCCCAGAAATGCCAGGAAGACGGGGATGGCAGGCAGCCCCGGATGTACATGGTCCCAGCGTAAGTTGGTGCCAAGGCAGGGCTGGGGGCAGACGATGCCAGTGGGTCTAGATGTAGGAATGCCAATCTCTGAACCAATCCTCTTTGCTTTGAACCAATCTCTCTTTGGCCTCACCCTCTCTCTTCTGCAGGGATGTAGTGGATACGCTGGGAACGCTGCTCCTGAGGCTGGACCTGGTCTATGGGGCGATGGAGGTCATGCCTTAGCCCCCTGCCTCCTCTCTTGGTGAGTTTGGCTTCTCTCCGTCTCTCTCTCTCTCTCTCTCTCTCTCTCTCTCTCTCTCTTTCTCTGGGGGATGGCTTTCCCTTCAAAAGGGAAGGGGCTCCAATCCAGAGCATCTCTGCTTCCCTCCGCAGGACCAAAAGACCCTCCCTTCCCACTGGGCCATGGCTCTGCCCCAAAGGACCCCCATCTCCTGCTCCTGCCACCAGTGTCACCATTAGCCTTTTTAATAGCTGTTATCTTTGAACTGTTGTTGTTATTTAATTTTGTGATAATAAACCGTTATGTTAAAAAGTAACTTCTGTGTTTGTGCACTTTGCTGTGTTTTCTCTTCAAACCTTCAAACTTCCCTCTTCCTCACCTGCTTTTAATGATGCACCCATTTCTCTTCTGCTTTCCCCTTTTGTCCTCAGCGTCCTTCCATGGCAAACCCTCTAGTTATCCCAGTTAATCCTTTTCACTTCCCACTTTCTCAATTCCTTTTCAAATGCCCCGGTTTCTCTTTCTTTTTCCTCTGTGTTGCTGAGTCAATTCCCGAATAGATTCAGCACCAGGGATCTCTCATTTCAGAAAATCCAAAATTGCTGAGCCTCATCGGGGAATAGATTCAGCACCAGGGAGAGCTCATTTCAGAAAATTCAAAGTTGCTGAGCCTGATCCCGGAATAGATTCAGCACCAGGGATCTCTCATTTCAGAAAATCCAAAGTTGCCGCGCCTGATCCCGGAATAGATTCAGCACCAGGGAGACCTCATTTCAGAAAATCCAAAGTTACTGAGCTGATCCCGGAATAGATTCAGCACCAGAGAGAGCTCATTTCAGAGTATCCAAAGTTGCTGAGCCTGATCCCGGAATAGATTCAGCACCAGGGAGAGCTCATTTAAGAAAATCCAAAGTTGCTCAGCCTGATCCCGGAATAGATTCAGCACCAGGGAGAGCTCATTTCAGAGTATCCAAAATTGCAGAGCCTGATCCCGGAATAGATTGAGCACCAGGGAGACCTCATTTCAGAAAATCCAAAGTTGCTGAGCCTGATCCCGGAATAGATTCAGCACCAGGGAGAGCTCATTTCAGGAAATCCAAAGTTGCTGAGCCTGATCCCGGAATAGATTCAGCACCAGGGAGAGCTCATTTCAGGAAATCCAAAGTTGCTGAGCCTGATCCCGGAACAGATTCAGCACCAGGGAGAGCGCATTTCAGAGTATCCAAAGTTGCTGAGCCTGATCCCGGAATAGATTCAGCACCAGGGAGAGCTCATTTCAGGAAATCCAAAGTTGCAGAGCCTGATCCCGGAATAGATTCAGCACCAGGGAGAGCTCATTTCAGAAAATCCAAAGTTGCTGAGCCTGATCCTGGAATAGATTCAGCACCAGGGAGAGCTCATTTCAGGAAATCCAAAGGTGTCTCCACATTCAGAAGATCCCTTCCTACTATGTACTATGCTAAAACTTAATTTAATGTAAATCCTTCTGCACTTCTGTTTGGCCCCACTTGTAAGAAAGATGCAAGAAATGATGAAAAAGAGGATAAAGTAAAAAGGGAGTGTGTGGATGAGGAGCTTAAAGAAACCCAGGGCCGATTCAAGGAACCACCAGGTGCTGCAGATGAATTTGGTTTTGTTCGTATTCTGCTCTGGCGCTTTGGTCAAGCACCCTGCTTGGATCATGATGATGATGATGATGATGATGATGATGATGATGATGATGATGATGAATAGAAAGGCTGTTGAGTTGCTTCGGGAGGGAGAACTGGTTAGGAGACAGTTTTAAAGCCTGGCAGAGTTTGGGCTCAGGGTACCTCCAGGAAAAGAGATTCCCCCCTAAACATTGGGAAGAATTTCCTGACTTTAGGAGCTTTTCCACAGTGGAAGATCAGTCAATAACTTGGACAAAGAAATACAGGGCATGCTGGTCAAATTTCGAGGTGACACCAAATTAGGAGGCGTAGCTAGCACCCGAGAGGACGGGAACAACATTCAAAATGACCTGAATACATTTGAAAGCAGGGCCAAAGCTAACAAAGTGTATTTCAGCGCAGAGAAATGTAAGGTGCAGCACTTAGGGCTATATATGTGTGTATATATATATATATATATGATGAAATGCATAGATATAGGATGGGGGACACCTTGCTGAATGAAACTACATGTGAAAGGGATCTAGGAGTCCAAGTAGACCACAAATTGAACATGAGTCAACACTGCAACAGTGTGATGCGGCAGCTAAAAAGGCCAATGCGATTTTAAGTTGCATCAACAGAAGTTCTGGGAGATCCCTTGCAAAGGGAAGCCTGCTGATTCTCTGTGTCCATTTGGATTGGGTGAGAGCTTAAAATTTAAAAGGGGGCCATTTGCTTTGGCTCACTAGGAGGAGGAAGTAGAAAACCTCATTCTATACAACTGCTTGCAGAGGCGTGGGCTGATTTTTTCTTTCTAATTCATTTACATTTTTTGAGTAGTGAAGGAGGGGTGTGAATACAGAGGTGAAGGTAACCTAGACTCAGTGTTTGAAGGCAACTTATTCAATTTAAACATTTGTCTGTTCACTTTCCGCTTCAGGGGTTGTGGATATTCAGAGGAAGTGCCTCTGGAAGGAGCTAGCAGCCAGGAGCTCTCTAGAGAACTATAGGCCCAGTTGACTGAGCTCACTAAGAGCCACACAGGGATTCTTTACACTGGTGTTTAACAGGAGAAGCCCACAGTCTTCTTTCAGTGCCTCCTTAAGACTTCTCACTATGGACACTGAGGGACCTACTGCAGTCACCTTCAACACTTGTGGGATGTTTGTCTTCTTGCCTACAGATGTGGGATACTTCACCTGCACCAAGTGCAAGTTAGTAGCCCTCTTAGAAGAGAGAGTTCAGCAGTTGGAGGCCCAGATATCTGCACTTCAGCATCTTAGGAGCAGGAGGTTCTCCTGAACAGAAAGGACCAGACTGTTTTGGACAGGAAACACTCAGAGAAAGTTGCTGGGGAAGAAGAGATCACTCCACACACAAAAGAAGTAGATGGTTGGAGGAATGTCACACACAGAAGTAGGGAAACCACGGTTCATTCTGTGAGCTTGCAGCTACAGAATCGCTTTGAATCTCTCTCTGTTATCAGAGATGATGAGGAAAAGCATCAGGGACAGGCATCAGGGACAGAGCAGGGGAGCCTAAGAATAGCACCAAAGGGAACAGACACTGCTAAGCCTCGGAGGAGGCGCGTGGTCGTGGTGGGGGACTCCTTGCTGAGGGGTACAGAAGCAGTGGTTTGTGGGCCTGACAAGATGTCTCGGGAGGTGTGTTGTCTCCCTGGGGCAAAGATCCGTGACGTGACGGAGAGGCTGACAAGACTTGTCAAGCCTACTGACTGTTATCCCTTTCTTTTGGTCCATGTGGGAACCAATGATACTGCAAGGCACATCCTTCAGAATATCAAAAGGGATTATGAGGCTCTGGGTAGGAAGCTGAAAGAGATGGATGCACAGCTTGTCATCTCATCTCTTCTCCCAGTTGAAGGATATGGTCCAGGAAGGGAGAGGAAAATAGCAGAGGTGAATAACTGGCTCCGTAGATGGTGCCGCCAAGAACAGTTTGGATTCTTGGATCATGGGCTGCGGTTCCATGAGGAGGGACTTCTGGCAAAGATGGGCTGCATCTCATGCCACTTGGCAAAAACCTTTTTGCCAGTAGTCTCAAAAATCTGATCAGGAGGGCTTTAAACTGAGTTATGTGGGGGAGGAAGACATTATTCTGGAAGGCAAAAGGGCTGGAGAAAATAGTCAAATTTACATAGAGGGAAGAAGGCAAACAGTGCAAGGACCCAACAGTGGGAAGCAAAAAAATGTGCACAGGCAGCAAGTAAAGGGAACACATGTTCTCAGATGTCTCTACACTAATGCACAGAGTATAGGAAATAAACAGGATGAACTTGAACTCCTAGCACAACAAAGCAAATATGATATAATAGGCATCACTGAAACCTGGTGGGATGAGTCTCACGATTGGAATGTAGAAATAGAGGGATATAACCTTTTTAAGAGAAACAGGCCAAACAGGAGAGGAGGAGGAATAGCATTATATGTCAGGGACATTTACACCAGCATGAATGCTGTTTCTCCCATTGCAGACTTGCAAAACCTCCACTGCTGCCATCTCAGCCTCTTTCTCCTCTATGCCAACTCAGAATTAAATAATAGATTATTATTATCTATTATTATCTATTATTATTATTATTATTATTAACCCAGAAATTAAACTGAATGCTGTTCACTCTTTTCCCCCATTGCAAACTTGCAAAACCTCCACTGCAGCCATCTCAGCCTCTTTATCCTCTATGCCATCTCAGAATTAAATAATAGATTATAATCTATTATTATTATTATTATTATTATTATCCCAGAAATTAAACTGAATGCTGTTTCTCCCATTGCAAACTTGCAAAACCTCCACTGCTGCCATCTCAGCCTCTTTCTCCTCTATGCTACCTCAGAATTAAATAATAGATTATTATCTATTATTATTATCTATTATTATTATTATCTATTACTAGCCCAGAAATTAAACTGAATGCTGTTCATTGCAAACTTGCAAAACCTCCACTGCTGCCATCTCAGCCTCTTTCTCCTCTATGCCACCTCAGAATTAAATAATAGAGTAATAGTGCCACTCTATTCTGCTTTGGTCAGGCCCCACCTGGAATACTGTGTCCAGTTCTGGGGCCCATAATTCAAAAAGGATGCGGAGAAACTGGAGCGGGTCCAAAGGAGGGCAACTAAGATGGTGAAAGGACTGGAATCCATGCCCTATGAGGAACGCCTTAGGGAGCTGGGGATGTTTAGCCTGGAGAAGAGAAGGTTAAGAGGTGATATGATAGCCCTGTTCAAATATTTGAAGGGATGTCATATTGAGGAGGGAACAGGCTTGTTTTCTGCTGCTGCAGAGACTAGAACGCGGAACAATGGATGCAAGCTGCAGGAAAAGAGGTTCCACCTCAACATGAGGAAGAACTTCCTGACAGTAAGGGCTGTTCGACAGTGGAACTCACTCTTCCTCGGAGATTGTGGTGGAGTCTCCTTCCTTGGAGATCTTTAAGCAGAGGCTGGATGGCCATCTGTCAGGGATGCTTTGACTGGGACTTCCTGCATGGCAGAAGGGGATTGGACTGGATGGCCCTTGTGGTCTCTTCCAACCCTATGACTCTATAGAGTTTATCACACAGGAGGAATTTCTCCCAATTTTGAATGGAGCCAATTCCAATTCTAATTGCATTCAGAATGCATTCAGAATGACTTCCCAGTACCTGAAAATGACCTCCCATTACCCGAAATTGCATGAGATGCTTTAATTCGTAAAACAATAACGTAAAACCCATGATTGCGTTCGGATTGCCATTGGATTATATTTCCAATTTCCGATTTCTGATAAGGTCCTATGATTGTATGAAGTTGCTGCTTCCACAGTGGCGCATGGTGGACTCTCCACTGCGGAGAGACGGCTCTTTGGATCTCTTCTTTCCAAACTTCAAAAAGATTCTTGTCTTCTCTCTTTTGAGTCTGTGCTTTTAATGCTTGTCTTATCCCAAGTTTGCTTCTGATTTTACTTTGTGTAGTTTCTTTAGCCCCCTTTTAAAAAATAAAATATAATAAATAAATCACATTTTTACATTGTCGTGTCTTGTTCATAATTCCACATGAGCTTCTTGTGGAGTCAAACAGCAGTGCCAAAGTATTTATATTGAAGTCGTTTTAAACTTATACAGTAAGAAGAAGGTTATAAATGTGTGGACCTGTCAGGACAGGGGTCCAGAATCCCAGACAATCAACCAGTTAGCTTCATGTAGAATAAACAGAGCTTTATTGATGCTCCAGGATCAGCAATACCACACCATCCAGCTTCTTAGCTGAAACTGACCAGTTCCCGCCCCAACACATCCAAATAGTCCCAGCAGTCCTACTCCTCCCCCCACTGCCAACTAACACATTCCACCTCTTTCCCATCACTTTCTGTTTCCCCCATCACTCCCTCCTTGCCAGCTCCCATCCCACCAGACGCTGGTGCTGTTAGATTCCAAGCCTCTGAGCCGAGCGGTTACAAGGTCGACTGATAACAGCCACCCGGCATAGTTATACACTCTTATACACTCTAATACCTATCCTCCCCATAAACTCCATTAACTATATATCTGATAGAAGACTATAGGGATTCTAACAGCACCCCACCATTAAAAGATGTGTTTGAGGAGACGAGGAACCTCTTTCATCGGCTCTTGTCTGGTGGCCGGTTTCACGGGCCACCTCTGCCAACTTGAAGGACTGGCATTGGACACACAGTCTTATTTGAAAGCACTGCAGACCCATGAAGAGTGTCCCATCAAGATTGCTAGCCTTGATCCTGGGTTCCCTTAACATATCCAAAGACCTTATCAGACAGGAGGAATTTCTCTTTATTGCAAATGGAGCCAATTCGAATTCACGTGAATTCCCTAGTTTAGTGAATTTACATGAATTCCTATTGCGTTTGGAATGCGTTCAGAATGACTTCCCATTACCCGAAAATGACCCCCCATTGCCCAAAATTGCATGAGATGCTTTAATTCGCAATAACATAAAACCCATGATTGCATTCGGAATGACTTCCCTTTTGCCTGAAATTGCGTGAGATACACTCATACACAATAACGTGAAACCCCAAGATTGCGTTCGGATTGCCATCAGATTGTACTTCCAATTTCCGACGTCTGATAAGGTCCGTAGATGAACATATCTGGGTGTCATCAGTGTACTGGTAACATCCCGCCCCATGTCTCCGAATGATCTCGGCCCAGTGGCCTCGTGAAAATGTTAAAAAGCATGTTACATAGTATGGCGCTCTGAGGGATGCCAGATCTTAACTCTCTTTTAGAAGAGAGACTGTCTCCCAGCATCAGCATCTGGAACCTGCCTGAGGGAAAGGACCAGAACCACTGCAATGCAATGCAGCGTGAGGCTGAGAGTGTGTGATTTGCCCAAAGATACCCAGTGGGTCTCCATGGCTGAGTGGAGATTCGAATCCTGGTCTCCAGTCATAGTGCAATGCTCAAACCATGCTACTCTGGCTCCTAGCCTTTGTGAACAGAGCAGAATAAAGGCAATAAAATACAAGAAATCTTCCCTTGTTCGCTTCCATTTTGCTCCCTTCCTTCTCTTGCCTGTCTAAAATGTGAGATGGCAAATTCTTTAAGGCACAGACTCCTTTTCTGTATTGCACCAACTCCAATGGCAGCATTTGAAAACTACAGCAAAGGCAATGCCAGTTGGGCAGTACATAAAATGTTAATTCATGAATTACTTGCAAGGACTTTGATTAATTTATTAAAACATTGGGTTTTCCCTTTCGGATGAGATCTGCAGAAATGAGAAATTCTGCAGCAGCAACCACAAATGAACCGCATGTAACAGAATGCAACCCATCAGTGTGTCAGAGGCTGCATCCGCACTGCAGATATAATATGGTTTGACACCACTTTAACTGCCATGGCTCAATGTTATGGCATTCTGGGAAGTGTAGTTTGTTGTGGCACCAGAGCTCTGGATCATTTCTGCAGTGCGGATGCAGCCAGAGAAAGGGTGGCATACCTGGACCTTGGCATGCCCTGAGCAGAAGAATGAGGAGAATACTGATCAAACTGGCATTGAGGTTTCCTAGCCTGATTTGAAACATTGCCTTGTCTCCTGGTGGTGATAAGTACCCCATCCATATTCCAAATTTCTCGACAAATGCATTATTGTAGCAGGGATGGGAAACAAAAACTGGGGGTTTTCAAGGTATTAAGTCAGCATGGCATAGTGGTTTGAGTGTTGGAATAGGACTCTGGCGACCAGGGTTCAAATCCCCACTCAGACATAAAACCCATTGGGTGTCCTTGGGGAAGTCACACTCTCTCAGCCTCAGAGGATGGCAATGAACAAATCTTATAAAGAAAACCCCAGGAACGTATTGTCTCCTCTGAACAAATCTTGCCACAAAAAACATGATAGATTCCTTTCAGGAGCACCATATGTTAGAAACGACTTGAAGGAACATATCTTGGCAATTGTTGAGAGGCTTGAGGCCTTCCAAATATTGGTGGACTACAGTTCCCATCAGGACACCTAACCAGCAGAGCCAGTGATGCGGGGTGATGGGAGCTGCAGTCAAGCAATACCCTGAATTGATATGGGCTTCTTATGGGATCCCCATTAGTTATTTTGAGTGGGAAAACTGTGCCCCCTCTGAAACCTCTGGAAGTGTGACCTGCCATTTTGGAGGCGGAGGATCAAGGCCCAGGAAAGTACATGGCAACCCTCTGCCCACTTGGGCAGTTTCCAAGAAGATTCCAGAGTTGTTTTTCTTCAGAAAAGTTCTATCTTTGGCCTGGAATGCAGAGTCCATTCTGGAAGCCAACCGTTGGTGGTTGTTGACCAACTCCTTCCAGCCGGTGGTCAGACTCCTTGGTCTGGCATCTGCTGGCAGGGTCCTTAGTTTGGCGTCTGTTGGCAGGTTCCTGGGTTTGGTGTCTATTGGCAGGTTCCTTGCTTTGGCGTCTATTGGCAGGTTGATTGGTTTGGCGTCTATTGGCAGTTTCTTTGGTTTGGTGTCTACTGAAGACCTCCGTTGACCATGTCTTCGGCAAAGGGCTTCTTCAAAGTGAGCGAAGAGAAGGGGTCAAGCGAGTGGGGGCCAGTTTGGGCTTTGCTGGGTCTGGCCACCCGTCCTTCTCTCGCTCTCATTCCTCTCTTTCCTTTGCTTGCAGGGGCTCCGAAAGGGACTTCAGAAACCTTTCCAGGTGCTGAAGAAACCTTTCCAGGTGCTGAAGAAACCCTTTCAGAGGCGTTTCTCCAATCGCGTACACCCCAGGGAGGAGGCCGAGTGTCCGGGGTAAGTCCCCTTTTCCTTTCTCCTTCCTTCCTTCCCTCCCTCACTAACAGGACATAACATCCATCCCGCTTGCTAGGCTCCAGCCATCCCGGGTCTCCTTGGACCAAGATTAATAATAATAATGATATGGGTTTCTCCCTCCGGGCCGGATGGTGTCAGATGCCATGGAGGGAGGGCTCCTCTTCTTCTTCAGGCAAGGCCTGAGATCAGGAGGTGGCAGAAGGCCTGAGGGCTAAGGGCCACAAAGGCACTTGGGAGGAGTCCCGTAATAGGGAATCATCTCCTTTTCTGTCCGTATTTCAGTTTCCCAGAAGTCCAGATCACCTATGAGGAGGAGGAGGAGGAGGGCACCTCTGAGATGCATGCAGCGGAGAGCCTTCTCTCTTTGAGGGTAAGGAGAGTCCCCTTTCCCCCCCTTTTCATTGGAGGACTGCCCAAACCCAGTCTTCATTTCCCTTGGCAGCATCCGGAGGAAGTTCAGGGAGCATCATTAGGAGCCACACAGAACGGAAAAGATGGGGAGAAGATGTACAAGGAAGGCTCTGTGAACTCATTGGTAACAAAAGGGCGAAAGTGGAGGGTCTCTATATTCACTTCTCTCCCATCTCCATTTCTTTATAGGATGCAGACAACAACATCGATCCCGGGGAGGCTGGATTGAATCCGGTGCACAGATCAGACAGGTAAGTCCTTTGCTTCTTGGCTCCTGGCTGAGGACCAAATGAATGGCACACGGAGAGGTCCCCTCAAGCGGCCTTTCCCATTGGTTTCTTGGGTTTTCGCCCCCTTCTTTCCTTCCTTCGCAGTGGGAATAATAATAATAATAATAATAATAATAATAATAATATCTTTTCCCTCCTATTGCAGTTTGGAGGCCATCCCTGATCTGTTTCCAGTGGAGAGCCTTACCTCTTTCTTCGTAAGGAAACAGAATCTTACCCCGTCCCTTTCCCCCCCTTTTCATTGGAGGCTTTTAGGATCAGGGCCACTTCGTACCCCACGTTCTCTATTTCACTTCTCTCCCGCCTCCATTTATTTATAGGATGCAGACAAGAAGGACTTTCCCACAGAGGCTGAATTCAATCCTGGGCACAGTTCCGAGAGGTGAGGCCCTCTTTCCCATCCTTTCCCTCCTTTTTTCTTTCTTCCCTTTCCTTCTCTCCTCCCTTCCTTCCCTCCTTCCTTCCCTCCTTCCTTCCTTCCTTCTCTCCTCCCTTCCTTCCCTCTTTCTTCCTGCTGGGACTTTGGGGAGGCAGCACAAAGTCTGGGAAGCAGGGCATTCTCCTTGCTTGCTGCTGGCTCCTCTCATTTCCTCTGGGAGACTAGAGCCAGGCCCAGGGACGCAGCCAGGATTTGGGTCTCCGTGGGGCGCGTGGAGTAGTTCTGGAACCAAACCACAGCATATACCAAGGGCCCACTGGAATAGGAATTCATACTAATAATAATAATATCCCTTTCTTGTTCCTCTTTCAGTTTCCCAGAACCACAGAGGACAGTTCCAGAGGAGGACATCCCTGAGCCTTTTCTGGCGGAGAATTTTGTTTCTGTGACGGTAAGGAACGAGAGTCCTCTTTTTCCCCTCCCTTTTCCTTGGAGGACTGCTCAAACCCATTCTTTTCCCTTGATAGGCTCCGGAGGATGCTCAGGAAGCACATTTAGGAGACGCAGAGAAAGCAAAAGGGAAGGAGGAGAGCAATGACGGATGCTCTGTGAACTCCAGGGTAAGAAAAGGGCCAAAGTGGGGTAGCGGTCTCCCTTCTCCCCTTTCTTAGAGGGGCCTCCCTTCCTCCCTTTCTTAGGCTTTGAGGAGCCACTCTCCCTTTATTTACAGGATTCAGACAGCAATCCCTCTCCAACGGAGGATGAAGATCATCCTGGGCCCAGTTCAGGCAGGTAAGTCTTTCTCACTTTGGATCTCGGCTGCAGACCGAATGAGCGGCACATGAAGATGTCCCCATAAGCGGTCTTCCAAGAGCATCCACCTGGCCCCATTTCTTTCATGGTCTTTTCCTGCCCCATTTTAGAGTCCCAAATCTCCAGAGGACCTCTGCTGACTCGGAGGGCCGTCCTGAGGACTTTGACCTGGAGGATCTTGACTTTTGGGAGGTGAGGAAGGAGAGTCTCGCTGACGTTTTGTCAAGGTTTGTCCCATGCAGCAAATGGCATCCCCTCATTCCCCCCACTCTCTTTTTCCCTCCTGACAGACAGAGAAAGTCTTACATTGCCTCTGCCTGAAGTTCTCCAGTTTCTCCGCAGAAGAGAAGATGCGCACGGCAGACAGCATTGCGTGCAAGCACTTGTCTCTGATGTTGGAGCATTTCATGGGATCATCGGAAAAGTAGGCAGATTCCTCCCAGGCCTCCCTCTTTGTCCTCTCAGGGGCTGGGGGTCCGGCAAGGATGCCACGTCTCTCCTTCCTTCCTCCGCTTTCTCTAGGGCCTGTGATGCGCTGATGCACGCGGTCTTGTCAACACCCAACTGCACACTAGACACCTGTCTGAGCCGCTTCCTGCGGAAGATGAAGGCAGCTGTCTGAATCAACATAGTGAGGATCTCTTTCGGGCCAAGGTAAGATGCTGACCCTCGCATGACCATCTCCAAGCGACCGGCCCTCTTTCCTCATTGTCTACTGCTCTGACCGAGGCTTATCTCCTCAGATGAAGGCGGTCAAAGGGGTGAATGCCATCGTAACAGCCATCGGTGATACTAAGCATCTGAAGCCATGGCTCCCGCTCTTCTTCACAACGCTGTGCAACGTCTTACACCGCCAGGCCCAGAAATGCCAGGAAGACGGGGATGGCAGGCAGCCCCGGATGTACATGGTCCCAGCGTAAGTTGGTGCCAAGGCAGGGCTGGGGGCAGACGATGCCAGTGGGTCTAGATGTAGGAATGCCAATCTCTGAACCAATCCTCTTTGGTTTGAACCAATCTCTCTTTGGCCTCACCCTCTCTCTTCTGCAGGGATGTAGTGGATACGCTGGGAACGCTGCTCCTGAGGCTGGACCTGGTCTATGGGGCGATGGAGGTCATGCCTTAGCCCCCTGCCTCCTCTCTTGGTGAGTTTGGCTTCTCTCCGTCTCTCTCTCTTTTTCTCTGGGGGATGGCTTTCCCTTCAAAAGGGAAGGGGCTCCAATCCAAAGCATCTCTGCTTCCCTCCGCAGGACCAAAAGACCCTCCCTTCCCTCTGGGCCATGGCTCTGCCCCAAAGGACCCCCATCTCCTGCTCCTGCCACCAGAAGACCCGGCTTAGGACTCTCGGCTGCCTCTGCAACAAGAGAAGGAGGCCACCGCCACGCCTTTCCACGCTGCCACTCTTGCCACGCGGACGTTGGGTGCGGACCTTTCCCCATTTGGGGCGGGACAATCCCACCGGTTCCACCCAGGGTTCAAAAGTCCCATCCAGGTCAAGCTGCCTGTCCCGGGTTCCAGTGACGGGATGAAGCTCTGCAACAGCAGGGAGGACGAAGTGAGCCTTAGCACCCAAAGGCCACGTCCGGATCCAGCTCTGGGGCTTCAACTCCCGGAGTCCAGCCGGGTGCTTTGAGCGCTGACTGGATAGAAATCCCCACTCAGCCAAGGAAGACAGGAGGAGGAAGGAAGGAAGGGACTAGAACTACATCTCCCAGCAGTTCTGACCCACCATGCCCTTCCATTCTGCCACTGCTGGTCAGTCGGCCTGGGCTCCCCTAAGTGCCTGCTCCCTCCCCTCCCCTCCCTTCCCTTCCCTTCTCTTCCCGTTCCCTCTTCCCCCTTCCTTCCCTTTCCGTCTTCCCCTTCCTTTCCTTTCCTTCCCTTTCCCTCTTTCCCCTTCCTTCTCTTCCATTTTCCTCTTCCTCCTTCCTTCCCTTCCTTCTTGTCTTTCCTTCCCTTTTCCTTTCCTTCACTCCTTTCTCCCTCACTCTTTCTTTCCCTTCTCCCTTTCTTTCTCCTTCCTTCCTTCCCTCCCTCCCTCTTTCCTTCCCCTTTTTTCATTCTTTCCTTCTCTCCTTCCTCCTTTCCTCTTCCTTCCTTCCTGTCCCCTTTCATCTCTTCTTTCCTTCCTCCGTCCTTCCTCTCTTCTTTCTTTGGTTCCTTCCCTCTTTCTTTCTTTCCTTCCCTCTGTCCCTTCCTTCCTTCCTTCTTTCTTTCCTCTTTCCCCCATCCTTGCTTTCCCTCTCCCTCTCCTTCCCTCCTTCCATCCATCATCCCTCTCGTCTTTCCTTCCCTTTTCCTTTCCTTCACTCCTTTCTTCCTTCCTCTCTTTCTTTCCCTTCTCCTTTCCTTTCCACTTCCTTCCTTCCTTCCTTCCTTCCTTCCTTTCCTCTTTCCTTCTTTACTACCTCTTTCTTTCTTGGTTTCTTTTAATTATTTATTTTAAAAAACCCCATACATTGGATAGTATCCATACATACTTGAAGACAAAACAAATTCAGACAACCCTTTACCACAAATTAAACACAAAAAGCTCAAGAAATAAACTCACTATAAGCAAGTAAGCTTAAATAACACCCTGGATATTTTCCAGACCCAAATCCTTCCGTGCTTATTTAGGACCCTACAATGTGACCCCAAAGAAAGAGAAAATTTCTATACCTTCAGTTCTAAAGCAGTAATACGTTATGCAAAAAAATGTCTTGGGAGGCAATCCAAAAATGTGTCTCAATTATCTAATTATTATTCTCCCTAAATGTAACTGTTACCTCAATTCACTATTAGAAAACCTTATTGGAATATTAGTTAAATATTATTCAATATTCTTTTTTGTCTATATGGTCTTACATTTTCCCAGTCTACTTATCTTTCATCAAAGCTGTGGACTCTTTCAAACAGGGAGGAATTTCTCCCAACTCCGAATGGAGCCAATGCGGATTTATGTAAATTCGCTTGTTTAGCGAATTTACATGAACCCCTGCTCCGTTCGGAATTACTTCCCATTACCCGAAAATAACCCCCTCCTGCCCGAATTTGCATGCGAAGCTTTAATTCGCAATAAGGTAAAACCCATTATTGCATTCGAATTGGCTTCCCTCTTGCCCGAATTTGCATGCAAAGAGTTAATTTGCAATAACATAAAACCCATGATTGCATTCGAATTGACCTTAAATTATACTTCCAATTTAGCCTTGTATGAAAGAGTCCTGTGAGGCTGTCCATTTCCATAGCTTCCTATAGTTTCATCTGTTGGTATCTTAGATTTCCCTCCATAGTTTTGCAAAGATCATTCTGGCTGAGGTGACCATAGAAAGCAAGACTTCTGTTTTGTTTCAAATTCGTTCTTGATAGAGGATGTCATATATAATTTTTTAAAAATTGGATCAAAAGGGATTTCCATCACAATCCTAAGAGAATGAATTATCTTCCAGTCTTTCTTAGCTTCAGGGCACCTCCACCGCATAGGAATCAAATGAGCATCTGGTTCGTGGCACTGCCAACCATCGGCTGCACCCGTTTTATAGATCAGATGAAGCTGATTGGCAGAAATGGGCCAATGATGTACCATTTGGGAAAGTTTTCCTTATAACTTTGGCTCAGAGTAGATTTGTTAGAATCAATCAAAGTTTTCTCCCATTTATCTAGCTCTATTGTAATGCCCGATTCCTGAGACCATTTTACCATCGTATGTTTATTTCTTGTTCCGATTCTCTTCTAGTAAGGATTTTTCTGGTTCCTTCCCTCTTTCTTTCTTTCCTTCCCTCTGTTCTTCCTTCCTTCCTGTCCTCTTTCCTCTCTTCTTTCCTTTTCCTTCCTTTTTTCCTTCCTCCTTTCCTCTTCCTTCCTTCCTGTCCTCTTTCCTCTCTTCTTTCCTTTTCCTTCCTTCCTTCCTTCCCTTCCCTTCCCTTCCCTGTTCCCTGTTCCCCCTTCCCTCTTCCCTCTTCACTCTTCCCTTTCCCTCTTCCCTTTTCCTTTCCCCCTCCCTCCATCCCCATGAAAGCCAGTCCCATGAAAGGGGAGGGCACCCGGTGCAATCCAGCCCTATAGGAGCCAAAGGCGGATGGAGGGGGGGTCCCTGCCCCTCTGCTGCTGCCTGAGGCTGGCATGGCCCTGCTGCTGCCAATGCCATCCTCCTCTTTGCCCAGGCAGCTCCAGTCTCAGGGACAAATGGCCTTCCCCTTCCTTCCTTCTTTCTTTCCTTCCACCTGTCCACCTGCAAAGAATGGCAGGAGCCAGCTTCCAACAGTGTGGAGCCCAGCAGAGAGTCTACTGTTGTTATTATTTTCCAAATTATTAAAATTTAAATGAGTAAAAATTATTGCGTCTAACTTCCCTCTTTCTCACCTGCTTTTAATGATGCACCCGTTTTCCTTCCACTTTCCCCTTTTGTCCTCAGCTTCCTTAAATTGCAGACCCTCTAATTATCTCAATTAATCCTTTTCCCTTCCCACTTTCTCAATTCCTTTTAAAATGCCCCGGTTTCTCTTTCTTTTTCCTCCGCGTTGCTGAGCCTGATCCCTGAATAGATCCAGCCCCAGGGAGAGCTCCTTTTAGACTGTCCAAAGTTGCCTCACTGCTCAGCTCTAGTTTCTTTAGCCTTTTAAAAAATATCATATTTTTTTACCAAGGAGCTTGTCCACATCCTCAGGACTCACCAACTCAAACGGATCCAGTATAACAGTATTGGTGGAGGTGCTGGATACCGATCCTATCCCTTCCAAGTCAGTGTTTATCGGAGAGATTTTATCTGCGAAGCAACTACCAGCTGGGTATGTTTATCCTGGAGTAGAGAAGGTTAAGAGGCGATATGATATCCCTGTTTAAACACTTGAAGATATGTCACATATCAAAAGGGCTGGAGAAAATAATCAAACTGACATAGAGGGAACAAGGCAAACAGTGCAACGACCCAACAGTGGGAAGCAAAAAATTTGCACAGGCAGCAAGTAAAGGGAACACATGGTCTTGCATGTCTCTACACTAATGCGCAGAGTATAGGAAATAAACAGGATGAACTTGAACTCCTAGCACAACAAAGCAAATATGATATAATAGGCATCACTGAAATCTAGTGGGATGAGTCTCATGATTGGAATGTAGAAATAGAGGAATATAACCTTTTAAAGAGAAACAGGCCAAACAGGAAAGGAGGAGGAATAGCATTATATGTCAGGGATATTTACACCAGTGAAGAGATCCAGGACATCAGTACTGGAAGCCAGGTGGAGAGCATCTGGATAAAAATTAAAGGAGAGGGAAACAACAGGGATGTTACTGTGGGAGTCTACTACAGACCTCCAAGTCAGACGCAGGAACTGGATGATGCCTTTCTAGGACAGATGACCACACACTCAGAAAGGAGAGATGTAGTAAGGATGGGGAACTTCAACTATCCTAATATTTGCTGGAAGTCAAACTCAGCCAAATCCTCAAGGTCAAGCAAATTCCTCAACTGCCTCGTAGACAGTTTCATTCTCCAAAAGCTGGAAGATGCAACAAGGGGATCAGCTATTTTAGATGTGATCTTAACCAACAATGAAGACCTAGTCGATGGGGTGGAAGTGGTTGGATCCTTAGGTGGAAGTGACCATGTTCTCCTGGAGTTTGTTAAACAGCGGAAAGGGGAAGCCAGGCATAGTCAGACACACACTCTACACCTTTGGAGAGCTGATTTCAATAAACTTAGAGAATTACTGGGGGGGATCCCATGGTCAGGAATACTAAAAGAGAAGAGAGATCAAGATGGATGGAAGTTTCTCAAAAAGGAGATACTGAAGGCACAATTTCAAACAGTTCCAATGAGGAAGAAAAATGAAAGATGTCTCCAGAGGCCAGGATGGATGACTAAGGAACTTTCATAAGCCTTAAACATGTATAAGAAATGGAAAAATTGGGAAATCACCAAACAGGAATTCAAACAGATAGCCAGCACATGTAGAGGTAAAATCAGAAAAGCTAAAGCATAGAATGAACTCAGGCTGGCTAGAGAGGTTAAGAACAATAAAAAAGGCTTTTTTGGATATGTCCAAAGCAAAAGGAAGAAGAAGGAAACGGTAGGGCCACCGCGTGGAGAAGATGGCAAAATGCTAACAGGGGACAGAGAAAAGGCAGAATTACTCAACACCTTCTTTGCTTCAGTCTTCTCAGAAAAGGCAAAGGCTGCTCAACCTAAGGATAATGGAGCAGAAGACAGAATAGGGGAATTTCAGCACAGAATAAGTAAAGAGATAGTACAGGAATACTTGGTTAACCTAAATGAATATAAGTCTCCAGGACCAGATGAACTACATCCTAGAGTATTAAAAGAACTGGCAAATGTAATATCGGAACCATTGGCAATAATGTTTGAGAACTCCTGGAGAACAGGAGAAGTCCCAGAAGACTGGAGGAGGGCAAACGTTGTCCCCATCTTCAAAAAGGGAAAAAAAGAGGATCCCAACAATTATCGTCCGGTTAGTCTGACATCAATACCAGGAAAGATTCTGGAGCAAATCATTAAGCAGAGAGTCTGTGAATATCTGGAAGATAATTCCATAATCACAAAAAGCCAACATAGGTTTCAGAGAAACAAGTCCCGCCAGACAAATCTGATCTCTTTTTCTGATAAAATTACCAGTTTGGTAGATGAAGGTGTTATGGTGGAAATTGATAAAGCCATTGATAACCAAATGAAGCCAATAATCTCTGCCACTAATAATGAACAGTTCAGCCATAGTAAGAAATAGAGCTAAAGGAAAAACTTGTCCTTTTGAATTCGGCTTGTAGCCCCCACCTTAGAAGGGAGGAGGGAAGAACTAAAGGGTGAATTCCTCTTCACTGAGAAACTAGTGGGCCTCATTCAAGGCCACAGCAAAGCTGATAAGGTTTCCTCTCTGTAAGGCATTTATTGATGTTACAAATTAGGCTAGCTTGAGAGCCAACCCAGAGACAATACATATATATATATAAATGAATGTTAAACTACGCATGCTCAATGAATATTTTGTGGGTTAATAAAAACTGTTTACGCCATTTTTAGAGGCATTCGATCATGGGAAGCCCGTGATTGAACCTCTGCATGCAGATAAGACTGTTTGGAATTAATAAATCTGATTGGAAATTTTCACAAATGCCTGATTTGCATAATTGGCTGTGAATGGGTTAATTGACCCTTTGTTTACCTTAACATTTGGCGCCCAACGTGGGGCCTTAAGAGGTCAACACCTCTGCCCCTGACCCCGGCTTTGTGAAGAGATCCAAGACAGGCCCATCACTTTGAAATGTGCGGGACTCTGGCGTTATCTATCTTATCAGGAATGTGGCCACCCCAGACTTTTTCTGGTGCCTGTTGGGCTGGAGACCGCTGGAGAAGCCCGCATATTAGCAAGGTGACCTTTGAGGGATTCAGTTCCAAACAGCCTTAGAATCCAGCGCTGGAGAAAGGGGGGGGAAAAGAAAAAAAAAAGAAAAAAAAAGGAAAAGAAAAAAGCACGTGCTGGTGAGTAGGAGGAAAAAGGGTTCTCTCTCTGTACTCTTAATAGGTTTCGGCCCGGGTCAGCGACCCGAAGAGGGGGGCTGATCACCTCCCTGATAAGGCTTTTTGATAAGCCTGATAAGGTTTTTTGATAAGGTTCTTTTCTGCCTTTTTCTATGGGGAGGCATATTGGTTGGGGGGTTTCTTGTCGTGTTCCCCCTTCTCCTTGATTCAAGGATTGGCTCCCCCAATTCCCATAGCCAATCTGATATCCCCTGTCGATCCCTCTTTGTCTGTTTTCTATCCTTGTTAGCATTTAGGATAGGCAGGTAGGAAAGAGGGATGGGGTGGGAGGTCCTCTCTCTCTTTTTACCCTTTTTTGAATCTAAGGGTGCAACGCCATGGAAATCTGTAGAAGCCAGAAGAAAATGGCGACGGTGCACGAAACCCTTCCCTTTGGCATAGAGCCAAAAGTCTGAAACAGGGCTTTTGAATATGGCTCAATCCCCGCTACCTCCCACCTCAGGAATGCAATGATAAGCTTGAAGAGAATGGATTTTAAGTAAGCCACGCTTCCAAAAAGAAGCCCAAAAGCTAAGGAAAAAGAAAAAAAAGAAATAAAAAGAAATAAAAAGAAATAAAAAGGGAACATTAATATTTGGAGTGAATGTACACAGCACATGATCTGCTGAGAGGATAGAACAATGAACAAGGAAACTTTAGCCAGCTGAGGCCCTCTACTATCTTGCATGGCTCAGCTTTGAAGCCAAGGAAGGCCCAGACTTGATACATTGCAACTGATTATGGACCACTGAACATGTGCGGATGCAGACCAATCTGCAAAAAGGAATAATAATAATAATAGAAAGACTGAAAGAAAAAGTGGGCAGCATAAGCTTCCTAGACTGAAGTCCACTTCCTCAGATGCATTTGGATATGAAGATGAAGATAATAATAATAATAATAATAATAATAAATAATAATAATAATAACTGGACATACATGTTACCTGGTCAGATATGTCCAGATGCCCTGCAGGAGACCAAGATGGTTTCACTCAGGAAATAAAGGAGGGATGGGGACACAAGATAAACCCTGAAGACCCCAAGGCAGATGTTTCTCAAAATGCCCTTGATGTTAAAGGAACCACAAAAGACAGAAGGCTTTAGAAGAGAATGTTTTCAGTCCAGTTGAGGGCCCTGACAAGTAGATACAAGGAGAGAGATGAAGCAAGTGAGAATGACGGGCATAAAAGCAAGTTACTGACAGCTGCAACTTAGGATCAAGAAGGAAAGCCAAAAGCTGCCAGAGAAAAGAGATAGATGTGGATGTAGATGAAAAGCTGGAAGAGAGCCAAGCTCCACCTTGCCAGCACAGCCTGCAGGAGAGATGTTAATGAAGCAGGAGAGATGTTAATGAAGGAAATGCTATACAGAGGACTGAAGATGTGGATGGCAGAGACAAAGAGATAGTTAACCCCAGTCGCCTATGCTATAGAAGGGAAAAAGGTGCATTTTGAATTCGGCTTCAGAAAGGAGGGGCAACAGCCCACAAGTTCAGAAAGGAGGGGGGAAAGCAAAGGAGCGCTTCAGTGAACACAAAGGAAGCTGTGTAGCTTCAAGGACATTCCTAGCAGCTGTCTTTGATAAAGAATTTGTATGTTTTCATGCTGGAGCAACCAAATCTGTTGTAAATACAAAAATAGCACCCCCACTTTGGAAGCTTCTATAATAGTGGGGGCAACTGGAAAACGACACCCCTGCCCAGTGCTCCAAGAAAGAAGTTGTAGACTTGATAATCATATGTGACTCATAAGTTTTTGTATATTTCTGCATGCCCAGTGCCATTAATGGGCAGAGATCTGTTGTCAAAAATGAAAGCAGTCCTGACATTTGAAACAGATGGGACCCTGGAAGTCCAATTCAGAGGACCCCAACAAACAGTTACTAAACTTATGAACTGTACCCCAGGAGGAAGAGTGGAGGTTGTATTCTGTCATAGAAGAGAGAATGGATTGGGCAAGCTTTAGTATCCCCTCAGTATGGGCTGAGGATAACCCTCCTGGACTGGCAAAGGACATTCCACCTGTAATTGTTACACTAAAAGCTATGGTAATGCCCATTTCAGTTCCCCAATATGGACTCCCGAGAAAGGCTGTAATTGGAATACATGGACATTTGCAGAGGTTGTTAAATAATGGGATTATAGAGCCTTGTCAGTCACCTTGGAATACACCTTTATTACCAGTAGAGAAACTGGATGGTTCATACCGACCAGTACAGGACTTAAGAGCAGTTAATCAACGAGTAGTTCCACTTCACCCAGTAGTACCTAATCCTTACACTCTACTGAGCTTAGTTTCTGCTAAGGCCAGATGGTTTTCAGTCTTAGACTTAAAGGATGCCTTTTTCTGCATCAGGGATACATGAAAGCAGTAGACCTATTTTTGCCTTCCAGTGGGAGCACCCTGACACGGGCCAAAAGGCACATATGAGCTGGACCCAACTACCTCAGGGATTCTGTAACTCCCCTAGTATCTTTGGACAGGCACTGGCACGAGATTTGGTACCTCTGACCCAAGGAGGCAACCGGTGGAACATTTTACAATATGTGGATGATGTGCTGTTGGCAACTGAGACGAGAGAAGAATGCATTGAAGGAACCAGTGCCCTGTTGCAACATTTGTGTAATAAGGGTTATAAGGTCTCAAAGAAAAAGGCTCAGTTAGTTCAGCAGGAAGTTAAGTATTTGGGATTTAAACTAAGGGACGGGATGAGACGTCTGGAGATAGAGAGGAAACAAACTGTTTGCTCCATCCCTACCCCCACAAGCCGAAAGCAAGTCAGAGAATTTTTGGGAGCGGCTGGGTTCTGTCGACTATGGATACCAAATTTTGCTATCTTGGCCAAGCCTAAAAAAGAAAAGACCAGAACCTACCCCATTTGAATGGACTGGTGAAGATAGGGCAACCCTAAGACAACTGGAAAGAGCCTTTAGCAGCTTGCCAGCCCTGGGACTACCAGATGTGAGCAAACCCTTCCAAACAGTAGTGGGCGTGCTCACCCAGAAGCTTGGAACATGAAATTGTCCAGCAAGAGTACAGACCTAGCCTGGTTGTCTCATATGCATTGCTGCTACATCCTTCCTATTAGAGGAAGCAATCAAATTCACCTATGGACAAGATTAGAGACCCAAGGAGTGTGATCACCTTAAATCCAGTCCCTGTTGGTCCAGCAATCCAGAGAATCCACAAGCCGGCTACGCTGTGGTTTAGGAAGATGAGAAGCTGGTCCCCTTCCAGGAAGGACTTAAATTCAAAAACATTGAGCTAATTGCCTTAATGAAAGCATTGCAGTAAGATCTATACTGATTCCAAGTAGGCCTTCTTGATATGGGCCATCTACAAAGAAAAGGATTTTCTAGAATTTTCAATATGTAAAGTGCTCCTGGATGCTAGTACTCTTTGAAAAGAAATTGATTTAAACCAGAGACTTGAGATGAGAAATTTGGAAATGCCTATGTGTGCTTGCTCCGAGGACTGTGTTTCAAATTTATAAAAGGGAGCAAAGCGAAGATAAGAAGGAAACAAAAAGAGGAGAAGAACATATCTGTTAACTAAAAGAAAGAGAAATAAAAGCCTGGAATATCTAAAAGGCAGAAAATTAAGGAATGGATGTTTTAAGAGTGATCCAGTATCACCCAAATAGACTGTGTGTAACATGTGGAAGATCATGATAAAGGAAAAAGCAGAATCACAGCTTATGTGAGACAATAACAACAGCAACGAGTGCAAAAGATATGCAGATAATGACATCAACTTAACTGCTGAAGTAAATGAAAATAAGAACAGAGAACTGCAGTGGCTAGTGAAAATCAGATACTAATAGCCCTCATCAGAGCATTAAAATGGGCTACAAAAAAAGAGAAGTGACACATGAAGTAAAGGTCAAACTTTTACTTAAAGCAAGTGGAAACTGGCAAAGGCAACAGACTATTTCAAGTAATCCAAGTAGGCTTTATCCACATACCACTTGCGGATGGCTAAAAGACTGTTTTAGCAGCCTTTTCAGATGAGTGGAAGCATGGCCAGAGAAAACTGAAGGTTCTAGAGAAGTAGTCAAGCATCCCCTTGGAGACATCATCTCCGGATATGGATTACCCCAACAGACTAATAGTGACAATGATGCCTCATTCCAAATTCACAGAGAGATGGGGTGCAGCATTCAAGTTTAACTAAAAACCCCATTGGACCTAGAGAGACATTCCTGAAACCAGGAGTCTAACTCCTTGTGAAAAGATCCTTGCTATTTTGCCTGCCATGGTAGAGACTCTGATATTAAAGAAGCAAACAACTTGACCAAATAATACCTACTCAAGAGTTCAGCCCTGAAGAAGTAGTTTGGTTTAAAAGCTACAAAGAAGACATGGAAAAAGATTCTTTGCTGTTCTGTTGACTACTCCCACTTCCTTGAAAGTTAATGGGGATCCTGTTTGCACCCACTGAAGCAACCAACTGCAGAGCTGATTCCAATAACCTGATCTGTTACCAACCAGAGAGTTCCAGATGACCCTGGAGGCAAAGGCCAACGCCAGTCGCCCATCGAAGCCTCCTTGAATCTGGGTTCAAGGCAGCGAAGTCAACAGGACGCGATCGGGAGAAGACTAACTTGGGACCGGAAAACCGAGTTAGCGAAGTTCTGGAGGGTGCTGCAACCACTCCCTACCTGGAGAGAGGAGTGGTCACCACCTGAAGACTAACCTACTTTAGCCAAAAGGCTTTGTTTTAAACTGTTTCATTTGGTCATAATATTGTTGTTGATTATAGTTATTGTGGGGGTTTTGGTTTACTATCTGAGATGGGAAAAGGTAATCCATGCCAAGATTGCATCAAAACAGTGAGAACAGGAAACAAGTTTGGGCAAACATGAGTTTATCAGAGTAAACACTCATGCACTAGTATACAATTGGCCTTCCACAACATCATATAACTCAACATGTCAAGAATTAGAGAGAAAACACTGCTATGGTCCTGCAGGAAAACCAGTTCAGGGTATTTGCAGGCACATATGTTCATGGCAATGGAATCTCATTGTCAAGAGTTAGGGTTGGGTTCCCCATGCCAGAAGCACTGAGCATTTGCAAAATGGCCAAACTGAGGAACTTTGGAGTGGCAAAGAGCCTACTCACTTAAAAACAAATACACATGCTATGGGACACCCAGAAGGCCAATACTGATTGTGTCAGTCCACAGAATTCACATTGTTAGAACTTGGGAGCTAAGTTACACAGAGTTCCAATACACACAGATAGTGAGACCAAATAGTGAAGTGTGAAATGGGAATTGATGGTAAGAACTTGTTAAGTGACTGTTTGGGATTATTCTGTCTCAGAAGTACCAGATACACCTTCTTCTCTGAGTTTTGGAAAAAGAAGAAAACCTTTCCAGATTCCTGATGTTGGTAAGAAATTGTGTTTCACTTTTGCAGAGAAGTGACAGTGGAAGAAGGAGCTGCAAGTCCACACAGCCAGTGGATGCCAAGAGACCTGTTGGTTTCAGGAAACAGTAGGGCCACTGCGTGCAGAAGATGGCAAAATGCTCAAAGATGACAAAGAAAAGGCAGAATTACTCAACACCTTCTTTGCTTCAGTCTTCTCAGAAAAGGCAAAGGGTGGTCAACCTAAGGATAATGGAGCAGAAGACAGAATAGGGGAATCTCAGCACAGAATAAGTAAAGAGATAGTACAGGAATACCTGGTTAACCTAAATGAATATAAATCTCCAGGACCAGATGAACTACATCCTAGAGTATTAAAAGAACTGGCGAATGTAATATCGGAACCATTGGCAATAATCTTTGAGAACTCCTGGAGAACAGGAGAAGTCCCAGCAGACTGGAGGAGGGCAAACGTTGTGCCCATCTTCAAAAAGGGGAAAAAAGAGGATCCCAACAATTATCGTCCAGTTAGTCTGACATCAATTCCAGGAAAGATTCTAGAGCAGATCATTAAGCAGAGAGTCTGTGAACATTTAGAGGCCAATGCCATAATCACAAAAAGCCAACATGGGTTTCAGAGAAACAAGTCTTGCCAGACAAATCTGATCTCTTTTTTTGATAAAATTACCAGTTTGGTAGATGAAGGGAATGCTGTGGATATAGTATATCTTGATTTCAGTAAGGCCTTTGACAAGGTTCCCCATGACATTCTTGCAAACAAGCTTGTAAAATGTGGGCTAGACAAGGTAACCATTACATGGATTTGTAACTGGTTGACTGACCGAACTCAAAGGGTGCTCAACAATGGCTCCCTTTCATCCTGGAAAGAAGTGACCAGTGGGGTCCCACAGGGTTCTGTCCTGGGCCCAGTGCTATTCAATATCTTTATTAATGACTTGGATGACAGAATTGGGGGCATACTTATCAAATTTGCAGATGACACCAAATTAGGAGGAGTAGCCAATACTCCAGAAGACAGGATTGAAATTCAGAATGACCTGAATAGACTAGAAAGCTGGGCCAACGCTAACAAAATGAAATTCAATGCGGAGAAATGTAAGGTTCTGCACCTAGGGAGGAAAAATGAAATGCACAGATATAGGATGGGGGACATCTGGCTGAATGAAACTATGTGTGAAAGGGATCTAGGAGTCCAAGTAGACCATAAGTTGAACATGAGTCAGCAGTGTGATGCAGCAGCTAAAAAGGCCAATGCTATTTTAGGTTGCATCAATAGAAGTATAGTGTCTAGATCAAAGGAAGTAATAGTGCCTCTCTATTCTGCTTTGGTGAGGCCCCACCTGGAATACTGTGTCCAGTTCTGGGCACCACAATTCAAAAAGGATGTGGAGAAACTGGAGCGGGTCCAAAGGAGGGCAACTAAGATGGTGAAGGGTCTGGAAACCATGCCCTATGAGGAACGACTTAGAGAGCTGGGGATGTTTAGCCTGGAGAAGAGAAGGTTAAGAGGTGATATGATAGCCCTGTTCAAATATTTGAAGGGATGTCATATTGAGGAGGGAGCAGGCTTGTTTTCTGCTGCTCCAGAGACCAGAACGCGGAGCAATGGATGCAAGCTGCAGGAAAAGAGATTCCACCTCAACATTAGGAGGAACTTCCTGACAGTAAGGGCTGTTCGACGGTGGAACACACTCCCTCGGAGTGTGGTAGAGTCTCCATCCTTGGAGGTCTTTAAGCAGAGGCTGGATAGCCATCTGTCGGGGATGCTTTGACTGGGAGTTCCTGCATGGCAGGGGGTTGGACTGGATGGCCCTTGTGGTCTCTTCCAACTCTATGATTCTATGATTCTATGATTCTATGATTCTGTTTCACAATTTTCATTAATCTTTTGTGGCCAAGTCCCTAAGAGGAAGAGGAAAATGGACTTAGCCAATGGAATGTGCTGAAATTGTGTTGAAATTCTTATTTCCAGCTAACAAAAGACTTATTCATGGTTCAATTGGGTTTGGGGGACAAAAAAATGAAATGATGAAAAGAATTAATTGCTGTTATTGATACATAAACTGTTTTGCATCATAATGTATGTCATCTATGGTAATCAATGGCTTTATTGGAACAAATGCAGACAAATCAAAGACTTGATTTGTCAGCAGAAGAAAAGGGAGGAATGTTATGGTGGAAATTGATAAAGCCATTGATAACCAAATGAAGCCAATAATCTCTGCCACTAATAATGAACAGTTCAGCCATAGTAAGAAATAGAGCTAAAGGAAAAACTTGTCCTTTTGAATTCGGCTTGTAGCCCCCACCTTAGAAGGGAGGAGGGAAGAACTAAAGCGTGAAATCCTCTTCACTGAGAAACTAGTGGGCCTCATTCAAGGCCACAGCAAAGCTGATAAGGTTTCCTCTCTGTAAGGCATTCATTGATGTTACAAATTAGGCTAGCTTGAGAGCCAACCCAGAGACAATACATATATATATAAATGAATGTTAAACTACGCATGCTCAATGAATATTTTGTGGGTTAATAAAAACTGTTTACGCCATTTTTAGAGGCATTCGATCATGGGAAGCCCGTGATTGAACCTCTGCATGCAGATAAGACTGTTTGGAATTAATAAATCTGATTGGAAATTTTCACAAATGCCTGATTTGCATAATTGGCTGTGAATGGGTTAATTGACCCTTTGTTTACCTTAACAAAGGGAATGCTGTGGATATAGTATATCTTGATTTCAGTAACGCCTTTGACAAGGTTCCCCACGACATTCTTGCAAACAAGCTTGCAAAATGTGGGATAGACAAGGTAACCGTTACATGGATTTGTAACTGGTTGACTGGCCAAACTCAAAGGGTGCTCCACAATGGCTCCTTTTCATCCTGGAGAGAAGTGACCAGTGGGGTCCCACAGGGTTCTGTCCTGGGCCCAGTGCTATTCAACATCTTTATTAATGACTTGGATGACAGAATTGGGGGCATAATTATCAAGATGACACCAAATTAGGAGGAGGAGCCAATACTCCAGAAGACAGGATTGAAATTCAGAATGACCTGAATAGACTAGAAAGCTGGGCCAACGCTAACAAAATGAAATTCAATGCGGAGAAATGTAAGGTACTGCACTTAGGGCAGAAAAATGAAATGCACAGAAAAAGAATGGGGGACACCTGGCTGAATGAAACTACGTGTGAAAGGGATCTAGGAGTCCAAGTAGACCATAAGCTGAACATGAGTCAACAGTGCGATGCAGCAGCTAAAAAGGCCAATGCTATTCTAGGCTGCATCAATAGAAGTATAGTTTCTAGATCAAGGGAAGTTATAGTGCCACTCTATTCTGCTTTGGTCAGGCCCCATCTGGAATACTGTGTCCAGTTCTGGGCACCAGAATTCAAAAAAGATGTGGAGAAACTGGAGCATGTCCAAAGGAGGGCAACTAAGATGGTGAAAGGACTGGAATCCATGCCCTATGAGGAACGCCTTAGGGAGCTGGGGATGTTTAGCCTGGAGAAGAGAAGGTTAAGAGGTGATATGATAGCCCTGTTCAAATATTTGAAGGGATGTCATATTAAGGAGGGAGTAAGCTTGTTTTCTGCTGCTGCAGAGACTAGAACATGGAACAATGGATGCAAGCTGCAGGAAAAGAGATTCCACCTCAACATTAGGAGGAACTTCCTGACAGTAAGGGCTGTTCGACAGTGGAACACACTCTTCCTCGGAGATTGTGGTGGAGTCTCCTTCCTTGGAGATCTTTAAGCAGGGGCTGGATGGCCATCTGTCGGGGATGCTTTGATGGGGAGGTCCTGCATGGCAGAATGGGGTTGGATGGATGGCCCTTGTGGTCTCTTCCAACTCTACGATTCTATAGATTCACATGGGAGGAATTTCTCCCAATTTTGAATGGAGCCAATTCGAATTCTAATTGCATTTGGAATGCATTCAGAATGACTTCCCAGTACCTGAAAATGACCCCCCCCCCATTGCCCAAAATTGTGTGAGATGCTTTAATTCACAATAACGTAAAACCCATGATTGTGTTCGGAATGACTTCCCTTTTGCCCGAAATTGCGTGAGATACTTTAATTCGCAATAACATGAAACCAATGATTGCATTCGGATTGCCATTGAATTATACTTCCAATTTCCGATTTCTGATAAGGTCCTATGATTGTATGACGTTGCTGCTTCCTCAGTGGCGCATGGTGGACTCTCCACTGCGGAGAGACGGCTCTTTGGATCTCTTCTTTCCAAACTTCAAAAAGATTCTTGTCTTCTCTCTTTTGAACCTGTGCTTTTAATGCTTGTCTTATCCCAAGTTTGCTTCTGATTTTACTTTGTGTAGTTTCTTTAGCCCCCTTTAAAAAAAAAATTACATTTTTACAATGTTGTGTCTTGTTCATAATTTCACATCAGCTTCTTGTGGAGTCAAACAGCAGTGCCAAAGTATTTATACTGAAGTAGTTTTAAACTTATACAGTAAGAAGAATGTTATAAATCTGTGGACAGGTGAGCTGCGAGATAACTGTGGGTGGCAATGTCCTTTTAGTGTACCCCACCATTAAAAGATGTGTTTGAGGAGACGGGGAACCTCTTTCATCAGCTCTTGTCTGGTGCTAGGCCTGACTCCGGCTTCACGGGCCACCTCTGCCAACTTGAAGGACTGGCATTGGAAATAAAGTCTTATTTGAAAGCACTGCAGACCCATGAAGAGTGTCCCATCAAGATTGCTAGCCTTGATCCTGGGTTCCCTGAACATATCCAAAGGCTAAAGACCTTATCAGACAGGAGGAATTTCTCTTTATTGCAAATGGAGCCAATTCAAATTCACGTAAATTTGCTAGTTTAGTGAATTTACGTGAATTCCTATTGCGTTCACAATGTGTTCAGAATTACTTCCCATTACCCGAAAATGACCCCCCATTGCCCAAAATTGTGTGAGATGCTTTAATTCACAATAAGGTAAAGCCCATGATTGCATTCGGAATGACTTCCCTTTTGCCTGAAATTGCGTGAGATACACTCATACACAATAACGTGAAACCCCATGATTGCGTTCGGATTGCCATTGGATTATACTTCCAATTTCTGACGTCTGATAAGGTCTAGAGGAATATTAATGATGCAGAAGATAAGCATGCACTGATCATATAGTCTGTTCAACCCCTCAGGGCTTCCTGAGGGCTTTCCTCAAGGCTTTCGGATGAGATCTGCAGAAATGAGAAATTCTGCAGCAGCAACCACAAATGAACCGCATGTAACAGGATGCAACCCATCAGTGTGTCAGAGGCTGCATCCGCACTGCAGATATAATATGGTTTGACACCACTTTAACTGCCATGGCTCAATGTTATGGCATTCTGGGAAGTGTAGTTTGTTGGATCATTTCTGCAGTGCGGATGCAGCCAGAGAAAGGGTGGCATACCTGGACCTTGGCATGCCCTGAGCAGAAGAATGAGGGGAATACTGATGAAACTGGCATTGAGGTTTCCTAGCCTGATTTGAAACATTGCCTTGTCTCCTGGTGGTGATAAGTACCCCATCCATATTCCAAATTTCTCAACAAATGCATTATTGTAGCAGGGATGGGAAACAAAAACTGGGGGTTTTCAAGGTATTAAGTCAGCATGGCATAGTGGTTTGAGTGTTGGAATAGGACTCTGGCGACCAGGGATCAAATCCCCACTCAGACATAAAACCCATTGGGTGTCCTTGGGGAAGTCACACTCTCTCAGCCTCAGAGGATGGCAATGAACAAATCTTATAAAGAAAACCCCAGGAACGTATTGTCTCCTCTGAACAAATCTTGCCACAAAAAACATGATAGATTCCTTTCAGGAGCACCATATGTTAGAAACGACTTGAAGGAACATATCTTGGCAATTGTTGAGAGGCTTGAGGCCTTCCAAATATTGGTGGACTACAGTTCCCATCAGGACACCTAACCAGAATAGCCAATGATGCGGCGTGATGGGAGCTGCAGTCAAGCAATACCCTGAATTGATATGGGCTTCTTGTGGGATCCCCATTAGTTATTTTGAGTGGGAAAACTGTGTCCCCTTTGAAACCTCTGGAAGTGTGACCTGCCATTTTGGAGGCAGAGGATCAAGGCCCAGGAAAGTACATGGCAACCCTCTGCCCACTTGGGCAGTTTCCAAGAAGATTCCAGAGTTGTTTTTCTTCAGAAAAGTTCTATCTTTGGCCTGGAATGCAGAGTCCATTCTGGAAGCCAACCGTTGGTGGTTGTTGACCAACTCCTTCCAGCCGGTGGTCAGACTCCTTGGTCTGGCATCTGCTGGCAGGGTCCTTAGTTTGGCATCTGTTGGCAGGTTCCTGGGTTTGGTGTCTATTGGGAGGTTCCTTGTTTTGGCGTCTATTGGCAGGTTCATTGGTTTGGCGTCTACTGAAGACCTCCGTTGACCATGTCTTCGGCAAAGGGCTTCTTCAAAGTGAGCGAAGAGAAGGGGTCAAGCGAGTGGGGGCCAGTTTGGGCTTTGCTGGGTCTGGCCCCCCGTCCTTCTCTCGCTCTCATTCCTCTCTTTCCTTTGCTTGCAGGGGCTCCGAAAGGGACTTCAGAAACCTCTCCAGGTGCTGAAGAAACCTTTCCAGGTGCTGAAGAAACCCTTTCAGAGGCGTTTTTCCAATCGCGTGCACCCCAGGGAGGAGGCCGAGTATCCGGGGTAAGTCCCCTTTTCCTTTCTACTTCCTTCCTTCCTTCCTTCCTTCGCTCCCTCACTAACAGGACATAACATCCATCCCGCTTGCTAGGCTCCAGCCATCCCGGGTCTCCTTGGACCAAGATTAATAAGAATAATGATATGGGTTTCTCCCTCCGGGCCGGATGGTATCAGATGCCATGGAGGGAGGGCTCCTCTTCTTCTTCAGGCAAGGCCTGAGATCAGGAGGGGGCAGAAGGCCTGAGGGCTAAGGGCCACAAAGGCACTTGGGAGGAGTCCCGTAATAGGGAATCATCTCCTTTTCTGTCCGTATTTCAGTTTCCCAGAAGTCCAGATCACCTATGAGGAGGAGGAGGGCACCTCTGAGATGCATGCAGCGGAGAGCCTTCTCTATTTGAGGGTAAGGAGAGTCCTCTTTTCCCCCCTTTTCATTGGAGGACTGCCCAAACCCAGTCTTCATTTCCCTTGGCAGCATCCGGAGGAAGTTCAGGGAGCATCACTAGGAGCCACAGAGAACGGAAAAGATGGGGAGAAGATGTACAAGGAAGGCTCTGTGAACTCATTGGTAACAAAAGGGCGAAAGTGGAGGGTCTCTATATTCACTTCTCTCCCATCTCCATTTCTTTATAGGATGCAGACAACAACACCGATCCCGGGGAGGCTGGATTGAATCCGGTGCACAGATCAGACAGGTAAGTCCTTTGCTCCTTGGCTCCTGGCTGAGGACCAAATGAATGGCACACGGAGAGGTCCCCTCAAGCGGCCTTTCCCATTGGTTTCTTGGGTTTTTGCCCCCTTCTTTCCTTCCTTCCTTCGCAGTGGGAATAATAATAATAATAATAATAATAATAATAATAATAATATCTTTTCCCTCCTATTGCAGTTTGGAGGCCATCCCTGATCTGTTTCCAGTGGAGAGCCTTACCTCTTTCTTCGTAAGGAAACAGAATCTTACCCCGTCGCTTTCCCCCCCTTTTCATTGGAGGCTTTTAGGATCAGGGCCACTTCGTACCCCACGTTCTCTGTTTCACTTCTCTCCCGCCTCCATTTATTTATAGGATGCAGACAAGACGGACTTTTCCACAGAGGCTGAATTCAATCCTGGGCATAGTTCCGAGAGGTGAGGCCCTCTTTCCCATCCTTTCCTTCCTTTTTTCTTTCTTCCCTTTCCTTCTCTCCTCCCTTCCTTCCCTCCTTCCTTCCCTCCTTCCCTCCTTCCTTCTCTCCTCCCTTCCTTCCCTCTTTCTTCCTGCTGGGACTTTGGGGAGGCAGCACAAAGTCTGGGAAGCGGGGCATTCTCCTTGCTTGCTGCTGGCTCCTCTCATTTCCTCTGGGAGACTAGAGCCAGGCCCAGGGACGCAGCCAGGATTTGGGTCTCCGTGGGGCGCGTGGAGTAGTTCTGGAACCAAACCACAGCATATACCAAGGGCCCACTGGAATAGGAATTCATACTAATAATAATAATATCCCTTTCTTGTTCCTCTTTCAGTTTCCCAGAACCACAGAGGACAGTTCCAGAGGAGGACATCCCTGAGCCTTTTCTGGCGGAGAATTTTGTTTCTGTGACGGTAAGGAACGAGAGTCCTCTTTTTCCCCTCCCTTTTTCTTGGAGTACTGCTCAAACCCATTCTTTTCCCTTGATAGGCTTCGGAGGATGCTCAGGAAGCACATTTAGGAGACGCAGAGAAAGCAAAAGAGAAGGAGGAGACGAATGACGGATGCTCTGTGAACTCCAGGGTAAGAAAAGGGCCAAAGTGGGGTAGCGGTCTCCCTTCTCCCCTTTCTTAGAGGGGCCTCCCTTCCTCCCTTTCTTAGGCTTTGAGGAGCCACTCTCCCTTTATTTACAGGATTCAGACAGCAATCCCTCTCCAACGGAGGATGAAGATCATCCTGGGCCCAGTTCAGGCAGGTAAGTCCTTCTCACCTTGGGTCTCGGCTGCAGACCGAATGAGCGGCACATGAAGATGTCCCCATAAGCGGTCTTCCAAGAGCATCCACCTGGCCCCATTTCTTTCATGGTCTTTTCCTGCCCCATTTTAGAGTCCCAAATCTCCAGAGGACCTCTGCTGACTCGGAGGGCAGTCCTGAGGACTTTGACCTGGAGGATCTTGACTTTTGGGAGGTGAGGAAGGAGAGTCTCGCTGATGTTTTGTCAAGGTTTGTCCCATGCAGCAAATGGCATCCCCTCATTCCCCCCGCTCTCTTTTTCCCTCCTGACAGACAGAGAAAGTCTTACATTGCTTCTGCCTGAAGTTCTCCAGTTTCTCCGCAGAAGAGAAGATGCGCACGGCAGACAGCATTGCGTGCAAGCACTTGTCACTGATGTTGGAGTATTTCATGGGATCATCGGAAAAGTAGGCAGATTCCTCCCAGGCCTCCCTCTTTGTCCTCTCAGGGGCTGGGGGTCCGGCAAGGATGCCACGTCTCTCCTTCCTTCCTCCGCTTTCTCTAGGGCCTGTGATGCGCTGATGCACGCGGTCTTGTCAACACCCAACTGCACACTAGACACCTGTCTGAGCCGCTTCCTGCGGAAGATGAACGAAGGCAGCTGTCTGAATCAACATAGTGAGGATCTCTTTCGGGCCAAGGTAAGATGCTGACCCTCGCATGACCATCTCCAAGCGACCGGCCCTCTTTCCTCATTGTCTACTGCTCTGACCGAGGCTTATCTCCTCAGATGAAGGCGGTCAAAGGGGTGAATGCCATCGTAACAGCCATCGGTGATACTAAGCATCTGAAGCCATGTCTCCCGCTTCTCTTCACAACGCTGTGCAACGTCTTACACCGCCAGGCCCAGAAATGCCAGGAAGACGGGGATGGCAGGCAGCCCCGGATGTACATGGTCCCAGCGTAAGTTGGTGCCAAGGCAGGGCTGGGGGCAGACGATGCCAGTGGGTCTAGATGTAGGAATGCCAATCTCTGAACCAATCCTCTTTGGTTTGAACCAATCTCTCTTTGGCCTCACCCTCTCTCTTCTGCAGGGATGTAGTGGATACGCTGGGAACGCTGCTCCTGAGGCTGGACCTGGTCTATGGGGCGATGGAGGTCATGCCTTAGCGCCCTGCCTCCTCTCTTGGCTTCTCTCCATCTCTCTCTCTCTCTCTCTCTCGTTTTGAAGGAGCAACACTGGCCGGAGGTAACCGGCAGATGAGAATGATTTCAGGTTGCTGCTGATTTCCCCTGCAAGAGCCCTAGATAAGCCTTGCAATGTGGACTTAGCAACACCACATTTCAGGTGCAACATGCAATTCCACTGTCGGATAATGAGATTAGAGCTAAATGAGCAACAGAAGCCACGTAGCAAGAGATTTCCATAACCCTGTGAATGTAACCTGTGTTACCTTAATCCTTTCTCTTTGCCAATTTGACTTAATAAAAACCCGGAACTTAAGTGGAACGGTACAAAAACGAAAGTTAGCACGTAGCTGTAAAGTGGATTCAGTCTTCTATTATTTAAATGTCAAGCTTATACTAGCTAGAACATGATATGCTTTTGATTATTTTTATTTGAAAATGTAGAAATATATAAATAAATAACAATAAAACGGCGTTGTTTGGGACAGGGAAATAAAACCTTTTTTATTTTGTTTATAATGTTCTTTTTTAGTGTGTGCTTTGTTGAGTATTGTTTTATTTTAGGATTGGGATGGGGGGGTTGAGAAGGAGAGTAATTTTGTATTTTACTGATTTGCTATTGTCGGGAATTCGCTGATACATCAGCAATTCCCCCTGCACACACCTTCCTCCTGGGGGCTCAGGAATGTGGGGGATCTGTTGGAACGCCACTGTATCTGCCTGCCTTCCTGCGCTTCCAGATAACGAGGCCCAGGGTCCGTCCATGTCCGGATCTATGAAGTTCATAATTAACTGAATGGTTTACACTTCCTATGACCGCATCCCGACCCCCAAGAGTCCACATCTTGATCCTGCATCCACACCTGACCCTTGAGCTTTGTATAAACAATACTTGCTGATCTTCTCTAACTATTGGTTAACCAGAAGGACTAATAAAGGCTGGGGAAATGGCAGTGGTTGAAAAAGCAAGCCAGAAAGCAAGGAAGCAAGAAAGCAAGCAAGCATGCAATAAACAAGAAGAAGATTTTGCACCCCCATTCCTGTCTCTCGGTGTCGTTCTTCTCCCCGAATCCCAACAGCTGGTGACCCCGACGTGATCCTGAATCCGAAGATCAGCAAACCTGCTCACTCGACTGGAACAGTCTGCGCGCACATCCATTAGGATCCCGTGAGTATGGGCGGAAATCTATCATCGGAACAGAGGATGCACAGCGAGGAACTTTATCAATTAGTTACACAGCTAGTTGGGGAAAGGGTAGTGACCAAAAGAGACATCGACAACTTGTTGTCGGAGATTTCATACCAATGCCCTTGGTACCCTGAGAGGGGAAAACTCTCAGTGGAGGAATGGGAGAAGATAGGTCACCACTTAAAAAGGGGACCTCGTGCTGCGGCACCCCATTTGATAGCCTGGAGGGCAGTTAACACAGCCGTGGGACACTTAAGTAAACCATTGGCCCCACTGGCATCATTAGTGGACCCCCCAGGAGACCCATCGGATTACATCATGCCACTGGTGGCTCTGCCACTACCCCCAATTCAACAACAGAGAAAGTTGGGAGCAGTGGAAGCAGAGATAGCAGAGCCTAACTCTACAAACGCTCCCTCACCCATTGCTCCTTCACAGGAGTTGGTTAGTGCAGTGAAAGCAGCGTTTCAGGATGAGCAGCAGAAAGGAATCCTCACTGGGATAGAACTTGCAGAGGGTTTCCAGGCTTTTCCAGTTACACCGACAGTGCTACATCCAGAGGTCCTAGCAATATCTTCTGATTGTGCAATTTTGGCTTTTCAGAAGATGCCTTCCTTTGGCCAGCCTGAGAAAGGTTTTGCTACCGTTAAACAAGGGCCTGTTGAATCCTACTGTGACTTTGTTAATTGGCTGCAAGCAGCCTTAGCACAGCAGGATGATATTCCTGAAGCGGCCAAAGAATTGTTCATCAAGATGGCAAAAGATAACAAAGATTGTCAGCAAGCTTTAGAACCATTGATGGCATCTAGAAATTTCACATTGGCAGATATGCTTAGAGTTTGCCAGGACATAGGCACTCAATCAGATAGCATGAATCTCCTGACAGCTGTCCTAAAATTGGGAAAGGAAGTGAAAAGCTTTAATTCTGGGTTAATAGGACTGGTGTTATCGAGATCATCAGCTTCAACAAGAGGAACTCTTGTTATGCACAGTGCCATAGGTAATGATTATGCAGGAAAAATTCAAACACAGGTTTGGGTTAGTCTGCCACAAATTTTGTCCTTAGAAATGTCAGTGGCACATTTAGTTTTGTTACCACCTGCAGCCCCAAACCCAGCAGACATAGAACCTGGTGGTGTCAATGTACAACAGAGAATCACTAATTAGTGCCCTAGCTGTACATTTGTGATTGAAGATTCAAATTTTGGAGGACCTTTAGCCACAGGAGAGCACATGACTGTGATTCGAACACAGCTGTGGCAGATGGACATTGCTTAGTATCCTCGAGTCCATCAATTTTCCTCTCTCCATGTTTCCATTGACACTTACACTCATGCTATACGGGATTTCCTTTTTTCCCTTTTGCTGTCCTTTACATGTTCAGAGGTCTTATACCTTGCTGGCTCTACAGTTCTCCACTTAGATTTTAGAACCTGGTTTTTGTTTTTTGGGTTTTTATTGCCCTGTTCAAGTAGAACATTTAGAAAATCTACTCCTTTGTCTTGTCCTCATGAATTTGTGACCTAAAATTGTATTGTGTGTGAGGTATTTGTTGTTGATCACCTGATCTATATTCTTGCTTAGCTGAAAGAGTTATTTCTTTTGCTCCTTTAAATCGGAGCTTGCTCTCTTCATGAGTCTTGTCCTTCATTCTCCTTTCCTGAGAGTGTGTGACCCAAGAATGACACTGTCTCAACTTTTTGGTCTCTTCCTCCATTCTACTTTTCAGCTGATTCTGTATGCCTTTAGTTTGTTCTCTCTTATTTAAACTATAAGTCTTCTATATAGCCTGCACATGGTTGTTTGGAGACATGTATAAAAAGTAAATCTGATAGAGTCTTATAATTGTTGGAATTGTAAAGGGACAAGAGTCTCTAGGGTTTTTTTCCTTGACTCAAATCTGTGCTATTGTTGCTATTTTGGTTGCGATAAAGCATAATTAAAATCCCCTCTGGATACACAAGTCTTGCAGACAAAGAGAACATCACATTTTGTGGAGTAAAATTAGTACTTAGCATGGTACTTGGGGAAAACTAGGCTTTCCACATACTATATCTCATTCTTCCACGGGTCAGCTCAGCCTGCCTGTGTTCCTTGTTGGATAGGCTTGGCTGGAGAATCACAAAAGCTAGAGGCCAGAATGGTCAAATAGGTGTTAATTGTTGTTTGCATTGGTCTATTTGTTTGTTTGTTTGGCTATGTGTGATTTGCAAATCTGAAGACAGCTCACTTCTCTTGCTCTAAAAGTCTTTGCTGTATTGACTCTTGATAGGAATTAATTCCTGTTCTCTAGTGTCTTTTCCTTTCTGTTAAGCTTCATCTTGATAGGCACAGTCTATCTGTAACAATTGCCTTGGCTAAAGCAAAAAAGGGAATCTTGCTTTATGCCCTCGCGGCTAAACAACTACATATCACATCAACCTGAAGTGGTACATATTTAGAAACAGGTTCTATTCCTTTTGCATGTAGAAGTTGTTCACTTGTCTGTCTGTCAGTGTGTTTGGGCTTATGTTATACCTTTGCAATACATAAGTCTGAATTTCTTGTACTCTTTCTACATTTATGTTGTTTTCCTGCATCCTTCCTTCATGCATTGCTTCTTAGAGAGAGAGTTTCTCTCACAAGCAGAGTTTACCTGCCTCGAAGATTTGGGTGAGATACGGAGAGATAACTGAAGGGGGAAAATCCCTCCTTCTCCTCTGCTTTGAATGTTTTTGAGTGCTGCATAGCCCTGCATGCAGAGAAGAATTTACTAAATTTTTCCTAAAAATTGGTGTACTACATTTTTTACTGAAATCTGCTATTGCCATTCATTTATGTTCTTCCCGATGGGTGACCCACTTTTGCTGTAGGGGTCAATCCCCGAGGCAATTAGATGTCACACATTTCCCACCTTTTGGCAAATGGTCAAAAATCCATTACAGTTGATACATATTCTGGGTTCATTTGGGCAACCTCCCAAGCCTCTGAATCAGCTAATAAGGCCATAAATCACATGGTTCGCTGCATGGCAGTGATGGGCATGCCCAGTGCTTTAAAAACTGACAATGGTCCTGCCTTTTGCTCAACTGCATTTGCAGAATTTCTAAATCACCATTCCATCCGACATACGTTCGGAATCCCATGTAACTCAACAGGACAGGCCTCAAAGCCCATCTCGCCAAACAAAACAAAAAAGAGGGAATATTCCCCATTTGCCCGAAGTAGAACAATGCTTGGCCGCCACCCTGTTCACAATTAACCATTTAAATTTGTCTCTCAACACAGTAACTAACCAGTATCTCTTTCGAGTTGAGAGGCACTTTCGTTCTGCAGATCCCTCCCCAAGACCGTTGGTGCGCTATCAGATCCTACCGGGGAAAAGAGTGGAGTGCCCCAGTGCCACTGATTACCTGGGGCAGAGGCTACGCTGCTGTGCAGACAACTGAAGTACATCAAACCTCATGTCGTGGTGCGAAGGGTTGAAGAATCCAGTTCCTCAATTCAACCCCAACCTGTCAGAGACTGCAGTTACATGGGGAATGATAAAGAACTTAAGCCGACAAGCCTCTGACATCGTGAAAAAACGGACTGGAAAAGACTCCAGAGAACTTCACTTTAGCCTTGATTGCAAGCTTGAATGCTAATTCTATGTATACAATGTTGATTTTTATTATGATTTTGGGAGCTAGTGCAGAGGTGGGAATTCCAGGGCATTTTGCAACTGAACAGAATATTTGGTAAGCCTTTGCACTGCCCATCAATCAGACGTCCTTTTGCCCGTCCCTACAGCGTTCAGCTGGAGAAGTGTTAAGTAAAGCACTTGCTTGATTCCAGTCTGCCATTCTTCTAGGGACATCCAAAATGACTCTTGGTTTTATACTGACCTTCCCTCCAATAGCTCCTATCGAAGTCAGGTATATGACTATCACAATTGGGGAAAGCAGTATAAACGACTACCTCCTTTAGCTTTACATTTATAGACCCCCCACGTTGCAACCTATAATACAACCTGTGCTCGAATGACAAATTGTACAGCAAAAAATTGTGTCCGCCTAAACTCTGCCCATAAGCTAAACTGCTCAGCACATGTGAATGTTTCTTATGTTTATAAGTATGTTGAGCTCCCCAGGGGGTGGTTCTGGACCTGCTCAGGATATACCTTCAATTACATCCCAGCAAATTTAACTGATGGCACTCTTTGCTGCCTGAGCAGGCTCACCCTCTTGTTGCCACCAAAAGAAGTCGTGGATCAAAGCTGCAGGAACAAGCGTGCGGCTGACCTCCACACACTGGATGCCTCCTGTGATTCTGATGTAAAAATAATGTCCTCCAGCGAATATGTTGCTCTGGGAGTCTCTCTTATCGGTGTCCCTGGTCTAGCTGTAGGCAATGCAAGAACCATTAGCAAGCTGGCTTGTTGGGCAGTTAAAGGTCTAAATGCCACCTCGACTGCCCTAAGTCTATTGAACCACGAACAAGCCGAACTAAGACATGGCTTACTGCAGAACAGGGCTGCCATAGATTACCTCTTGTTGCTTCACCATAAGGGATGCGATGAAGCTGACGGTCTAGAGGGTATGTGTTGCTTTAACATCACTGACAATGAATGGAGGGTTGACAAAAAGCTACAGACCTTAAGGAGGCTCACCCAGAGCATAAGAGAATCCAACCTGTCCGATTGGTGGGCAGGGTTATGGGATTGGCTACCTACGGGGTGGATCCATACACTTGTACAATATTGCATTTTGATCCTCCTCTTGTCTATTTCTCTGTGTTGCTTTATTCAATGTATTCCTAGTTTATGTGGTCTGCTGCTTCAGAGAAGGTGGACTCCCAGGGAAAGGAAAAGGTTTGCGGAATATGTTTACCAGCTCATGAAATGAGCATAGAAAACAAAAGGAGGGAGATGTCGGGAATTCGCTGATACATCAGCAATTCCCCCTGCACACACCTTCCTCCTGGGGGCTCAGGAATGTGGGGGATCTGTTGGAACGCCACTGTATCTGCCTGCCTTCCTGCGCTTCCAGATAACGAGGCCCAGGGTCCGTCCATGTCCGGATCTATGAAGTTCATAATTAATTGAATGGTTTACACTTCCTATGACCGCATCCCGACCCCCAAGAGTCCACATCTTGATCCTGCATCCACACCTGACCCTTGAGCTTTGTATAAACAATACGTGCTGATCTTCTCTAACTATTGGTTAACCAGAAGGACTAATAAAGGCTGGGGAACTGGCAGTGGTTGGAAAAGCAAGCCAGAAAGCAAGGAAGCAAGAAAGCAAGCAAGCATGCAATAAACAAGAAGAAGATTTTGCACCCCCATTCCTGTCTCTCGGTGTCGTTCTTCTCCCCGAATCCCAACATGCTATGATAATGGCCATATGTTTTTCACTGTTAATTGTTGTGTATTTTTTGCTGCTGTTGATTTGTTATGTATTTTGGTTTTTGTTATTTACTGCAGTTGTTAATTGTTATTTTATTTTTATTGTTTAATATATTGCTATGTGACATTTGATTTTTATTTCATTTGTATTGTCATTGCTTTGTATTTCCCTCTGTTGTTGTAAGCCGCCCAGATTCCCACTGACTGGGCGGCTTATAAATAAATATTATTATAATTATTTTATATCTTATTTTGGCTGTTAAGTCTCCAAGGTGAAGTGTCAGTGAAGGAAGGACTGAGGACTGAGAGAATTATTCCAAGGAAAAAGAAAAGAAATTAGAAAAGCAAGGCTAAAATATTTTTGGGATGCCAACTCCAGGATCTTTGACCTTCCCACAATGGCGCCCAGAATTTCCAGACCTCCTCCTCAACAGGGCGGCTTCCCAGCAGCCTGTTTCACTCACTGCGCATGCCCCGCCCTTCCCAACATGGCGGAAACGCCGCGCCTGTGACGCTTCCAAGATGGCGGCTGCGCTTTTTTAAGGATAGGGACCTTCCCAAGATGGCGGCGCCTTTTTCAGCGTCGCTTGAGGGAAAAGGAGGAGAAGCTTCGATGGCGGCGACTGAGGCGGCGCTGAGGCGGGCGGTCGAAGGCCTGGAGCTCCTGCTGGGGAGGAATGCTGCCGCCGGTGAGGGAAAAGGGCCGCTTCGGGGGCATGGCCAGGGAATGGACGCGTTTGGCCGCCTTCTGCCTTCTCCTTTATGTTGGACTTCAGTCGGAGCTTCGGCGGCTCCATTTTGTATCACGTCTCCCAGAATCCCCCACTCCCTTCATGACTCCCAGAATCCCCCACGCATGATTCCCAGAATCCCCCACTCCCTTCATGACTCCCAGAATCCCCCACTCCTTTCATGACTCCCAGAATCCCCCACTCCCTTCATGACTCCCAGAATCCCCCACTCCCTTCATGACTCCCAGAATCCCTCACTCCCCCACTCCCTTCATGACTCCCAGAATCCCTCACTCCCTTCATGACTCCCAGAATCCCCCACGCATGATTCCCAGAATCCCCCACTCCCTTCATGACTCCCAGAATCCCTCACTCCCTTCATGAATTCCAGAATCCCCCACTCCTTTCATGACTCCCAGAATCCCCCACTCCCTTCATGACTCCCAGAATCCCCCACGCATGATTCCCAGAATCCCTCACTCCCTTCATGACTCCCAGAATCCCTCACTCCCTTCATGAATCCCAGAATCCCCCACTCCTTTCATGACTCCCAGAATCCCCCACTCCCTTCATGATTCCCAGAATCCCTCACTCCATTCATGAATCCCAGAACCCCAATTCCTAACTACTCCCAGAATCCCCCACTCCCTTCATGACTCCCAGAATCCCTCACTCCCCCACTCCCTTCATGACTCCCAGAATCCCCCACTCCCTTCATGACTCCCAGAATCCCCCACTCCCTTCATGACTCCCAGAATCCCTCACTCCCCCACTCCCTTCATGACTCCCAGAATCCCTCACTCCCTTCATGACTCCCAGAATCCCCCACGCATGATTCCCAGAATCCCTCACTCCCTTCATGACTCCCAGAATCCCTCACTCCCTTCATGAATCCCAGAATCCCCCACTCCTTTCATGACTCCCAGAATCCCCCACTCCCTTCATGATTCCCAGAACCCCAATTCCTAACTACTCCCAGAATCCCCCACTCCCTTCATGACTCCCAGAATCCCCCACTCCTTTCATGACTCCCAGAATCCCTCACTCCCTTCATGACTCCCAGAATCCCTCACTCCCTTCATGACTCCCAGAATCCCCCACGCATGATTCCCAGAATCCCCCACTCCCTTCATGACTCCCAGAATCCCTCACTCCCTTCATGAATTCCAGAATCCCAATTCCTAACTACTCCCAGAATCCCTCACTCCCTTCATGACTCCCAGAATCCCCCACTCCTTTCATGACTCCCAGAATCCCCCACTCCTTTCATGACTCCCAGAATCCCCCACTCCCTTCATGATTCCCAGAATCCCTCACTCCCTTCATGAATCCCAGAACCCCAATTCCTAACTACTCCCAGAATCCCCCACTCCCTTCATGACTCCCAGAATCCCCCACTCCCTTTGTGACTCCCAAGCACAAACAACGAATAGCAAACAATACCAATTATATTGAAGGTAGTGTAGATAGGGCTGCTAGCCAGCCAGCCTTCAGGAGTTTATATTGTTCAAGTCAATTTGAGGTCAGTTAACATCAGCAACACAAATTTGTGTAGAGAAAGATGGATACCAAAATCAGAGGTATGAGAAAGAACACCATCATCATTATTATCCTGTAAATGTGTAAAGACAATATCATTTTGCTACCTAGGTTATAAAATACAGTCTATTCATTGGAAACAAATATGGAAATTGTTTTTATAAATAGTATTTGTTGTTTGAGAGCTATCGCCTTTGCATAAAAAACAACAACAACAACAACAAGGGTCAACAAAAGACTGAGACCACACAATGAAGACAAAAGTTTATGTAGAGTCTCTTTATTTATAATAGGTCTAAGAAGATATAGAACACACACCAAAAATACAGAAAGGAAGTATAAGGTAAAGAAGATTCAAATGTAACACACTAATATTCTCACAATGGAAATTGTTAAGTTTTAAACTGTAAATAAAATATTTTTTAAAAAATTAAATATCCCATGAAGCTTCATCCTCCCCCCCCCAAAAAAACACACAACTTATCACCATACATCTATGTTCATTTTTTGATTATTTTTTTATTTTTTACAAACTTGATCAACAAATCCATACATATCTTTGTACAAATTTACAATATAAAATATAAAAACTCCAAGAAGGGAGGGGGTAAAAAAACCACATCTCGAATTCTATTATTTGTCATATCATCATAATTCATGATTCATACTTCCCTTAGTCTACTGACAGTAAATACACTTTGTTTTGCTTTTATATTCGAAATAGACTCGTGATTCCCTATAACCATTTAATTTATATTCTCAATGTTATACTGTATAATCAGCAAATGCCTATTATTGCTTTAACTCTAATATTTTCTGCTTTCTATTTTGTACATTACTATTCTGACTTTTTCTTGGGTATTCCTTCTCCTTTTCTATGTTGCCATCTTTTCTTACAGTACACTTGCCCCTCCATATTTGCCAGGATTAGGGGCACAAGACTCCCACCGCGAATATGGAAAAACCGCAAATAACAAAAACACCATGTTTTTACCTGGGAGGAAACCTCTCTAGGAATTTCTAGGTCTTCCATTGCAACTCTGTGGTCAACGTCCGACAGACACTGACCATAGAATTGCGCTGGAGGAGCTACAAAGGCCTAGTAGAGTGTTCTCTCTAGGAATCTGTAGGTCCTTCAATGCAACTTTTAGTTAAAGTTGGCCATAGAGTTGCACTGGAGGAGGACCTAGATATTCCTAGAGAGAACATATTGAGTAAATCCTTCAGTAATCAAATCCACAAAAATCAAAGCCGCAAATACGGAGGGATGAGTGTAATTCATTTATGTTCTCATTCTCTCTCTTTTTTTTTCTTTCTTCCTTGGGACAGTCCAAGGTGATGTCCAAGAAACGAAGCGGGCGTCTCTGCTGGAATCCTTACACTCCAGCGTGGCCCGTTTGGAGGCGAAGTTGGCGCAGGACCCCCAATGGAGAGAACTGCAGAGACTTAGGATGGAGACCTCCCAACAGGCGCCATGGCTGCCTCCCTCCTCGGACGTGCCTTGGACTTTCACTCACCACATCTTGCTTTTGCTTCTGTGCCTCAAGCAGTGCATGGTTCTCTTGGCAGCTGCCTACAGCCCACCTGCACCCAATCCCAAAACCTCCGAGGCCGCACCGCCTCTGAGCCCCGACACCCTCAGCATCGCCCAGGAGAAAACCGTGCAAGCGGCCTTGCAGTGCGTCGTCACCTTTGGCCTTTGCCCCTACCTCTTGCCGGGCGTTGGGGTTCCCCTCAGATGCCGGACGGAGTTCAGTGCCCTGGTTCAAGAGGCCATCTCGCCTGGCTGTCTCCCCAGTGCTATGGGCAAGCTGTATGCCACCTGCATCGGGCTGGTGGAGGTGGCTCAGCACCCTTCACTGGGCAGCCTCCTTCTCACGCGGCACCTTGGGGATCTCCTGGCCGGGTTGTGTCAACTCGGATTTTGCCCGGCACGGAGGAAGGGGGAAGAAGCAAAGCCAGAGAGGGAACTGGTGGTGAGTTCTCATCCAGGATCATAAATGAGAGCCAGCATGGTGTACTGGTTTGAGCATTGCACTATGACTCTGGAGTGAGCTATCTACTGCATGTGTTTTCAAACTGAGAGCCGTGTTTATTTGTTTCAGCATAAAGAGGACCTATGGCAGGAGAGTGAGGGGTTCTAGCAGCACACTTAAGGATGACTGATTTATTTTGGCATGAGATTTTAATCCACCTTTTCAGCTATATACCATATATACTCGACTATAAGTCAACTGCATGTATAAGTCGAGGGCAGGTTTGGGGCCCAAAATTATGGATTTTGATATGACCTATGGATAGGTCAAGGGTAAAACTTAGGGGCATGTAACAAAGTATTTAAAGGATGAAGCAAAGGAAAACAATGCCAAAGAATTTACAAAATTCCAGCAGGAATGTTTTTGCTCACACTAAATGCTAGATGGATGAGAGAGTAGAAGGGGGTCAATGCTTCCAGGACAGATTACACTCTCCTCTTTCAACAGGGGATGGTTCCTTTTTACATATATAAGAGTTAAAGTACAGTACTTACATTGACCCATGGATAAGTCGACTCAGATTTCTTGGGTCAATTTTTTGACTAAAATTTCTAGACTTATACATGCTGCGCATAAACAGTAGATGGAGGTTTATGACCATATTTGCTTCTGTCTCCTACCTCACTACGGAACTCTGCTTAAATACTTGCAGTTTTAATATTATACCCCATTAGTATGTCTGAAGAAGTGAGGAAAAGTGGGCTATAAAATCAGTCAATCAGTATTTACACTCAGGCAAAACTACATCGGTTAATCTTAAAGGTGCTCTTAAATTTCTTCCCCCCACTGACTCCCAATTCCTTTCATTTGAATGATGTGTGATTCCAGAAAGACAAAAGGAAATGCTTATTTAATCAATGCATAGTTCAACTCTGGACCTCACTACCACAAGAAGTAGTGATGGGGGTCAATTTGTATTGTTTTAAAAGGTCAAAAGAGATACTCGCGGAGCTTAGGATAACAATGTGTCCTCTCCAGCATCAGAGCTGATAGGTAGGCTTAGAAGCTGTGTTCAGGGGTAATGGAATTGAAGAGGGGTTCCTTAATGCTTTCCCTTGCTTCTGAAGAGAAATTCACTCTCTCTTGCACTTCACACAGAGAGACAGGAAGACAGAAAAGATACAGTAAACCCTTTATCTTTTTCTCCACAAAGAGAAAAGCCCAAAGTAGTGAGATGATTTGATGTAAAGCTAGTGAAAAAATAGCCAGCTACTTCCTTCCCATATATTGGATGCCTCCCATAAGTGAGTTTCACTCAAAAGAAACTCTGGGAAGATTATGCATCTGTCTCCTGCGTGATGCTTCATTTCAAACCGAAAACATTTTAGGAGGTACAAGCAAGTTGCTGTCTGCTCCCTAGAGGGAGCCACAACCTTATAGTGTCCAATTTCTTTTTAACTGAACTTTTCAGGGCCTGACTGAAGAAGAACGAAACAGCTGTAGGGAAGCCCTCCGGGGGCTTCTGGACAGAGTTTACCAGCCGCTGGTAGTCCGAGAGCTGCTGATTCTTCAAGGTGGATCCAGACAGGTATGGCAGATAGTTGGTTTATCATGAGCAATCGAAGTTCACCATATTCTGTGCTGAGGCTGAAGCTTCCCTTGGAAATCTCTTCCGTTGCATAGTTAAAACAGCTTTTGAGAGATGGTAGGATGAAAGGGATGGGATTTGAAACACAGGATCATGGGGCTTAGAATGACTGATATAAAGTCTTGGGAAAGTTAACTGCTTTGGGACTACAGCTCCCAGAATCCCAGCTCAAGGCCAGTTGCCTTGCTTGCATAAATACCACCTTGGTTCATTGTAGAGTCTCAAAGAAGAGGTTGTGCCCTCCAGTTGTGCCTTGCTGGTGAGCTTCATCCATAGCACCATCCTTTCTCCTTCCTCCAGGGTTCCCATTCTCATGAGCATGAAAGCAAGCATCCCCTGGCTCCTGCTCCAGCCTGGCTTCAGCGTCTCTGTGGGCAGCTCCTCTCTGAGAGGCTGCTGAGACCTGGAGGAGTTCAAGCTGTGGTCCGTGGCATCTTGGAAGGCGCTGGAGGTGAGTGAGATGCAGACTAAAGTAGAGCCCTTTGCAATTATGCTGAAGCACCTTCTTATTTAGTGTCCCATTGGGCTGGCATGCTAGAGTCTAATACGGAGTCTCTCCTCTTTTCAAGCTGGGGTCGTGGGTGGCAGCAGTGCTGAAGCATCAGCAGCAGACTGGCGGAAGTGTGACACAGTGGCAAAGATCCTCTCCTCCTGTCCTCAGCAGTCTCTGTCCCTGGAGCATTATTGCCAACAGGTTTGCCCTCAGGTATGCCCTTTGCTTCTTTTGGCATTAGATGGTAATGCTTGGATCCTAAGCAGAGGTGTGGGTGGAAGATTTTCGGGTATTCTAATTTTCCGTGGAAACTTTTCCACATGTCACATGCACATACACACATACAGTGATATATATTCATAATTACCTGGTCCCATTGGCATTGCAGTCTGTTCTTTAGAGAAATAGAAAGTTCAACCAGTTGTACTGACTCACAACTTTATAAATCAAATAAATGAAAGCAGTAACTGCCACCACCAGTATCACCGTAGACCCAGATGACAGAGGGAGGAACACGGGTGCCCCATTTCTCTTCCAGATTTTGCAGCTGTTCCTCATTCAGGATAAGCTGACAGCACGCCAGTTCCAGCGTGTGGCCACCATGGCTGTCCTCACCATGACCAGAGAGCACCCACAGCATGCAGAGAAGCATTTGCTGCGTCCCTTGCTGGAGCCTCTCATGCGCTGCTTGGATTTGGAAGGTAATGGAGCCTTCAGAAGAGACACATCCTTAGTTGTGATTGTTGAGTTACCACCATCCTTTTCTCTTATTTTATTCAGAAATACCACTGGAAGACCTGTCAGCAAGGACTGTATTGGTGAAGGAAGAGGAGCTCAGCTCATGTGTGGAAAATGTATTTAAGGTATAGCATCTAACCACCTTGTAGTGTGGCACTGTGTCTAATGCCCATGCAGTATCAATCACAATAGGATACATATCTATACCACTTATCAGTGAACTTGGCACTCTCTAAGCAGTTTATAATCTGTAAACTAATTCATATGCCACCAAGGCTCCTTGGTGAATGTGTTGATAAGAATGACTCTGGGAGTAATTGGCCCCAGAATATCTCTTCTGCTGAGGCAAAGCTGAAAGGGTAGAACTGTGGGCACAGGTGACAACAGAACCTTTGGTGGGTTGCAGAAATGCCTCCATGACTCTGCCCTCCTGCTGCAAAGGTGGACTAGCTGCTGGTCATCTTTCTCAGAAGTCAAAACATCCCTCAAGCTGTGAACCTGCAGTTTTGGTGTATCCCTTGTGGCTGGTGGCGATGTGGGATGAGGCCTCAGCTAAAAGTAATTAAATAGTTGATAATCCAAGTGCTTCTCACAGCATTCATGGTCAGAGTGTGTCCATGGAATGTAGGTAAATGTTTGCATCAAGGGGGCTGGGAGGCTTTGTGGCTCAGATCTAGTGATGGAAGACACTTCAAGCCAGTGACTTTGGAAATTTCCAGAATCTAATGGGTTTGAAGTGGTGGTGTTGGTCTTGAAGGAATGGTCAACATTAGATCTATGTATGTAGAGAAGCCTTTGCCCAGAGTGTTCTGATGGTGACTTGTTGCCCACTCTTGTCTTGGCATGACTTCCCTTCTTGACTGACTCTGGACTCAGTCTTGTACAGGCTGGCTTTTCAAATGCAGGTCTCTCATTTCCACCCCACATTTTATCTTGTGTGGGCATTGCAGGAAGGCATCTATTTTGCAGCTGGTGGAAGTTCCTTCTATGATGTTTCTGTATCACAGTATCCCTGCCTAGGATCACAGTCTATGTGTGTACTCAGCATTGCCCTTCACACTCTGTTCCACTACGGGTAATTCCCCATCTCATACAGCACAGTGAGCCTTGTGCTTTGGAAGCATCACGCATTAGACAGTCATCATCATTTTTTTCAAAATCACTGCCAAGAAATATAATTACCAAGCCTCAATTGAGAAGCTGCAATTGCTGTGTGGGCCGGTCAGCAGAGGGTAAGGATTGGACTGAGTGGTTTGCTAAGCAAGCAGAAAGAGCTGAAATGAAGTGTGGTTGTCCTGCCTTGTAGCATTACACAGCGTCTGATTTTGACATGGGAAATGGGGAGGTACAGTCAGGGGAAGGAAACTGGAGCCCAGGTTGTCTTGTTGCTGTTTGATGGGGCCAATGAGAGACTGTTTTTCATTGGTTGTCTACCACATTCTTCCACATTCCTATAATGTTTTAGCTGTTTTGTTTTAACATATGTCATAAACGGCTTTGGGTCCCGTATTGGGAAAAGGGTGGTATATAGGTCAAATAAATAAATAACAGATTGAAATACGTGCATTTAAAAATTATTATTCACAAAGGCCCAGTCCCTATCTGTATCTCTATGACAGTTTTGGAATGTTTGCCTTTTTGGACTATAGCTCTCAGAATCCTCCACCCAGCACAGTCAGTTGTGCAGTCCTTTGCAAGCTCTGTCCCATGAGTTGTAACCTGCAGACCAGGTTTCCTTCATTTCCTTCCTTCCTTCCTTCCTTCCTTCCTTCCTTCCATTCATGGACCTCTGTTTCCTCTCTCATTCCAGGTGTGTGTGGTTGGCAATGAGCCCTCAGCCGTGCTGCTGAGTTCCCTGCAGGGAGTCCTGGGAGTCGTCTTCTCCCTTTGGTGTTTTACAAAGCAGAATGTGTCCTTTTTACGGTAAGAAGTATGGTCCAAAGAAACCCATAGGATAACCTTGAGCTAATCGCTTATAGCCTGACCAACCCTTGCAGGTTGTTGTTAGGATAAAAGCTGTGAAAGCGGTATATATGCTCCCTTCAACTCATAGGAGGGGAAGCAAATTATAAAGGTCACTAATTTTTAAAAATGCAATTAGCGATAATTATTGGACAAAAATATCTTTCAAGTTCCTTTCACTGCTGGTGTGAATGTAGGAAGCTTCTGTCATCTATATCCATTATAGCATGTCTGGCCTTACTATAATTGTTATTAATAATACTGTATCGTTGATTTACTTACACGCCACCTTTGTCCCAAAAGTGGGATACAAGGCACCCTCTTGAGCCCGTTCTCATTCCAATTGATGTGTTCCTCTCCTCCACTGGACTACCTGATGACCTTTCTCTGAAGGAGCTCTCCATACTCACAACAGGGCTTCTTCCCTTGCAGCACCCCATGCCAGGAGATCCTGCTGTGGTTTTTGGAGAAAAGCGAGAGGCAGATGGCGCTCTCCATTCTAGAAGGATTCGCGGGGATGGGAGAAGCCACCCATTTGCCCCCTCTACTCTGCCAGTTCCAAGCAGCCAGTGAAGGTGGTGTCATGGTCGTAGTCAGAGAGGCTCTCAGGTGAGAAACAGCCTGCAGCTTTCCAGCAAAACAGCTTGCCTTGAGAAGAGACCACCCTCTCTGCCTTAGCTTTAAGTAGCCAACTTCTCTGCCCAAGGTCTAATCAGAAAGGAGACACAGAACATTCAGAAGTCACTGAGCCCACCTGAACATGATTTATTTCACTCTGCTGGTCGTAAAACCTCCAGCTTATTGCCGCTTCCTCTCTTGGTTCTTAGACCCAATGGGTTTAAAACACACACACACAAACCTTTGCATTCTGGCATTCACACAGGTTAACATCACTTTTGTAGCTCACAGCAGGATGAATATCCAGCTTCTCTTGACACTGCAGAGCCTGCATTTGGGCCTATGGTACACACGCTATGTTTGATCTTCACCAAAAAGCCAAGAAGCAAGTCTGTCTACTTGTCTGTCTTATTTGCAAATATTCTCGTTCAGTGGATGCAGAAATTGTTGCCTGTGAGTGGGTGACTGCCAGCTCTTTGGAGGAAAAGGAACAAGCTTTGGGTCTTCTTCCTTCAAAGCAGTCACTCTCCCCTCCCACAGGCAATGAACAATGTTTCTGTGAGTGCAAGCTGGTGTCATCTATTGTGAAATGCTGAATCTGTGTGTGAACCCCCAAACTCTGGGAAGTGATGGAGTGGAAGGAAATAGCAGGGCCATCAAGATGGAGTGATAAGAGCCAAGTGCTTTTGTAGGCTTCCTGGTCGTTCTTTGCCTTTTCCAAGCTCTGGCAGCCAGAGGCTCAGGTAACTGAAACCAGAAACCACAATACTGTCAGCTGCACGGAAGGCAAGGTGAGCCAGAGGCTTTGGGCTCCAGGAAGTCAGCCAGCAAAGAGAAGAGAAGGCTCAGGTTCCCAGACCAGGAACTCTGGCACTGTAGTCTGAATGCCATGCATGGTAAACACTCCCATCATGTTCTTGATGCTGCTGGAATTCTAATTATCAGCTGCAAGGGTTAGGGAAGCTCAGTTTCCAGTGCTCCAGATCTTTCTAGGTAGCTGTAACCCCATTTCCTTAGTCTGGCCTTGGATGCCCCTCCACTTGAGTTCTCTGAACTTCTATCAAAGAAGTCCCCTGCAGCACCCCCACCAAACGCTTCAGAAAGGTTGCGATAGCCTTCGGGTTACTGTAAGTTGGAAATGACTTGAAGACACACAACAACAACAACCAGGGATCAGCTGTCACACTCAGTCCTGCTGTATTGAATCAGGGAGATGAGTTGTTCCATCCATTATGTTTGCCAGAATTAAAATAGAAGCTAGGCAACTCCACATCTTGCACTATTAGATTGGTCTACAAGTATCTGAGTAAGGACTGCTTGTTTGGTTAACTGGGAATCGATGGGAGCGTGCAGCCATTTCTGCCTTGTTTAATGGGTTGCTTGCTCTTCCCTTCTTCCTCCTTCCCTTGTCACTCAGACATTGGCCTATTTTTAATAGCATCAAGAGCTGCTTACTCTCACTATGTCAAAAGGTCACCTTTTTCTGAAGAAACTTGGCCCACTTGTTCCCTTGGGGAAAGATGGAGGACAGACATTGGGGACTTCACAGACATAGCTAGGCCATGCCAGGAGAGCCACTGTTTCATTATTTTAACTGTTTGCTCTCCTGTTTGCAGCCATGATGAAGAGGAGGCACTCTACCAGAAGGTTTCCTCAGAGCAATGGCAGCTGGAGCAGCTGGTAGACTTGCTGTCTCACTGCCAGAGCAATGGCCTAGCTGGAGACTTCTTCATCCAATGCTTAAAGGTAGGATGTCTTTTGAAAATGGCCAGGCATTAGGAAGAGAAGTTGAAGCACTATCATTCAAAGGATAGGTGTCCTTGGACTGGAAATTTCTGCTGAGAAGGATGCAAGAGAGCCCTCAGGCCAAAACCCTTGTGCCACTCAAAAGGGGTTTTGCAGCATTTTCCAAGTCCTCAGATGGAAGCAGCATTTTGCCGGAGGAAGGAGGAACCAGTGAACATTTGGACATTCTGCTTTCCTTTCTTTTTTAAGGGTGTTTTTAGGCTTAGCGGCTCTGCTTTCTAAAAAAAAACCCCAGCTCCAGCAGAGCAGCCGAGGTGACGCAGGGTTAAGCCCTGTTCTCCTGAGGCTGTTGTGTCAACAGCAATATGTTTGAAGTATAATGGTGGGTTTTCAGCTGCAAGTAATCCATCCATCGCCAGAGGAAGGGGGCTTTCCTGTTCTCATGTTTGTTTGTGTGTCTGTCTGTCTGTATGTTTCCACCCAGTCTGATTTTTTTCCAGACCCTATCTACATGTTCTCAACTTTTTATTATTTAACTGCACTTACACAGTGATTTATAGGATGCCGTATCCTGAAGGTGTGTGGGTGTTTTGTTTAAAAAAAATAATCAGAAAATTAACATAATTTTCCCTGAGCGTCTGCTAGTAAAAACCAGTTCAGAGTCTTTCATTCTTCTCCAAGCCTTCAGTGCCTGGATTCCCAGCAGTCTTCCCTCCCCTGGTCCTCATTCCTAGTTCTGCCTCCGTTTCTTCTGAGATGTGCCGGAGACCTAGCAAAACAAGGGACCCTCTGGCCTTGAAGGTGTTGTTGAACTCCGTCCTCCCATCGTTCTCTTCCGTTGGCCAGGCCGTCTGGGACTGATAGGATTCAGAGTCCAACAACACCTGGAAAGTTGCGGAACCCCAGGCCTGATCTATGGGATGAAGCAGAGGCTTTGGAAATCATTCTGCAGATGGAGGGGACCCTCTCCCCAGCTAAGCCAGTAGTCCCCAATACTGTTCCTTTGGCCTTTTCCTTCCTTTAAGGTGTGGGAAGAGATCTACTGTTCCTTGAAGCCTCCAGGCTGTGGCTTATCCTTTAAATATATCACTCCTCCTGCTGTGTTTAATATTCAAAAACACTGTCACAATCTGAAGCAGATTTGCAGCCACTTAGGGTCCCCCCCCCCCCCATTTGACATTATTCGGTGGTCGGAGTTCCCCTCCCCCAGAAGAGGAAAATTCACCTCTGGAAGTAGCCCACACCTGATCCCAGTCCATGCTAATTCTGTATGTGTATCTAAAACATGCATCCTGAAAGCCTCATGGGCTGTCTTTTTGTATAACAGGGACAAAGGAGGAAACATTTATTTCAGTCCCTCTCTGTCTTTCGTTCCTTCTTTCCTCATCAGTTTGCATCCTTTCCCTTGGCCAAGTGGCATGCTGACAAGATGCTGATAGGTTTGCTCTGTCTTTCTCTCCCCATTTTCCATCCTCTCATTGCTTCATCTTGTGTGCATTCTTCAAATTAAATAAAAAAGAGAGGGATTTTTTTAAAAATCATCTTCCTTTTTGCAACAGGTAAAGATAGTCTTTGGTCCTCTCTGTAATGAGACTATGCTGGGGAGATGGTGCCAATTTCTTCCCCTTTCCTTTCCTCTGTCCATGGCAGGAGTTGACCCACATGGCTGGGCAAGAGGCTTCTCAAATTGCATATGTCCCTCCTGGCTCCCACCAGAGCCCCCTGGACCTGGAGCAGTGCTGTGGCCCCCGCTTCAAGCAGCAGGAGAGGCAGCTGCGAGTGCTGCAGTTGGTGGCCCTGTTGTGCGAGAGCATTTCGGACTCACTGTTCACGGACACTGCACAGGTGGGTCAAGAGGAGAAGGGCTCTGATCTGGGCTGGGCTGTTTGCTCTTCCAGTTTTACTCCATTTTAAAAGAAGCTTATCTCCTACCTCCAATTTGCAATATAGTTATAACAGTATGTCAAGTGCAGACATACTATATCAAATCATACATAAATAATATATCTATGTTATCTATAGAGAGCCAGCATGGCGTAGTGGTTTGAGTGTGAAATTGAAGGCTTTCATGGCTGGCATCCATTGTGGTTTTTTCGGGCTATGTGTCCATGTTCTAGGATAGTGACCATGTTCTAGAACTCTTCTAGAACATGGCCACATAGCCTGAAAAAAAAACACAAAAAACAGTGGTTTGAGTGTTGGACTACAGCACCGGAGATCAGGGTTCAAATCACACTTGGCCATGGAAACCCACTGGGTTATCTTGGGCAAGCCCTTCAGTGCCTCTAACCAAACTGCAAATCCTAGGATTCTGTAGGATGCAACCGTGGCTGTTAAATTAGGATCATAGTCCTATAATTGTGAAAGGGCCACATTTTAAACACTGTTGTTGTTGTTGTGTGCTTTGAAGTCATTTCCAACTTATGGTGACCCTAAGGTGAACATTTCATGGGGTTATCTTGGCCACTTTTTTTTTAGAGGGGGTTTGCTGTTGCCTTCCTCTGAGGCTGAGAGACTTGCCCAAGGTTACTTAGTGAGTTTCTATGGTCATAACCATAACCAAGATATATTAGTGGCTTCAAAGTCTCACAATGATCTTTGGAACAATGTTCTGTCATAGATCAAATGCTTATAGAATGTTTTAGGTAACTACTATAGTTATGTTGTAAAACGTTGCTTCCATGTCATGTAGTTTGAAAGTTTGGTCAGTACAATAGTTTTCTTGACTCTGTTTTTGACTTTACATTTTATCTTTATGTATTTTCCTATAATAAAAATCACTGAAAGAAAAAAATACACTCTGGGTGGCCACAGTGGGAGCCTTCCCATCCCTTCCTCCCCTGCCAAGAAATGCAGTGCTAGTTTTGCTGAGTGGACATCACAGGGAAGAGGGTGAGAAGGCTTGTGTTAATTTCAGGCTTCAGTAAAAACTCTGGAAGCTGGATAGAGAGAGAGTGGTTGCCAGCCCCCAAGCCTGTCAAGTGAGGGAGAGAGAGAGAGAGAGAGAGAGAGAGAGAAAGAAAGAAAGAAAGAAAGGAAAATAGAGGGGCGGGAGAGAGACTGTTTTGGGTGCAAAGCTTTCTTCAGAGTGCAGCAAAACACAAAAGTATCTGCTGCAGAAGTAGACTTGCTGAGTGCACAAAAAGCCTTAATCTCACCGACCGAGGCCCCTTTGTCTCTGGCTCAGATAATTAGGGAGCTCTCCGAAGGATGAAGCTTGTCAAGAAAAGTAATCATTGTCCGGGTTGCAAACCTGAAAGAGGGCTGTTTTTTCCCTGGAAGGAGGCTGCTTTATGGATTTAGTTACTAAGTGTTCCCTGTCACCCATGCCCCATCCCTCAAAGGATCTCCTTGGATATACCCTGGTGCCAGACTGACACCTCTACGTTTGCAGTTTCATCGGAGCCCAGCTTAAATGGCTTCTTTCAAGACTTCTTTCAACACCATGAGCCAAAAGACAGGGCTAAGCTAGGTGAACACACAAGAACCATTCTAATCTGTTTCTTGCAGAGATGGAAAATGTTACTGGTTTGGACTGTAACAACCACAATTCTCCAACCGACATCCTAGGTTCCTTTTGGGAAGACAGGGTGGCATAAAAAATTAAATAAATAAATACAATAAAAATTAAGGGATTCTGGGAACTGTCAACCAAATACAGATAAAGATAAGAATCCCAACCTCTAGTTTTCTGCCTAGAGGAGAGGCAGCTGAGCTTTCACCTTTGGGCTTCTAGCAGGAGATACATGTGAGGTGCAGAGGTTAGATTTCAAGGGGAGCCAGTGATGAGACGACTGCTTCTGCTGCTTCTGCACAACTAGCTGGCTCCCAGAGGTACCCAACAAAACACTGTTTGCAGCAAGACAAGGTCTGGCAGGGCCCACCTTGGTCTGGCCCAGCTGTCCTTAACTTACTTAGAGCGGAAAAATGAAATGCACAGATATAGGATGAGGGACACCTGGCTGAATGAGACTTATATGTGTGAAAGGGATCTAGGAGTCGAAGTAGACCACAAGTTGAACATGAGTCAACAGTGCGATGTGGCAACTAAAAAGGCCAATGCAATTTTAGGTTGCATCAATAGAAGTATAGTGTCTAGATCAAGGGAAGTAATAGTGCTCGCTTCGGCAGCACATATACTAAAATTGGAAGATCAAGGGAAGTAATAGTGCCACTCTATTCTGCTTTGGCCAGGCCACACCTGGAATATTGTGTCCAGTTCTGGGCACCACAATTAAAAAAGGATGTGGAGAAACTGGAGCATGTCCAAAGGAGGGCAACTAAAATGGCAAAGGGTCTGGAAATCATAAAGCCCTATGAGGAACAACTAAGGGAGCTGGGCATGTTTAGCCTGGAGAAGAGAAGGTTAAGATGTGATATGATAGCCCTGTTTAAATATCTGAAGGGATGTCACATTGAGGAGGGAGCAAGCTTGTTTTCTGCTGCTCCAGAGAACAGGACCCAGAGCAATGCATGTAAACTCCAGGAAAAGAGATTCCACCTCAACATTTGGAGGAACTTTCTGCAAAGGGTGGATGGCCATCTGTCAGGGATACTTTGATTGGGAGTTCCTGCATGGCAGAAGGGGTGGACTGGATCAGGGTCCTTGTGGTCTCTTCCAACTCTATGATTCTATGATTCTACATCCTTTTGGACTGCACTTCCCTTGGTGCTGGAATGGTCAGACATATTTTGGGTAGGAGGGAAGTTCTTTTGATGCACCTCAGACCCATTATGTGGCATTCCAGGTCCCTTGCCTCTATTTGCTGTGAATCATGGCCCGTTGTCAGTTATCCTGGGATATTAAGCCCCCTGTTCTAGTTCCCTAGGTCATCACAGCTGATTCTGACATTGGCTGAAGGAGACTTGCCAGTCCTTGTCCAAGACTAGAACTGCTGACTTGCCCTCGGCCGGGTAGATTCAGTAATTCCTCAGGGAAGCCCAGTGACCCACAATACAGCTCAGATTTGTCAGCAAAGGGCACTGTGGGCTGTAGCTGGAACAGTCTGAGCAGCAACCTCAGGAGAGCCATCCCAAATTTTGATTGCATCAGCAAGCCCCTGCTTATACTCTATAGACGTGAGTTTGTTCAGATAAATGTACTGTATGCCTTCAAGAACTTGGCAGTCGTTCAGTAGAATGACATGATACCTCCCTTTGTGTGTGTGTTGCTCACTCTCTTTGTCCATCTGCAGGTTGTGGAATTTGTGGCAGCCACTCTGCAACGGGCCTGTGCAAGTCTTGCCTGCAGCTCAGGGGGCACCGTTGAAGCTCAGACGCTGAGCATGGCCATGGGACTGGTGGCTGCTATGCTAGGAGGGGCTGTGCAGGTGAGCTGGGATCAGAGATGGTGGGGCACATATCCCAGGGCTGCTTTGCTGCAAAGTCCCCGTGTGTGCCTTCAAGTCACCTGTTGACTTATGATGACCCACATGAATTTCCTAGGGTTTTCTTAGAGGTGATTTTGCCAGTTCCTTCCTCTGAAATCTAGCCTATAGCAACTGGTATTCGTTAGCAATCTCCCATCCAAACCTGGATGACCCTGCTTAGCTTTCAAAAACAGGTGTGTTGTGGTGCCTTTAGGATATCTTTTCCCTTAAAATATGTATTCCCTCCAAATTTATAAATTCATATGGAAAGATTTTATCAATGTTTTGGACGGATGGTGCTGAAGATTTTATTTCAAGGGCTTTGGAGAAACACACTTCTTTCACTTGGCATCTGGCACTTAGCAGACACGCACAGTAATGAGGCCAAATTAAAAATCTAGTTAAAAAGGATTGGTGAGGTGGTTGAGCATGCTTGGGGTGGGACAGGGCCAGTGCTGGACACACACATGCCACACACATACATACATAAACATATATATATATATATATATATATATACATTCAGGTCCTCTTTAAACTGCAGAGTGAGAGAGGAAAGAGGGGACTGGTCCCTCTGGAGAGGGCAGGCACTCAGCCCCTGCAGGGTTAGAATCCAGGGGCAGGTTCCCAGAGTGAAGTCGGCACCTGAGCCAGCTGGGATTTTGTTGGATTTGTTGTCATCTGCTTGCTCTTTTGGATTTAGTCTCATCCAATCCATCCCATCCTAAGATGTACCCCCAAGGCCAGACTTTCCTTCCTGCCAGATTGTTTAGGAAAAGCTTCAGCACTCCTTTCCCATCCACATTTGCACCTGTCAGGGCCTGATTTTTATCTCCTCCACTGGGATTCTTTTTATTTTCCCCCTGTACACACCCATAACAGTAACCGCACCAAAAGCTTCCTTCTGCCGGCACTAAATCCCTAAAGCCCAGGGGGAAATTTTCAGGGGAAGCCCCAGTTACCCACTCCTTTGTGATGGTGCTTGTTGGTTGTTCTCCTCAGCTGAAATCAGCAGACTTTGCTGTCCTGAAATGCCTGGTGCCCTTGCTGGAAGAGGTGTCCCGCGTTCACCCAGAGCCGGTCATCCAGGAGCTGGCGGCTGACCTGCGCATGACCATCTGTACCCACGGCGCCTTTTCCACAGAGACCATCACCTCTGCTGCTCAGACCACTCTGGGAAAGACTTGTGCAGAAGCAGTAGCCAAGACAAAAACTCACACAGCCAGAGACCCCTCTGAAAAGTCTGGAAGTGAAACCCCTGAGCCCAGACTGCCTCCTTCACCAAAGACCACAGAGACTGGATCAGCTTCTGCCCCACTTTCCATGAACCCAAAGAGACATCTGGCTGCAAAGTCTATTCCTGAAACAAGGGACTCTGGTCCCCCAACCACCCAGGACTTGGGAGAGCTCCTTCTGTCAGCTTATGACCCTGACATCCCAGCCAGAGCAGCTGCTCTACGCAGCCTTTCCCGCTTGATAGAGCAGAGGGACCCAGAGGCCCTGAAGACTCAAGAGACGCTTCTGAAGGTAGGTATTCCAGGATCTTTCTTCCACTCCTCTGGCCTGGCCTGGCTTTCTGGAGGCACCTACAAGACCTGGGTGAGGTTGAAGTTTGCAAGTCTCACCTTCACTGCTTCCTTCTTATCCTGACTGGTTGGCCCCTTCAAGGTATTCCTATGTGGAAGAACTACAGCCTGGGAAAATCCCTTTGCTTTTTGATTACAAGTCCCGGAATCCCACTTTCTGGGATTCAGAGAGTTGAATTGTAGTCCCACAAAGTAGCTCTTCCACATTCTGGCAAAGAACTTGCTTTGAAATCCTGGTATAATGGATAATGTTTGCTGGTTCAGGTAAACTGGATCCGGTATATAAATGAAGCTGTTTGTTTTGTTTTTGGCAAATCCAGGCATTGCTAGCCCTGTGCAGTTCCTTGGCCATCCCACCCTTCTTTGATGCTCAGAAGGATGAATGGAGTTGAAGTCAACAAAGATTGACCTCTATCTCTGTGCTTCCCAATGAAGTGTGAAAATAGATCAACCTTGGATACATTGAGTACCCATGAAGAAATGTGGAACATATTTATCAATGTTTGGGAGGCACTGGGGCCAAGGTGTGGGATCTCTGGGGGCAAATGTCCCAGCTGACCACAGGTGAGGTGATTCTTGATCTTTTTGTTTCCAGGTTTTCATGGAAAACTTAGAACATGAAGACTCCTTTGTGTATCTTTCTGCAATCCAAGGTGAGCATCTAAATTTTAAGTTTTTTGTTGTGGGGGTAACTGAGAACAAATCAAACTCCTTCTCTTTGCAGATGGAATGTATATAAATTAAGGCAACATTTAGCCTGACGGGGTCAGAGTAAAGGGTCCATCTAATCCTGGAGCAGCAAGAATCTAGCTGGCCTCAGGTCCTGCACTTTTGGCTTTTGACAGACGATAGAGCACTGTGTTTCCCAAGTCATACATGTACTCTCTTGCTCTCTCATCTGCTTTCCTATACACTAGCAGCTTCTCCTTTAGGAAGGAACCACAGCTAATTCCTCAGACAAAGACATGTCTCGCTGGCTTCCTTTGGAACAGTGGCACAGGGATCAGGTGTAAGCCAAGCAGATCATTCTGTGCAAATATTAAGCTGGCAGCAGTGTTGGACTGGGACCCTGGAAGGCCAGGGTTTGAATCCCCATTCAGACTTACCCTCAAAATGCCATGCCCTTTCAGCCTACAAAGATAAATGTAGGCAGGAGCTGGTGTGGTGTAGCGGCTGGAGTGCTGGACCAGGAGTTTATGTTGTCAGTAGGATTAAAAGTGGTTAAAAGCATGACCGCTAACCTCCCCCTCACCAACAATTATAGATAATGCTACTTATTTTGAAAGGCCCTTATCCCCCTGAGCAATTGTTGGTGAAGGGCCTGCTTTTCATATTCTCCCAAAATTGCTCCCTCATATGTAGGCCTGTGTTTATTCACCCCATCAGACAGGCCCACTGCAATTCGGTATATACCAGTATACCAAGCTTTATAATGACAGGTCTTCAACTTTTCCATGATGAGAACTAGGTTCATGTTAGCAACTGTCACAGTTGCTGGGAGGCAAGTCAAGCTCCTGAGCAACATTGTCTCATAGAAAATACAGGCAGGTTTAAACTGGAGCCTGGAACTCAAGTTGTTGGATTCAAATTAGTCTCTTGGGGTGTTTGCCCTTTTCAGGGGAGGATGGAAATTGAATCAGTGAAGAAGCAGACTCCTTCAGCAGAATGTTGCAGAGAAGTGCACTGTATCTCTAGCAAGGCCAGGCAACAAACCAAGAAAGGGCTGTATTTTACTGCCTGCTTCTTCACTTTTGTGGTCGAGTTGGCATGAGCATGGAAGGATAGGTTTAGTTGTTCATCTATGGATAAAGGACACTTCCTCCCAGCTCCGTCTAGTAATGTGCCAAATGCTGCTCCTGGCACAGGCAGCAATCTTGCAACAGTTTGGATGCAACAGGACCACTGAGTCAGAAGCTGGGAGTGCTGAGTCAGCTGGGAGGGATATCAATGTTACCTCAAAAGGGAGAAATAGAAGGAAGCAACCATTCCATCTTCACCTCTTCCCTTTCCTCCAGATTGTCTCACTGCTGACAATTCATCTTCTTCCCCCTCCAAGTTCCATAAGAGGAAACCTCTGCTGTTTCTGGCCATGTGAGAGACCAAAATGAAGCCCAGAGCTTCAGGGTTGCCTCTGCAGCTGACTCACTGCTTGTCATTGAGAGAGAGACACCCAGTGTCCTCCTGCCCCCCATGGAAAATTCTCCCTTATCCTTGCAATTTCTTATTTCATCACTTTGTAAGCTGGAAATGAGTATCAGACAAGCCTTTGAATCCTCTCCCCCATTACATCCCCCCCCCAAAACTCTGGCAGAACTTAAACATTGGCAGGTTTCAGCCAGTCTGGGCCATGTTAGCTTAAATCCTATTTCTAGTTTAAGGTGCATGATATTTTTAAGGCATGATCTGTTACTGGAAGTATAATGCTTTGCACATATTCCAGGATCATTTGTCCCTGCTCCATGATGAACCCACAGTTTGGATCCCATTTTGGGAGAAAGGTTGAATATAAGTGCAATAAATAAATATAAATAATGTGGCCCATTCCAAGCAGTGTCGCTTTTTGCAACTGTACAGCTGTGATGGTGATTTCATTCAGGTGTTTCATCACGCCGTTTGGGATTGCTCCTGGAGCACCTCCTGGCACTAGAACCACCATTGTTTTCTTTCCCCAGAGGTGCTGAATCTCACTTTATGCCTCTCAATATTTCATCATCTTTCCCCTCTCTTTGTCTTTGATTTCTGCTGTTCCCCAGGATTGCCACATCGATAATCCCAGCTTTTTTATTCTTGAAATCTATTCAAAAGAAATACGATTTACCATCTGCAAAGAACTGGTGGGAACATAAGACTGAAAAAGGTGTTGGAAAGAGTAACATAAAATAATCCTATATGTCTTTTTAGATTAAAAGTGACAAACGGAACATAAAAGGCCAGAGATATAACTTCAGTTAAGAAAAAGAAATGAGGCAAAAGGGGGGGTTTCTTGGCTGACTGTAGGGGTGATTGGACTGGCACAGGACCCAAAATGGCAAGATGCCAGCCCTCCAGGTGTTGTTGGACTAGAGTTCCCAACAGCTATCTAGCCAGCATACTCCATGACTCGATGCTGGGTTTTGCAGTCCAATGACATTAGGGAGGGAGAGCACAAGTTCACCACCTCCTGTTTATTAGAGTTTGGGGATTGATCTAGCAAGGTAACAGAGGTGCTTAGGGAGAGGAAGGCAGGCTTGCCCAAGAAACTTTCCATCAGCAGATATTAAGAGCTGCAAAACTGACCCAAGATGGTTGAGCCCAGCATCGAATGTATCTTATGTTGAAGTGAACAGCCTGAAAATGCTTACTTTTCCAACAACTTGTTGCTTTTGACCACTGGAGCGTCCTTTCTCCCCTTTCTCCTGTCCGCCCCCCTCTGATTTCTCTTCCTATGCCTGGAACCAAGTGCAAAACTGCCCTGGAGCTGCAGATCAGAGAGCTCTGAGAAGACAGGTGCATCCATTGCAGTAGCCCCAGACCTCGAGGTCATAACCTGGGCCATTAAATGAGACTCTTCCCATTTAGTGGAGACTTTTGGATACGCTCTGAAAGCATCCGGGCTGTTCTGTGGCTTTGGGGTGGCAGAAGGGAGCTTTCTGGCTGAGCGGAGCCCAGTTTTCCCATGATCTGCAAACCACAAAAGCAGCTGAGGATAAGGCCGGAAACATTTAGGCCGTAATTAGCCTGGGCTGTAAGTGATAGCCGTGGGGAAGGAAGGCTCTATCAGTCAGGAGGAACAAGGCCTATGGGGCACAGGAGACTTTGATGTGAAGTGGGTGGGGTGGGGTCCTCCACTCTTAGATATCTTTGGTGGGCTGGGTTTTGGCTCAGTGGGGCTTTTCTGGGAGATGTGGAAAAGGGGGTAGGTGGCAAAAGAGAACCTGGGGTTCAGGAGGGACTCTCTGGCTTGTTTTTTAGCAACAGTCTTGGAGCAGTGGAGGGCTCACAGACTCCGATCAGAGGAGCCCCAGAACTTTGCCAATGGCTGCTGCCCAAGAGAACCATTTGGGCTGCCATGAGGCATGAGGTCTGTGTGACAGAGACAGTCAGAGCTGCTCTCTACTCCTCTTGATTTAGCCATTTAAACACTAAGCCCTTCAGCTTCTGCAGAGCTCTCCTTTTTCTGCTTCAGAGACAATTCCTTCCAACTTACTGGAACTTTCCCCCTTTTCTAGCTCTACTCTAACCATTCTGGTTGGGGAGAGAGCTGTGTGAAGTTCATAAAGGGGTTGTAAACAGGACAAGAACCCATGTATTTCTGCACGGCAGAATGGGGTTGGACTGGGTGGCCCTTGTGGTCTCTTCCAGCTCTATGTGTCTATTGTTCTATGATTCTGTGGCCCTAAAATGTCTCCTGAAAACCCAATGCCTACCGTGCTCTCTCATTCCTTGACCTCTTTGAGTACCTGGTGCCCTCTAGCTTTTTATGTGTATTGTTGCCGCCTTTCATCTTCTTCTTTCCTTTTGGTCTTAGAAATGGGAAAGAGATTGCAAGGACCATGGTTTCAGGCATTCCCACCAGCAGCTTGGGCATTTGTCTGAACCACAACAGCCTGCCCTAGACATTACTCACCACCTGGTGCTTCTTTTCCTCTTGACCTCCAGGTGTGGCCTTGCTGTCAGACGCATTCCCAGACCGAGTCCTACCCTGCCTGCTATCCCAGTATGGCAGCACACAGCCTGGAACAGCAAAAATGGCCACGACAGAGACCAGGATGAAAGTGGGAGAGGCCCTGATGCGTGTCACACGAAGGTTGGGTGAGTTTTCTCTTTCTTCTCAACAGTCTGCGCTAGAGCTGGTCCATCACTTGGTTATATGCCCTGTATATGTGCATGCTTAAATGTACACACTTTGTTAGCCCGACAGTCACTTGTTGGGAAAACCCTGATGATCATACTCTGAATCTCCAGTGTGCTTGAATCTCCAAGGAGCAGATTGAGTGGCAATACAATGACCATATTTAAATATTTGAAGAGATGTCATGTAGAAGGTGGAGTGTGACCTTGTTTGCTGCTCATCCAGAGACTAGAAAACAAGCCAGTGTATTAAAATTGAAAGAAAAGAGAATCTACTTAAATATTAGAAACAACATTAGGAGGGTAAGAGCTGTTAGACAGTGAAATAGACCCCCTCAGAAGGTTATAGACTTTAGAGGTTTTTAAATAGAGGCTGGATGGGCATCTTTCATAAGTGCTTTAGGGGCGAAACAGATGGGCAGGAAAAAGTGGCTTGAAGCTGCCTTTTCTAAAGCCACATTGAAACTCCACCAACTACACCACCAGCTCCCAAGGCAGCTGGAGTACTCATGTCATGACCACATGACATGGCTTCAAGCCAGGAAGAAGTGGGAAAAAGTTGCTTCCTTTTGAAACGGCTTTTCTCTGCATAAGGAACTTTTCCTGCTGGCTTCAAAGCATGTGTCATCTAAATGCCCACACCTTTAAGCCAGTCTGAAAGCACTTATTTTTGCTTGTCTGTTTAGCCACTTAGTTGTGTCTACCACCATGAAGTAGGTGGCCCTTGGGATCCCTTCCAACTCTGTTATCTAACTGGCTCCCTCAGCCCCCAGCTCCATATATGCTGCCAATTGATCCTTGGTTTCCCAGCTTCTGCTGTCCCACAGATTTATTACTATGGGCCAGTGTGGGCAACCACTCCAACTGGGCAGAGCCAGAGCAGAAAAGGGCAACCGAAATTCCCTTGTAAGGAAAGATTAGAACATCTGAGGTTGTTGCGCTCAGGAGAAAAGGGTGAGTCAAGAGAGACATAATAGCAGAGTAGACATTCTCTGCAAAGAAATTAGACAAGTAGATAATTGTTCTTCCTCTTTCATAATGCCTGAACGCAGTGACCTCCCGTCCCCGGAGCTGACAGGGTCACATTCTTTAAAGCTGGAAACAGTGTAGAAATGAAAAATGCCAGTCATCCAGAGACTGGAGTAGCTCCCCCTATGGAAAAATTACGAAGATCAGGGCTTTTTAGCATGGGGGGAGACCAGAAAGGGGAGATGTGATAGAGGTACAGTATATACAGTTCTGTTTGGTGTGAAGAAAATGAAAAAGGAGTTGCTTTTAAACTCATAATTTTAACATCCACTGAGGTCTTCCACTGAAGCAGTATATCCTCTGGCTGAATGCAGAGACATCATGGTGTTAGCCTCCAAGACTAATATGCAAAGGGATCTTGTAGCACCTTTGAGACTAACTGAGAGAAAGATGTTGCAACATAAGCTTTCCTAGACATGGTTTGCTTGCTCAAATACATGGCGTGAAAAAGTGCCCAGGAAGGACCTTTATAATCAGACTGTATGAATAGCCATAGAAATGGGAAAATTGGAGATATGTTGACGTGGTGACAAGTTTTGCATTTCTATGGCTATTCACTCAGTCTGCTTATAAAGGTCTTTCCTGGGCACCACTTCATTCCATGTAGACCAAATCTGTGAAAACTTATGCTACCATTTTTTTTTCTCACAGTTAGTCGCAAAGGTGCTTACAAGATCCCTTTGTACCTCTCTGTATGGACTGGTGTTGGTCATCTCGTTCCAGTCTTTGTGAGAACCGAAGGCTGGACCCGAGATGCCTTCAGGGCTCTTCTTGTGGTCTTGGGAGGCCCCTGTCTTTCCTGCAGCAGTGTCTCCTTTGCTTCAAGCCCATTTTTCTCCAGCACCAAACTCTTAAAAGCGTGAGAAGCTGCCGTTTTGGACCCATCCCAGACGTCAACCTCTCCTTTGGAATCTCTGGAGTCAGATCCTCCGGCACAGGAGCAGACCCAACCCTGGCAAAGGGCAATTAGGTGTGTTGCGAGAGGGGGAAGAGGGTGGTGAGAGGCAAGAGGAATGAGTCACCTCTTTCCCTTAGGCCTGGAGTTCTGTTTGAATCTTTCTGCATGGCATTTATGCACTCTTTGCTTTGTTTCCCCATAATTGGAAGTTCACAGGGATTTGCCCACTTGCTTCCTGAGTCTGTTCCCAGGCAGACCTAGCTGGCAAAGAACCATTTCTAGGGATATGTATGACTCCAGGTTTTTGCAAAATAGCCCCCACCTCTTTCTTTCTTTCTTTCTTTCTTTCTTTCTTTTTTTCTTTCTTTCTTTCTTTCTTTTTTCTTTTTTCTTTTTTTTCTTTTTTTTTTGCAAGGCATTATTATAAAACGTGGCTGCAGTGCCCGTTGCTTCCTGACTTCTGTAAGAGTAAAGCTTTGTGGCTTGTCTGGGCCTGAGGAAGGCTGAACGTGCTAGGTTCTCACTTTCCTTTAACGGTAACAAGATCTGAAATCCTCAGGGAAGTTTCTTGTAAGTACAGTCTGGACTCTTCTGAGTGCCTGAGGGGATGGAGCTGAGTGCCAGGGTGCAGACTGGCTTGGCAACAATGATGGTGCCACTGTGACACCCCCCCCCACCACCACCATTATGCCTTTTACCCACATACACATCTCTCATGAGAAATCCCAGAGGGCTAGCTGAGCCTTATGGAGTTTTGCCTGTGTTGAACCTAACTCCTTGTTAAATTACCATCTGGTCCAGATGTTTCTCCATCTGTGCATCCCACCTGTTTGCTTGATGCAGAAGCTTCTGCTGCGTAAGCAGCCCTTTTCTGATTCAGAAACAGACCACCTTCCTTTTGTTTTGCTTCCACGGAAATATAGGAACACTGGGAAGTGGCCCTTATGCTGAGCCAAACCCTTGATGCCAAAGGCACCACAGATTCTATCTGATCTTGAAATCTAGGCATGGTTAAAACACAAGGTTCAGTAGGCTCTGTTTCAAAGGACGGAAATGGCAAAACCACCTATAAGGATTTCTTGCCTAAGAAAACCCTATGAAATTCATGGAGCTGTTGTAAGGAAACGTGACAACCTTCTTTCTTCCTGCACTGTGCCTCTCCCAGCAGCCACCGTCCATGAGCTGCGGCTGACGCAGCCCCTCCATGGCAGGCACTGGCTAGCCAGACTATTTATAGACAACATTAAACTAAACTGCCTGCCCAGTTTTCTTTGCTACAGTGCTGCTGTTCAAGAGAATATATATGTCCCACATTCTCTAAAACCATGGAGTTTCTCACCTGAACTTTGGGACTTGCTTTGGAGCTGGTGACTTCAGCAAGCACTTCTGGAGGCCTGCTTGTCTTCAGCAGCAAAACCTATTTCTGAAATGCCATGTCAAGTTGCCACTCATTCCTGCCTCCCTGAGGTCTTCTACTTTCATGATGGTTGGGAGCTCATGCTACTCCAATTCTCCCTCAAATATGGGGGAGCATCTGTTGCCTGCCCCCCTCTACCATCCTGCCAGGAGAGGAGGTGGGTTGAAACAGAGGAGCTTCACGGCAGTGGAAGGTCAAAAGCTGCTCTTCGGTTGTGGCACCCCAGGCAGGAATAATAATAATAATAATAATAATAATAATAATAATAATAATAAATTTTATTTATAACCTGCCCCTCTGAACAAGCAATCAGGGCGGGGTACAGTAAAATATAAAAACAAAGTACAGTTAAAATTATTGCAACCCAATCCCAACCTCCCACCCCTTAAAAAAGGATTAAATTCAGGCAGAATTAAAGCAAGCAGACAAACTAACAACATTAAAAACAGGCTAACCAGTTTCTCATTGGACAACTAGGGTGGTAGCATCTCATTATGTCAGCCGGGGGAGGAGCTGGGAAACTCCAGACAAGAACAACATTGGGCAAAAACTTTGGAGCCGGGGGGGGGGGGGGGGAATTAGGCATTATCCGGGAAGGCCTGTCGGAAAAGATACGTCTTTACTGCTTTCTTAAAGCAAACAAGAGTTGTAATAAGACGTATCTCATCCGGCAGGCCATTCCACAGCCTGGGAGCGGTGGCAGAAAAGGCCCTCTGAGAGGTCTGTGACAGCCTGGTCTTTATGGGCTGTAGCATGTTCCTCCCAGAGGACCAGAGCGTGCGGGGGGATCATACGGGGAGAGGCAGTCCCTGAGATAAGATGGACCCAAGCCATTTAGTGCTTTAAAGGTTAAAACCAACATCTTGTACTGTGTCCGGAAACTGATTGGCAGCCAGTGGAGAGACTTCAACACTGGAGTTATATGCTCTCTCCTAGATGTTCTGGTGACCAGCCTGGCTGCCATATTTTGAACCAATTGAAGTTTCCGGGTTAAGCACAAGGGTAGCCCCATGTAGAGCCCATTGCAGTAATCCAAGTGAGAGGTTACCAGAGCATGTACCACAGTTTCCAGGTCCCTCATGTCCAGGAAAGGGCACAGGTGGCATATCAGCCGAAGCTGATAACAGGCACTCTTGACTGTCTCATTCATCTGATTGGTCATGTGAAGCAACGAGTCTAGAAGTGCTCCCAGACTGCGAACAGAGTCCTTCGAGGAAGGTGTGATTCCATCTAGGACTGGGGATTGTATTCCCAAACCTGGCTTCGGGCCTGTGACCCTTAGTACCTCCGTTTTGTTTGGATTTAGCTTCAATCTGTTTTTCCTCATCCAATCCATTACCGCCACAAGACAGTAATTGAGAAGAGAGATGCCATCTGAAGTCTGGGGTGACGATCTGGTCATGGAGAAGTATATCTGAGTGTCATCAGCGTACTGATGACACTGTGCTCCATGCCTCCGAATGATCTCACCCAGCGGCTTCATATAGATATTAAATAGCATTGGGGACAGGATAGCACCCTGAGGGACGCCACAATGAAGCTCGATTTTAGACAAGCAACTGTCCCTGAGCCTCACCCTTTCGGATCTATTGGAGAGGAAGGAATTGAACCATTGCAGTGCCCGATGCCTCCAATTCTCATCTCCCTCAGCTGACCCAAAAGGATGGAATGATCTATTGTGTCAAAAGCCGCTGATAGATCCAGGAGCACCAGCAGGTCACACTACCCCTGTCAAAGCTCAAGCGGAGGTTGTCAGTCAGAGCGACCATGGCGGTCTCAACTCCATATCCTGTCCTGAAGCTGGTTTGAAATGGATCGAGATAATCAGTTTCATCCAAGACAGCTTGGAGTTGGGAGGCGACTGCTTTCTTTGTCACCTTGCTTAGAAACGGCAGCAAGGAAACTGGTCTATAGCTGTTCCTGTCCAGGGGGTCAAGGGAAGGTTTCTTTAGGAGGGGCTTCACTGCTGCCTCCTTCAGACAAGATGGTACAGTACCTTCCCTAAGGTATCCCGAAGGAATACCCTCAATGCGTCACCCCCCTGGATGACCAGCCAAGATGGACAAGGATCAAGAGGGCAAGTTGTCCTCCTTACACTTCCAAGGAGCTTGTCCACGTCATCAGTACTCACAGGTTGAAACTCATCCAGCAAAGTGACAGTAGTGGAGTTGCTGGACACCTCACCTGTGGATACTGATGAAACGTTGGCATCCAAATTGGTCCTTATCTGAGAGATTTTATCTGCAAAGTGGGTGTTAAACACATCACAGCAAGCCGTTGTTGGGTCAAGTAGGGGGTTTGGCGCAGGGGGGACCTGCGTTAGCTCCCCCACCACCCTAAACAGCTCTGCTGGACGGGACTCTGCAGATGCAGTGCGTGCAGAACAGAAAGATCTCCATGGTGCACGCAAAGCCTCCTGATAGGCGCGAAGATGCAGCCTGTGACGAGTTCTGTCGGACAAGAGCTGAGTCTTCCGCCACTTGCACTCTAGTTGTTGTCCAGTCTTCTTCATCTCCCTGAGTTCTTCTGTTAACCAGGGGTTTTGGATAGAAGCGGGCTGGAAAGGATGCTCGGGGGCGATTGTGTCAATAGCCTTGGGAAGATCGGTGTTCCAGATATTCACCAAGGCTTCGACGGAATCACTGGTGTTGCCAACCATTAAACCCTCTAAGGCCTTTTGGAAACCAGTTGGTTCCATTAGCCTTCGAGGGCGGACCATTCTAATGGGTCCACCACCCCCGGTGGGACTAGAAGCGGCTTTTAGTTCCATCTTGATCAGGAAGTGATCTGTCCATGACAATGCGGAGGTTCCAATTACCTCCACCCATGGATACTCCTGTTGCGTACTAAAAATCCCATCAATTGTGTGACCCGCACAATGGGTAGGCCCGTTCATGCTTGTCATGGATTCCATTAACTCCCGAGCCGCTCCAGATAAATCAGATGGGCTGGTCTCCAGAGGGATGTTAAAGTCTGGGTGACTCCACCAACAGCTTGGAGACCAGCTGAATCAGCTCAGTTAGGGAGTCTGTTAGGCAATGGGGTGGCCAGTATACCAGCAGAATCCCCAAACTATCCCTGGTCTTCAGGCTGAGGTACATACATTCGATGGGGGTTGTTTTCCGGACAGGTTTCCTGACCAAGGTCAAGTTGTTCCTATGGACTATTGCCACGCCGCCGCCCCCCGCTCACTTTCCCTTATTTGCTGACTGACCGTATAACTGGCTGGGAGAGCCTGCGTCCACTAGCAGTGCTGGCATCTCCCAGCCAGGTCTCAGTAAAGCATGCCAGGTCAGCTTGTTCAACCACGAGGAGATCGTGGATGATGTGGGTCTTCCCCTTGACCGACCTAACATTGCAAAGGAGCAGATTAAGGGGCTGTGGAATAGTTGGTACGCTCTTCACATTATCCTGGGAAACAGAATGAACTGAAGAAGGGATAGATACCAGACATCGATCCCTACTTCTTTTACAACATTTCTTCACTCTGTTGCCACCATACCTTCCCTGCCCCCACGCAACCTCAATACCCGCTCCCTGGCTATACCCGGCTCCATTGTCTGGTAGGGATTGATAATAATCCAGCTATTTCTCAGTACTATCTATCTGTCCCAATACAGATTATGCACAATACTGAGGGAGAAAAAGGGAAGTTATCCTACAAATTACATCTAGACTGAACCCATAGTTGATTGTCCAAGGAAGCTACAGAGAAGGTCCTCAAAACTAAAATAAGCTCATGAGGGCAGAATGTTCCAGGGGATGGTGGGGAGGTGTTCCAGGGTGCCTTGGCATCCTGCCGCTCCCCGGTGGTGAGAGGAGGGTGGAGGAATCCTCCGTGGCTCTTGCCTGGTGGCCTGAAGTTGCCACTGCCAACCGTGTAGTGCTGGCAAGAAGGTGTTCCAGGGGCTGAAATCTCCCTCCCAGACTCCGCCATTCAGCTCCACCTCTCTGTCCTTCAGTATCCCAGAGTTCCTCAGAGGAGCCTCAGAGGGAGCTGGTTTCCACATGTGGGAGGGGAGCCAGAGTGTTGTTGTGCTGGCTGAAAGGTCCAAAGGCTGCTGGCAAGCCAGCTTAAGTATGCTGCTCTCACCAGCTCCACCTCTCTGTCCTTCAGTATCCCAAAGTTCCTCAGAGGAGCCTCAGAGGGAGTACAGGTGTTGTTGTGCTGGCTGGAAGGAGGAGAGCAGCCTCCCGAGGGCAAAGGAGACAGGGCCACTGCCAGATGTCCTTCTTAATGGATTAATGTGCACACGTACACACACCATTCATACCTGTCTCTTCCTTCACTCTTCTCTGTTCCCTCTCCCCAGTACATCTTTGGAAAGTCATTTTATTGGACTACAAGCCCCAACTCAGAATACCCCTGCATGAAGATTATGACTTGCTTGAGGTCACTCCAGGGGTTTATATGGTCAAGCAGGGATTCAAACCCTGGTTTTCCAGACACCTAGCCCAATACTCAGACCTCTCCACTATTCTGGCTCTCTTTTTAAAAAAGGCTTTTCATGAAATGATTTGTTCAGAGGGGGTTTGGCTTTGCCTTATTCTGAGACAGAGAGTGTGGCCTGGCCAAGGTCATCCAATAGAGTTTCCATGGCTGAGCAGGGATTCAACACTCAAACTACTACACCATGGTGGCTTACGGGGGGGGGGGGGGTAGTAAGTAAATGAAACATGAAGTAAGCCTTCCTCCACTACTAGGTGCCTGTTCCATTTGGCAATGATTTTGGCAAGGACTCTAGAGATCATCTGCCTGTGCAACAGGACATGCCCACTGCAGGAGGAAGGAAGTAGTAGTAATAGTAGTAGGAGGTGAACCCGCCTGCCCCACCTGGCTGCCTCAGTGAGGGTGGTCCACCCCAGGGAGCAAGCGTGGCAGAAGCCAAATGCACTCCAAGGCCTCCTGGTGGGGTGGTGGCTGGTTTGCAACAGTTCAGATTTGATTTCATGTTCGCCCTTGTCAAGAAGTTGCTTCCACCCGCCGGCAGCGGAAAGCCTAAGACAAGTCAGGATGTGTCTTCTGCTGGCTGGACTGAGTGGGTGAGGAGGGGAGAAACAGTGGACTTGATGCTCTCCTTTCCTCTGCAAACTGAAGCCCTTGCAATGAAGTGGCTTCAGGGAGGAACCTCTTTTGCTAAGCACCTGATGCTCATAGCCAGAGCCAGGAAAATGAGGGAGCCCCTCTGCAGCCACTGACTATCAGGTAACTCAGGATATCACAGATCTGGAATGGCAAGCAGGAATGAACAGAGATGAGAAGCTCTCCTGGGCACCAAGAGGGGCACTCCCAAGAGAACTAAACGCATAAGAATCCCCATAGATTCTTGGCTGCAATCTATGGAGAGGAGGGAGTTTCTTGTGCCAGCATGACTTAGAGCCTAGAAGCAATTTTCCTGACTTTGAGAGTGAGGACCAATCCTGGCTTCAGCTGAAGAGTGAGATTGCAAGACATGAACATTCCCCTGTTTATGTATTTATTTAACTTCTTGAATATATACCTCATCTTTCTCTAGGGATGGGATTCCTGGGTCCTAGGCACATGTCAACATCTGCAGCTCCCAGCCACAAGGCAAGGGGGAGTTGCATGCGAAAGCCCTTTTAGCACTAGAGGACTGGAGAAGCCAGGTCAATTGGTTGTGCTTGTTGAAGCCTGGGATCCTGAGCAGTCAATAGCCACTGCCCACAAGGCAAGGTGACTCCGAGGTTATTGCTGCAGCCTCTGGCCCCCTGCTCAGTTTGGAGGCATGAAAAACACCACTGCTGCCAGTGCTCCCGTTGTCTGTGTACGTGACTCTGCTTCTAGCCATTCAGAGGCGGGAATAGCATTGTTCAATGGTTTCCACACGTGGGAGGGGAGCGAGGGACAAATGAGAGGTGGCAGTGTGCCAAAAATATGGGATCCCCTCTTTTTGACCTTGGCCCTCCTATCGGCTTCTTTTTACTGCGGTTCGTTGGCACAGATGCCCTTCTCGGGAGAGGACCAGCACCTCTGCCTGTTTTCCACCAGGCCCACGCCCCACCATAAACCCTTGTTTAACCAGGGGAACATATTCCTGTAACGTTTTGCACGTGTCCATCCATCCCATTGCAGATTTTTTCTCTTCTACACACAGCATGGCTCAACAAACAGCGAACAGCTCTTTAAGATTCCAGGCCCATCTCCTTTCCCCTTTCTTTGTTGTAGGAGACATGGTCTTCCCGCATCGAGATGGCCTGATCCATGCTTTCCTGCGAGGAGCAAAAGACCCTGACAGCAACCTTCGAGCAAGCAGCCTGTCCAATCTGGGGGAGCTGTGCCAGATCCTTCGCTTTCAGCTGGGTTCTGTGGTCCACGAGGTATTGCTCCTGCTTGTGCGGGACAGACATCTTCTCTTCCACACTCCTTTTCTCTCATTCATTAAAAGCCCTGCAGCCCTACGTGAGTGGCACAGTTAGAAGCACAGTGCATGTATGGGGCCTGGGGCCCCTGAATGACTGGCAACTGAACAAGGGGCCAGTTCCCCTTCTGAAAACTTAGATCATAATTCTGCATTGGGTCCCATGTTGGGCAGATGGAATATGCATGGAATGAATGAATGAATGCCAGGACACAGTTCCCCTGAGCCACAACCCTCCTCCTCTTTGCCCTCTGCAGCAGCAGCAGGAGATGTGAATGCTGTCTCCCCTCCATCAGGATCTGTTCATCAAGGTCATGGTGCTTTCGGTTCCAAGCCCTCCTTTGGGCTCAAGCACCTGTCAATCTCCAGGTGCCTGGGGTGGATTTTTCAAGGCACACATGTTTGTTTGTTTTATCAGCGTGTGAGTGTGAGGAGGATTCTCAGCTTCTGCAGCAGGAGGCCAGCTGCCAGCTGACTCAGCAAGCACTGCTGCAACGGGGCTGCAGAGGAGGAGTTGTGCATGCATGGAGGGGAGGGGGAACACTGCCCTTGAGCTCCAAAAAGGGTGTGATGGAGGATCTCCATGGATCCCTCCTCCTCTTCTTGCTGCCAAACTTTTGATGTGGGCTTCTATCAAGGCAGGGAAGCAGGATCGTTCACATGGGATTTAAACCTTCCAGAAAGAGGGGCATGGTGATTGTACCCAGAAACATATAGGGCTTTCTTGTACCCCAAAAGGACAGAAGCAATCCCATGTTTCTTCTGTTACCCAAAGGGAAGGAAACCCTTCTGAATTTGTTTCTTACTTGTTTCTTTAATTTCTAACCTGCCCTTCCATTACTAGAGGGAATTGTCTTCTTCCTGTTGCAATGTTTTGTTTTACAAGATGCATAGACTGTTTTGTAACTCCTGTTCCCAAACAAGTTTCCTTGCACCTACTAGTTGTCTCAGTTTTTGCAATGTGGCTCTCCAGGGTGTATGCTTGTGGTCATCTCAGTTGTTCAGCTTGGGGCTTTTAAAGCCTTCCAGACCACCACCATGGCCTTGACCATAAACCTAAATCCCACCACATGTCAAAGAACTAGGTGTTCTGCATGCACTAAGGAAGCCCTTACCTCTCCCCTGCCCCCTGTCTCTATGGAATAGGTGACTTTATGTTTGGCTGCAGTTGTGAAGACTGACCGTGAGGCTGAGGTGCGGAGGGCGGCTGTCCATGTGGTGGTTCTTCTGCTGCGCGGGCTCAGCGAGAGCGCCCTGGAGGTGAGGCGCTTCCCTTCTTGGTTCCAGGTGGAGCAGGACCACTTCATGCCCCTTGGGGCTGAGGCTAAGCCTCTCCATGTATAGCCAATGCCTTGTGATTCCACCTTCAGCAAACAGGTACTTTCTATGGGCAGCAGAGGATTCGAGGGGGCAAATGCTCAGAGATCAGAAGCATCATATTTTGGACTGCAGCTCCCACAGTCCCCCATGCGAGGGATTCTGGGGCTTGTAATACCCCCCAACGGGAATTTTCCTGAGCCCTGGTGTGGGAGAGGGAGCAAGGAAAATGAAGGAAGAGGAAGATCTCAGGCCTCTGTTTGTTTCAGGAGGAATGCCCATAAAGTTTCAGCTTCTGTTTGTCCTTTCTGACATGTATGTGTCTTTCTACATGCATGTTTTCTTGACATTGCAGAAGCTGGGAGTCTCTTATTGATCAAGCAAGTAGCTCTTGCTTGTGATACAGCCGGGGATTGGTTAGTGAACGTGTGGGCATCTGTCCTAAAACAGAACAAGTTGCTTTTTAGCAGCAGGAGACTGCCCTTGAGTGAATGCAAAAGAGAATCTGTTTTCTTTCCTCTGGCTGCTGCCACAGGTACAAGGTGGGGCTTTTGGTCACCTACCTGCTGTCCTCCTCAGGTGAACACCAAAGAGAGGCAAAGGGCACTGGAAGCAGCACGCAGGCTGAGAAGATGGGCTCCTGTGAGGACTTCTGTCTTGCTGCTCAGTGATCCTTGTTGCTGCTCTTTCTTGGAACAGGGTAGAACAGACGTTGTCAGAGGCACTGTTAGGATCAGGGAAAAATCCATTTGCAGCCATTAAAAAATGCCAAAAGCCTTACAATTTTACAATCTGTGAAGTGGAATGGAAGGAGAAGGGACACTTACATTGACTTCCAGAAGCCTTGGGAGAGGGGCACAATTGTCCTCTAAAATAAATATACCCCCTCATACCTTGTTTTAGCAAAAAGGAAAAAAAATCTACTTTAAAATGAAACGAAGCAGGGTAGAGTAGCCCTGCTGAGGGAGGGTCCAGGGAGTTGGGAAATGGCCTCCAAACCCTCTGAAGCTGTGTCCACTTTAGGCTGTATAGAATGAAGCCTGCTGGGATTTGATGGTTACTACAGGCCACCCACCTGAGTGCTTCTGGAGCGCAGCAAGAGCTAGAGTTGCCTTGGCACTGGCGGTCATCCGCAGGCCAAGCACCCTTAGGCTGGCAGCCAAGGGAGATCTCTTGGCAGGAGGTCAGAGCATCCCATCTGAGGAGGAGAAGGAGCAAATTTCAGGATGGGAGGACACCTCCCAAAGCTGTTGTCACTGACAGGCTAGGAATACTGGATGGTAGCATGGCTGTCTCCCAAACCCTTCCTCCCTTGGGTCCCTGGTGCTAGCAGTGCCTCTGGCAAGGGCTTCCTTGTGGGGAGGCATACTACGTGGAGATGAAAGTCTCTGAATCAGCTATCAGTTTCATGAACGGAGCCTTTGGAGAGTTATTATGTATAATTATTACCTTGCTATTTGTCATGGGAATTCAACATGACCAATTTAAATCAAGATGAACAATTTAAAGGAATCCCAGATGAAAACAATAAAATGGTTCAGACACCATTAAAAGAGTATATTAAACAAGACCACAAGGTAAAAAAAAGTTTAAAAGGCTGCCAGGATAAAAAGCCTTGTACAGGTATGTTTTAAAGTAAATTTAATTCCAAAAGCTTTAATATAAAGCCCATGTCTTCACTGGCACCAGTTGCACTTCAAGGGGAGGATATTCCACAATCAGTGCCATGACCAAAAGACTGTGTCTACACACTTTATATAATCCCCACCGGTGGGGCACTGAGTAAAGAAATTCTGGGGGGTGCAAAATGGGGCTGGGGGCTTCTGTGGCCCAAGGGTGGCACTTTGCCCACCCCAGCCTTAGGCCATGATTTGAGATCTGGGGTGGTATCTGCTGCCAGCGGGCCCTTCTTTTCCAACAGGGACTTTTGCTCAGCTCAGGGGGGCAATGGGGAGAGGAGGTCTCTTGCGTGACCAGCTGAAATGTGATGCAGACCTGAATTTCCATCCTGCCTCCAACACTCCCTCCATTTCCATTTCTGTGCCACTCTGTCCTGCCCAGCCCCCTGGTTTTATGACCTTTTGTGTGAGAGCTGTAATGACTTTTTATGAGTTTGGTTTTCTCCCTCCTTTCCGTTTCACTTTTCCTACACAGAAGGTGCTGGCAAATCTCTGTTATCTTTATCTCAGGCTTTTAGCAAAGCTACCCTGTTTGGATCCTTCTGTGACCAAGCTGTAAGGGTCACAGCATTTTCTCCATCCCTCATCTCTTATCAGGGTCCTTCCGCACCACATAAAGTGGAATCACTGCACCATAACAATAACATCCTATGGAACCCTGGGATTTGTAGTTTGGGGGGGCATTGCAATTCTCAACCTGAGAGCTTTAGTGTCTCAACAAGTACAAATCCCAGGATTCCATAACATGCAGCTGTGGCACTTAAAGTGGAATCATAGTGCTATAATAATGTTCTGTTATGTCCTCCATAAAGGAGATGTTAGTTTGTTGAATAACACACTTCCTGGGATGATGGGTGGGCGAAGTGCCATCCACAGGCCACTTGTGGGTCCCCAGGGCCATTTTGGTGCCCCCAAAGGTTCCAGTGGTTGCCCCAAAGAACAGTTTCCTCTAAGCCCTGCCTATAAAAGGCTGTCTTTTATCACCTTTTGTTGACACTCATTTATGGCCAGAGGCAAAGAGAGAACCTTGGTTGCTTTGGAGGCTTCTTGTGATCCAGTGCCTGCAGTTTTCTTTCTTTCCTGGCATAGTGGGAGGAGGAAGAGGCAGCCAATGTGGTCCAGGCTTCATGAGAAGCTGTTTGGATGGGATTAACTGGCTGTACAGGAGGGATTGGGGAAGATTGTCCTTTGATACCACACACACCCTGTCAGTTACCCACGTCCTGGGGAAAAATGCAGTTAGTAGATAATACAAAGTGTTATTTAATATATAATAAAGATTAAACAGAGAAGCTGCTGAGAATATGTTGCAAAGAACCTGGATAGCTAAGCTTGGAAAAGTTTCTCTTTTTGGATAATAGCATCCAGAAAAGGAACTTTTCCAAACCCCAGTTTGCTCAGACAGAGCTGAAACAGAATTCCTGATGATGTCTGGACATTCAGGATGCAGATGAGAGATTCCCAAATTTCCCCCCTACAGACCCAGGTACCTGACCCATTTCTCGTCCACCCTCCAGGTTCTCCGGGAAGTCCTGCTGGATCTGTACCGCCTGCTGAAGTTTGTGGTGGACCGCGAGGGGGACGAAGCCACCGTGCTCCATGCCCAGCTGGCCTTGGAAGAGCTGGACAGCATCATGAGGCAGTTCTTGTTCCCCCCTCAGGCCCTGGAGAAGAAGATTGAAGTCCTTCCTTAGGATCCACAGCATGGCCTCAGAACTGAGCCAGCGCTACTCAGGGAAGGGGGATGAGGCATGGACAGAGACCTCTGTGACCTTAGAAGCACCGCTCCAAACCCAGAGAGGCATTGGAGCAATTCTGGGCAAAAGGAGGCATCCTCAGTCCAGGACTTTGTCTGGGTGGGCCATTTGCATTCTGGCCCAGCAGTTGCTTCTTCCTTGGCCAGGCAGCCACATTTGCGTTGGGCATCGTAAGAGGGTCAGAGGAAGATAAGAGTTATCTTGGCAAAACTTCTTAGATCAGCCAGTGCAATAAACAGATGTAATGGAGGAAAGTACTCTTGCCTGGAAGACTTGCGTACCTGGCTTGTAGGAACCCAGACAGCTGAGAGCCAACATGGTCTGGCAGAAAGAGTCAAGATCAGGTCAGAGCATTCAAAAATTGGTGTCTTCATGGCAACAGGGAACATGACATGAGAATTGTGGGAGTTTCTGACTGAAAGCTCTGTTTAGCTGTAAACTCATTCAAGTGTATCCAGGGAAGACTCCTGCCTTGCAGCCTTGTTCATTTCCAGGGGATGTTTGTTATTCACAGTAGATAAGAGCAACGGGTGGTACAATACCTTGCAGATCCTTACCAGTCATATTCCTTTCTGATTTTCCCACTCCTCCTCTTTTGAACATGCCAGAGGGCAAGCTTGTCTAGATTTGTCAGTGCTTCCCTTTCATGAGATGAGGCCAACAAGTGTGTGAATTAGAAAAGCCCAGTGGGAACTGAGCCTTCCTTGTCCATGAACTAGCCACCCTTTCCACCTCCCTCCATTCTCTGTGGTGGCCAAAAAGGGGGACCTCTAGGCCATGTGTGCCCTGAGGAGGACATCTCCACCACGGGCCAGATGTATATATATGGCAGTTCTTGGCAACATCAGAGTGACACAGATGCAAACCATCCACTCATGCAGACATTGGCAATCTTCATGCATCCAGGGGCCTCCACACACAACTGTCAAAAAGTGAAATTTCCCCTAAACATTGGCAGATCTTTCTGACAGTCAGAGCTGTTTGACAGCGGAATATGCTGTTGCCTTGGAGGGAGATGGATTTTGCATCTTTAAGAGGCTGGGTGGCCATCTTATCAGAGGGAGGGCTTTTTATTGTGTGTTTCCATATGGCAGAAGCGGGTTGGACTGGGTCTCTTTCAGCTCTAGGATTCTATGGAAGGAAAAACAGTTGTGGTAGAAGTCCAGTTTTGGGTTTTTTTAAAAAAATGGGTTTTGAAAACATTAAGCAGTACAGGGGAGCTGAAATCTATTTAAAAGATCAACTGTCTTCATGGAGAATCAGTATGTGTTTGTCTGTGCTTTGCAAGTTTAAAAGTGGCGCCACGGAGTCAAGATGTGTGGAGGGCCCCCAGAATAGACCCAGGGAACCACATCTTGCTTGCGGGGGCCACTCAGAATAGAATGGAAAGAGGAGAGATGTTGTTGGTCTCCCCCCACTTTTTCTCTGGACACCTGAAGGTGACAAAGTGCCACAGCGCTGCAAAGAGAGCTCTTCTCCTCATTCTTAGGGTCCAATTCTGGCCTCTGGAACTGCTGGGGCTGCTTTGAGGTTCTGGCAACCCAGCGCTCTCTCCATCGTACAGACGGTGTCTCAGTTTGCGCTACCCCAGTTGACAACATTTCAAGTGCACAATGTTTCCCCATAAATAATGAATGAAGCTCTCACAATGTCAAAAGCAACTGCGGTCTGGCATTGCTAGAAGGAAAGGTTTCTTTTGCCTCCTTAGAACTGGGGAATGGGCAGAGGAAGAAACTGGACTCCTGCCATCATTTGGAGGAATGGGTTTCCTTTGCGTGTTTCAAAGCAGGGCCTGAGGAGGAGGAAGAAACTGGAATCTGGGAGTCTTGCTCTGACTGGGTTTCCTCTGCCATTGGAGTCTTATCGTCTGGAAAGGAGGGATTGTTTCCTCTACCCCGGAAAAGGTACACTGTGATGTTTTGTGCGTTTAACCTCTTTAAAACTCTTTGGTGGGATGAGTAACATTGCTAACTTTGTGGCACCCTCAGCTCAGGATCCTTCTGGCTTCCAACTATTCCTTGTAGAATAACTCTTCACATTTTCGTCAGTTTCGATTTACACTGTTGAGTTCAGAAATGCAACCTGACGTAAATCAAGAGCCACCTGTGTTAACAGGAGTGGAGCTCTGTGCAAGTTTCTTCCTCTCCCTCTTCCCTCTGTTTAAATTTTTAATGTCATCCAGGCACCAGCCATCCCTTTCTGTGGCTCACATGGACGGACTTCGATTGCAACAAAATACAATGCTTGACGTGGTGGAAGCTTTGCTGCAGGGCCCCCAAAGTCTGCCAGGAGCAGAAGCAGGGTGACCAGAGGCCCTCTTTTTCCAGGACAAGTCCTGCGTTTCACCTTTTTATCCAAGAGGAATAGACAAAACATCCTCCACTTTCAGCATGACTGAGAAGCGTGGATTTGCATTTATATGAATAGTTTGAGCTTTTATTTGGCCATGTCTTCCCTTTTTCTCAGATGCCCTACATTTTGTGATGCCTTGTCCTCCTTTGTGGTTAGGACAGCGGGTCACCCTGAGCAGAAGCGGCTGTCCTGGGTCCTGAGTTCGGGGCTCAGAACAAGCCTAACGCTCTGTGGATAGTGAGTGACTGTATTTGATGATGGTGATGATAACGATATTGATATTGGTATCCCCCCTTTTCTGGGACCCGAGGTAGTATTCCAAATTTTAAAAGATGCAGCTAAAAAATTCACCCTGTACAAAACATACATTTGGCTTTGGACTTTGAATCAAGGCCAGGGTTCAAATCCTTGCTCAGCCATAGGAATGCACTGGGTGATTTTGGGCATGTCTCACTCTCTCAGCCTCAGAGAGAGGCAAGGGAGGGCAAGGCCCCTCTGAACAAATCCTAGAGAAAGGGCCAACCCAGGGGAAAGGGAACAACAGACCCCTCTGCAGAAATTGGGGGGGGGGGGGGGGAAGACAGCAGCGGTGTTTCTCTTTCCCTTGGAAAGCATGATTGGGGGAGGGGGGACCCCCACCGGGCATGGGGCGCCCCCTTGGTGTGCCAGGCTCTGGGCAGCCCCCTTCTCCCTCCAAACAAGCCAAAAAAACCTTCCCCACCAGCCAGACCATCTGCTCGCCTCCTGCCTCCTTTTGTGCTGCTTGAAGGGTCCCCTTGTCCCCAGATGACCCCTCAGAAAGACGACCCCCAGCCTTGGGCAGGTGCCGGGTTGGGGGGCAGACAGGAGGGAGGGGGCTCCAGAGACCCCTTCCCTCCCAAACCCAGCCTCCCTTTGTCCCAGGGGAGTGTGCCCATTTGCCATCATATCCGGACCCTGCTGGGTGGCACTGCCAAGGGGACTGTGCAGCTGCTCTCTGGGGGTCTCTCCAACTAGACCTGGTAGCCCCCCACAAAAAGACAGAGGGGACAAGATCTGGGACAGGGGTGGGGGGTTGGAAATTTGGAGTTTTTTATAAATTGGTGCCAGGAATAGCAGTACAATCATGCATAGGTTGGAAGAACTTTCTTTTTTTTAACTGAGGATGTTTTGGAAATCTAGATTTTCAGTTAAATCAGTACCAGGAATAGCAGTACAATCATGTATAGGTTGGAAGATTTATATATATATATATATATATATATATATATATATTAAAGTGGGTGTGTTTTCAGATAAATGAGTGCCAGGAATAGTAGCATAAGCTGCATAGGGGGGAAAAAAGAGGAGGGCTGTTGAGAGCAAAGGAAAATGAGGCAGGTCAGAAAACTCTCATTGTCCTTTTGGGGGTTTTGCTGGTGCTACTCCAGGATCCTTTTTTAGTGGGGCTGATTTTGAGGGACACCTTTGCAGAGCACAGCTGGATGCCTTTGCGGAGCACAGCTGCAGCCTAGCATCTGTTATTATTATTATTAGCCAGCTAGCTCATGTCTGCATTAGACATTTCTTCCTGCAGTTCACAATCAGAACAAATGGATGACACTGACCATCACAGAAGTCCCACCAACTTGGTGCAGATTGTATTGTGCCCTTGCCTGGCTGCCAGCCTTTATTTTATTTCTGATCTCCCTTTGCCTCTTCCTCCCCTCTCCTGCTCCTCCCTCCAGCCCAAGCTTTATTGAATGAAAAGTCTCTCTTTTTTTCCACCTTTGCCTGCAATGCCTCCTCTCTGCAAAGCAGGCGATGATGATGGTTCTGTATCTGGGTGGGCGGCTGGGAACCTGGATCCCACCTTGGAGGGGCGATGATGATGATGATGATGATGATGATGATGATGAAGAAGAAGAAGATGGTGGTGATGATGGTTTTTTAATTCCTCCCCCTTTTCTTTTTTCCTCCATCCAGCCCAAGAGAGGCTGAGCAGAAGGAAGCCGGCGCAAGCAGGAGCGGATTCCTCACCGAAAGGTAAGCCCTTGCCAAGCAGGCAGGTCTCACAATGGAGTGGCAGCAGTCAAGGGGAAAAGCCGGGTCCTTGGAGGAGGAGGAAGAGAAGAGGAAGGTCTGAGGTGTGCCATGGGGCTCTCCTTGCCAGCCTCAGCCTCCTCCTGGCATTTGTGGTCAGCAGCCTGGGACCCCTCCTCTGCAGCTGCTTTGGCACAGAGAAAGGAGACTTGACATCCCAACATTAGCTTGCCTTTCCCTTCCCTTTTGGGGGCTTTCTGACAGTTCCCCATTGTCTCTCTCCTGGTGGCATTGTCTTCCAGCTGTGGTGGGTCGTAAAGGGACCCCCCACTCCTTCATATCCAGATACTGGACTCTGAGAAGATCTCCCTTCCTTGGACCCTTCAGCAGTTCTCCACCTGTGGGTCATGACCCCTTTGGGGGTCGAATGACCCTTTCACAGGGGTCACCTAAGACCATTGGGAAAACACATATTTCCAATGGTCTTAGGAACCAAGACACTGCTAATGTTATGGTTGGGGGTCACCACAACATGAGGAACTGTATTAAAGGGTCGCAGCATTAGGAAGGTTGAGAACCACTGCTTCAGACCCAGAGGGCCTCCTTTTTTGCCTGGGATAAGTGAGCACCAAGTTGGGCCTGGAGTTGCCCTCCAACTGCCCTCCTTTCTCCTCTGGGGTGATTATGGGGGGCACAGAGGGGCCAGGATTTAGCCATCCTCCCCCCCCCCCCCAAAATTCCCCAGGCATTGCCTCCTTCAGTCATGAGCAAGAGGGAAGTGAGGTCCTCTTGGACCTTCACATAAAGCACCGTCTTTCTTGGAAGAGACACTTGCCCTGGCCATGAATCATGCAGCCGTGTTTCCCCATAAGTGAGGAAATCATAGGGGTTTGCACACCTGGAGACCCTCCCCATGGCACCGACAATTTAAATGGCAGGAGAGAGCAATGACTGTTGTACAAGTGTGTGTCTTGCACTGTGGTGGTGGACCTGAGCATCTGCAAGGCTGGGTGAAGGTGCTTCAAGGGCCCCAAATAGCTCCCCCTTTGTGCACATGTATGGGCACTTCCAGTAAAGTGATGCCCATGATACTCTTTTTACCTTTTTTAAAAATATTTTTTTGGAATTGGTCTTGTATATAATATCGTTCCCCTGTGATTTTTATTGGTGTTACAACTACAGTCTCCCGGGAAACCTCGGCATTCTTTTTGCTAAAATTAACTCCCTTCCTCCTCCTCCGCTGTCGCTTTGCACGCCTCCGAAGGCGTGAAATTGGCACGTGGGCTTGGAGGACGTGACAGGCAAGCGAGGACACGATCCTGCGAGGGAAGTGGGCCTCAGTCCCAGGATGAGGTCTTGGACCCTGACTGCAAACCAAAGGGAGAGATGCTGCTTTTATTAAAATACTTCTATGTTAAATTAGATGGTAGGGTGCCTTATTTGTTGCTATGTGCCTTCAAGTTGACTCTGGTCTAAAACACGCTGCAGAAATAATCCAGTTTGATACCACTTTAATTGCCATGGCTCAATGCTATGGAATTCTGGGAATTGTACTTTGTTGTGGCATCTTCTCTGACAAAGAAGGTTAAATGTCTCATAAAACAACAGTTTCCAGAACATGGAGCCGTGGCAGTTAAAGTGGTATCACAACTGGATTATTTCTGCAGTGCAAATGCAGCCTAGGAAAAGCCGTGGGTTTTCCATGGATGAACAGAGATTCGAACCCTGGTCTCCAGAGTCCAGTGTTCAAACCACTATACAGTACCATGCTGGCTCTCCGGGTTTACATTAGGGTCTCTGTAAATATGAAATAACTTGAAGGCAGACAACAGTAACAAAAACAACAGTGTCTACGTGCCTTCAAGTTGTCTGTTTGCTTTTCTTAGGGAAGGAATCCTCAGAGATGGTTTTTCCAGGTCCTTCATCTGGACTGTTTAATTTGTGAAGTTGAAGGCCAGCATCCATAGTTTTTGTGGGGTTTTCAGGTTACATGGCCATGTTCTAGAAGAGTTTGTATACCCCACTCACTTCCATGCCAGCGTTGTTTCATTTTTTATTTTTAACATTTGTAATATAATGTTTCAGCTAATTTAAATTTAAATTATTGTAAGCTGCTTTAGGTCCTGAGGCAGGCGAAAGACAGGGGTACAAATCCAACAAATAATATATACAGTGGGCTCTTGGCAGGGGCTTGGTTCCCGTGGATAATAAAATCCATGGATGCTCAAGTCCCATGAAATACAATGGCATAGTAAAATGGTGCCTATTATATAAAATAGAAAATCAGGTTTGCTATTTGGGATTTATCCTTTTTAAAAAATATTTTCAAGCCGTGGATAAAAAATCCGTGGATAAGGAGGGCCAACTGTAGTATAATATTTGTATCCTGCCCTCCATCCAGAACTCTCAGGGCGGCAGAACCATAAAACCACGCTGAGAAATTTAAAAACAGGGGGAACAATAGAAAAAAATTATACCAAAAGATTTGACTGCAGTTCTGAAGACCAGAGTTCCAGTCTCTATGAAAATTTGGGCGAGTCACACTCTCTCAGCCTCCAGGGCAGGTGAAAGGGACAAACCTTGCCAAGAAGATCCCAAGAGAGGTTGGTGTAAGTTAGGAAGGACTTTAGTGGTGGTGTTGGTGGGAATTGAAAAGGGATGGAGGAAGACCCCTGGGGACCTCAAGGCCAGGTGTGCCAGGTGTGCTCACCTTTCCCCAGCCCTCTAGATCTCCCTGGGGGGGGGGGTCCCTCAACTCCCTAGACCGCTCCCCACCTTTGAACCTGTTTGCATTGGAGGGGGCTTCCTCCACCTGCAGTCCCCCAACCCTTCCTTCCTTCCTTTCCTCTTGGAGGGTGCCCATCTTTCCCCAGTCCTCTGGATCTCCTTTTGGAGATCCTGTTGCAAAGGAGATCCAGGGATCTGGGGAAAGGTGGGCACCTGCAGGCCCCCAACCCATCCCTCCATCCCTCCTTTCTTTCCCCTTGGAGGGCTTTCTGCACTGCAGCCTCTTCTTTGCTCAGGTGGGGCCAGGTGTGGGCCAGGTAGGCTCCTCCCCCTCCCAGGTAGGCTCCTCCCCCTCTGCCTCCCATCTCTTTCCCCCTCTGCCTTCAAAAACGCAGCCAGCCTCAGGTTTTTCAGGTTTGGAAGCACGGTGAGTGTTGGACTCCAGTCCGGAACGGACAGCATACAGATGATGGGGAGGAAGGGAGGGGAGAGGGTTGTGCAGAGTTTAGGAAGGGATCTCTTTCTTTCTTTGAAAAGTTAGGGCTTTTGAACCCTCGCCTTGGCTCTGGACCAGAAGTTCCAGGTGAATCAAGGAGTTCAGGGCATTGCAAGGCTGGGGGAAAAAGGAACTTTTCCACCCCATAACTCGACTCTCCAGGGCAGTCGTGGCTGCTGGAGGTTTTGCAAGCCCTGGTCCTCTTCTTAGGGGATGGAGTAGCTCTTTTGGGGGGTCTTGATAAGGGTTCTTGAATACTCATTTGGGGCACTCTGCACATGCCCCAGGGCTCTCTTGCTCTCCCTTGCCTAAACCCAGAAGCCTCATATCTCCTGACCAGCAAGAGAAGGATGGACTGGGAGAGAGGTGTGTGAAAGCTGGGTTTTCCCTTGGAAATGGTGGGGAGGGTCCTGGGCAACCCCACAACTCCCTCCCATGGCCCTGGCCAAGTCCCAAGTTCAAGTCCTGCTTTCTCCAAGTGGGAAGAGCCTCTCCAGGGATTGGAAAAGGCACCTTCAGGGTGGAAAAGGGAGAGGAGGATTCTCCACCTGAGGTCACTTTTGGAGATCTGGAAAAGTAACTTTTCCGGGCTGCTTTGCCCAAGGCCTTGCAAGTCTTCAATGGAGACAGAGCCAGGCTGGGTGGCCCAATGGTTGGAGTCTGGCTGGGAGGAGAGGTTCCCCCCCCCCCCCCAGAAAATAAGATTAAGGTAAAGGGTAGTGAAAAGAAAAGTCATCCCTGGATGCATTTTGCAGGTTCAGTATGCTTTTGTTTACTTAGGGTGCATCTGCACTGCAGGAATAGTGCAATTCAACATCGCTTTAGCTGCGTGGCCCCATCCTAGAGATTCCTGGGATTTGTAGTTCTGTGAGGCACCAGCATCCTTTGGCAGAGAAGGCAAAAGACCTTGTGGGACTACAAATCCCATAGGATGGAGCCACAGCACTTAAAAGTGGTGTTGAACCGCATCATTTCTGCAGTGCAGATGCACCCTTAGGCTGACCTAATCTGGTTGCTTCATTGCGCTTGTAAATATTGTACGTTTTCAGTAAAAAGGTGGACAAAGAATGTTGGACTGCTATCCTCATTCTTTCCACGTTATTTCTGCTCCTGGGATGAAATGTTGGTTTAAAAGAAATAATGTTTAGCGATGTGGCGACTTTCTTAACTGCGGAAGTTTGCATCTGTGTGTTGACAATGCAAAATGAGGTGTGTATTGTGTGTCTTGAAATCATTTCTGACTTATAGCAAACCTATCCTGGAGTTTTCTTGGTAAGGGTTGTTCAGAGGAGGTTTGCCATTGCCTTCTCCTGAGGCTAAGAAAGTGTGACTTGCCTAAGGTCACCCAGTGGATTTCCATGTTGTTGTTGTTGTCATTGTTATGTACCTTGAAGATGCTTCTGATTTATGGGACCCTAAGGCAAACCTATCATAGATTTTCCATGGCAAGATTTGTTCAGAGAGGGTTTGCCATTGCCTTTCCCTGAGGCTGAGAGAGTGTGACTTGCCCAAGGGCACCCATTGGGTTTCATAGCTGATCTGGGAATCAAATCCTGGTCTCCAGAGTCCTAGCCCAATGCTCAGACCACTATGTCATTCAAGAAATAATGCCCAGCAAAATGGCAACTTTGTTAACTTGCAGATATTTGGTTTTGCATGTTGCCATTGGGAAAGGGGGCTCCATTTTTCTTCTTCTTCCTCTTGACCTTCTTCTCCCTTTCTTCCACAGATGCCAGTGAGCTTCTCAACAGCCCTGCGTGTTTTGGGGACCAGCCTCTTTGCGGCAGTGGTGCTGGGGGGCATCTTGGCTGCCTACGTGACCGGCTACCAGTTCATCCACACCGAGAAGCACTACCTCTCCTTCGGCCTCTATGGGGCCATCCTGGGCCTCCACCTCTTCATCCAGAGCCTCTTTGCCTTCCTGGAGCACCGGCGCATGCGCCTGGAACGGGGCCGGCCCTTGAAGCTCCCGGGGGCCCGTGTGGCCCTTTGCATCGCCGCTTACCAGGAGGACCCGGACTACCTGCGCAAATGCCTTCGCTCGGTCCAGCGCATCTCCTTCCCGGGCCTCCGGGTGGTTATGGTGGTGGATGGCAACAGCCAGGAGGACACCTACATGCTGGATATCTTCAACGAGGTCTTGGGTTCCGATCACCGCAGTGGCTGCTACATCTGGGAGAGCAACTTCCATGCCCGGGGAGCTGGCGAGACGGAGGGCGGGCGCCGCAAAGCCATGCACCACATCCAAAGCCTGGTCCGCCACAATGCCTACTGCTGTATCATGCAGAAGTGGGGCGGGAAGAGGGAGGTCATGTACACGGCCTTCCGGGCCCTTGGAGACTCCGTTGATTACATCCAGGTGGGACCCACAGCTGGGTTTGGGATGGCTAGTGTTGTTTTTTCACCATTGAGTGCCTTCAAGTCATGGCTAACTTAATGGCGACCCCCAAAGTGACCTTACCTTAAGAGTTTTTCCAGGTGGGCTTGGCCTTTGCCTTCCCCTGAGGCTGAGAACATTCAGGGAGTCGCTGCGTTGACCATTTAGCAAATTCAAACAAAAATCCACCAAACAGTTATACCCTTGTGAAGTCAATGGCTTTAATGGCTGGCATCCATAGATTTTTGTGGCTTTTTCAGGCTATGTGGCCATGTTCTAGAAGAGTTTATTCCTGATGTTTTGCTAGCATCTTGTGGCTGGCATCTTCAGGGATCTTTCATTCCTGAAGATGCCAGCCACAGAAACTGGCGAAACATCAGGAATAAATTCTTCTAGAACATGGCCACATAGCCCGAAAAACCAAAAACCCACAAAAATCTATAGTGATACCTTTATTGACCAACCAAAATGTACAATATACATGTTGCAAGCTTTCAAGGCTTTACTGGCTTCTTCAGCAGGGAAGGTGTTACAGACCAAACAGGAGGAAAAAAAATTGTTTTGAAGATGATAGCCAGAGGCCTGAGTGTGTGACTTGGCCAAGCTCACTTAATGGGTTTCCAGGGAATTCAGACCCTAGACTCCTGGAGTCCTAAAACCGCAACGTCATGCCACCTCCTAAGATAAATCCATAGTTTTGTGTCTTCAAGTTGATTCGAACTTGTGGTCCTATTAGAATATTTAGAATCATAAAATCCTAAGAGTTGGAAAGGTTCCTAAAATAAATAGATTTGTTGGTTTGTGCCAACTTGAGTACAAAAACCCACTGCTGACCCTGGGCAGGTCACACACTTTCTCCATCTCAGAGGATGCCAATGGCAAACCCCTTCTGAAGAAACTTGCCAAGGAAATCCCATAGGGTTGCTATAAGTTGGAAATGACTTGAAGGCACACAATAGTAACAACAAAAGACTCTGATAGGTGACCCTATTAGAATGTTTACCGGGCAAGATTTCTTTGGAGGTTTGCTCTGGCCTTCCTCTGAGGCTGAGAGAGTGTAACTTGGCCAGAGTCACCCAGTGGGTTTCCATGGCTGAGAGGAGATTTGAACCCTGTTCTCCCAGAAGAATCCTAGTCCAGCATTCAAAACACGACACAATCTTCCTCCTCAAAGAGCCAACCAGTATGAAGTGGATGATGGGACTCCTGCATTCCCCCTCAATTGTGAGAAGGCTTTAGGGGCTGCAAAAATGAGGTTCTTTGGCCACAGGTGGCAAAGTCTGTCTTGTATCACAGCTTTTTCCCAAAATGAGAGAGATCTGGCTGCATACAGAAACTGAAAAGCATCCACACCTAAAACTCTTTTTACCTGCTGTGCTGCATTCTCTTTGTGTATCGTGTTGCCTACCCCATTTCTTTGCATGCAGAAAGTGTCTTTCTTAATACTCTGTGGAAGTTTTGAAGTGGCTGCAAGGCTAGAAATTTGGAGATGGCAAGGAAAATTTAATTGGGAAAGCTGAATTTTTTTAATTTGGGAAGAATTTTTATAATTCCCTCCTGTCGCTATTGTCTCTCTGGGTCCAGTTTGGATCTCCCTGCAAACAGAAAGCTTGCACAGCAAGGTATTGCTGCTTGTGGATTTTGGATTTTGTTGTGTTTGCGAAGGGTTCTCTTGAACATTTGCATCTGGGTTTCAAAAGGATGCAAGCTCTGCCCTCTGCTGGGATGCAGCCAGAACTGCCATAGCTGATCATCCATCTCATCTGGATGACTACAGTATTTAGACTAGACCCTTGGCTGTTTAAGGAGGAAATAATATCAAAAATTCACCAAATAATGATACCTTTATTTGGACAACCAAAATGCACAATATACATGTTGCAAGGTTTCAATGCTCCGCTGTCATCTTCATTAGGCAAAGGTGTTAAAAACCATACAAGAGAATAAAACTGAAGATGTTAGTGAACCTGGAAAAAGCACAGTTTTTGGAATACATTGCTTTAAATAATCATGGAAACATCATTATCATCCATAATTTTCATCAGTAAATGGTTTTCATTATGTACCATGTAGAATCATAGAAATTTAGAGTTGGAAGCTTTAAGCAGAGGCTGGATGGCCATCTGTCGGGGATGCTTTGATTGGGAGTCCAGTCCAAACCCCTGCCCGTGCAGGAACTCCCAATCAAAGCATCCCCGACAGATGGCCATCCAGCCTCTGCTTAAAGACCTCCAAGGAAGGAGACTCCACTACACTCTGAGGGAGTGTGTTCCACTGTCCAACAGCCCTTATTGTCAGGAAGTTCCTCCTGATGTTGAGGTGGAATCTCTTTTCCTGCAGTTTGCATCCATTGTTCCGAGTCCTGTTCTCTGGAGCAGCAGAAAACAAGCTTGCTCCCTCCTCAATATGACATCCCTTCAAGTATTTAAACAGGGCTATCATATCACCTCTTAACCTTCTCTTCTCCAGGCTAAACATCCCCAGCTCCCTAAGGCATTCTTCATAGGGCAAAGTTTCCAGACCCTTCACCATTTTAGTCGCCCTCCTTTGGACATGCTCCAGTTTCTCCACATCCTTTTTGAATTGTGGTGCCCAGAACTGGACACAGTATTCCAGGTGGGGCCTGACCAATGCAGAATAGAGTGGCACTATTACTTCCCTTAATCTAGACGCTATACTTCTATTGATTCAGCCTAGAATAGCATTGGCCTTTTTAGCTGCTGCATCGCACTGTTGACTCATGCTCAACTTATGGTCTACTTGGACTCCTAGATCCCTTTCACATGTTGTCTCATTCAGCCAGGTGTCCCCCATCCTATATCTGTGCATTTCATTTTTCCGCCCTACGTGTAGGACCTTACATTTCTCTGTGTTAAATTTCATTTTGTTAGCTTTGGCCCATGTTTTTGTAATGATTTTGCAATCATGTCATTTTGAAGCATTTTGGTTTGGTTTTCTTTCTGATCGCTGCTGTTGTTGTGTTTTTTGGATTCCTCCTCTGCTATTCAGGCTCTGATGGGTCTCTCTCTGCTTTGTATCATCTTCTGGCAGGTGTGTGACTCTGACACAGTTTTGGACCCTGCTTGCACAGTGGAGATGCTGCGGATCCTGGAGGAGGACCCCCGTGTCGGTGGAGTCGGCGGCGATGTTCAGGTGCAAGATTAGATGGTCCCTTGTGGTCCCCTCCAATTCCAAGATTCTGCGATTCTTAGTGCTATAATTGTGTAGTGTGAAAGAGACCCTAACAGGTTTTATCTGTCATAAAAGCTTTCTTGAACTGTTGCCCACTTCATCAGAGGCAAAGATAAACTGGCATTTATTTCCAGTTGGCAGATATTTATATACTGGGGGAAGGTGGGTATGTGCAGGTGGTGTGGAATGGAAAAGCAAAAGGTACCTGGAGTTGATGATCTTAACAGTTGTCCTTGTAGTCACTCGAAGGTGCCAAGGAGATGCAGGATAGATAAGCAGATCCACATATGTGTGTTTGTGGTGAAAAGTTTGGTTGTTGCAAGAGAAAAAAGAGATTAATTTTCTTTCGGTCCCCCAGTTTCTAACACTGCACTCACTTAAAACTTTGGCTGTTTAGGAATACACTTCATGCATGTAAAGAAAAGGGGCAGGCAAAATTATAATGCAAAGGGAGATGCCAACACAACAAACAGAAGGGTTCTCAGTGTGAACAATTTTTCAAATTTCATGCACTCTGAATTCAAAGATGTAGCCATGTTAGTCTCTAAAATCAGTATGTAGAAGAGATCTAGTTGCACCGTTGAGACTAACTGAAAGAAGTGGGCAGCATGAGCTTTCAGAGACTTAAGTCTGTTTGTTTAAGTCAAATGCATCTGAGGAAGTAGACTTAAATCGACGGAAGCTCATGCTTCCAACTTCTTTCTTTCAGTTAGTCTCAAAGATGCTACAAGATCCTTTGCATACTGATTTTCCAGACTAATATGGCTATAGCTTTCAATTCTACCTGTCTTAATGCATTTGGTCATCTGAGGAAGTAGGCTTAAGTCTACGAAAGTTCATGCTGCCAAATTGTTAGTCTCAAAGGTGCTACACACACTCTGAAATGTTAGAAAATTGGGGAATGAAGGAAGATTTCATTGGGTAGAAGCAGAACTGTTACTTGAGGGGGACAATGCCCAGGTTATATCCCCACTGCTTTGTATTTCATCCTGAGCCACCATGAGTTCCATTTGTGTTCAAAATTTGGGTTGTAAACGAAGGACATCAAGGAATAGTGGCTAAAGAGAGGTATGTTCTCCTTCCCTCAGATCCTCAACAAGTACGACTCCTGGCTCTCCTTCCTGAGCAGCGTGCGCTACTGGATGGCCTTCAATGTGGAGCGGGCTTGCCAGTCCTACTTTGGCTGCGTCCAGTGCATCAGCGGCCCCCTTGGCATGTACCGCAATGCCCTTCTGCAGCAGTTCCTGGAGGACTGGTACCACCAAACTTTCCTGGGCAGCAAGTGCAGCTTTGGGGATGACCGGCACCTCACCAACCGGGTGCTGAGCCTGGGCTTCCGGACCAAATACACGGCGCGTTCCAAGTGCCTGACGGAGACTCCCACCCGGTACCTGCGCTGGCTCAACCAGCAAACGCGATGGAGCAAGTCCTACTTCCGGGAGTGGCTCTACAATGCCCTGTGGTTCCACAAGCACCATCTTTGGATGACCTATGAGTCGGTGGTGACGGGCTTCTTCCCCTTCTTCCTCATCGCCACCGTCATCCAGCTCTTCTACCGCGGGCGCGTCTGGAACATCCTCCTCTTCCTTCTGACGGTCCAGCTGGTGGGGGTCATCAAGGCCACCTATGCCTGCTTCCTCCGGGGCAATGCCGAGATGATCTTCATGTCCCTCTACTCCCTCCTTTATATGTCCAGCCTCCTGCCGGCCAAGATGTTCGCCATTGCCACCATCACCAAGTCCGGCTGGGGCACCTCTGGCCGCAAGACCATGGTGGTCAACTTCATTGGCCTGGTGCCTGTCTCCCTCTGGGTGGGTGTGCTGGTGGGTGGCCTGGCCTACACGGCCTGCAACCAGGACCTCTTCACAGACACTGAGCTGGTTTTCCTCATCTCAGGCGCCATCTTGTACGCCTGCTACTGGGTCGCCCTGCTCATGCTCTACCTGGCTATTGTGGCCCGCCGGTGCAGCAAGCCACAGGAACAGTACAATTTGGCCTTCTCGGAGGTGTAAGGCAAGAGGAAGCCGTGGCGGGAGGGGAGGGAAGTGCAATAATTTGTGAAGGACTAGCAGCCATTCCTTATGGCCAAGGGAGGGCTAGGTCCACCCTGCTTGGGACAGGACTTTGTTTTGACGATATCCAGCCCAAAAAGGAAGCTGGGGAGCATGAAATACATACAGCTGGGGAAGGAAACCCGAATTCCCATCTTGGAAGCCCCTAAGTGGATGCTGGTGCTCCTCTTGCAGAATGTCATGAATTCCCAGGGAAGTTTCTGTTTCCACCAGTTCTATGCAAAGAGCACTGCCTCCCACAGAAGGGCAATGGTGGGGCTGGCATGGGTGACCTTCCATCCAACAGGTTCAGGGTATAATCATAATCGAGGCTGGCATTGTAGGTGGATGGTCAGGGTGATGATCCTTACCTGGAGCAATAACCTCCTTGAGGGGACCCACTGAAGGGACTCTCTGCTCGACTCAGGTGCCACTGTTAGTTTTGGTCTCTCCCTGGGGAGAGCTTTTGTTCTCTGTATTTTTGTAAGACGCAATTGGGGCCTGAGACACCAGAAGGTCTTGTGAGGGGCTAATGTGGTCCCCTGGCCCCCTGCAGTTGTCCATCCCTGCTGTATGGGCTGCCTTCAGCCCAAGATGGGATTGCCATCCATTAGCAAGAGGGCACTGAGGCAGGTAGGCAGCCACTCTTGTTCTGCCCAAACAGAATACTTGAAAAGTTCCTTCGGTGCTTACAGTGGCAGCAGCAGCTGCATGCCAAGATGAATGTCATTAAACAAGCTGCGAGCTTTGGAAAGAATCCCCCTATGCTAGCTGGAGGTGGATTTAGGTATTGTAGTCCTTAGGAAACCATCTCCAAGCTCACTCTGTAGATTTGTGTGGTATGGCCCATGTATTTCTACCTGCACTTATACTATCCTTGCAATGACTGTTCGTGTGAGGAACAGGTCACCCCTTAAACCCTCTTTTGTGATGCTCAGCAGAGTCCAGACCCCATTTCCAGACAGTCTACAGCTTGCACGATCAGGGAAGGTGAAGAGGTTGGTTGGTGGTGAGGTGGTCCAGAAAGTGTTCTGGCCCTTTCCTAAAGTCAGGCACTAATACCACAAATACGTAAGGCCCTTCTCTTGGTCCCTCTGCCGTCGGGGTCGTGTAACCCTTGGTGCTTCTTTTTGGGACCTCTCTCTCTCCCTGGTGCTAAACCAAGGCATTTCCAACTCAGAGAAAAGGGGAGAGAAACCAAAGCTAGTGGTGCTGTTACCTTATCTAAAAGCCTCATCCTGGATTCTCAATCTGCTGCTCTACTCAGCTTTTTCCTCTGCCAAAAAGGCATGCCAGGGAAGCAAGAGTCAGTTGGCACCAAGCTCTGGTCCAGAGCAAACAGGCAGCTTTTAGGGCCAAGCCACACTTTTGGGGTGGAAGAGTTCATCTGGCCTTCCCCAGGTGCTGCTGAGATGGCTAGGCAATGGGAAGAGGGGATTTGGGGACTTGTACCAAACCCACCCTCTGTCTCCTCTCCAGGACCTGAGAGTGTGATGGTACTATCTAACCCATCAGGGGGAATAGCTTAGGACTCGGTGACTCCAACTCTGGACAATTCAGTCTTGAAAATGAGCTTCCACCCTTCCTTTGGTTTTAACAAACAGTGCTTTTTAGAAGAAATCCACATTCCTGCACAAAGCATATGTTTTGATAATGTATGAGCAATATGTTGTTGTTTTTTAAGTGCTGTAAAAGATTGGGTCTCAGCCATTTTTGGATGCAGCTTCTTCGGCAGCAATTGGTTCCTCTCTTGCTACCTCTCTCCTCTGGCCTCCTCCATTGGAGAATCCCAGATCGTAAAAAGATATTAAGATACTCAGTTCGGAACAAGGCAAAGCCGAGTTGAGTCCATGCAAATCGTAATGGAATTTGGTTCAAATGTAAAATGTATGTTGGAGCAGAGTTAATTTCCAAGTCCCTTCAACACTGCACAGAGTATTGCAATTTCATCCCACTTTTAACTGCCAGGACTGCATTCTAAGGAATCCAGGGATTTGTAGTTTAATGGGGACATTTTAAAAAAATTCTTCTGCAAATGCCAGGAGTCAATAGAACGTGACTGTGGCTGTTACAGAGGTATCAGATCACTATGATATGGAAGGCATCCAAATCATCTGATGCTCCAGATGTGGTTTTCAAGTCCTGAATACATAATACTTGGCCTCAATGCCTAGTTCACTGTAAGTCTTGAAACCCTGTCCCCCTGCCTTGATAGACACCAAAAGTTCAGTTTGGGTGTGCAATGGGAAAACCTCTGTGCATGTTCAGAGGAGCTGCATCCCAACAAATTTTGGCTCCACAGAAGAAGTGGAATTCAGAAGTCACCCCTAAAGCAGGCAGATGGACAGGAGGCAAAGCAATGGGGTTTGTCTGCTGTTGTCCGCCGAGTGCCGTGTGAACTGATTTTATCCTCTTTCACTCCCAAACCAAAGTGGTTTTTTTCAATGACACAGGGTGCAGGTGCCCCTTCCTGCCTTTTCAATGCTAATACAAAAATAATTCCATGGGGAGGAATCCAAATGTTGCAACCGGAGGGTTTCCAGTTTTGTTCCACTGGAATAAATTGGTCACCTTGCACCAGAATTTGGGGTGTTTGTGGAGAGTGAGCAGAAAGAGCCTGGAGTGGGATTTGTTTGTTCCCAGTGCAAAATCTGGCAAGCAGTCATGAGGGCAAGATGCTTGCTTTTCACAAGGAATGCTGCACTATTCCTACAAAGGCTTCTGCACTGCAGTAAAGACTCTGTGCTTTGATGCCATGCTGTCTCTTAGGATCAGAGGGCGGCTGCTCCACCTTTTAGCCTTGGTGTTGTTTGGAGTCTGCTCGAGTGCCCATTCCCCTGCAACCAAGAAGTTGCAGACTCCACATGTCTGCCTCTGCTCTGCCCCAGTTTCCCTCCAGGTAAACGCTTTCCTTTCTTCTTTGATGTCAGTCCACATCCCTTGTTCCTTTCCATCTCCTATGCAAGTCCTAAAATGTGCCAGAGTATGCGCCTGAGCCCTTCTTTTTTCACGCATGATGGCAGGGACAGAAGCAGCAACCCATAATGTGAGGGCAAGGGAGCCTTGGGGGCATTTTGCCCCACCAAACGTCCTTAACTTGTGGGCTGTGGCAATGCCAAACTTCTAGTTTGGAATACAGGGGTACTGGAGTGCAGCTGCTATCATCCCCCAACCACTGGCTATAGGATAGGAGCTGTAAATCTGGAGGACCAAGAGCTGTCCACCCAGGTCTACAACTTACATTCTTGCCATTGGAGGTAAATGGAATGCAAACTGCCTCCAGCCATGGCATCTGGGACTTTGCCTTTATTGGGGGCAGCCACTGCAAGTCCTCTGCTATCGCCATGGACATAATGCCTCCAAAAGAACAATCTGGGTCCATACCCATCTGCTCTGGCTGCAGCGTAACCCCTGCCTGGTTACCCAAGTGGGGCTGTTTGCTTCTCAGGACCCCCCTTTGAAATGTAAGCTGTTTCCAGGTAAGACCACTTGGCAGCGAGAGGAGGGGATGCATGAGAGATCTATAAAGCAGAGAGGGATCTGACTTTTTCCTAGCAGACTGGAGGAGACACAGTATCCCCAAACATGTCTCGGGAAGGAACCAAAGTGTGCTCCCCTACAAGCAGCCAAATGGTATGGCTGCAGGGACAGGGCTGGTTGGTCAACATGCATGGAAACCCTGATGGTCTTCATAGTCTTCCCCAACCAACACTGTGACAAAAGGTGGAGACCCCCTTTTCCCTGCCAGGCTTGCTTTCTTGCTGCAGGTGTTTGGAAATGCTGCTTTTATATATATATGTATACATCCACACAGATCCCCTGTCCTCTGCTGCCTGCCTGTGCTGGTCCCAGGCTCTGAGATGGAGGGGGACGATGGGCTTTGTGTCCCACCGGCCCCCTTCCCCGGCTGCTTTTCCTCCCCAACCTTTTTCTACATCGATCCATTTGCATTTCTCTTATTTAAGACGACATTTGTAGGACGTTTTTGTACAACCCTTTGGTAATGATGATAGTTGACTGCTTGAAGTTATTTGTAAGAATTTATTTATTTTTTATTAACCTGCGTTTTTGTATTTTTTTAAGGAAAGGTCAAGGTTTTGGGTTGGTTTGTTTTTTACTATGAGGCCTTTGTCATGATTTAATAAAAACCCTTGTAAACAAGGTGGCTGCGGGTGTTATTTGGAGCTGCTTCAGTCCAACAAGCATCACCCAGTGCAGTGAAATAGTAATAAAATAGAAATAATGCAGTTTGACACTGTAGCTCCATCTTTTAGGATCCAGGGACTTTTTACAAAGTTTTTAACCTTCTCTGCCAAAGAGTCTTGGGTGCCTCACCAAATGACAAATCCCAGGGTTGTGTAAGATGGAGCCATAGAAGTTAAAAGCAGTGTTAAACTTAATTATTTCTACAGTATAGATGTAGCCAAAGTGGCATTTGGAAGCTCTTAGAAGTCTTCACATCTCTGCAGGAAACATGGCTGACTCTCGCAGCCCTTTTGCTTTGCAAAAAGGGAGATAAATAGAAGAAAACTAGTGGCAGAAGAGACACCACAGGATCTGGTGGGTGCCCAGTTCTTGTGGGGTGGTCTAAGAGAAAAGTAGGCAACTAAAGAGTAAACCAATCTGGGGGCCTGCCTACACAGTGGTGGGCCACTGCACCCCCTTTTCAGCCCCAAATCATGACTAAAAGGCACTTCTGGTTGCCGTTTTGGGGTTCATGGTAGCCTGTGGAGGAAGAGGGTTGCTCTGAGACTCTGTGGCTGAAGGAGCAAATGAGTGGCCAGGTTTGGAGGGTGTTTTGCTCCCCAAAAATATTGGTAGGCTGCACCTCTGACACTCCTCATCTAGGCCAAAATTTGGAGAGCCATGGGGTGGGAACCAGGCTAATATTTGGGGGTCCAAAGTCCTCTGCTCTTGTTGGTCTTTCCTGCGATTTGGAGGATGAGGAAGGTTGGTTTAATACTTTTGCAGAAATGCTGGGCTCCCAGCCATAAACCTGGAGCAAGGTGCAAGGCAGGGGGCACACTGGGCTCTGTAGCCATAAGTAGCCACAGGTCCCAGCCAGTAGACCTAAGCCTCAGCCGTGGCAAATAACAGCACCCATTCTTCTCCTTCCTCAGTCCCAGATGCCTCGCTGCTTAGTCCAGGGAAGGGAGTCGGTCCGTGGCTCAAATGTCCCCCTTTAGGCTTTCTTGGCCACGTTGGTGATGATGGGCTTCGGCCGGGTTTTGAAGAGGAGCTTCTTCTTGATCAGGGCCCTCACGGAGTAGTCGCCGGGCCCTGCGTTTGGGGGTGCCTTGGTCAAGACGGCAAAGGGCTTCTCCAGCCGGACCACCTTCCCATAAAGGATGTGGTGCCCCACAATCAGCACAGGGACCCCCTAAGGAAGGAAGGGAGGGAGGGAGGAGAAATAAACATTATTACATTTGTAAGCCACTTCGTGTCCCATTTTGGGTGGAAGGGGAAATAGTGGAGTCTCCTTTCTTAGAAGCAGAGGCTGGATGGCCATCTGTCAGGGATGCTTTGATTGGGAGTTCCTGCACGGCAGAATAGGGTTGGACTGGATGGCCCTATTTGGGGTCTCTTCCAACTCTATGATTCTATATATATATGGCCATGTGAATGCACTGGGTAAATTTCATCCAGTCACACTCTCTCAGCCTCAGAGGATTATTGGCAATGGCAAAACTCCTTCTGAAGAAACCTCCCGAGAAAACCCCAGGATCGATTCAGTTTGCCTTAGGGTTGGAAGGCACATCACAACAAAAAGAAAGAGAGATAGTTTGCAATCATTACTGGTTTATTTTAATCTGTCGTTTGTATATTTTTCTTGAACGACATTGTTCACCAGTTTTGTATTATATTCTGTTTTCTAGAACGTACGCTGCTGGCCGGTCCGTTTTGCCTTGTTCTCTTTTACGTACAGCATTGTGTAATGTTACACAGTGCTATTATCAATAAAGTTTAATAATACTTATAATAATAATAATAGATAATACTCCAGAAGACAGGATTGAAATTCAGAATGACCTGAATAGACTAGAAAGCTGGGCCAACGCTAACAAAATGAAATTCAATGCGGAGAAATGTAAGGTTCTGCACCTAGGGAGGAAAAATGAAATGCACAGATATAGGATGGGGGACATCTGGCTGAATGAAACTATGTGTGAAAAGGATCTAGGAGTCCAAGTAGACCATAAGTTGAACATGAGTCAGCAGTGTGATGCAGCAGCTAAAAAGGCCAATGCTATTTTAGGTTGCATCAATAGAAGTATAGTGTCTAGATCAAAGGAAGTAATAGTGCCTCTCTATTCTGCTTTGGTGAGGCCCCACCTGGAATACTGTGTCCAGTTCTGGGCACCACAATTCAAAAAGGATGTGGAGAAACTGGAGCGGGTCCAAAGGAGGGCAACTAAGATGGTGAAGGGTCTGGAAACCATGCCCTATGAGGAACGACTTAGAGAGCTGGGGATGTTTAGCCTGGAGAAGAGAAGGTTAAGAGGTGATATGATAGCCCTGTTCAAATATTTGAAGGGATGTCATATTGAGGAGGGAGCAGGCTTGTTTTCTGCTGCTCCAGAGACCAGAACGCGGAGCAATGGATGCAAGCTGCAGGAAAAGAGATTCCACCTCAACATTAGGAGGAACTTCCTGACAGTAAGGGCTGTTCGACGGTGGAACACACTCCCTCGGAGTGTGGTAGAGTCTCCATCCTTGGAGGTCTTTAAGCAGAGGCTGGATAGCCATCTGTCGGGGATGCTTTGACTGGGAGTTCCTGCATGGCAGGGGGTTGGACTGGATGGCCCTTGGGGTCTCTTCCAACTCTATGATTCTATGATTCTATGATTCTATGATTCTATGATATTATATCCTACTTTAAGCTCCCCGCCCCAAATACTTTAAAATGTAGCATAAGAGAGCCAGCGTGGGATAATGTAAATAAAGGTGAGTAAATAAGTAATAAATAAATGTTGGGCTGTGACCCTGACCAGGGTTCGAGTCTCAGCTCTGTCCTGGAAACCCACTGGAAAAAGGAGGACGCTCCAAAATGTCTTCCATTCACGATGGGCAGGTGTCCTCCTTTGCCCGGACAGGTCCTCCATTTTCAGCCTCCTGTCCAAGAGGATCCCCAAAAGATGTCCTCCATTCGCCCCATAGAAAAAGGAGGACATCTGGTAGCCCTGAATGGAGGACCTGCCCTGGGGAGGAGTTTAAAATGGACAGGAGCCTGGAATGGAAAAGGAGGACGCCTGCATAACCCAAATGAGTGTCCAGGCGTCCTCCTTTTCCAGGACAGGTCCTCCATTTCCAACCTTCTGTCCCAGAGGAGTCTCAAAATGTCCTCCATTCACCCACTGGAAAATGAAAGGTCTCCCTGAATGGAGGACATTTTGGGGTCCCTCTCGGAGAAAAAGATGGGAATGGAGGGCGTGTCCGGGCAAAGGAGGACGCTTTGTCCATCCTGAAGGGAGGACATTTTGGGGTCCCTCTCGGGGAGAAGGCTAGAAATGGAGGACGCGTCCGGGCAAAGGAGGACACTTTGCCCATCCTGGATGGAGAACATTTCGGGATCCCTCTCGGAGAGAAGTCTGGGAATGTAGGACGTGTCCGGGAAAAGGAGGACCCTTTGCCCACCCTGGAGGGAGGACAATTCGGGGCCCCTCTTTGACCGAAGGCTGGGAGTGTAGGCCGCGTCCGGGAAAAGGAGGACGTCGGTTCCTTCCTTACCTCCGAAGCGGTGAAGTGGAGGTCCCCGAGGAGTCTGCCTTGGAGCCCGGCTCCGCTGCGGGCCTCCAGCTCCCCCTGGAGCTCCAGCAGCAGCCACTCCGAGGGCGGCGTCCTGCGGGAGAAGAAAGGACAGGCAGAGGCTGCGTCCACACTGGGGAGATAACCCGGTTTGGAAGCGCTTTAAGTCTTTGTCTGGCTCACTGGCTATGGAATTCTGGGAGTTGGAGTTTGTTGTGGGGCCCGGAGGGCCCCACAACAAACTCCAACTCCCAGAATTCCATAGCCAGTGAGCCAGACAAAGAGTTAACGCGCTTCCAAACCGGGTTATGCCTCCAGTGTGGACAGAGACAGAGAGAAAAGGACCCACCTGGAGGGACTCCGGAGCACCAACAGCTGCACCATCCTCCTTTTCCCGCGCTCTGGGCCCAGGGGGCGTGGCTTGCCCACTGCGAGGCCCCTCCCCTTCCAGGCCACGCCCCTTCCGCCGTCCCATTTCCGCTTCCGCTCCTCCGCGCGTGGCGGCCTCAGTGTGAGTCGAGGCGGCGAAGATGTCGGAGCTCCTGGTCCACCGCGCGCGGCTCTTCGGCTTCGTCCCCTCCGGAGTCCGGGCCTTGGCCGCCTCCTCCGCGCCTCCTTCGGGGCTCCTCGTGGCCGCCTCCCGCCTCGACGGCGCCCTCGAGCTCCTCCTCGGCCCCCGGGAGAACGCCTTCCGCCACAAGGTCAGCCTCCTCCCAGGAAGGAAGGAAGGAAGGAATCATCCATTCTTGGATGACAGAATTGGGGGCATACTTATCAAATTTTCAGATGACACTAAACTAGGAGGAGTAGCTGATGCTCCAGAGGACAGGATCAACATTCAAAATGACCTGAATAGACTAGAAAGCTGGGCCAAAGCTAACAAAATGAAATTCAATGCAGAGAAATGTAAGGTCCTTCACTTAGGGAAGAAAAATAAAATGCACAGATATAGGATGGGGGACACCTGGCTGAATGAAACTATGTGTGAAAGGGATCTAGGAGTCCAAGGAGCCCATAAGCTGAACATGAGCCAATAGTACGATGCGGCAGCTATTATTATTATTATTATTAACCTTTATTTATATAGCGCTGTAGGTTTACACAGTGCTGTACGTATAAACTTGTAATTAGACGGTTCCCTGCCCTCAGGCTTACAGTCTAAAAGACACGACACAAGAGGAGAAGGGAAAGGTGATGGGGAAGGGTATCAGGTCCCGTGGTTCTTCTCTCCCTCTGAGGCCTGGACCAATGCAGATGGACTAGAGGGAGGGCTCGGCTTCGTAATGCACAGTTAAAACAGGCCAAACAAAGTCACACATCGGGGAAAGCTTCTCTAAACAATATAGTCTTTAACTCAGTTTTGAACCTGGTTAGGGAAGTGATGAGGCGTGCATGTGGGGGAAGAAGGTTCCAGGAGTGAGGGGCAGCAAGTGAGAAAGGACGAATCCGGGATGGGGCAGTGGAAATCCTTGGCTGGGACAGGAGACCCTGACTACCAGAACGGAGGGTACGAGAAGGAGTGTGAGGAGAAAGAAGTTCAGACAAGTAAGGAGGGGCCAGTCCATGGAGGGCTTTGAAAGTCAGTAACAGAAGCTTGTACTGGATGCGGAAGGGGAAGGGGAGCCAGTGAAGGGAGGACAAGAGGGGAGAAACATGGTCAAAGCGGCGAGCAGATGTGATAATACGTGCAGCTGAGTTCTGGACAGAGATTAAAGGATGGAGGTGAGAGAGAGGAAGACCTGACAGAAGAAGGTTACAGTAATCTAGTCGTGAAACCACTAGGGCATGGACCAGAGTCTTGGCAGTGGAGGCTGAGAGGAATGGACAGATTTTAGCAACGTTGTAAAGAGAGAATCTACAGGTCTTGGCGGTGGCCTGAATCTGGGGGATAAACGACAGAGAGGAATCAAAGATGAAACCAAGACTGCGGGCTTGCTGAACCGGATGGATAGAAGTGCCATCAACAGAAACAGAAAAGGAGTATTGAAGGGTGGGCTTAGGTGGGAAGATGAGGAGCTCTGTCTTAGACATGTTGAGCTTCAAGCGCCGATGCCGCATCCACTGCAAGATGGCAGCCAAACAAGAGGAGACTTTCTGTTCAAGCCCCGGTGAAAGGTCAGGGGTGGAAAGATACAGCTGAGTGTCATCAGCATACAGATGATAGGAGAAACCAAAAGAACTGATGAGTTTAACGAGGGACAATGGGTATAGAGAGAACAAAAGGGGACCCAGGACAGAGCCCTGGGGAACTCCAACAGATAAGGGAACAGAGGAGGAAGTCTGACCACCTGTGACCACGGCAAAAGATCTGTCTGACAAGTAAGATTTAAACCAGTTGAGAACAGAGTCGGAGAACCCGAGGTCAGAAAGTAAGTCAAGCAAGAGACAGTGGTCCACAGTGTCGAAGGCTGCAGACAAGTCTAGAAGAATGAGAATGAGCTAAAAAGGCCAATGCGATCTTAGGCTGCATCAATAGAAGTATAGTGTCTAGATCAAGGGAAGTAATAGTGCCACTCTATTCTGCTTTGGTCAGCCCCCACCTGGAATACTGTGTCCAGTTCTGGGCACCACAATTCAAAAAGGATGTGGAGAAACTGGAGCCATGTGTCCAAAGGAGGGCAACTAAAATGGTGAAGGGTCTGGAAGCCATGCCTTATGAGGAACGCCTTAGGGAATTAGGGATGTTTAGCCTGGAGAAGAGAAGGTTAAGAGGTGATATGATAGCCTTGTATAAATATTTGAAGGGAGCAAGCTTGTTTTCTGCTGCTATAGAGAACAGGACCTGGAACAATGGATGCAAGCTGCAGGAAAAGAGATTCCACCTCAACATTAGGAGGAACTTCCTGACAGTAAGGGTTGTTCGACGGTGAAACACAATCCCTTGGCGTGTAGTGGAGTCTCCATCCTTGGAGGTCTTTAAGCAGAGGCTGGATGGCCATCTGTCAGGGATGCTTTGATTTGGAGTTCCTGCATGGCAGAATGGGGTTGGACTGGATGGCCCTTGTGGTCTCTTCCAACTCTATGATTCTATGATTCTAAGAAATTATTTAGGTACAAAGTGCCCTGTTACATTGAACAGAGGCACCACAGTGGAGTCAAAACATAAACACCAGATAAGTAGAGTTGCAACTCTGAAACTATGTGTAAAGGTTACAGGGAAAAGTAAATTTTTGAAAAGTGTCCTGATGAGTCCTAAGTGGGTTTTAATTATTCATGCGTTTGTTTGTCTGATTGCTTGAGATTCATTTGTTTAGAGTTAAGATTGGCCAATAGAAGGCATTTGTGGAAATCCTTTGTGTGAAAACTATAAATCCCATCGTCTTTCTGGACCTCAGTCTCAGGAATCTGGATTTTCCACTGAGGACATTTTTATACTATGCCATCTGAATAAATCTGGAACTTTTAACCGACTCTGGGTCCTCTTTCCTTTACTCCACTCTGTCAGTGCTGAGGATTAGCCGAACCCATTTTTCCCATTTCAGTGGGAATGGGATGGGAAGCCAAAGGAAGCGTTATGGATAATGGGTTTGGCTAGGACTGCTCACCCATTCCTCAGCAGGACAGCCTGAAGGAGACAAGTGGACCCAGAATATCTGATGGAGAACTCAGGTTTATTTTGCCAGCAAAAGTCCCCAGTGGAAAATCCAGTTTCCCAAGACTAAGGCCCAGAAAAAAACAAGATGATGGGATTTATAGTTTTTACACAAAGGATTTCCACAAATGCCTTCTATTGGCCAATCTTAACTCTAAACAAATGAATCTCAAGCCATCAGGCAAACAAACACATGAATACTTAAAACCCACTTAGGACTCAATCAGGACACTTTACAAAAGTTACTTTTCCCTGAAACCTTTGCATATAATTACACAATTGCAACTTATCTGGTGTTTATGTTTTGACTTTCACTGTGGCGCCTCTGCTTAGGAAAGAGAGGGGACTTTGTACCTAAACATTTTCTTGTTTTCTCCTGTTTGTTCAGCACTTCTTGAAAGACCTTCACTTAGCCCCAGTTTCAGCCATTCTAAACTTTGGTTCAGCAACCATTTTAGTTCACTCTGCATAAGAAAAGCATTAACTGAATATGGATTATAAAATTCACCTGCCACAGAAGAAGAAGCCAGGTCTCCTGGGGGGTTGGGGTCTCTCCATCCTTCCTTCCTTGTAGGCAGAAAGCCCACCCTGCAAAAGGGAGGAAGAAGCCCAGAAGGCTAGAGGTCTGGGGTGAGGGATGTAGAAGAAATAAGGTGGGTCTGTGGCTGGGGGTCCCTTCTAGGCAACCCACCTGCCCTGCGAGGTTGGCCAGCAGGCAGGCAGGATGAGGGAGCTTCTCTTCACACCTGCCTCCAAAAACGGAGCCCAGAAGTGCAGGTGAGGGTCCCTTCCAGGCAACGAGCCTCCTTTCTACACTGAGGGCCTTGGGTCCTCCAAGGACTAATCCTCCCAAGCAGACCCTGAGATAGGGCTGCTGCTCTCACTTGGGTACGGCTTGAATGCACACAGCAGTGTAACTTTATCTATGTATTTATGTATTTCATTCATGTGTTTTTACTTTACGGTCGTAGCCCACCTTGATCCCTTGGGAGAGGCAGGATAGAAATAAAACATTACACAGTGGGCCCTCCGTATCTGCTGGGGTTTGGTTCAAAGGCACCCCCCCCCCCATGGATACTAAGACCCATGGATACTCAAGTCCCATTATGTACAATGGAAGAGTAAAACTATGTTCTTATATAAAATGGCAAAATCAGAGTCTGCCTATTGGGATTTATATAGATTTTATGTATTGGAGTCCTGGTGGCACAGTGGTTCAATGCCTGTACTGCAGCCACTCACTCCAAACCATAAGGTGGCAAGTTCAAAAGCAGCAAAAGGGCTGAAGCTCGACTCAGGCTTGCATCCTTCCGAAGTGGCTAAAATGAGTACCCAGATTGTTGGGGGCAAGGAGCTTACAATTGTAAACCACTTAGACACTGCTTAGGCGGTATGAAGCGGTATATAAATGAAGCTGTTTGTTTGTTTTTCAACCAGTGTATGCTTGAATCCATGGATAAGAAATCCATGGATATGAAGGGCTGACTGTATTACTACTACTACTACAACTACAAAGTGTACTGAAAGCTGCCTAAGAGCTGGGAGACATTTCTTTGGGAGAATAAATGTCTCCCAGCTCTTAGTTGTTGTTGTTGCTGTGTGCATTCAAGTCGTTCCCAAGTTATGGCCATACTAACATCGGTTTTTCTTGGCAGGATTTGTTCAGAGGTGGTCTTGCCAGGGCTTTCCTCTGAGGTTGAGAGAGTGGGACTTTCCTAAGGTCACTCTGGGTTTCCATGGCCAGGAATGGGTCTGAACCCTGTTTTCCAAAGTCCAGCACCAAACTACTACACCATACTAACTCTGACTGCACTCCTAGGATTTTTGGGGCCTTATGGTCTTTTTCTAAAGCTGAGAGAGAGTGACTTCACCAAGGCCACCTGCTGGGTTTCCATGGCTGATTGAGAGGAAAGTGCATCTTGCCAAGAAAACCCCTTTGATAGGGTTGCCATAAGTTGGAAATGACTTGGAGGCACACAGCACTTTGCAAACGTTCCTTTGAGTTCCTGGTCCTGCAAACTGTTCCCCAGATTCCCTTTTATTTGGGGGCTCTCCCGGCATCCCCTCTTTACTCTTGGTTTTCCCTCCAGATCATTCCAGGCCACGAGATGAGGGTCCCGGAAGCTATTTGCTTTGCGGCGGGAGAGCGGCTCTTTGGTGCCGGCCTCAGCGGAGAGGTTTTCGAGTACGACTTGGAGAAGCTGTGCGTGAAATACTCCCTGGACGCTTTTGGGGGGCCTATCTGGAGCATGGTGGCCGATCCCACTGGCACCCAGTTGGCGGTAAGGCCTCCGAAACCCAAGGTGGAAGCTGACCACCAGGGACGCTTCGGGGGTGGGTTCCCACGCTGGTTGCGGGTTTGAATAGGTGGCCCTCGTGGTCCCTACCTTCATGAAAGGCCAGGTGAATACAGCCAGGGCTTGAGAGAGCTTTTGGCAAGCAACTAAACAGTATTATTCTGCATGGCCTTTGGTACTGGAAACCACCGTTACCTACTTTATTGGTTAAAAATCCTCTGAAGGACTGTCTTTAGGTTGCCTTTTAAAATTCTTAAAGAGTATCATAATTTGCTTTTAACACTTTTACAGCTGTGTTTTAAGAATAAATTTTATTTCTTACCCACCTCTCCTCAAGGCTCGAGGTTGGGTGCAATGTAGATTAAAACACATAAAAACATTTAAACACATAGGTTGAAAAACATAAACACAGGGAACATTAAAATCATACAAGCATAAAATTAAAAATATACCAGTTTAAAATCTATAGTTTAAAATGGACCTGGCTGGTGTTTTTACCTGTAGTGCATTCCCTCGGGGGCCTGGTGGGTTAGGAGCTGATTTATAAATACTTTAAACCAGTGCTTCCTAATCTTTTCCAGCCCTAGGAAATGTTTGGTTAATGTTCACACCTGCTAAAAAAGTAATCTCACCTTTGAAGGTGAAGAAGTCTGAATTCTAATTTTTGAACCACATAGAATACTGTGAATGAACAAATTGAACTTTAAAAAGTAAGCTTTTAGCTCAGTGCATAAAATGCAAATTGAACTGAGCAGTAAGGTGTTTTGGACTTCGTCTCCCAAGACGGCTGAAGCTTCTGGGAGATGAAGTCCAAAACAGCTGGAGGATCAGAGTTTGGGAATCACTTAGATTATAATTTATTCAGAAAAAAAAGAGTGATAACTCAAGCCAATCTTTGTGGCACCCCTTGAAATGCCACCTTGCACCCCAGGTTGGGAACCCCTGCTTTTAAATGGCTAAACCCAAAGAATCTAGTCCTCAGAGGAGGCTGCTGACCATGTCTTCTGTTTGTGCAGGTCGGCTGCGATGACGGCTCCATCAAGCTCTTTGTGGTCTTGTCTGACCGAATCCAGTTTGAGCGGCAGTTGGACCGGCAGAAAGGTGGGTCATGGGCATGTGTGGGGTAGCCACTGTGCCAGGGGGCAAAGTGTGAGGTGGATGGTCCTTATGCATCTCCGTGTGCCTGAAAGAAAAGTTACCTGGCAGGGAAGTGGTGGGGAGAGAGGAGGTTTCCTTGGTCAACCTTCCACCCGAGATGCTCATCTTGTGCCGCTTTTTGTGCCCCGCAGGTCGCATCCTGTCCCTTTCTTGGCATCCCTCTGGCACCAAGATTGCAGCTGGTTCACTTGATGTCATTCGCGTCTTCGATATAAAATCAGGTGAGTTCTGGTGTTGGGTACCCTTGGCATGGCCCCCCAAATCCCATGCCATGGAAGAGGGGCAATTCAATAGTCCTGGAGCCTCTGGGAGGCCTTAATTCACTCTTGGTGGTCCTCAGCTTCCATGTCTTTTCCCAGCCTTGAAAATGCCAACCTGATGCAAAAAGTATCTTACAAAGTCACAAACACAAATCAACCCCTTCTGTGTCACTGGATGGCTGTTAATATTTGGCTGTCAGGCTAGGAAGCACTCTAAAGCCCATCCACCTGGTGACAAGGGCCCCTTTCGCTACATGACCTTCCTGCAGTTTCCTTCCAAGAATACAGATAGCAGAATATTAAAAAGTTTTTTAAATTTTAAAAACGCACCCAGTGGGTTTCATGTTTGAGCTGGGAATCTAATCCTGGTTGTTGCCAGCTTATGGCAACTGTAAAATGAACCTGTCAAGAGGTTTTCTTGGCAAGATTTGTTCAGTGGAGATTTGCCATCATCTTCCACTGAAACTGAGAAAGTGTCACTTGCCCAAAGTCATCCAGTGGGTCTCATGGCCAAGATGGAAATCTAATCCCATTCTCCAAAGTCCAACACTCAAACCACTATGCCACACTTGAATTTCATGTTTGAGCTTGGGTCCCATCTGCAAGATATTTCATGACATATATGCAAATATTCCAAAAATCTGAAAGGTGACTTTACTATCCCTCTTATCATTGCTTAGTGGCTTTCATTTTGACATTTGAAAAGCAGAGCGTTGAGGGTGATGTCTTTTTCAGGCCATGCCATCCAGCAGATCCATGTGGATCGGCGCCTGCAAGAGTCGTGCGCCCAGAAGTGTCTGGTGTGGGGAGTGGCCTTCCTTTCGGACGGCACTATCGTCAGTGCGGACTCGGCGGGCAAAGTCCAGTTCTGGGACTCGGAGATGGGCACGCTGGTCTCCAAGCACCCGGTCAGCAAGTCAGCTGCCCTTTGCGTGGCACTGTCCGAGGTGGGTGGCATTTGTGCACATTGGCTCCAGAAAATGCAAATTTGAGTCGGATGAAGAGGATGGAGAGTGGGGCTCTTTAGTGATAATAATGAGCGTAAGAACTCCAGACACATTTTGCAAAATCATGTTGCGAGGCATGGAGTGCAAATGAGAGCCAGAAATGTAAACTTTAGCCAGCATCCATAGTTTTTTTGTGGGGTTTTCAAGCTATGTGGCCATGTTCTAGAAGAGTTTGTTCCTGACATTTCGCCAGCATCTGTGGCTGGCATCTTCAGAGAAATCTGAAAGAAACGCCAGGAATAAACTCTACTAGAACATGGCCACCTAGTCCGAAAAACCCACATAAAATTAGAGAGCCAGAAAGTTCTGATCCAGCCCAGGCTTTTCTGTACCCAAGTAATATCCTGTAGACCAGATATAGGCAACTGTGGGAAGCCAGAGGACCATCTTAGCTCCCCCAAGAGATATTGGAGGGCAGCATCACCTTCTCTGTGTGTTGTTGTTGTTTGCCTTCAAGTTGTTTCCATCTTATGGCGATCCTATTCTGGGGTTTTCTTGGCAAGATTTGTCAGGGGAGGTTTGCCATTGCCATAAGTAAAGTTACAAGTTGAGTCTCCCTTAGACCCACGGTGCTGGGTGAAACAGAGCTCAAGAAAGTTACTTTTCCTCCCAGAATTATCCAACCAACATTAATAATTCTATTTTTTAAATTCTTTTTTATTTAATTAAAAAAACCACACAAATATTTCATTAACTTGAAAAAAGCCAACAAATGACACATAAACAGAACATTTAACAAAACAATACATATCATAAACAACATAAAAATTTGCAAACATATACATTAAAAACTTATAAAAATTTTTCCTTGAATGTAACTGTGGAAGAATAAATCAAATTCTTCCTTATTTTTATTAAGACCTTTGTTATAATCATTGTTCTTGTCAGTTTTCTTTCATACCAAAACAGTCAAGTCTTTACATCAATTTTCAATTCTGTTTTTTCTCATAGACTTTTTATATCAAATTATCATAGATGATCAGTTCAATTCCTTTAATACCACTCTGTTGTATTTTGTCCAAGACACTTTGCATCTTTTTAACTCAGATCCAAAAGAGAGATTGTTTTTATCTCTCTCTCTCTTTGTTGCTGTTATTGTTGTTATGTATATATATATTTATATACTGTATGTGTTTATATACATATATCCATCTTTGGACTTTTCTTTCTTTTTTTAAATTATTTTTATTGATTTTTTTCAAACAATCATAGGAATATAAATGCAAGTAGGCAAACAAGATAGAGAAGAGAGAGGGAAAGAAACAGGAAAAGGAAGGAAAAAAGAAAGATTTTTTCTCCCCAAAAATCTATTGTTGAATATAGATTCAAATCGAAGCATGCAAGTACGTAGATAGTCTATCCATGTTCCATAATTTGTATACCCTTAAATTTCCTTTCTTCTGTGGTGGGGATTATACTGGATTTCCAGTGTTCTTTGGACTTTATTGTACTAGCGCTTATAATTCTGAGAGCCTGAGTCTGGAAAAATGGCTGAGGTTTGGCATAGAGAGACCACACCTTTGGTCTGCTTTGGCAAAGCTGCCCTCCTAGCAAACCCTCATTTCACCCGCTTCTCTTGCAGACAGAAGACAGCCTGGTGGTGGGCACTTCAGAGGGCTCCGTGTACCAGTTCCAGTTGCTCCCAGTTAGACTGGGCAACTTGGAGCACCAGTGGGTGCGGACGAGACGTTACCAGCTCCATACCCATGATGTGCGCGCAGTGGCACACACAGCAACGGCGTTCTTCTCTGGAGGTACGGTGCCAACCAAACCGCTTTCTGGAGAGATAGGAGTGTGTAGAGCACAGGGTTTGCATGCAGGAAGCCAAAGGTTCAATCCCTAGCCCTTTCTTTAAAAAGGTCCTGGTACCATTTGATAAGAAAGGCCTTTTTTTCCTTTTAATTTTTATTAAAAATATAAAAACAAACAAAAAGAAAAAAGAGAGAAAATACCAAAATATACTAGTTTATCATAGACTTAACAGAAGATCATATATATAGAACAGAACACCCCCCCAAAAGCTTATTAATAACTGAGCTAAGTTTTAAACGGAACATGTATAAGAAATGGAAAAATGGAGAAATCACGAAAGAGGAATTCAAACAAATAGCCAGCACATGTAGGGGTAAAGTCAGAAAAGCTAAAGCGCAGAATGAACTCAGGCTTGCTAGAGAGGTTAAGAACAATAAAAAGGGCTTTTTTGGATATGTCCGCAGCAAAAGGAAGAAGAAGGAAACAGTGGGGCCACTGCGTGCAGAAGATGGCAAAATGCTAACAGGGGACAGAGAAAAGGCAGAATTACGCAACACCTTCTTTGCTTCAGTCTTCTCAGAAAAGGCAAAGGGTGTTCAACCTAAGGATAATGGAGACAGAATAGAGGAAATTCAGCACAGAATAAGTAAAGAGGTAGTACAGGAATACCTGGTTAACCTAAATGAATATAAATCTCCAGGACCAGATGAACTACATCCTAGAGTATTAAAAGAACTGGCAAATGTAATATCAGAGCCATTGGCAATAATCTTTGAGAACTCCTGGAGAACAGGAGAAGTCCCTGCAGACTGGAGGAGGGCAAACGTCCCCATTTTCAAAAAGGGAAAAAAAGAGGATCCCAACAATTATCGTCCAGTTAGTCTGACATCAATTCCAGGAAAGGTTCTAGAGCAGATCATTAAGCAGAGAGTCTGTGAACACTTAGAGGCCAATGCCATAATCACAAAAAGCCAACATGGGTTTCAGAGAAACAAGTCATGCCAAACGAACCTGATCTCTTTTTTTGATAAAATTACCAGCTTGGTAGATGAAGGGAATGCTGTGGATATAGTATACCTCGATTTCAGTAAGGCCTTTGACAAGGTTCCCCATGACATTCTTGCAAACAAGCTTGCAAAATGTGGGATAGACAAGTTAACTGTTACATGGATTTGTAATTGGTTGACTGGCCGAACTCAAAGTGCTCAACAATGGCTCCTTTTCATCCTGGAGAGAAGTGACCAGTGGGGTCCCACAGGGCTCTGTCCTGGGCCCAGTGCTATTCAACATCTTTATTAACGATTTGGATGACAGAATTGGGGGCATACTTATCAAATTTGCAGATGACACTAAACTGGGAGTAGTAGCTAATACCCCAGAGGACAGGATCAAAATTCAAAATGACCTGAATAGACTAGAAAGCTGGGCCAGTGCTAACAAAATGAAATTCAATGTGGAGAAATGTAAGGTTCTGCACTTAGGGCGGAAAAATGAAATGCACAGATATAGGATGGGGGACACCTGGCTGAATGAGACCACATGTGAAAGGGATCTAGGAGTCCAAGTAGATCATAAGCTGAGCATGAGTCAACAGTGTGATGCGGCAGCTAAAAAAGCCAATGCAATTTTAGGCTGCATCAATAGAAGTATAGTTTCTAGATCAAGGGAAGTTATAGTGCCACTCTATTCTGCTTTGGTCAGGCCCCACCTGGAATACTGTGTCCAGTTCTGGGCACCACAATTCAAAAAAGATGTGGAGAAACTGGAGCATGTCCAAAGGAGGGCAACTAAGATGGTGAAGGGTCTGGAAACCTTGCCCTATGAAGAACGCCTTAGGGAGCTGGGGATGTTTAGCCTGGAGAAGAGAAGGTTAAGAGGTGATATGATAGCCCTGTTTAAATATTTGAAGGGATGTCATATTGAGGAGGGAGCAAGCTTGTTTTCTGCTGCTGCAGAGACTAGAACGCGGAACAATGGATGCAAACTGCAGGAAAAGAGATTCCACCTCAACATTAGGAGGAACTTCCTGACAGTAAGGGCTGTTCGACAGTGGAACACACTCCCTCGGAGTGTGGTGGAGTCTCCTTCCTTAGGGGTCTTTAAGCAGAGGCTGGATGGCCATCTGTCAGGGATGCTTTGACTTGGAGTTCCTGCATGGCAGGGGGTTGGACTGGATGGCCCTTGTGGTCTCTTCCAACTCTATGATTCTATGATTCTACTTCCTCCTCCCTTAGAATGCCCATTAAATTTCTTAATTTTGAAATTCTTGTTTCTACATTTGTCTTATCAATATCTCCTAGAACCTATAACATTTAAACATGTAAAAAAAAGGGGGGGGAAGCTTTATCTTATGTTTCCATTCACTAACTTAAAAAGTTCCTGCTCTTTAATTCCAGCTTTTGTTTTTTGCAAAACTCCATTATTTTGAACTATTCTTTCTCTGCTTTCTCAATGTCTTTATGTTTCAAATATGCTGTTAGTTTGTCTGTTTCTATTGTTTCTGTAAGTTTCAGTAACCATTTTTAGGCCTGGAACCCAGAGAATTGCTCTGAGCCCAGTGGAAAGCCATTGGGGTCCAATGAAGAGATAGTTGGGCTTGGCATGTAGATTGTGAGGTATTGGTGCTTTCATTGGGTGCTGTGGGCATTTGCAAATCAGGTTTGTTCAATCGTATCCAGTGTCCATCTCCTCCTTTATAGGGCTGGATGGACAAATCGTGATCCGGCCGCTGGTAGAGAAGGTGGAGTTCAAGACCTATGACGCTGCCCTCCGGAAGATCACCTTTCCTCATGTGAGTATCTAGGCCGCCAGAGCCCTGCTACTTGCCAGCCTTGTGTCTGTTCTTCGGCATTTGCCCCCCATACCTGAAATGGGCTGCAGCCATTCAGAAATCCATGAGTAACCAATGCTGCAGCCTTTGCCCTCCTTCTTGTTTTGTCCCATCAAGTCATTTCTGAATTATTTATTTATTTTATTGTGTATTACAAAAATTGATTACAAAACATTGATGTATTATACTATACTATTATGCGTACATGCCTTTGTGTTTAGTTTGACAGAAAAACAAAACAAACAGAACCAGTGTTTACATAAAGTCTTATCTTTAAACCATTTTGTTTTGTTCTTCATTTTTTTTCCGATGAGTTTTTACTGAATGTACACTTTCATTTGAAAGCATTTATCTTGCCTTTTTGTTTTCAAAAGTTTACTATTTCTTCCTATTATGGTTATTTATAGATAACTTCAGTATGTCTATAGCTCTTTTAAATGTCTCAATCCTATTATTCTTACTATAAGAATTAATTATTATTATATGTTCTTATATGTCTTATAATTGTTATTATTTCCATCTGTTTTCACAATATTTCATCACAATCCCAAGTCATTTCTGATTTATGGCAAACCTAAGGCAAACCTATAATGGGGTTTTCTTGGCAAGATTTGTTTGCCATTGCCTTTCCGTGAGGCTGAGAGTATGTGACTTGCCTAAGCTCACCCAGTGGGCCAAGCTGGGAAACAAACCCTGGCCTCCAGAGTAGTCCAACACTCAAACCACTGCGCCACACTGTCTGTCTTTGGCTAAACCCTCTTTACCCAGAGAAAAATGCCTATGATTCCCCTCTTTAATAATAATAAAATTTATTTCTATCCTGCTTCTCCAATGAGACCGAGGTGGGTCACAATAGTAAAATTCATACAATATAAAACAAAACAAATCTCACAGTCTCCTCCTTCCCCAACAAATAATGTAATAATCCCAACATATGTAATAAAATATATCTTCTTCCAGCGATGCTTGGTTTCTTGTGCAAGGAAGGCCCGTCTCCTCCTCTTCCAGTACCCTCAACACCTGGAACTTTGGAGACTTGGAGCCACCAATGCCACAGGTAAGAAAGGGGATAGCTGGCTGGCACACCTGGTTTTTGCACCATCTGCCCCCACAGTTCTGCACCAGCCGCAGGGGAGAAGAACTGGGTCCTTTCCTCTCGTTTCAAACATCGCATCCTGCCCCACTGCTGTGGCTGCTACAGACAGGCCATCTTTTTTCTCATTGTAGGAAAGGCAGGGGAAGTCCTTCCTTTATCTCACCCTCCGGAGCATCTGCTGCAGCTCAAGGCCAAGGTAAAGCAAAACCAAAAAGACAAGGAGGAGTTTTGGTTCCTCATCCATCAGGGAGGTCTCTGCAAATGGCACAAGTGATGACTTCCATGAGTGAAGCTTTGAGTATTTGGCTTTCTTACTTGTCCATAGGCCAGGCTAGAAGTCTCTTGCAGCATCTTCACTGTGGCTGTTGACAATAATGGTTTTTAAGCTGTTAGCAGAGCTTAGGGACTTCAGCACCCAGAAGCCCCCAGTCAGTATGGTCAAGGATTCTGGAAGCTGAAGTCCAATATCATAACGGGACCAGCAGCTGAGAATCACTGGTTGAGGATTCAGCCCAAACCCAGGAAGGTTTGCAGCACCGGGGGATCCCCAGGAAATTTCAAGAGTAGATAACCGGCCACCAATAAATAAATAAAACTTGTATTTGTATCTTGTTGTACAAGCAATCAGAGTGGCTTACATGAAATTCCAACAATACATTAAGTATAGCCCATAATTCCCTCCTCCAAGAATTTGAACCTTCCGCCACAGCCACTGTCTGATTTCTTTTGTTATTTGTCTGTTATTTGAGGGTATGTTTTAAATTGCAAATTGTTTAATTGTATTTTAGGGGTGGGGGGGGGATATTGGGATATGGGTCTGTATTGTTTTTAACGGGTAAGCCGCCCCTTTGGCTTCTTGTCCAGGGTCCCAATCACATCAGCAGCAGCTGCGTCTCTCCCTGTGGCACCTGGATCGCCTACTCCACCGTGTCCAAATTCTGTCTGCACCATGTCCAGCTCAGCGGCAACCAAATCAGCATTAAGAGAGTAAGAGAAGATGCTTCCTGGGTTGTGGGTAGTCTTAGACTAGGACAAGGATCAGGAGCCTCTTTGTGCCTGAAAAACTAAGTCAGTTTCCTATGGGTCACATGCCAGTGGTTGGCAGAAAGTGGGGGGACCAAAATTGTTGTTGTGTGCCTTCAAGTCACTAATAACTTATAGTGACCCTATCATGCAGTTTTTGTGGCAAGATTTGTTCAGAGGAGGTTTGGCATTGCCTTCCTCTGAGGCTGAGAGAGCATCACTTGCACAAAGTGGGTTTTGTGGCTGAGCTGGGAATTGAACCCTGGTCTCCGAAGTCATAGTCCAACACTCAAACCATCACACCAAAATTACCAGCCACATTTAGCTGTAGTTCAGCCTTGGAACTAGAAAGGGCATTCTTACCTTTTAGAATAGAGACAAAACTACAAAACCCACCAAAGACCCTGGCCTTTTCACAAGGGAGCGGATAAGGCTTGATTTAGTTCCCTCCAAGGGTTAGCTTTGGCCTGAGGGCCTGTGGCCCTCCCAACAAGTCTTGGACTAGGAGATGTTTAGAAGATGCCAGGGAAGGTGGAAGCATATTCAAGTGGGTCTTCCTTGGCAGAAAGGAGGGGGGATTGGGAGGAGGATTTTATGCTGGCCGCCATGTTGGTTATATGTTTCCTTCCCAAAGGTTCCTGACACGCCAAAGGTGCTTCGCTCTGCTCACCATCTCCTCTTCTCTGCGGATTCCACCAGGCTCTTTGTGGCATCAAACCGGGGCTGCATTCACATCCTTAAGCTCTTGAAGTCAGGGACTTGCAAGTTCCTACACACCCTCCGTCCAAATTCAGGTAAACACCAGCCAGAATTGCATTATTGTTGTTGTTGTTGTTATTGGCTTTACCACCATCACCATCATTTAGATTCCACCTTTTCCCCGAACCTAGGCTCAAGGCAACTTAGAAATTAAAACAAATACAATATAGTTAAAATATACTGAATGTCAGTGTTAAAATAAGAATTAACCTGTAACTTTAAAAGTTTAAAACATACAGTTAGGAATACAGTGGGCCCTTGGTATCTGCTGGGGTCTGGTTCCAGAACCTGCCATGGATATCAAAATCCATGGGTGCTCGAATTTCATTTTATGTAATAGGCTATTGTTGTCATTATCATTATTATTATTATTACAGTGGGTCCTTGTTACCCGCTGGAGTTTGGTTCCAGGATCCACCTGTGGATACCAGAATCGATGCTGGAGTCCCATTAAGTGCAATGGCAGAGTAAAATGGTGTCTCATACAAAATGGCAAAATCAAGGTTTGCTTATTGCAATTTATATTCTTAAAATATTTTCAAGCCGCGGATGGTTGAATCCATGGATTAAAAAAAACTGTGGATATGGAGGGCCAGCTGTAGTAAAAAACATTTCAAAGGCAATTAAAACCACACAGCATCCTTTTTCTGAGCTCTCTCTTTACAAGCCTTCTGTTGTAAGAGTCTGTTGAAATAAAAAGTCTTTCCTTCCTCATGGAAGGATAGCAAGGAAGAGGCCAAGCCAACCATCCTTGGACATGTGATTGTGATGGTGGTGGGATCTTGAGGCCTCCCCCAGGATTTCAGGGGAGCATCCTGAGATCCCTCCAATGGTTTCATTTGTCTGTATCTCCCTGCAGAAACAATGGAAGCTGTGTATCTGCTGAGTGCGAGTTCTGACGGCAAATGGTTGGCCGCAGCTGGCGGCAATCGGGAAATCAACGTCTACAGCTTGGAAGATGCCAAGGTGAGCCAAGCAGCATCCATTAGTAGCATGATGCCAAACATGGTCCTGCTTTTGATGTTAAAATATGTTTTAAGAGATGCACTGGTTTCCTTGAGGGCCCCTGTGACTTGTGGACAGTTGAAAATATTGTGCTTTTTTAAATTTTCCTTTTGCAATTATTATTATATAGTGCCTCCGCAAGTGCGGTTTTAACTTTAACAGATGTGATTATTCACAGATTTTATCATTATGTTCTCTCTAGGAATGTTTAGGTCCTCTAGCACAACTCTTAGTCAACTTTAACCAAAAGTCACATTGAAGGACCTAGAGATTCTTAGAGAGACCACTCCACTAGGCCTTTGTAGCTCCTCTGGCTCAATTCTGTGGTCAGTGACTGGCAGATGTTGATCACAGAGTTGCCCTGGAGGACCTAGAGATTCCTACAGAGGTGTTCTCTCAGCTAAAAAGAATAGTGTTCCTGTTATTTGTGGTTTTTCCACATCCACAGGGGCCCTGTGCCACTGATTCCAGTGAATGTGGAGGGATCACCATAATCCTCTTTTGCAAGGCAGTGAGCTGTTGCTCTCCTGCTTGATGGCTTCTTAATCCTTATATTTTATGAGAATTCAAAGATATAGCCTTATTAGTCTGTGGCATTGGTATGTAGAGAGAGATCTTGTAGCACCTTTGAGAGTCACTTAAAGCAAAAAGTTGGCAGCATGAGCTTTCCTAGACTCAGGTCTACTTAAGTTAGGTGATGTGGGTGAACATTTCCCCCCTTAGTATGTGCCAAGAACTAATACCATGTGTGTGCCTTTGGGTTGTAATTGTGTTTTTTTCCCTTTCCTGGAAACTTGTAAGAACCAACATTACAGTCCCAGACCACCATTTTGAGTCGCACTCATTATTTGGTTACACCTTCAATATTACAGCACTTGAGTGTATGTTAGGACCCTGGGATACCTCTTTAAACCTAAGTATTCAAACCCATTTTATATGGTAACTTTGTTGTTGTGTGTTTTCACATGAACTCTGATGGTTTATGGAATAGGTTTGGCAAGATTTATTCAGAGATTTACGTTTACCTTGAGGGCCACTTGTCCAAAATCCCCCATTCAAGTTTCCAGGGCTTCGTAGAGACTGAGACCCAGACTTCCAAAGTCAAACACAAAAACCATTGTGCCAGAACCAATACCATATTTGTGCATTTTCTTTGGAAATTTTTATTTTCAGGAAACTCCCTAAGAACCAACAGTGAGGTGAGGCCTCAAGGCCCAGCCCTGGTCCCCAGACCACCATTTTGAGTAGCATTCATTGCTTTATTGTACCTTCAATATGTTATATCCTTTGAGTGTATGTTAGGCCTGGGATACCTCTTGAAACCCAAGCATTAGAACGTTGTAATAGATGCTAGCACTGGTGTTATTGTGTGCTTTCTCATGAACATTGATTTATGGATTAGGCTTGGCAAGATTTATTCAGAGATTTACCTTGAGGGCAACTTGCCCAAGAGCACCCTCTTAGTTTCCAGGCCTTGGTAAGAGATTTAAACCCAAACTTCCAAAGGCAAACACAAAAACCATTGAACCACACTTTGTAATGCTAGAGAAAAGTGTCTTCAATTGTGTAGTGGCCCAGGTATGAAGGTGTTAATGTTTGATCCCATTCTGTATTAGTGTGCCAAGAACCAAGACCATGTTTGTGCCTTTTGGTTGTGATTGTGTTTCTTTCCTGGAAACTCTCTAAGAACTGAGAGAGAGATGAGGCCTCAAGGCCCTGACCTGGTTCCCCAGAGCCACCATTTTGAGCAGCATTGTTTTTAGTCTATTTGAATATTGCCAGCCCTTGAGTGTATATGTTAGGCCTGGGATACCTCTTGAAACCTAATAGAGCCTCATAATGAACTCTACTATTAAGAGTACTGTATGTTAAACCTGGGATACCTCTGGAAACCCAAGTATTAGAACCTCATAATAAATGCTACCATAGTTTATTATCATATTGATTGTATTAGGCCTGGGATACCTCTTTAAACCTAAGCATTAGAATCTTGTAATATGTGTTAATGTTGTTATTATGTGCTTTCACATGAACACTGATTTATGGAAGAGGCTTGGAGAGTTGGAGAGACCCTTAAGGGCCTTTTGCTCCCTTTCAGTTTCCAGGCTTTGGTAAGAGAGAGGCTCTCCTCCTGGAGCTCTTCCCATCTTCTGCCTTCAGCCTTTCCAGTTTTCCTTATGCCTTTTTCCCATCTTCTGCCTTCAATGATTTCAGCTCTTCTTCTTCTTTTGAATGGCTGACAGCTTGTGGGGTTCCTTTTATATAGTCCCAGCCCAGACCCTTCAGCCAATCACCTACCAGTCCCCAAACATCAGCCCACAGTCTGTGGTTAATGAACCAATTAGAGCCAGAGGAAAGTTGGTAAACTGGCCAATGAAAAGTTGTCCTGTTTGAATCCCGCCCCAGCCATATAAATACTGACTGAGTTTGACTCAGTCCAATATGACGGACAATGATTCCCAGCATCCCAGCTACAATGGCCTTTTGCCATGATAATAATAATAATTATAATAATACATTTTATTTATACCCCGCTCTTCAGCCAAAGCTATCAGAGCGGCTTACAATTTGTTAATTAGACAATTAAGTCCCCTCAAGATGGTGGTTGAAGGGAGGGCTCTTCTTGCTTCCAGCAGGAGGTGGCCTGCATCTCTCTCCCCTCAAGATGGTGGTTGAAGGGAGGGCTCTTCTTGCTTCCAGCAGGAGGTGGCCTGCCTTTCTCTCCCCTCAAGATGGTGGTTGAAGGGAGGGCTCTTCTTGCTTCCAGCAGGAGGTGGCCTGCCTTTCTCTCCCCTCAAGATGGTGGTTGAAGGGAGGGCTCTTCTTGCTTGCAGCAGGAGGTGGCCTGCATCTCTCTCCCCTCAAGATGGTGGTTGAAGGGAGGGCTCTTCTTGCTTCCAGCTGGAGGTGGCCTGCCTTTCTCTCCCCTCAAGATGGTGGTTGAAGGGAGGGCTCTTCTTGCTTCCAGCAGGAGGTGGCCTGCATCTCTCTCCCCTCAAGATGGTGGTTGAAGGGAGGGCTCTTCTTTCTTCCAGCTGGAGGTGGCCTGCCTTTCTCTCCCCTCAAGATGGTGGTTGAAGGGAGGGCTCTTCTTGCTTCCAGCAGGAGGTGGCCTGCCTTTCTCTCCCCTCAAGATGGTGGTTGAAGGGAGGGCTCTTCTTGCTTCCAGCAGGAGGTGGCCTGCATCTCTCTCCCCTCAAGATGGTGGTTGAAGGGAGGGCTCTTCTTGCTTCCAGCAGGAGGTGGCCTGCATCTCTCTCCCCTCAAGATGGTGGTTGAAGGGAGGGCTCTTCTTGCTTCCAGCTGGAGGTGGCCTGCCTTTCTCTCCCCTCAAGATGGTGGTTGAAGGGAGGGCTCTTCTTGCTTCCAGCAGGAGGTGGCCTGCCTTTCTCTCCCCTCAAGATGGTGGTTGAAGGGAGGGCTCTTCTTTCTTCCAGCAGGAGGTGGCCTGCCTTTCTCTCCCCTCAAGATGGTGGTTGAAGGGAGGGCTCTTCTTTCTTCCAGCAGGAGGTGGCCTGCCTTTCTCTCCCCTCAAGATGGTGGATGAAGGGAGGGCTCTTCTTTCTTCCAGCAGGAGGTGGCCTGCCTTTCTCTCCCCTCAAGATGGTGGTTGAAGGGAGGGCTCTTCTTTCTTCCAGCAGGAGGTGGCCTGCCTTTCTCTCCCCTCAAGATGGTGGATGAAGGGAGGGCTCTTCTTGCTTGCAGCAGGAGGTGGCCTGCCTTTCTCTCCCCTCAAGATGGTGGTTGAAGGGAGGGCTCTTCTTTCTTCCAGCAGGAGGTGGCCTGCCTTTCTCTCCCCTCAAGATGGTGGTTGAAGGGAGGGCTCTTCTTGCTTCCAGCTGGAGGTGGCCTGCCTTTCTCTCCCCTCAAGATGGTGGTTGAAGGGAGGGCTCTTCTTGCTTCCAGCAGGAGGTGGCCTGCCTTTCTCTCCCCTCAAGATGGTGGATGAAGGGAGGGCTCTTCTTTCTTCCAGCAGGAGGTGGCCTGCCTTTCTCTCCCCTCAAGATGGTGGTTGAAGGGAGGGCTCTTCTTGCTTCCAGCAGGAGGTGGCCTGCCTTTCTCTCCCCTCAAGATGGTGGTTGAAGGGAGGGCTCTTCTTGCTTCCAGCTGGAGGTGGCCTGCCTTTCTCTCCCCTCAAGATGGTGGTTGAAGGGAGGGCTCTTCTTGCTTCCAGCTGGAGGTGGCCTGCCTTTCTCTCCCCTCAAGATGGTGGATGAAGGGAGGGCTCTTCTTGCTTGCAGCTGGAGGTGGCCTGCCTTTCTCTCCCCTCAAGATGGTGGTTGAAGGGAGGGCTCTTCTTGCTTCCAGCAGGAGGTGGCCTGCCTTTCTCTCCCCTCAAGATGGTGGATGAAGGGAGGGCTCTTCTTTCTTCCAGCAGGAGGTGGCCTGCCTTTCTCTCCCCTCAAGATGGTGGTTGAAGGGAGGGCTCTTCTTGCTTCCAGCTGGAGGTGGCCTGCCTTTCTCTCCCCTCAAGATGGTGGTTGAAGGGAGGGCTCTTCTTGCTTCCAGCTGGAGGTGGCCTGCCTTTCTCTCCCCTCAAGATGGTGGTTGAAGGGAGGGCTCTTCTTGCTTCCAGCAGGAGGTGGCCTGCCTTTCTCTCCCCTCAAGATGGTGGATGAAGGGAGGGCTCTTCTTTCTTCCAGCAGGAGGTGGCCTGCCTTTCTCTCCCCTCAAGATGGTGGTTGAAGGGAGGGCTCTTCTTGCTTCCAGCTGGAGGTGGCCTGCCTTTCTCTCCCCTCAAGATGGTGGTTGAAGGGAGGGCTCTTCTTGCTTCCAGCTGGAGGTGGCCTGCCTTTCTCTCCCCTCAAGATGGTGGTTGAAGGGAGGGCTCTTCTTGCTTCCAGCTGGATGGGGATATGATGGATGGGGATGGGGATGGATGGGGATGGATTGGGGTTATAGTCCAAACACACTGAGTAGTCCTGGGATGCGGAAGTTTCTGTGGCAATAGTTTCTTCTGTTTAGTGTCATGGCTTCACTGTCAAGAGTAGGCCTCGTTTCTGCAAAGTAACTTGGCCTCAGCCTGAGGGAAACTTTTCACCTCTCTGAGGCAATTTTTCCTCATTGTAGCAAGGCCTAGCTTTCACAACACACTTATTTATACATTTTTTTTCATGTTTCAGAAAACGTTTACCTCAGGATTTTACATTTCTCCACAGCTGTGTGAAAGAAATGCCATTTTTTCTCATTGTAGCAAGGCCTAGCTTTCACAACACACTTATTTATGCCTTTTATATCACATTTCAGGCAACTTTTACCTCAGAATTTTTAATTTCTCCAATGCAACAGAAATAAACAAAGCCAATGTTGAAGCCCACAAATGAAGTATGAACCATGACATAAAGGATAAAAGAGGGAACGGGGCAGGAAGAAAGCCAAAGGAGTATTCTTCATTTGGAGGCTTTTAAATGGAAGCTGGATGGTCATCCCTCAGAAGTGCTTTGGTTCTGGGTTGGACTGGATGGCCTTTGGGTTCCCTTCCAACTTTATAATTCTATAGGCATGAGCTTTCATAGACTTAAATCTACTTCCAAATACATCTAAGGAAATAGTCTGAAGTCCAGGAAAGCTGATGCTGCCAACTTCTTCTTTTTTCACTTAGTCTCAAAGGTGCTACAAGATCTCTCTACATATATTTTATTGTTGTTGTATACTGTAAAGTCATTTCCGAGTTATGGTGACCTTAATGTGACCCTATCACAGAGTTTTCTTGGCAAGTTTCTCCAGAGAGGGGTTTGCCATCCTCTGAGGCTGAGAGAGTGTGACTTGGCCAAGGTCACCCAGTGGGTTTCCATGGTTGAGCCAAGATTAGAACCCTGGTTTGCAGAGTCATACTCTGACATTAAATCCTTAAAGCCACAACACCTCCGTGACTCCCACTCATCCAATCCCTAAATGTGTGTGTGTGTGTGCGTGCGTGCGTGCGTTACACACAAACACACACACACACACATATATATATATATACTCATCCCTTCACAACTTTCATATTTGTGGATTTGATTAGTCATGGAATTTGATTAATATGTTCTCTCTAGGAATATCTAAGTCCTCCAGTGCAACTCTATGGTCAACTTTAACTAAATGTTGCACTGAAAGACCTAGAGATTCCTAGAGAGAACACTCTATTAGGCCTTTGTAGCTCCTCCAGCGCAACTCTATGGTCAGTGTCTGTCGGACATTGACCACAGAGTTGCCCTGGAAGACCTAGAGAGTTTTTACTTAAAGATTCCTAGGTGTCCTCTCAGGTAAAAACATGGTGTTTTTGTTATTTGCGGTTTTTTTCATATTCACAGGGGTCTTGTGCCCCTAACTCTAGCAAGTATGGAGGGACAAGTGTGTGTGCGTGTGTGTGTGTGTGTGTGTGTGCGTGTGTGTGTAAATAATGTGTTGCTTTGTTGGCTGCTGTCCTTCATCTTTTTGATGGGTTTGGTTTGAAAGGTTAAGATTGTATGGATAGTTGAGCTTCACTGTGACTTCTTTCTTCCCTTTCCTCAGTTGCATTGCACTGTGCCTGCCTATGACTGTCCGGCCTCTGCCTTGGCCATTCACCCAGAGACCAACAACCTGGTCATCGCTCATTCAGACCAGCAGGTAAGAGGAGGCCTGAGGGCTCTTTTTGTCCACCACTGGTATGCCATGGCTACTTCCAGCCCTCACCCTGGTGGGGAAAAAAGTCATCTCTGAAATGGCAAATCATGGTCCCTTTCAGATGTTGGCAAATTAAGTGATGATTTGATTTTATTTATATCCCACCTTTCATTCAATATGGCTTAAGCTGAAGGGGGAAACAAACTAAAACTACCGTAACAATACGTATTGTACAGAAGTTTAAGAACCATTAAATACTATATCAAATCAAATGCAATTTAGGGTTTAAATGTAATGTTTGTTATTGTGTGCCTTCCATTCATGTCTAACTTATGGTATGCCTAAGGGGAACCTATCATGGGGTTTTCTTGGCAGATTTTGTTCAGAGGTTTGTCATTGCCTTCTCTGAGGCTGAGACAGTGTGAGTCATTCTGAGTGAAGATTTGAACCCTGGTCTCCCAGTGTCTAACACTCAAGCCACTACACCACCCCAATCCCCACTTCTAGTTTGGGCCCGAATACTATGTCTTTTGAGAATCGAGAAGTGTGGCTGCAAGGGGTGCTTTGCTCTGAGAAGTGTCTTGTAGCATAGGGCAGTTAGGGCAAAGTCCTTGCTGTGGGTTCCCAGCTCCATCCTTCCTCCACTCAGTGTATCGATCCTTCCCCAGCTGTTTGAGTTCAGCATCACAGACCAAGAATACACTCCCTGGAGCCGGAAGGTGCAGCAGGTGGGGCTCCACAGGGACTGGCTGGAGCGGGACACCCCCATCACCCACATTGCCTTCAACCCCAGGCATGCTTCCCACATCCTCCTCCATGACACCTACATGTTCTGCATCCTGGACAAGTCACTGGTAAGTTAGCGGTCGACCTTCATTATTTTTGTTGTCCTGTTGTGTGTTTTTTAATGGTTAACTCATTAACTTTAACTCATTATTTTTAACTGATAGTTTAAATGCTTTTCAACTTTTCTATTTTCTGAATTTTTAACATTTTCTTCTCTTCTCTCCAGCCGCTGCCAAAGGACACCGCCATCTTGAACAACCAAGTCTTGCTGTCGCAGCTTCCCCAGGCCGCCCAACGCACTGCCAGCCATGCCTTCAAGATTTGCAAGAAGTACCAGGTTGGTTGATTGTGGAGCATGTGCCAAGGCTGCCCTCTGAGCCAGGAAAAGAAATGGCCCCAGGAGAAAACGGACTGGAAATGGAGTGGCTGTCATACTGGGTTACTTCTAAAGAGGGCTGTACAAATCCAGAAGATGAAGCCCCAAGTGCTGAGTAAGGGAAATGGCAGCAAACCCAGTGTCTGGGCCAGAGCAGGGGTTTGAATGCAGTAGGGCAGCTTGGTTTCATTTCCCAAGGTTTGTCGATCCTTTCTTCCTTACTGGGAGACCCTGATGTCTCCTGGGCCAGGAGGAAAAAAGCCCAGCTCTGTGGCATCGGTTGAAACACTGACTAGTATAAGACTCTTGGGATGCACTGAGAAGAAGGATGCAAGGAGGGTGGTGCTCTCATCCTCCCACTTTGGGGTCTGAGTAAGGGGTCCCATAAGATCAGAGAACTTTCTGTCAGGTATAAGTAAACCAACCAAAGGAGTGTTGCCTCTGTGCCCCTCTTGTGAGGATCCACATGTCCTCCAGTTGCTCTCAGGTGTGGGGGAAGGAGGAAAAGAAGCTGCCAGACAGCCCCACTAAATTCCACCCAGACTTTCGGAGAAAGTTCCTTTTAATTTCTATCAGATTTGAGAAAAGTTGGTTCCCCTTTTCAAGAGGGGCGAGATTGATTCCCAGAATCCTCTGGCCAGTGGGTGTTGCTTGAAAGGAAAAGGAGTTTTGCCAAGCTCTGACTACACAATCAGTTGTGTGTAGTCTGTGAGAATATCATGGGGTGGCAGGTCTATCATGCCCCACTGCTATAAATGTAGGTGGCACATGGAGGCACCTGTGTGCACCTGATAAAGGGAAAGCTTGCAGGGTCAAGGCATGCAGCCAGCCTGGGTTGTGTTGTGTTTTGTGGTGTGTGTGTGTGTGTAATTGCTTGCATGTGGGGAGGTCATTGGGGTGTTGAGCCCAGGGATTTCTAGCTGTCCTGGCCTCTTCTAACTGCTTTCTTTTCCCCATCTTTCTCTCTTCCTACCCACCATCTCTCCATCCCTGCAGCCGCTGTTGTTTGTGGACTTGCTGGACGAGAACTCCCTGGTGGTAGTGGAGCGCTCCATCAGTGACCTCAAGGCCCAGCTGCCTCCTCCGGTCTATCAAAAGAAGTTTGGCACGTAGCGGGTCCCATCCTGGCCCTGGATGCTGCTGCTGCTGCAACTCCATGTAAAAACCAGGAACCCGACAGAGCAGTGACTCCCTTTCCTGACCATGGAGGTAGAGCCACAAGTGGGTTCAAGGTCCCCTGCAGGTCGGAGCAGGTGGAGGAGGGGAAGGAGGAAAGGCAGCCCTGCTTGTGGGCATTTGGCCAGCTGGAACAGCCCTCCTTATTTCCTTGACTTTGGCTCCCCTCCGCTCTGGCCTTATCAGAGCTGGGCTGATTCTGACCTTGGGATCCAGGCTTGGAATGAATGCTCCCTTGGACTGCGTCAATGATTAACCTCTGTAATACAGGCGGCGGCCCAAGATGCATCGGAAATCTTATTATCTGGAAGGGAGAGGGAACATGGCAAAACCTGCAGGTGACTTTATAAAGTTCCAGTCCTTTCATAATAAATCATAAATACTTTGCATCTGTCATGGTGCTTTTTCTTGCTTTGTCTCTGGTTCCCCTTCCCTTGCCTTGTCCAGCACTTGTCCAGAGTTCTTGTCCGGGATTGTTATTTTGCAGGTGGGGATACAAAATGAGAGCAGTTTTCATAAATAAGACCATCCTGGTAGAAGCAAGAACTGGACAGGAGATTTGCTGATTGGGTAGTTCTGCCTCTTGGGCTCCATAATGCAAGGTGAGCCGGTTATTATAGAAAGTTTCTTACTTATGCTGGCTACACACTCTGGCGATGTCCTCCATAGTCCTTGGCACCTCCTAAGACTCAGCTCAGCTCACAGCAGTTTCCAAACAGGTTTTTTGACAAGTGCTGGGCTGGACAAACGGGTTTCAGCCCCATCTGCCAGGAACAATGAAAGCCAGAGGGAGGGAGGGGAGACAAAGGGATTCAGTTCTGCATTTTTCCAGAAGGGTTAGCCATTTCAGGATTCCCCAGGAGGTGAGAAAATTGCTGCTGCATATAATTTTTAAAATGCATTATGAAAAGCAGGGCGGAGGAGAGCCTGGTGTCTCTTCTCTTGTGCTGCAATTGAAATGATTCAAATAATATGGTCTAAGAAAGTGGATGGATGAGTCTCAGACAGCATCTCCCTTCCAGCTGTGAACTTCTTTCCTCCTTATGTTTTCCTTCCAGTTATCTTTTTGGACAGCTGGGCAATCTCTTGCTTGGAGCCACAATGCTCTTTTTGCTGTATTCGCTTTGGCACTGCCTTACCAAGAAACATTTCTGTGGCCAGTTTTGAATGAAACAAAAACAAAAGCACAGGATTGTTTGGTCCTCTGCAAGGACAATCACACACTTTAAAGCAAAGTACTTTAAATAAATTGCCTATGTAATTGCAAAGCTCTTTTTCAAACCAACAAGGGCTGGGGAAAAGGCCTTGTTAAAAGATGAAGGAATGATAACAAAACTGACTGGAATGGTTTTTATTGCTAATTTGTAAAATTGTTTCACATTGTGTTAAGGCTGACCCTCCAAATAGTCTGTTTTGAGACAAGCCTAAATTCCTCCCATTTTACAGGAAGGGAGCTGAGACTTAAATGGAACCCAGGGAAGGTTTAATTTTTGCTTTTTTGGAGCACATGAGTTGCAAGATATATAAAGTACTTTGCTTAAAGTACTTTGGTCTTAGCCATCTAAGGAAAAGAGGGCCTCTCATTCCAACCTATCTACTTTGTTAAATTTGGCATACCTGTAATGCTTATTTCTTAATAATTTTTGGCACTATATATCATTTCTTGTTAACGTGAGAACCAGCCCAGCATAGCAGTTTGAGTGTTGGATTATGAACCAGAAGACCAGGGTTCGATTCCCTAAGCTCAGCTGCAAAACCTGCTGGGTGACCCTGAGCAAGTCACACTCTCTCAGCCTCAGATGATGGCAGTGGCAAACCCCTTCTGAAGAAATCTTGCCAAGAAATCCCCATGCGCATTTATAGCATTGCCATGACTTGAAGGCACGTAACAACCAACCCATTATTTTTTAACTGTATTTAATTTTGTGAGCTGCCTTGGACCACAAATTGGAGGAAAGGTGGGATATTAACTAAGGTCTAAGAACGTATTTGCTTAACCCTCCAGATGAGACGGAAGATTTGGCTCTTCCTCCAAGGGACAGGCAGCAACCTTTCCCTCCGCTGAGGAGCAAATGGTCAGTTTCCCCCTCCCTTTAAGGAGATGTCCTCAGAAGGCCGGCCGATTACATATCCTCCTGGGGTTAAAAATAGCCGTTCTCCGACCGAGGATCAGCCGGACTCTGGGCCACTGGAGGCGAGGGAACCGCCAGCCCAGCTAATGCCCAAATAAACACTCAGGCAGCAGCCCTAGGGCCAAAGCCATCCATCGCAACCGGCTGGGAATCCGCTCCTCGGGGCTCAGATTAACGGGTTTCTGTGCTCCAAATCCTCTTTGAACGCGGGGTCTCCGGTGGCAAGGAATTTCTGAAGGATATTCGACTGGAGAGAAGAGTAAAAAAGAAGAAGAGATGCTGCAGCTCATAGTCAGCATTATGGGCAGCCTTCCAGATGTTGATGGACTGCAAGCCCCATCGTTCTTTGCCAATGGATAGGGGATTGTTGGAGTATCTGGTTTTTCATTCCTACACATAACAACAACAACAACAACAATAATAATAATAATGGATTTATTTACAGCCTGTCCAATCCGGGCGGGTTACAACAATAGCAAAAATGCATAACGAATAACAGTTCCTTACAGCAAGAATGTGAAATCTCCAACCCAATAGTAAGGAAATAACGTATGGATGTAAGTTGTTAGTTAATGTACTGTTTATTGTCATATTATTTGTATGGGTACGGATGGTGTGTATGTTATTTTATATATGTTTCTTAAAAATGAATAAAAAGTTTATATAACAGTTTATATTTATATAAATATTTAATATTATAAATATTAAATATTATAAATATTATATTTATAATATTTATATAATTTAAAATTTAAATTTAATAATAATTTAAATTTAAATTATAATATATAATTTATAATATATGAATATTATAAATATTATAAATATTTATGTAACAGTTCCAATATAATATAACAACACAAAGTTATCTCAAATACAAGATACAGAGCAAATAACTAATCAGTTAAAATACAAATTCCTTCACACTCCGATCCCGATCCTGAAATAACAATAATTAGATGCGACTCCCATCAAGTCCACTAATTCAATGTCTTTGTTACTTTAACGAAGCCGGTTTCCAATGAGCCTGATGGGGGCCAGGAGTCCCAAAATTGGGAATCAAAGCAGCTTCGTTAAAGGAGGGTAATCGATTGGATTAGTTAAAAGGTGGATGCGTCCACATGGGAGAGATAACCCGGTTTGACAGCGCTTTAACTGCCTTGGCTCAAGGCGATGGAATTCTGGGGATTGTAGTTTGTTGTGGGGCCCAGAGCAGAGCTCTGCTCCGCTCTGGGCCCACAACAAACTACAATTCCCAGAATTCCATCGCCTTGAGCCAAGGCAGTTAAAGCGCTGTCAAACCGGGTTATCTCTCCCATGCGGACAGATCTTAAGGGGCTTTGCGTTCTGGAGGCTTTGCGTCCCGCACTGCAGAAACTGGTTTTAATTGCTGTGGAATTCTGGGATTTGTAGTTTTCATGAGACCTTTTTTTTTTTTAGCCTTCTCTGTTACCGTAAGAGAGCTCTGGTGCCACCGCAGAACTACAAATCCCAGAATCCTGTAACATGGAGGCATGGCAGTGAAAGTGGTGTCAAGCCGGATTATTTCTGCAGTGTGTGGATGCAGAGATTTGAGGCAAGAAGAGGGAAAGTCTGGCCCCGCCCCTGGCGCCTCAGCCAATGAGGCTCCTCTGCAGAGGCTCCTCCCCTTTTCTGGGTCTTGGCCCCGCCCCCTCATTCTTTGACGTTCTAGCTAGTGAGGCTCCTCCCCTTTTATCTTCAGCCCCGCCCCTCCAACTCGGCCGATTGGCCAAGCCCCTCCTATTACTTTAGCTCCTCAGCCAATAGGGCTCCTCAACAGAGTCTCCACCCCTTTTCTCCTCAGCCCCGCCTCTCCAACTCAGGCCAGGCCCCTCCCCTGTCCTTCCATGTCAGCCAATAGGGCTGCTCCTTAGAGGCTCCTCCCCTTTTCTTTTCAACGCAGCGTCCCCGCCTCCGGCGCGCTCTAGCCAATGAGATTCCTCTAAATAGGCTCCTCCCCTTTTCTCCTCAGCCCCGCCTCTCCAACTCAGGCCAGGCCCCTCCCCTGTCCTTCCATATCAGCCAATAGGGCTGCTCCTCGGAGGCTCCTCCCCTTTTCTTTCCTGAGCAGCCTCCCCGCCCCTTGCGCTCTCCAGCCAATGGGATTCCTCTAAAGAGGCTCCTCCCCTTTTCTCCTCAGCCCCGCCTCTCCAACTCAGGCCGGGCCCCGCCCCTCTCCTTCGACTTCAGCCAATAGGACTCCTCCTCTGAGGCTCCTCCCCTTTTCATTCCAGAGCAGCGTCCCCGCCCCCTGCGCGCCCTAGCCAATGAGATTCCTCCAAAGAGGCTCCTCCACTTTTCTTTCCAGCGCAGCGTCCCCGCCCACTGGCTCTCTCCAGCCAATAGGATTCCTCCTGGCAGGCTCCTCCCCTTTCCCTCCGGCGTCCTCCTCGGTCTCCTTCCGTCCCGGTCCATTCCGAGCGGAGCGTCGGGCGAGTGAGGAGCTCCCTCCCTTCCTCCGGGGCTGCGATGGCGGTGTGGACGCGGGCGGGCAAGGCGGGCCTGGTGGAGGTGCTGCTTCGGGAGCGCTGGGTTCGGGCGCTGGCCGAGCTGAGCGGCGAGGCGCTGACGCTGAGCTCGGAGCCGGAGCCTCCCAACGGGCTCCCGAACGGCTCCGAGTGGGGCGGCAGGACTCGGAGCGCGGGGGCCAGCCCTTCCTCCTCCCCTCCGCCGCCTCCATCCTCGTCGTCTTCGGCGCCCTGCTCCCCGGTGCCCGGCTCCCCTCCGCCGGGGGTGCGCCGCGTCCGGGTGGTGAAGGCGGAGGCCGGCGGTCTGGGCATCAGCATCAAGGGCGGCCGCGAGAACCGCATGCCGGTCCTCATCTCCCGCATCTTCCCGGGGCTGGCGGCCGAGCGGTGCGGGGCCCTCCGCCTCGGAGACGCCATCCTCTCCGTCAACGGCCTCGACCTCCGAGAAGCCACCCACGACCAGGCCGTCCAGGCCCTCAAGAGAGCCGGCAGGGAGGTCCTCCTCGAAGGTAGGCCCCGCAGGAAGGAGAAGGAGAAGCGTGGCCCCGTTTGGCAACGCTTTCAGTATCCTGGCTCAAGTGCTATGGAATTCTGGGAGTTGGAGTCTGTTGTGGGCCCAGAGCGGAGCGGAGCTCCGCTCTGGACCCCCCAACAGACTCCAACTCCCAGAATTCCATAGCACTTGAGCTAAAGTCACCTCTCTGGACCCCCAACAGACTCCATCTCCCAGAATTCCATAGCACTTGGGCCAGAAAGAGTAAAGCCTTGAGCTCTGGACCTCAGAACAGACTCGAACTCCCAGAATTCCATAGCACTTGAGCCAGGATACCGAAAGCGGTGCCTAACTGGGTTATTTCCCCAGTGCAGATGCAGCCAGAGAGTCCTAGAGGTGGAAGGGATTCCTAGGGGTCATATAGGCCATGCAGGAATACAGAGGATCATAGAGCTGGAAGGGATCCCCCAAAGGTCACCTAGCTCCTTTCTGCCATGCAGGAATACAGGGAGTCTTAGAGTTGAAAGGACCACTCTCCCATGCAGGAATACAGAGGATCCTTGGTAGGAACTGGGCCTCAGGAATACATAGCATCCTGGAGTTGGAAGAGGCCCCCAAAAGGGCCACCCAGTCCAACCGCTTCTTCTGCCATGCAGGAACTCACAACCAAAGCCTTCACTGGAACAGATGGCCAGCCTCTGTTTCGAGACCTCCAAGGAAGGAGACTCCACTGTCCTCCATTGAGGGAGCGTCTTCCACTGTCAAACAGCTCTTACTGTCAAGAAGTTTCTCCTAATGTTGAGCTGGAATCTCTTTTCCTGTACTTTGCATCCATTGCTTTGTGCCTTATTCTCTGGTGCAGCAGAAAACAAGCTCGCTCCCTCCTCAATATGCCACCCCTTCACATACTCAAAACAGGGCTCTCATAGCACCTCTTAGCCTTCTCTTCTCCAGGCTAAACATAGTTCCCTGTCACAGGATCCCAGAGTTGGAAGAGACCCCAAAGGCCATCCAATGCAACCCTCCTTCTGCCGTGCAGGAACTCGCAATCAACACACTCCCTGCAATGGATGGCCACCCAGTCTCTCTTTAAAGACCTCCAAAGAAAGAGACTCCATGAAACTCCAAGGGAGTCTTTTCCACTCTGGAACAGCAGAGTCAGGAAGTTCCTCCTGATGTCGAGGTGGAGTCTCTTTTCCTGCAGCTTGCATCCAATCTTCCGGGTCCTGTTCTCTGGAGCAGCAGAAAACAAGCTTGCTCCCTCCTCAATATGATATCCCTTTAAGTATTTAAACAGGGCTATCATATCACCTGTTAACCTTCTCTTCTCCAGGCTAAACATCCCCAGCTCCCTAAGTTGCTCCTCATAGGGCTCCATGGTTTCCAGACTCTTCACCATTTTGGTTGCCCTCCTCTGGAGCAGCAGAAAACAAGCTCACAAGGACATTCCTTCATATACTGAAACATAGCTATTATATCCCCTCTTAATCTTCTCATAGAATAATTTGAGCCCCCCCCCCCATGCAATTTTAGGCTGGATCAATAAAAGCATAGTATCTAGATCCAGGGAAGCAATATTGCCACTCTGTTCTGCTTTGGCCAGGCCCCACCTGGAATAATTCTGTGTCCAGTTCTGGGCATCACAATTCAAAAAGGATGTGGAGAAATTGGATCATGTCCAAAGGAGGGCCACCAAAATGGTGAAGGGTCTGGAAACCATGCCTTATGAGGAACGACTTAGGGAGCTGGGGATGTTTAGCATGGAGATACGATATGATAGCCATGTTTAAGTATTTGAAGAGGTGACAAATTGAGGATGGCATGAGCTTGTTTTCTGCTGCTCCAGAGACTAGAACACGGAACAATGGATGCAAACTGCAGGAAAAGAGATTCCACCTCAACATTTGGAGGAACTTCCTGACAGTAAGAGAGGGTTAAAAGGTGACATGAAGGGGTTTCATGTTGAGATGGAGCTAGCTTGTTTCCTGCTGCTTTGGAGAATAGGACACAAAACAGTAGTTTCAAGCTCAACATTAAGAAGAACTTCCTGACTGTAAGAGAGGGTTAAGAGGTGATACAAGAGCCCTGTTTGACCCCCCATTTGAAGGGATGTCCCTTTGAGGATGGAGTGAGCTTGTTTTCTGCTGTTCCAGAGCAAAGGACACAAAGGAGCAAAAGATGGAAGCTGCAGGAAAAGAGATTCCATGTCAACATTAGGAGGAACTTCTTTACAGTAAGAGCTGTTCAACAGTGGAAAACACTTCCTCAGAGTCTGGTGGAGTCTCCTTCTTTGGAGGTTTTTAAACAGAGACTGATGGCCATCTGTCAGGGATGCTTTGATGGAGAGTTCCCACATGGCAGAATGGGGTTAGACTGGATGGCACCTTGGAGTCTTTTCTAACTCTATGATTCTATGAAGAGAGGGGATTTTCACTTGGGGGCTTGAGCTGGCTGTCCCATCTTGGGAGTACGCCTCCCCTTCTCCCTCCCTCACCATCCTTTGGGGTGGCAAAACAAGGGAAAGTTTGCCCAGCCAGCAACCCGTTCTGTGCCTAGGGAGGCAACTCCTTGGTGTCTTGCTTAGGGCCTCAGAGCCAAGGCGCTCTCACTTTCATGAGGGGTGTGTGTGCAAATGCAGGCAAGCACTTCCAGATCTGGTTTGGCGGGAGAAGGAGCCTCCTGTGAGGGTGAGGTTGCCTGGCAGGTACTTGGATCTCTCTGGGTGGTCCTCTTAGTGAGAGCCGGGGGGTGTGTGGAAAGGGATATTTCTCCCCCAGAGTGGGGTAGAATTACCCCTTTTGCACCTCAAATCCCTGGATCTCCTGTCATCGTGGCCCCTGTTTATGCTGGCTGGGGAATTCTGGACACAGCCTTGCGTGAAAAGAAACTTCCCCAAGCTCTGCCTTGTTTGTCTTTGTGTCCCACTTTTCTCCCCTGGTGTGCATCTTAATGCACGCAGATTATAAATCAGACACTGGAAGAAGTGGGGCAGAAGCTTAGAGGGAAGCCTGTCTAGGTGGAGAAAGTGAGCAGAGAAAGGCAGAATATAGGGGTCAAGCATAACTTGCAGAATATATACTGGTCAAGCATGAACTTAAAAGAACAAGAGAGGTGCTAACTACAATAAATATAAAGAAATAAAAAGAGGTGTCTAACTCTGAAACAAATACTTCGACCGAAGTTACAATGATGTATATAAATCTGAGCAATTCATGAATCTGGAATTCTTTGGCTTTTATTTGTTTTGCCAGTTTGCTTGTGTTTTTTAAAACTTCCAAATGACAAAAAACTGAAACACAAAGACAAATCAGCTCTTAAAAATAATTGTTCCCATCATCCTCTTCAAGTTCCTCAGATTTACATTTATATCTTGTTTGAATCTGATTCTGGAAGTCTTCGGGTTAAGATGCCTTCCACCATCCTGTAATTAAATCTAGTTGTCTTTCTACTATCGTTCTCAACTTTGTCCCAGAACCCCTACCGTTACCGATATCTAATACGTTTCTTCCCTGTTAACTCAATCATTATATTAACATTATTATTGGATTTCCTAGAAAGATGTGAATGATAAGAAGAAGATTCTGGACGTGGGAAGGGTGGGATGGAGAATTTTCTGTATTAGGTTTGAAATAAAATAACAAGTATATAGCACATAAAAATAATGGTAAAAGTCTTTGGCTTGACCAGTATATTCTGCCTTTCCCTGCTCACTTTCTCCACCTAGACGGCCGTCCCTCCATGGGGTCTGATTGGTTAGATATCCAGAGTTTTAACGTTTGGGGTGTAACTGGGAACACAATACACACTGATGGCTGAGGTTTCTAGCAGTGCAGAAGGCATCTTGACTTTTCAAATGTGAGGGCCTCGTTCAGCTAGAGGCTACTTGCTTAGATAGCCACAAACAACTGGAAATACACAAAAGCCCAGAACTAGTAGTGTCTGCCCTTATCTTATCTGGCAGCTCTGATAGACAAGCTGCCATTTATGTGTCTCTTTAATGTGCTGGAACAGTTTGTTTTGCCTCCAGGCCGGGAAGCGTCGTGGGAGGTGGTTGTTCCCGGGGGATTCAGCAAGGTTGGGCATGGCAAGGAGAGAAACCGAAGGGATATTATTTTTGAGAACGTTGGATCTGTATATGCAGCTTCAGCTGTTAAGGAGAGATGGCAAGGCTGCGTAGGGTGTGATTCTGTCACTTGGGAGTATTTTGGGAGCGTGAAGTGATGGAAGCGATGGGGAGGGAATTGGTTTGTGTGTGACAAGGTGCTGGTGTCGCCTTCTGAGCCAGTATAAACAGTCATGCCCAAACCTTCTCCAGGTTGCTCTTTTTCAGACACCTGTTTGTTTAGGTGCAGCTTTTTCTTGGGGGGGTGGGTTGGAAAATTTGCTTCCCTTTTCAAGGATTAGACAATTACAGTGGTCCCCCGGGTTACGAAGGTAATCCGTTCCGGATTACCTTTCGTAACCCGGAAATCTTCGTTTCCTGGGGGACCGCTTTAAGGGACGGACCGCGCGGCCAATTTAAAGGGGCCGCGCGGTTTTTCTCATTCACATCCCGGGGGATCCTTCGGATCCCAGGGGATGTTTTTTGGTCCCGGCGGTTTCGGGTCCCGGGGATTTCGTTCCCCGGGGGATTCGTAAACCGGGGGACCACTGTATACCTTTTCCACTTTTTCTCATCACCTTTTCTATCTGTGGTCTTTTTATCCAGTTTGCATCTGTATCCCACAGGAAAGCACTTTGGCCAAAACCTGCTTGCCAGCCCCATCTGAAGTAGCTGCACCAGATTACCGTATATATTTGACTATAGGTCGACCTCATGTGTAAGTCGAGGGCAGGTTTTGGGGCCAAAATTATGGATTTTCATCTGACCTGTGGATAGGTCAAGGGTAAAATTTAGGGGATGTAAAGGACAAAGCAAAGGAAAACAGTACCAAAAAACCTACAGGTGTAATTATATGTGTTCATACTAAAGGCTGGATGAATGAGAGTGTAGAAGAGGGTCAGTGCTTCCAGGGCAGATTAAACTTTTTTTGTTCAACACAGAATAGTTACATATACATATATGTGTGTACACACACATACACACACTCTTACATTGACCCATGGATAAGTCGACTCAGGTTTTTTGAGACAATTATTTAACCTAAATTTCTAAACTTATATATGAATATATACAGTAGTTGGATTTACATAGGTGTTCTGCTGTTTATTCAGTGGGTTTTATTCTGGTTGGGATGTGAGCTATGTGGGACTACACTGGGTCTCTTGGTTTGGACAGAGCAAAACCAGGGTCAAATCCACTAGCATTTCTTATGCTTTCTGGGTGACATTGAACCAGTCACAACATTTGAGGGTTGGGAGTGTGTGGATGCTTCATCTTGTGAGGGGGGTCATATAAGTAAATGTGCTGCTTGAATACTGGGATCTCTTGATCTCATGCCCTCCCTAGGACAGCAAGAGTAGCACTTGGCACTTGAGGAAGACTGTGCAGGTGGACACCAAGGTAGTGCATGCTGCTTATGCCGTCTTGGTGGCAAGAAGCGGAGCAGTGAAGTCCTCTTTCTGGATGAACTTCTAGTGCTGAATTTCCTCACCATGCTTCTGAGCCTGTCCTGGGCACCTATAGCCTGCCTGGGTCTTACTTACCTGCAATAGCTTTCAGCTCCTTCCTTGGCAAGGCTTTAACATGGGTTCCTTGATGCCAGAGCAGTATTGACGGAGGGAGGGAGGGAGGTGGGAGCATGCCAGTAAGACCCATTTTGGCCAGTTTCCAGAACACTGTTGTTCTCAAGCCTTCAGCCAAGTTAGCAAGAATATTCCAAGCCAGATTTTGTGCCAGGAAGCCCGACATGGAGTTGGAGCAAGCTGAGGCTCTTCAGGATGGAAAGCACAGGTTGCTGGCAATCTCTGTGGGGCTTTCCACAGCACAAGCAGGTGTTGGCATGTTTTTGATGCAGACGCGAGGAGAGTTCCCAGCCAGGTGTGTTGTGCCAGGAGAGCACAGGTGTGCCTGGTCTCTCCAAGTCTACCTGCCTAGTTTGCAGTAGCTGCTGCTTCTCATTCTGGACCAAGGCAGGGCTTTCAAGGGCAGCAAAAGCAATTCTCTGCCTTGCAGTCTAAGACATACTTTACAAAAAGAAGTGCATTTAACAGATTATTTGCTAGAGTCCTCCTTGGTTTTGCCTTTGGGATCTGGAGCTTCCTTCCTGGGCATATATTTTTCTCTCCCCATGGCACCAGAGAATGTGTCACTCAACCTTGCCCTCTTTTGATTGCAGTGTTTTCTGCCATTTTAGAGTGTAAGCTCTTGTGGACATGTCCATGTCCCATATACTGATCCCTCTGTATTCACAACAGTTCTTCTAGGAAGCTAAGCATTGGCTTCTGAAAATGAGGCTGAAAGCAGACTTGGTCCCGAGCCTCTTCATGGGGGCAGTCTGTGTTGGCCTTGCTCTTCAGCTCCTTCTCCAGCTTATTTGCAGGAAATTTTGCTCTCTCTTTCTCTTTCATTTCCATTTCCACAGCTTAAGGGTGTGTCAGCCTTACAACTGGCTGGGTTTCTGCCACAGATATCCCATGCTATGTGTTTCTTTGGTACGGTGATTTTTGAAGGATGTTTCCTCCCATCCTTGACTTCAGAGGCTTTTCCTCTAGGATGACCACGCAATTATCCCACCACTCTTTCAAAGCTTTGTTGCCCCTTAGCCACTCTGTACAACTTGGTTTGAACTCCTAGCTCTTACATACTTATATATTCCATCAATAGATAACGTAACTTTGAGTTTGTTGGGAGCGTGAGGGGAAGTAGGACTCAAGTCTTGCAAACACTCAGTACATTTCTCAGGAAGATGATCTGCCTAAGTTGCTTTTGCTGGTGCTCCTCCAGTTGGGACTGTCATCCTTGCTTTTCTTAGAAGGATCGTCTTCCTGTTTGGAGCCTGGGAGCCTTCACTTGGGCCTGGAACATTATGCTTTGGTGACGAAGGGAATGTTTAGCTTTGTGACCTTGTTGGAGAACCGTGTTTGGAGCAGTGCGCTGGTGGGCCCACATCTGGCGGCCAGCTGTGTAACTCATCTTACTGCTGGAGCAGTACAAGCGGGTGTGTGTATGTGTGTGCTTTCCACCCAATTTGTGTCTTACCCAAGAAATGGGTGTTTCTTTCCCTGCATTTCCATTTGATCTACACTGGCAAAAAGTTTGCATTCAGCCCCTCAGCAGGAAGGGTAGAAAAAATGTGCCCATCCATCAGTATCAGCCCAGCAGGCAAAGTGTGGCTCTTGCTGCCTCCCAGAGACTACTATTAAGTAATCCACTTGGTACCCTTTCTGGTTGCAAAGCCCTTCTGGCAGCCCCAGGAGCAGGTAGCTGTCCTCAAGCCTCTTTTTAAAGACATCCAGAGAAGAAGCTCCTGCCACTTGTCTAGGGATTGGGTTCCATTGCTGGACTGCTCTTACTGTTGAGAAGTTCCTTCTAATGTTAAATTGAAACTTCCCATCCTTGTAACTTCAGACCATTAGACCTACTAGGGACAAAGAAGAGGGTGCATAAATGAAGCGGTTTAGTGTTGTTTTCACAAAATTTGCTCTTAATGGGAGGTCGATGGAAGTGACCCCTGAACTTGGCCCAGTGGTCCAGTGTCCAAAACAGGCATGATGTGGGAGAGCAGCAGTGCTGCCAAGCTCTCTTGACAGGTTGAGCTTTTGTTATTACGTAAAAACAGATAGGCAGGGAGTTTTTCCTGCTCTTTACTTCTCTCAGGTCACAAACACACAGCAAAAATGATCCAGTTTGAGACTGCTTTAACTGCCCTGGTTCAGTGCTAGGGAATCCTGGGAACTGTCGTTTGTTGTGGCACCAGAGTTCCCTGACAGAGAAGGCTCAATATCTCACAAAACTACAATTTCTAGAATTTCTGGAATATGGTCTCCAATGGGCTTATTTCTGCAGTATGTTTTGAACCTCAGTCTCTATGATGCCCAAGCTCTGATGTGTCCCATTAGGGAAAAATTTGGGCACAATATGCTGGTATTACCTTGACATTTCTCCATTGGATAAATTACACCTTTAGAGAGGGGAGCAATAGCACGTACCGCTTATCTGTGCACCGAAGCATTCCCTAAGCAGTTTACAACGTGTAAGCTAATTGCCCCCAACAAGCTGGGGACTCATTTTAATGACCTACAGAAGGATGCCAGGCTGAGTTGGGCCTGGAGCCCCTGGCTGGTATTGAACTCACAACCTTACTGCACCACAGTGGATTGGGAAAGTTACTTTTGGGGACTACAACTTGCAGAACACCCAACTGACCATGCTGGGTGGTGATCTGTGGAGCTGAATTCCCTAAAAGAACAAAGATGCAAGTTAAAATTCTCCTTGCTGATAAGGAGTAGAGACATAATTTTTATTGACCAATACCTGCCCTCTGCCTCCAAGAATTCCTGTTATTGTAACCTAAATATAAAAATAAATAGTGTGTTGGTAGGAGATGTGTCTGTGATCATGGTGGAGAAGGGGCCCAGTCCTGTTGCAGCAACAATGGGAAAGCCTGTCCTTTTACCAGGACCCTCCACCTCAAAACAAAGCCAGTGATTCAGCCTCACATGCTCAGAATGTGGCCTTGGTTTTGTTTTCCTTTAGCTGCGCAGATCGTACATTGTGGCCGGATGGGGCTGGGAAAGCGAGCAGCACATTTAGCTCCTCTTTCATGAGCCGATGTGGGCAAACTCTTGGAAAGAGAGGTTTATGATGGCCTTCAATTGCCATTAGCAGGAAACAAACAATTGTGCTGCTGTTGTCTGCCGCTGGCTGGTGTTTGCTTTTCCAGCTTTATTCACTACGTGTTCCTGGGCATCCCTGGACAGGAATAAGTTCCTTAACCATTTCTAAGAGTATTTTAGTCTCCAGTTGTTTGACTCAGACAGAAGCGTCCAGGTGGAGACAGCATGCCATTGATCTCAGTGGCTTCTCTGGGTTAAAGTTTCTAGCCAAACGTGGCCACATGGGCAGTCCTGTGGGTTGTGGGCTGCCCCACGCCCTGTCAGAGCAAAACTTGTGTGTTATGTACTATCAGTCTACTGTTCTCTTTGCCTTTTAGGGATGAAGATGTTTTTTGTCCTGTTTAGAACTGAGAAAACTAAAACATCTGGGCTTTTTAGAGATTGTGAAGGTCGAGGGGAAGAGAAGCCAATTCCTTCCTGGTGTGACAGTGGCAGGGCTGTGTGCCTTGTTGCCTCAAACCCTACAAGTTACAGCTTCCCATGAGGAGGACCCAATAGTAAGAAGGCCACTTTCTTCTGGGAGAGTGTGGATGCGCTTGGAGAGGCAGGTTAACAGTGGGGCAGGTGCCTAAAAATAAAAAATGGTTACCTGTCTTGACTGCACAGTGAAAATCACCAATGCCAACCTCCATTCACATCAGACAGACAAGCAGTCTTTTGAGGGGCTAAACCTGGGACCTCTTGGTTCAGATTGGGAAGGGAATGTGAGTGATCTAGCCACGTCTGGGATTATATGGAGCCAGGAGAGCAGCTGTGGAAAAGGGGAAAGTACTTGGTGGTTTCCACAGGGACTGAAAGCCATACTTGGTGGCATATTCAGATTTTTTAATATTACCGTTATAGACGTGGTGGGACATTTGAAAAGTTTTTGAGAAAGCAGTGGTTCCATTTGTTTTGGACCTCAGCTCCCAGAAGCCCCAGCCAACTTGGCCAGCAGTCAGGAATTATGAAGACCACCTCATCTGGAGGAATCAAAGGTTGGGAACCACTGTTTTGGCGGAAAGAGGACTCTTGGGAGATTGGTAAAGCACCTGCTTGTGAAGGCTGCACCCAGAAGGTCCAGGTTCGGTCCCTGGCACCACCTGTTAGCAAGATCAGGAAGCAGCAGGTGATGGGAAAGAGCCACTCCTTCCAGGGATTGTAGGGAGAGGACATGGCTGGTGAGCCTGGGTAGCACCAGGTTAGATGGGCAAAGAGTCCTGAGTGCAGGGAGGCCGCTGAGTGACCTTGTCCTTCCCCTGAAGAGTGGGCCTGTCTATTAAACCTGCGTCTTTCCGGTATGTCTTGGGATTCTGCTATTCAGAAAGGAAGAATTTGGGACAGCCTCAAGTTATGCTGAACTGAGGGACTAAAACAGATCTTCCTTCCTTCCTTCCTGTCTCCGTCAGTATAGATCTCCCCTCTGGAGTGCAAGCCTATTCAGGGTGCAAGCTGATACCAGTTATGCCAAGCTTGTTTTCTCGTACTTTTCATATGGATCGCCTTACATTTGCACAGGAAAAGGGAGATGGCATTTCCCTTTGCCAGCTTTGTCCCGGAGGTGGACTGAAAAAGGAGTTTGTGCCAGGAGGGGCAGGATGTGGCCTTTCATTTTCCCAGAACACTCCTCCTCTGGTTTGGGCAGCTTTCTGTGCCGGTCTCCTCTAGACTTTGCCTCTTCCCCTTCTGCTTTCTCTCCTGTTTTACTATGTACTGCTCATGGCAACTACCAGATGCTTAGCCGGAATGCCACTTTTCTTGATTAGAAGTACAGCGTGTGCCCATAAGCATTCAGGGAGACAAAAAGTGGCAAAGCAGAGCAGATAAAATTTCTTTATTTCTTTAACAGAACACTTCTTGTTACTTACACGTTTATTTTTACAGATAATGGCAAGGCTTTTTTCTTTCCATTAGAAACACTTTGTGTTTGGAGCTATGTTTGCATTTGCTTTGGTTCAAGCACGGTTACAACCAAAATGCATTAGAGGGAATTGTAGAAAGCTGGAGCCTTTTTAGAAAAAAAGTGATTCTTTTGGCACCTGGTTGGAGTATCTTTTTTTCTGCCATTGTGCATTGTTTCTTTGGGTTTGCAGGGTACATCTCCTTAGTCCTCCCTTGGAGTCTCTTTCTATTCAGAGGAAGCAGGGTGAAAGGCATGCAAGTGCAAAGTGTGGACACCTCCCCTCCTTTCTGAGGTACCTTTATCTAGCAGAAGGATGGGGCAGTAAATTCTCCTTCATTTTCTTGAAGAACTAATAGTGTGCAAGAGCCAGGGCCCCATGCCTGGCAACTGGAGTCTCTAGCAAAAATGAGCATCTCACTACATTTTCCTCCTTAAGGTCATGCAATATTTCAGTACTTTCTCATGGCAGAAGGAGAAACATACTGTATATACTCGACTATAAGTCGACTTCATGTATAAGTCAAGGGCAAGTTTTGGGGCCAAAATTATGGATTTTCTATGACCCGAGCATAAAACCTAGGGGCGTATAGCAAAGGATCTGAAGAATGAAGCAAAGTAAAACAATGTTGAAGAACTTACAAAATTCCAGCAGACATAACTCTGTCTGCTTAGTCTTAAGAGAATACAGAGGGTTAGTGCTTCCAGACAGATTATAATCTTGCTTTTCACCAGGGGATGGTTCTTTCTTTGAAATAAGAGTTAAGATACAGTACTTATAATGACCCGTGTATAGGATGACTCAGGTTTTTTGGATCGATTTTTTTACCTACATTTTTAGACTTATACATGGTTATATACAGTACATCTTGGGTCATGCACCACTAGATGCCTTAGCAAGAATGGTCTTTGCAACCTGGGGCTACTCTGCTCAGTGTGTCTTCCACTGTCCATCCTTTGGCCTTGGAAATGAGGTGATTTTTCTCCCTCTCTCCTTGCTGATCCTTGTTTGGGAACACCGCCTGCTCAGCCAGGAATCTTGTGCTGAAACAAACCAGGATTTGCAGAGAGTTCCAAAGTGTTCAGATGGCGGAGGTATAATTGCTGTCTCTTCGTTGCCCTTGGGATGGGCCACTATCTGGCCAGTCACTTGGCTAAATCCTTGGCTCCCTTCCCTGGGCTTCCAGTGAAGAGAGAGAAATGAGCTAGTCTGGCTAGTTTGGCAGGCATTGGGCAGGGAAGGTACTAACTATCTGGCTCTCCACCCAGAAGAGGAGGAGGAGAGATTTTTCTTTTGCTGCTGGAGCCTCCCTGGCATTTTTATCTAGGCATGTGTCCTACTGGCATGGTTGCCAAGCAGAGCGTTAGTGGGGGAGCTACTAGGCTCTTCCTGCACCCCTGTTTAGAAGTCCTGAGCAGATAAATCTGCAGCACTCAATGGCTCTTCCCCCTCTGGTGTGGCTTATTTCAGAGGCACTAAGGGAGTTTAGATGGGAGAACTGTGGAGGGAAAGGCATTTTTGGGGTGATGGGATGAAAGGGTGATGAGAGGAAGGCCTGGACTGACCATGAGTAGGGACTTTTAGTCTCAAACCTATAGTGCTGTGGCAAGCTTGGGAGCTGGCCCTGCGTCCATGGAAGGAGTGCTGTGTCTCTTGCAGAGGAGTTTATGGGGAGATTCCCTACCCTACATGTAGAAGATCCCACATTTAATTCAGTTGAAAAAAGGATCCCCAGAGTAGGAACCCTCCCAAGTGACTCATACCACAAAGAAGAAGGGCGAGCTGTTACCCCAAAGTTCACTCTTATAGCAGTGGTTCCCAAACTTTGGTCCTCCAAGTGTTTTGAACTTCACCTCCCAAAAGCCCCAGTCAGCTTGGTCAACAGTCAGGAATTCTGTGAGCTGAAGTCCAAAACATCTGGAGGACTAAAATTTAAATCTTGATTCTTTTAGTTATGATTAGTTTAATACTGTTTTAAGGGCAGGGAGGTGGGTATGTTTGGAGGATTTTAACTGAATATGTTTTTAATATGTTGTACCCCGCCCTGATTGCTCGCTCAGAGGGGCGGGTAAGAAATAATAATAATTATTATTATTACTATTATTATTGTTAACCACTGCTCTGAAGCATCCAGTGATTCTGAATTCAAGTTGTATACAAACAGAGCTCTCACAAGGGCTCTGCATCCTAAACCCTTTGGCAAGTAACCAGAGAACTAGAGCGAGCCCCACTGCTCAGCTGTTCTGTGCTTCCTTCTTAGCAGATGACTCATGGTTTGTGTTGAACTTCACTTTGAATTTCCATTCTGGAAGCGGAGGCTTTCCTCCGGAAAGTGCTTGCTTCAGCTTATTGCATTTTTAAATTTCACTTGTCAGAATCTGCAGGGCCTGGGAAAGACAAGGGAATGCAACCCTAGTGCTTCAGACCCCAGCATTTGCTCTGTAGGGATGACCCAGCAGCCTTGGGGCTGAATTGAGGCCATTGTGCTTCATCAGGGAAGGTACCCAGGTGAGAAAGTTAGCTGTCTGCCCACCTCCCGTCCAGCTGATCTTCAGCCCTTTCCCTCTCAAGGCCAGGCAAACCTCTGAGTCCCTTGCCTCTTATTGCTGCCTGGTTGTGGAAAGGGCACCTCTGTGCTGCAAGCAGGGATTAGCAGCACGAAGCCTGTTTGCTGTAATCCTCTCCTGAGAGCCAAAGGCCAGAGCTTTCGATCTGTGAGTCAGCTTGGCTGGGGTAGAGCTGCCCTCCTTGCAGGAACATTCCCCAGAGCCAAGGAGGCTCTTCTCCACAGCTTAGAGGAGGAAAGCCTCTTGCTTGCCTCTGTGATGGGCTGGTGAATTTGGGTGGACTTGTAGGCTAGCATAACCAAAAAGACATCAGCACTTTGTAGGTACAGTCGCCCCTCCATTTTCTCATGTGATCTGTTTTGGACCCCCCCCCCCCAATTGAAAACAAATCTGCCAATATGCAAGCCCCATTGCCTTGAATGGCGGCGTGCCCCTGTGGTCACCCGCTGGTTAGGTCCCTCTGTTTGCCCCTTGTGTGTAATGTAGGGACACAGATTTGAAGTCTGCACAAACAGAGGGACAACTGTATTTTGTTTCTAGAACCATTGAATTGTCAGGCTTCAGGAGCTGCTACCTTTCCCAGAAGTGAATCCGGAATTCCTGAAACAAGCCCAGATTCCATTTAGCTGTTTCCTTGTGTATAATTTAACTATATAAGCATGTATGATCTTACTTGGGGTGGCATAATGCTCCCTCGTCCAATGAACTTGCTTGTACTTGCAATGCTTTGGCTGCTGAAATGCTGGTAGATCTTTATGCTGCCTCCATCATGAGTGAATATGCTGTAGTAGTTTCAGTGACAGACTTGGGCTGGGAAAGTGGCATGTGTTCAGCCTAACCTACATTGCGGGAGTGCTGAGAGGGTCCTTGCCATGTTTGATGCCTCCTTCAGGTCATTGAAGAAGAAGGGCTGCCCAGTCTGAAAAATACCCGGTTCTGGATCTTTTCCTCAAGAGTTTGGAAAAAATCCTTTGACTACAGTTGTAGTCCAAGCCAGTTGGTGGATCAGGATATTCTGTGAGCTATAGTCTAAAGCAGCAAGGCAGTCCTCCTTTAAAGAAGTCTGGGAGGCTTGTTATGTTCTAGCAAGAGATTGGAAAATTTCCTATTTGGGGCTAGAACTGTTGTTCCCAGCCTCTGTGTCCCCACCTTCTTGGGCAGCCAAAGGTTGACGTGAGAAGGTTTGGATCATCTTGGGGCTTCATCCAGCCAAAGACCAGCTCTGTCTTTCCCATTGCCAGTTGGAGGAAAGCTTTCCTGTGACTCATCCTATCCCACTTCACCAGTGCACCTTTTTCCTGTGGAATAAATGTACTTCACACTTTCCTCCTGGTAAAAACCTATGGACAAAACAGTAAGAGGAAATGGAGTTCTCAGTTGGCCAGCTAAGCATCTGCCAAGCACCAGTCACTGGCAGGATGACAGGAAAACTCCCCTTTCCATTCCCTCCTAAATATGCATTCTGCGGTGTTGAAGGTAATTGAATCTTAAAATGGTTGCTAACCTCTTCCTGTGATATTTTCTGTTCCTAGTGAAGTACATGCGGGAAGCCACCCCTTACATCAAGAAGCCATCGCTTGTGTCAGACCTGCCATGGGATGGGGCAACTCCACAGTCGCCCAGTCTAAGTGGCAGCGAGGATTCTGGCTCCCCAAAGCACAGTCCTGCAAAAGACCGCAAGGTGATTCCCTTGAAGATGTGTTATGCTGCAAGGAACTTGTGCATGCCAGATCTGGAGAACAGGTGAGTCAAGGTGACAGCAGGGGGCAGGGAAGGAAGAGAGATTTCCCATCGCAACAGCCCGGGAGTTTTGTATTGTTTACAGTGAGGATTAGTGGCACAGGTAACTAAAGAGCTAAAGCCCAGTGTTGGAGGAGACCCAGAAGCTATCTACTTCCAAAGTCCTGTACCTACAGACCCATCTGTGTGCAGTAGGCAGCCATGGCAAGTGAGGCACTCGCCAGATGAGCATTCTGGTGCTCTTAATGTTCCACCCTGTCCATCTGCTCTGAACATGCTCCTTTTGGCCAAGAAAAACACCCCTGCTCCATCTTGGAATGGCCTGTGTGAGTTTGTAGAAACAAGGCACATTCTATTCTCTGTTTTGCCTTCCAGGAGAGCAGAGCATGAACCGAGGGCCAAGATGGTGGGGGCCTCCAGGTTTGCTGTTGCCATTATGTTCCATGTTCCATGTATTTTTGCCATTTTTTTTCCCAGTAACACAGTAGTGGTGGAATCTGCCTCTCTACGTTGCCTTTACTGTATATACTTGACTATAAATTGACCTCATGTATAAGTCGAGGGCAGGTTTGGGGGCCAAAATCATGGATTTTGCTATGAACCGTGGATAAGTTGAGGAAAAAATTTTAGGGGCACATAACAAAGGATCTAAAGCAGTGGTCTCCAAACTGTGCTCTTTAAGGGATTTTAGACTTCAGCTTCCAGAATCTCAAACTATTGGGCAACGTGGCTGAGGCTTTTGGAATCTGATGTCCAAAATCTCTTAAAGGGCACAGTTTGGAGACCGCTTATCTAAAAGATGAAGCAAAGCAAAACCATGTCAAATAACTTACAAAATTCCAGCAGACATAACTTTTTCTGCGTACTCTTAAGACTGGATGGATAAGAGAGTAGAGGGGGTTGGTGCTTCACATATTATACTCTTGCATTTCATCAGGAGATGGTTCCTTCTTTTAAACAAGAGTTAAATTATAGTACAGTGGGCCCTCCCCTTACGCAGAAGATCCGTTCCAGACCCCTCCGCGTAAGAAAAATCCCGCGCATGCTCAAGCCCCATAGGAAGTAATGGGGCTTGTACACGCTGCATGCTGCAGGCGCGCACCACGGCCACGCACCCCATTACTTCCTATGGGCGCCGCATGGCCACTTCCAGCTTCCAACATATGCTGGAAGCCGCATATGCCGCACCCACTTATAAAGCAGGCTCATTGTATTTACATTGACCCATGGATAAGTCAACTCAGGCTTTTTGGGCGGGGGTCAGTTTTTTGACCTAAGTTTCTAGACTTATACATGAGTAGTTTCTTTGCATCCATGGGGTAGAGTGCCATAGGGACAGGCAGTGATTTGGGCTGTTCCACAGCTAAGCTGCTCCAGGCTTCTTAGAGGTAAGCTGAGAGGAAGGCCAACCTTTTTCTTTCCAAGTTTCCCACCCCACGGTCCATGTGTTGCAGATGTCTGCAGTAACATAATGGCTAGCTCTGCCAGTGACTGTCAGTTGTGGAGAGAAGCAACCTGTCTGTACCAGATCCTGATGGGTCTTTGCTCACCATTCCTTAGTTCTCACAAACTGTCCTGACCTTCCTGACGTCCGCCTCGCCTCCCCCACATTGCGAGTCAGGCTGTGCTCACTTGGGCGTCCACAGGATGCACGTTTAATCCACATACTGGCTCCCTTCCTGGGAGGGGAGGTGAAATTTGGGTCCAAGCCACACATGGACAGACCAGGAGGGGAAGTGTCAGTTCATCCCCAGTTCCTTCCCTGGGTGTTGAGTTTCAGCTGGCTGCAGCAACAGGAGCAAGGACGGGAGGGAGGCTGCAGGCTCTAGACTCAGTCCCTCCTGATATCGTAAATGGCCTCTGCATGAAGTTCTGGGCCTTTGGTCTCCATGCCACTTCTCCTTCCTGCCCTTGGACTGACTGTCTCCCAGATTGCCTTTGCATCCTTCCTGCTGGTCCAAGCTTAGAACAGTGCCTTTATGGCTCCCCAGAAAGCAAAGATCAAGCAACAGGTGAATAATCCTCAGAATGTAACAGCCTTCCCTGCTCCTTGATGAAGGTCGTATCAAGTTTTAAGGCAGGCTGGATGCAGCTGACAGTTCTTGGCCTCACTTAGTGCCAGGCAGTGAGCATTAAGGGAAAAAGCCAATGCCCTGACAGATTGCTTCTCTCTGGGCTTGAGCCCCGGCTGCATGTAGACAGTGTTTCATGCTTGCCTTGCTGTGAACTGAGCAACTGGCTTAGAAGCTCAAACACCAAGAGGTTGTTTCCTTGCCAGGCAGCCTCGGGGCTCGGCAGGCTTGTGGCCAGATCAGGAGTTCCCTGTGATTGTCAGAAGCCAGCTCAGCTGAATGGCTTCAGTCTTGGAGGGAGGCTCCTCTCTGACACTGTCACAATAGGGCCCTGTTTTCCTTGTGGTCCACTTAGCAGGCAACTTCTTAATGCTGGCAGTGAGGAGGTTTGATCTGACTGGCCATAAGGATGGGGTGGGTCCTCTTAACAAGACTACACAGGAGTTGAAGGTGGTTCAGTGGCAGCGGTGGTGAGGACAGCTGGTCTTGGAAGTGTAAAGGGTGAAAATCCAGATGCTGCCAGAGGGGCATTCTTCTTGCAGGAAGCCCTAATGCTGTGCTCTAAATTGATAATGCATTTCAGAATAGTGGAGTACAATCTCCATAGCCACTACACATATAGTGGTAAGTGACTGTCACAACCCTGACAACCTTAGCTTTTGAGGACAAGACCCCTTGGAGTGTGTGTGTGTGTGTGTGTGTGTGTATGCACCCTTTATTTATCATGAAAACTATCCACTGACTCATTATTGCAGTTTAAAGCAAGCCTGGTGGGCCCTTAGTATGTACACCCTGATTTTTACATGCTCACACTTACCTCTTGTCTTTGCCCTGCTTGTTCCAAGGAAAGGTCTCCCAGGTTCAGGTCAGAGAGCAGGGCGATTCCTCTGCCGCCGTGTCTTGGCAGATTAGAGACTAATCCCCAGGAAAGGCTTTACCTTTGTGTTGTTTTGTGTGCTTAGTTTGTCGTTATCCAATCAATCCCAACAGGAGGGAGATCATTGCGGGTGAAGATGAAGGCAAGCTGAAAGACACAGTTAACGCTCTCGGTTTAGCCAAAGTGAACCCTTACGTTATGTGCATGTGAGAGAGAGACGGAATAGGTCTCCACTGTTGAGTTCTCCCAACTGTAGCAAGCCAGGTGTGTGGGAACAAGCCTTTTTGAATAGTGAGTTGCTTTGGTATGTTCTCACTTGGACTTGTCAGATTCCTTGAAGGCGGTTACTGTTGGGCTTGTCACTTCAGAGTGGTCCCCCCACACTTGCCGTACCCAAATATGAACAGCTGATAATTTTAATTGTTGCTTTATTTTGCTTCCCTGTATGCCAGCGTACTATGCTGAATCCACCAGTTCCATCTTATTTTGGAAGCTAGACAGGGTCAGTCCTGGTTCATACTTGGATGATAGGCCACCAGGGAGTACCAGAAATCTCCCTGTAGGGCTAGGAAGATGTTCCTGTCTTACTGTATTTATACCCTGCTCTTCAGCCAGAAAGGCGCTCAGAGTGGCTTACAGATAGTTAATTAGACATTAATTAACTCTTCAGTTGACACAGCCAAAATGTCACCTGTAGCATTGTTGTCATTGGGATGCAGTGTCCCCACCACACACACACATGCACACCAGGTCCATTTGAGGATTGTGTAGCTGTGGCAGAGATAAGACTCGTCCCTAGAAACATTTTGTTAACATTTTTTCTTTTGTAATCTGTCGCAGTGCTGCCATAATATTCCCTTGCGTGCATTAGCCATACAAAACTGTGGCTGATAGACCACTAGATGCCATATAAAGAAAGGCCTTTCCCACTCATGGCTCCTCAGTTCCCAGAGATGTGAGGTCTTGTGAGCTTTGTGATTTGGACATGTGTTGGCCAAAGGGGTATGTGTGGCTGCATTGAGCAAGTCTTGCAGGCAGGCTGTGGGAGGCCCTTTGTGCAGCCTGGGGCAAGAGCAGCCCTGGTTTCTCTCTTTAGAGGGAAGGGCAGGTGGTGTTCTCTCAGCAGATGGCTGCAAGTCCTGTCTGAACAGAAGTATCACCTTTACCTGTGAATGGAAATGTGAAATGAGTTACACACCCCATCAGTAGCAGCAGGAGCAGCAGCAACAACAAATCATTTAATAAGCAGACTCTGCCAGAAGCACTCATCCAGCTATGGGTGCCCTAACTTTGCATCCCTAGCTGTTTGTGTCATATTGGATGTCCAGTGAGAGTTTTACCCCTTCTCCCCTACAATATGGCACTGAGGGTGGGTGGTGGCCTTGCCTTTGAGAGATTTGTTTGTCAAACTCCCATTCTGCTTGCCAAGGAGCCCATGTGACACAGCTCAGCTCCAGGTGATGGATGCTTTCTGTGGCTGCCTGGCAGCAGGTGGTGCTGCCCCTCCCCTACCTTCCCTCCGTACTTCAGTTCTTAACTGACTAATGTGTTGTTTTGCACAAGAGATGTGGTTTTCTCTAGATTCTGTTGATGCCTAATGCAGGAATGTTGCCCACGTCAACATAGCCAGTGCTGTGCTCCTTAAATAATGGAGAGGGACTCAGCTTCCCCCAGTTATTTGTCTAATGGCAAATACTGTTCATTATGCCCTTTGGGAGTAACAGTCAGGATTGGAACTATCTAGAAGGAAATCACATCCATTGTGAAGTCGAAGGCTTTCATGTCCAGCACCCATAGTTTTTTGTGGGGTTGTTGGGCTATGTGGCCATGGGGTTGTTGGGCTATGTGGCCACTCTTCTAGAACATGGCCACACAGCCCGAAAAACCCTCAAAAAATTATAAATCACATCCTCCTTCCACACACACACACACACAAACACACACACCATCTCCTCATAGCCTGCTGCAAGTAAGGAGACAGTATTAGGACTGGGATCCTTGTGGAACAGCCTGGCCCAGGTCCCTGGTCTCCAGAGGCCTAGTCCAAGACCCAAGCCATTATGCCATGCTGGCTCTCTTAATGACCAACTTGTTCATTTGGATTCCATTTCCCCTTTACTGTTTTGTTTTGCTTGGAACCAGCACCCAGAAAGAACAAGGGAAGGGTTTCTCCAGGGCATCCTGGGCCATTCCTCCCTCTTCCTCTTAGTGCCCTCCCTTTCCCTCTGCAGGTTGATCGAGCTGCACTCGCCTGACAGCAGGAACACTCTGATCCTCCGGTGCAAGGACACGGCCTCAGCGCACTCCTGGTTCACAGCAATCCATGCCAACATCATGGCTCTCCTTCCACAGGTCCTGGCGGAACTCAACGCCATGCTTGCAACCAGCAACACTCCAGGGAGCAGCAAGGAGGTCAAGCACATTGCGTGGCTCGCAGAGCAGGTAAGGCAATGGCAAAGGGTGGTGGGTCGAAGCATGGTGACAGCTTTTGCTCAACCTTCAGTATGCTTTAATGAGCTGGCTTGGCCTGGACTACTAGAAAGAGGGTGAGTCATGCACAGGTCAGGGGTAGAAGCCTTTTGGGAAATAGGAGAGTTACAGAGATGAAGGGAGGAACATGGGTACATGCTGTCACTTCCTGGGTTGTTTTGTCTCTTTCCTTCTCTGCCCAGTGACAGAGACTGGCTGAATCTCTGTCTAATGGGCAGAAACCCAAGTGTACTGTGGAGACTGCTAATTGTGTCCATACTGGGCTCCAGAAAGTAGAGGGAACTGTTTGGCTCAGCAGCCTCATGCCAGTGGGCTTGCTTGCTTGCTTGCTTGCTTGCCCTTACAGGGTGAATCTGTGGAGGAAGAAAGGCACAAGAGCGTCTGTCTGCCTATGCATGGCATGTAAGCTGAGGAACCCAACAGCAAGTGGGTCCCATGGCCCCATCTGGCTGGCTTCATGGAGCACATGGGGAAGGAGCAAAATCAGAGAGACTGTGAAGTCAAAGGCTTTCATGGCCAGCATCCATAGATTTTTGTGGGTTTTTCGGGCTATGTGGCCATGTTCTAGAAGAGTTTTTTCCTGACGTTTCACCAGTATCTGTGGCTGAAGATGCCAGTTGCAGATGCTGGCAAAACATCAGGAATAAACTCTTCTAAAACATGGCCACATAGCCTGAAGAACTCACAAAAATCTATCAGAAAGACTTCCAGGCTACACCAGGCATTCCCACTGAAGCCAGAAACAGCTGGAAGTCTAGTGTTTTGGTGTTATGCACCTTCTGGTTAACTCTGAATTATGACAACAGGATCAAAGGGCTATTCTTGGCAAGGTATATTCAAAGGAGGTCTGCCATTTGGCTTTTGAATCCTTATGTGTGTATGTTTGTTTTTAAAACAAAGTGAATGCTGGGTTTGCCTTGGTTTAAAGGAGAATTGAACTTCCTGCAAAATGGTTTCTCCTGTTTTAATCCCACTGAGTTGGACTGGAGTGGGGAGTATTCACCTTGCAGGCCATCTTTGCCCACCCTTGAACAGGTAGAAGCTGTGTGTTGGTGTATCACTGAACAACATGGGATGATAGTTTTTTGTGGGTTTTTCTATAGCCTGAAAAACCCACAAAAACTATGGATGCTGGCCATGAAAGCCTTTGACTTCACAACATGGGATGACATACAATGGAGATAGGCCAGGCTGATCTGGAGAGCTTGATGAAAGGCATGCATCCTGTTATGTGAGGTAACCAAAAAATGCATCTGATCACGTAGACTGTGAAAGTCCACAAGAGCTTATTCCATCTTAAATGTCTGTATCCTCAGAGTATGACAATGCTGTTGATACTCATGCTACATCACTCCCCTTTTAGATCCTGTTCCTTAGGTTTCCTCTTGGGCTGCCTCTTGGTTCTCAGACTCCCCATCCTAGCAGCTTTTCTGTTTGCACCAAATACCCTCTCCTCTGGTCTTCAGCCCAATTTGCACATCTGAAGTAGGCTGTTGCCTAGACAAGTTTATGCCCAAACAACAGACGGGTACCGCACCCTTTTCCTGCTGCTGGGAACAGGAAGTGTGCTTCGCACTTTCAGATATGTGTCTAGTGAGCTGTGACATTTCTGTGGCAGCTGATCCTTCCCAAAGCTTCTGCCTGAAATCCTTTAGGGGTTTTCCTCTTCCTTTCCCCTGACAAGTCACTCAGTGTGTGCCCATGTTGCTCTCCAGCATATTTTAGGTGCTAGATTCCTGCACTTGTCTGCGTTGTAATCCAAGCCCACTTAGCCAAGCTGGAGAGAGTCCATTTCAGCAGACAGTACTCTTATGCTCCTGGCATCAGGCAAGGCCCAGCCTTAAATTGGCATTGAAATGGAACTGATGGCTTCTTTTGGGGGAGACACATGACCAGTGGCACCATTGATGATGCAGGTGTGCCTGGAAGCTGGCAAGAAATATCAGCCCAGTCTGGAAGGTGTGAAGCCAGAGAGGCAGGGCTTTCTGGCTGGTAGTTATTGGGAGCAAAATCCTGGCTCTCCTGTCACACAGATCTCTTGCCAGCAACTGGTTTCACCAGGGAAGGAAGCCCAGTTTGTGAGTTTCACATTGTCTTGAAGATGGGACTAAGAGGGGATGAGTCCCCACCCCTCTTGACAAAAATGCTCCTGTGTGTGCGCCTCGGGTGGCAGAAGACGTTCAGGACTTTCATGGCCAGCATCCATAATTTTTGTAGGTTTTTCAGGTTATATGGCCATGTTCTAGAAGAGTTTATTCCTGACGTTTCACCTGATGGTGAAACATCAGGAATAAACTCTTCTAGAACATGGACACATAGCCGGAAAAACGGACAAAAAACTATAATGATGATGATGATGATGATGATGATGATGCATCACTTGTGTTAATTTTTCTTGTTACTGTTACTAGAGCAACTCATTATAGTTACTCATTATATGAGCACGGTTACTTTTCAGTTACTTTTACAATTCTTTTTTTAAAAAGACACACAAAACAGGGCCCAGATACCCCGAACAACCCACATTTTAAGAAGGGCACGTCAGCATTGCACCCCCAAAGTAGCAGTATTACAGTCTTTACATTGCCAGGATAGTGTTGTACCATCCTTAGTGTGGCCGGCAGCATGATGTGGGCACTTCCCTTCCAGGCTCTCACCCCAAGAGAGGGATGGACACAGCGTACCCCTCCCTTTGCTTTCCCTACAGCTGTGCTAAGTTCCTCCTGAGGACTTGCTCTCTTTTTTAACTGGCAGTTTCCCATAAGAGCACCCCCGCATCCCATTCTGTCACCTAAAGAGCTTGTTGTGAAGGCAGCCAGCCAACCTCACCTCTTTTCTTTTGGTTTCCTACAGGCCAGGCTGGATGGGGGGCGGCAGCAGTGGCGGCCGGTCCTTTTGGCGATGACGGAGAAGGACCTGCTTCTTTATGACAGCATGCCATGGACGAGAGACACCTGGGCATCTCCCTGCCACAGCTACCCCCTCATTGCCACTAGGTAGGCTGGGATGGAGGTTGTATTGAGGGATTCCTGTGTACCAGATTGAGAGCTAAAAGGGAAATCAGGGGAGACATCTCTCACTGTCTGTAAGCAGAGGCATCCTTGAGCAGGATGCTTGGATGATGATCAGATGGAAGTTGCAAACAGCACTGGAGAGAAACTTGCAAAGGTTCCTGACTAATGAATGTGTGTTTGCCTGCCTCTTCCTCCTTTGTTTTTGAGGTGCATCAGCAGAGTTTTGTGCACGAGAAGGGATTGGCAGGTAGAGACTACTGTATATACTCGACTATAAGGCAACCATGTACAATTTGAAGACAAGTTTTGAGATCAAAATTATGGATTTTGATATGACCCATGGATAAGTCGAGGGTAAAACCTAGGGGCATGTAACAAAGGATCTAAAGGATGAAACAAAGGAATATAATGCCAAAGAATTTGCAAAATTCCAGCAGGCATAACTGTTTGTGCTCACCCAAAAGTCTAGATGGATGGGAGAGCAGAATGTGATCAGTTTTTCTATGACAGATTACACTTTTGCCTTTCACCGGTGGCTGGTTCCTTTATTAATATGAGTTAAAGTACAGTACTTACATTGACCCTTGGATAAGTCAACTCAGGTTATTTGGGTGAATTTATTGATAAAATTTTCTATACATGAGTATATACAGTAGATCCTGGCTGGTTACCTTTAGAATCCTGCTTTCCCTCAAGTTGCAATGTGTCTCCTTGCAGATTTATTACAAAGCAGTCTTTATTTAAGTAGAGGAGAGTCCTTTTGTGGCCTCTCTCACTTTCTCTGCCAATAAGTCAGGAGATGTTTCCCTGGAAGTCCAGTTGCTAGGAAGGTCCAGCCCAGTGAGGAGGAGGAATGAGATGCTTTCCTGGCAGCTGTTTCCTCACAGTTTGTATTGCTTGGCCCACCAGACATCTGCGTACCAGAGTTCGCAACCTGGCATGTTGCAGGAATGCTAAGAGCCTCTGAGCTGGCTCTCACTGGCCTAGATTTGAGTTGGTGTTATGTAGTCCTGAATTGTGTACTTCCTTAGCAGTCTGAGGATAGTTGAGCCAATTCCTGCACCCTTCCGTTGGTTTATATAACTGCAGCACTGGGATCTTTAGCTCTCCTCCTTCCACCACTCCTTCGTGGTTTCTGAGATTTTGTTAGACATGCTTGTGTGTCCTATGCTGAGAGGACTAGGAACTTGCTGGAAAGGCCTTCTAAAATTCTGAAATATTACAGTGTGTGCTGGTGAGCCAAACACTTTGCAAGGCTGACCAAGCAGGAGTCAGCCAAAGCAGCTGCGGTGGTTTAGCAAGAGAGCTGGTGCTTCGAGCAAGCTGCAAATTCTTCCTAAATCCGCAAGAGCTCCCATTGCAAAGGGCCTCAGTGCAGGGCTGACTCAATTTATTTTCCAAAATGTGTTTCTTCATTGCAAACTCCAGCTTAAACACTGTCTAGAAGGCTGGGCATGACATGATCTTTGCTCCAGTCATTAGGAAACTTTTTATTTCTTTTTTTAACTCCTCCACCCCAAGCTAGCATGGGGAGTAGTTGAACAGAGTTAAGTATTTCAAGCTTTGGGCCCAAGTTTTATAACCTCCCAAAGTTGTTTGAGGGCCCAGAACCTGGAGTTGCACAGCAGTTATGATGTGACCCCTTTCAGTTTCCTGACCTCCAGGCTGCTCTGAGACCAAATGAGAACCCACCTCATTCCCTGTTAGGTTACAGAGGCCCCAAGTTTTAAGCAGCATATATTTAAGGATATGGAGGAGGTTCATAAGGGCTGCTGGCAGTCAGACACCGCACTTGGCCTTCTGTGGTTGGGTGGGGTGGCTGAGACCCATTCCTGACTGCTCTGTGGTCTTGCTGGGAACTTGGGTGTGGGCCACTTGCTACTCAGGCTCCCCAGTTTGGACAGGCTTGCATAGTGTTTCCTCCCCAGACTGTGGAGCTGGCTGTGGAGCTGGCTAAGTCTCCCCTCTAAGCCCCAAAGAGGTGGGACTCTTGGCAGAGGTTCCAAGAGGCCTGCTGCAACAGCTGGAGTCAATTAGGCTCCATCCCAAAACTCTCCCTCCTGCCAAAAGCTATCCGAAAAGAGAGCCTTGGCCAGGGATGCACTATCACTTTTCTCCTTCCCCACCTGGTCATCAAATTCAGGAACTCTGGATTTCTGTACTTTTCCCAGCTTTATGTAGCTGCTGGTCAAAATCCATGGGGTGGGGTTCTGGGTTCTATCCTAGATCCTGTCGGGGGGGGGGGAAGCGGTGGAGCCTCCACTGAAAAACAGATGTGTTCATGGGCAGGACAGAATATGTCTGCAGTGGCCCACAAGAGGATTCATGGAAAACATGACTCCCCCAAGCTGGACACTGAGAAGACGATGTTTCCTTCCTGGAACTCCATTTGGACTGTTGGCTCGAAACAATCTCCCTCCTGTACAGCCCACTCTCTTCTTGCTCTTTCCTCTTTCTGTTGAAGCCCTTTCTCATCCTGTTCTTCCTCGCCACCACTGCAGGCTGGTGCACTCTGGCTCGGGCCGCAGGTCACCCTGCATGGGATCGGACCTCACCTTTGCCACCCGGACAGGCTCCCGGCAGGGCATCGAGATGCACATCTTCCGCGTGGAAACCCACCGAGACCTCTCCTCCTGGACCCGTATCCTGGTGCAAGGCTGCCACGCTGCTGCAGAGCTGATCAAGGAGGTGTCATTAGGTAATGCTCCCAGCTGTGCACACTACAACCACCCTTTTGAAGCCTAGTCTCTGTCACACCCATTGGATTTACTCTTGCCCATTGTTGGGGACGGGATTACTAGCATCCTCAGATGTTGGCTTGCTTCTTGTTTCCTCGGTCACTTTTTAGGAGAAATGTGGGATTCAAATCAAATCTGTAAATAATGGTGGGGCATTAAGCCTGGGATCTCACTTCTAAAGAGGGAGTATCACCCAAGGGGCCTCTCTCAGCCAAGCTCTCCTTTTCCCTGGCTGGATTTTATTTATTTTAATTTACAGTATTTATACCCCACCTTTCAGCCCTAAACGTAACATAAGTGGCTGGCTTTCTGGCCATCCTGTATGTGGGATGGGTGGGTGGATTGTACTTGGTGTGGGAGCAAGACATTTTCAAGCATGTAAGCGTTCAAGCCCACTTCTGCACAATGCAAGGACTCTGGGCCAGAAGGGATGCAGAGAGCCGGGTGCTTATACAGATGCCACTATAGAGCTGTCCAAAAAGCATTAGTTTCAGCAGGGCAGGAAGCCCCAGGAGGACAGTTTTAAAAAGGCCTATCAGCTGGGCAGCATCTTGGTGTATCTTGGCCTCCCTCTAGAGTCCAGAGAAAGAATGGCAGTGGAAGGGCTTCCTGGACTGCTCCAGGCCTGGTTGCCGGGTCTGCAGAAATAGAAACCATCCCCTGGTTAAAGGCAAGAGGGTCATCTGTCATGGAAGCACTGACACCCCCCCCCCCTTTTAACCATCCATCCTTCAGGGTGAACACCAAGAGTTATGCCTCCTGCAATTTTGTAAGTTCTTTGGCATTGTTTTCCTTTGCTTCATCCTTTAGATCAGTGGTTCCCAAACTCTGGCCTTCCAGGTGTTTTGGACTTCAGCTCCCAGAATCCTCAGCCATCTAGAATTCTGGGAGGTGAAGTGCAAAACACCTGGAAGGCCAGAGTTTGGGAATCATTGCTTTAGTTTAGACCATTTGTTACATGTCCCTAAATTTTAACCTCGACTTATCCACGGGTCGTATCAAAACCCAACCTTTTGTCCCCCAAACCTGCCCTCGACTTATACATGATGTCAACATATATTCGAGTATATATGGTAAGTATTCAAAATCACCTTTCAGTTAAAGCTGACACTTTAATGCATGAACACGTTTGATCCTGAGTAGTTCATGGAAAAGTTGCTTTTTTTTTTTTTTTTTTTTTTTTTTGGAGCTAGAATTGAGTTTCAGTTACTTTTCTGAGCTCTGAATTGATGTGCTGGCCCAGCTAGTACTACACTTTCTAGCTGAAGTAGCAGAAGGTCCCAAGGGTTTCAGGCAGAGAGAGATCTCTTTCCATTCCTTTTCACAGGAGATCCTGGGGATTGAGCCTGGGTTCTTTTGCATGTGTGAACTGGCACTCTTCCACTAAGCTACGGCTACTAAGCTACTAAGGAAACTTGTGACAGGCCTAAGTAGGTCCAGACCACTTTCCCGGTCTTGGCAAGACTTGTAGATTCTCCTTTTTGTGGCCTCTTCACAGCCGCTGGTTGTCATTGGCACCCATCTGGAATCTCACACTCAGGCTCCATAGTCTTGAGGAGGAGACACTGGTCTCCTGAGAGTAATGTAGGAAATCCTTCAGAGGGGAAACTGGTCCTTCCTCCAGGCAAAAGAAAGATGGAATGGGGTGGGCAAAGAGGCTGCAGCTCCTAGCATTGCTAACCACGGGGCAGTTGTGTGGCAACATTTGGAGTGCCACCTCTTGCCCACTCTGGACACTGGTATGAAGCTGGGAGGGGGGGGGTTGTGCAGATTCTTCCAGCAGAGCAGCTGTGAAATTTTTTATTATTTTTAATGGTGGGAGGGTTTAGGGGCTAATGCAACCTTTTATTGTGTTTTTGTATCTGCAGGAAATATAAATAAATCTTCCTCTTCTTCTTCTTCTTCCTCCCCTTTCTGACCTGGCCAGGCTGCATCTGGAACAACCAGGCGGTCCGCCTCATCATCCACTACGACAACGGCTTCACAATTTCCAAGGAGGAAGCAGGATCCTCCAGCGTCCTCTTCCGATACCCCTTTGAGAAGCTGAAAATGTCTGCAGACGATGGCCTCAGGAACCTGTACTTGGATTTTGGAGGTCCCGAGGGGGAACTGGTGAGTAGGCTTAAGGGCAGCACTGAGTTTTCCTCTCAATCACTTTGAGCAGTTTGGGGATGTTCTGTCAGTAATCAAGCTTCTTGTAGACGTGTAGCCTGCCATGCCCCATGGACTTGAGATAGGTCACTGCCTCCAAAGATATTAAATTCAGGAATAAAAGGGATAACACTTACAGACCATTCTTTAGTTAATATGGATTTTATAGTCAAAAAGGACTACAGAGAAGCAAAAAGATGGAGGTTGGACACCAGAATACTCTTGGCAACCGCATTCATAGTAGCCCATAGTAGCTTGAGAAACCTCTCTGTTGTTGATATCCCATATATTTTGCCATTCCATCTCAATTTTACTCACTTATATCTTTATACTGTAATTTACTGAGTAAAATTGAGAAAGAATGGCAAAATATATGGGATATCAATAACAGAGAGTTATTGGATACTATGAAAGCGGTTTCCCAGGGGAATTTGTATCAGGGAAACATGCAATGTAAAGAGAGTACAGGAAGAGAGGAAAATAACATTAGAAATGAAAATTTAAAAATAAGATATATTTACGGAGGGAGTTTTTTGAATATCGCAATAAAAATTCTAAAATGTTGGCAAGATCAACACAAAAAGAGAGAGAGAATGAGAGAGAGAGAGAGAGAGAGAAGAATATGATTGGTATAATAAAGAACAAGTCAAAAACAGGCAGAGAAGGAAAACAAAGAGTGGATACACTACATATCTCTAAATAATACAGATACAAACAAATAATGAGATACTGCACAAATTATTTTCCCTGGGAAAAGGCGGAATATAAATAAATTTTATTATTACTAAATAATTTCAAGTGTAATTAAACAGTTGTCAATGAACATAGGAAAGTTTGATTATCATATTGGTAGAGAGCAACAGAGGAATAGGATTTCCTAAAGGATAAAACAATAGATATCAGATTTAAAAGATACAATTAGATATTTAGGAATAAATATCACAATTTTTTTACAAAAACTGGAGGAAGAAAATTATAATAAATTAAGAATAGAAATTAAAAGGAAACTAGAAGAATATAAAAATATTAAATTATCATGGTTTGGTAGACTTGCATTAGAAAAAATGAAAATTTTACCTAAGATAATTTTTTTGTTTAGAATGTTACCAATACAAATATCAGAAGCTGAAATAAAAAAAACTTGACAAGTACTAGTGAATAATTTTTGTAATGGGAATAAAAAAGTTAAGATTAATAAAATATATTGGTATAAACCCCCAAAAGATGGAGGATTGGGTCCACCAAATTTAAAATGGGATTATAAAACAAAACAATTGAGATATATTACAGCTGGAATTACAGAGAAAGTAAGAATTAGATTGGTTAGAGATGGAAACAATAGAAATATATGAAAAATTAGAAAATATATATTATTAGGGATTTCACCATGAAAGAAATGAAAGAAATAGAAAACCCCCTTTCTAAAGACTGTATTAGAGATTTGGAAAAAATATGAAGAAAAATTAATGCCTGCTATCTCACCATTAATACCAGTTGTAATGTTAATTTTTCCCCCAATACATTTAAAGGAAGAACTAAGGGTTCATTCCCACTGGCAAAATAAAACGGGTTGTGATTCAGATCCACTCTGTGTCTGTAACCGATTTCAAAAGATTCCTTGTTCACAGTATAAAGGGGGATTTTTTTTTAATGCCACTTGACTCAGTTTTCTTTTTTCGTCCCCATTTATGCCACTTCAAGCCGGGGATGGAGCACAAGCTGGTGGAGGGAGAGAACCAAGGCTGGGGACAGCGAGGAAGGAAGGAAGGAAGGAAGGAAGGAAGGAAGGAAGGATGGCACGGGGGGGGGGATGATGAAGGGGAGGACAATATATATAGAGAGAGAGAAATTCTCTATATATAGAATTTTCACTTGATTGATTTTGTAACTACTTGCCTTGCAAGTAGTTACAAAATCAAATAATCGCATATTCTATCAATCACATATTCTGTCAATTGCATATGTTCACATATCTGCCATTCATATATGCACACATCATTCACACATGTACATGTCATTCACATATATATGTGTCATTCACATATCCACACTTCAGTCACATATGCACACCTCATTCACATATCCACACACCATTCACTTATCCACATCTCATTCACACATTCACATGTCATTCACATATCCATGTGTCATTCACATTTCATTCATGTGCATACATCATTCACAGATGCACGTGTCATTCACATATCCACACTTCATTCACATATGCACACCTCATTCACGTGTCCATACGCCATTCACATTGGCACACATCATTCACGTATCCACATCTCATTCACATATGCACACCTCATTCATTTATCCACATGTCATTCACATATCACATGTCATTCACATATTCTATTAGCCACATATGCTATCAATCACATATCCTATCACTCAATCACATATTCTGTCAATCACATATTTTATCAATCAATCACATATTCTATCAGTCAAATATTAATGTTTGCACACATAGAAACGTTTTCTCTCAAATGTCCATGTTTTCTCCCATTGCTCTAAATTTATATTATGTCTAATATCTTGGTGGAATAATAATAATAATAATAATAATAATAATAATAATAATAATATATGTATAGCCCACCTCTCCTAAAAGGAGCAAGGCGGGTAACAACCATAAAATACATTGATAAATATGAAACATACATAAATAAAAATTACATGATCCCCTTACACCCCCTCATTATAAACTAAATGACAACATTATAAAATACAATAAAATTAATTAAATAGACATGATTAATGACATGATATGGTCATTGGGCAGACCATATCATTATCATGGGAGAGTCAGTCAGGGGAGGCCTGCTGGAAGAGATCCGTCTCGACAGCCTTCTTAAACACGTCAAGAGTCATAATATAACGGATCTCCTCCATCTTTCCCATGTGTTCCTGTTCCCTTACCTTTCTTCCATTGCCGTTTGTTAGAGCAGCCCTCATTAGGGGATGTAGCTTTCCAAATGAAAATGTTATGATTCTGATCATAGAAAGTGGTGTGATTTGAGATGTATTGGCTTCCACTGACCCCAGTTCTGTGTTTGTCACTGCTGCTTCTTCCTCAGACGCTGGAGCTGCACTCCTGCCCAAAGCCCATCGTCTTTGTATTGCACACCTTCTTGTCGGCCAAAGTGACCCGCATGGGTTTGCTGGTGTAGGAGCGAAGATGTCACTGGGATGTTGCCGAATGTGCATATGGCTCCTGCCTTGGCAATTTCTCCTTCCTCCTCCAAAGTCTCAGTGCCTTGACCAGGCCTAGTGATTGGCGGCTGCGCTCTGGACGCACCACCTGCATAAGAAGAGCTTCAGTTGACCGATGCTGCTCCTGCAAGTACCACCTTCTCAAAAGAGAGGAGGAGTGGAAGCCGGAAGAGTAGCCTGACAGGAAAGGACAAGCGTCTCAGGGCCCGGGTCATGGTGGCCCTTGCCCTCCTCATCTTCTACTTTGTGGTATCATAAAGCCATTTTTCCCGTATCACTTACCAAATGTGCCTTTGGGAGCAGAAGTAGGGAACGGAGAGGGAGAGGCAGGGAACAAACTCCAAATGCTGTGCTGTCCGCTTGACTGTGCCGGATGTTTCATAAGGTTTTCCCTCTTTCCAGGGAGAACTTGAGGAAGGGCTGTTTAAATGGGTTCTCTGCTGCTCATTTTATCCCAGAATGCAGGGCTTCACTCTTAACAGGAGAACTCCAAAATGTAGGCTGGGTGTGCCCTTGAGTAGGAAAGACAAAGCCTTCCATGGAGGCTTTTGTTTTTGAGATGTAAAAGGGAAGGCAGAGTCTCAGGAACTACCATATATACTCGACTATAAATTGACCCCGTGTATAAGTCAAGGGCAGATTTTGGGGGCAAAATTAAGGATTTTGATATGACTCGTGGATAAGTCAGGGGTAAAACCTAGGGGCATGTAATGATGGATATAAAATGACAAAACAAAGGAACACAATGCCAACAAACTTACAAAATTTCAGCAGACATAACTGTTGGGCACATACTGAAGGCTGGATAGATGAGAGAGTAGAAAGGCGTCAGTATTTGCAGGGCAGATTCAACTCTTGTCTTTCACCAGGGGATGGAGATTAATATATATATAATATATATATATATATATATATATATATATAAAAAATATATATTGATAAGTCAACTCAGGTTTTTTGGCTCAATTTTTTAAACCTGAAATTCTAGACTTATACATGAGTGTATACAGTATGAAAGCATTATTCTGCTAATTTGAGGGACAAAACTTCCTTTGTCGTATCCTGAGACCCATACTCTCTTTTACATCTCTTTCATTAGATTTTCCCTGTTCCTTCTGCTTTTGTTTTTGAGGCTTGAAGGCCACCAGAAGCAGCAGGAGCCTTTGACTTACCTTGTGAGCTTTTGATGGATTTGGGAGCACAGTATCTTTTGGCTGGATTTCTCAGGTTACGCTGCCGTTCATGGCAGTCTTCTGAGCGTATCTGTGCCCCAGACCACATTGGGGAAGGGAGAAGAGTGCAGTTGCTTCTGCCTTGGAAGCCCAAGACTTCCTCTGTTGGCAGGGAATTGAGTCTCTCCCAGGTGATCTCCACTCTTCAGTAAAACTTCATGCTCCCCTCCAGATGTATTAGACCAAACTCTGCAGCCAGCATGGCCAGCTGGAGAGCACCAGGTCAAGTGGCTACTCTGTGCCACTCGGGCAATAAGCCTGGTTAACCTTATCGGCAGCCTCACTTTCAGCGAGGATAATGCAAACACACATGCCCCATCAGATGTCTGCCCTTTTGACAGACACAGGGCTCTTTTTCATAAAGCCTTAAAAAAAAAAGAAGAAGAAACCCCTCTCTCTATCCTTTTTCTCTAGGAGAACAATTCATGAGAGTTTTTTGGGTTTTGAAACACAGCCTCTAGTCTTGTTGCAAGAAGTCTAGTCTGGTTGGTGAGGTTCTAGCAGGGAATTATCACACCCTTGTAAGCATTACTTCTCTGTAAAGAGGACCAGAAGCTCCCTTTTTAAATCAGTGCCATCACAAAACATCCATTCTGGAGCACAAAGAAAGTCCTGAGCTCATTTGCAGCAGTTAGGCAAGGAGTGTAGGTGGTGCTGGGATGAGAGAGAGATGAGGGGGATTAAGGAGCAAAGTTCAAGCCATTTCCAGACTGGGATGGAGCCGTGTTGTTGCTCACTTGTTTTGCAGTGTTGTGCCAAATGTTCTGTGTTGTTTGAGGAGGGAAGATGTGCATGTGAGAGAGACAGATTTCATTTTCAGCCACAGGAGATATGAGCTGGTGCCTTTGAGAAGCATCCTCGCTGCTGGGGGTAACTGGTGTTTGCTGGCTGTTGTGTAAAGCAGCCTCTGAAAGGGAGTCTGCATGCTCCCTTTCAGATGTTTTGGCAAACTGCTCCCATGTTTCCTCTTCATGGGCCATATCTGGGGCTATAAAATCAGGACATCAGTCTGGGGAAGGTTTTTGTTTTGGGGCTGGCTGATTTCTGTGCCCTGGAGCCTTTGAGACCAGCAGTGAAGTGCACACCTTTCCATCCATGAGTGTGCAGTTATGGCGTCTTGTTGGCACACTTGGCAAGATGTGTTTTAGTGGAGAGGAAGGAAGAATAGATAGATGAGTGGGCCAGTGTTTGAGGTGGGCAGGGGGCTTGGAGCAAGCTTTGGAGTTTGGAGTCCTCCGTCAGGTGCCTTGAGGCATGAAAGCCAGAAAGGTTTACGGGGGAATAGTTGGAACTGCCTTAAGTCCCATTCTTCCATGTTGGAGGATGGGGACTTTGCCAGCTTCATCTTTGTCCCAAAGAATTGATAAATCTGGAAGAGCCGATGTTTTGTTCAGGTGAAGGTAGCAGTTGTGGGAGAAGGTGGGTCAGGAGTCGGGAGTTCAAGTCAAGATGTCCCCAATTCAGTCAAAGCATCCCTTAATGAAACTTGCGTTTTCAGTTCAGGATTAGGAAATGTCTTGTTGTTTGTTTTGTTTTTCAAAAAAGACAAAGCACTTTATTACAGGAGAAACCCAAAGCAGAGGATACAGTTCACTATACAGATTTATACAGTGTGGCAGGAGGTAATTGTTTTAAAATGCTGCTGCAGCAGAAAAAGACCTTGTCATGCAGCTGCCCTGGGAAGGTTGTCACGGTCGAAATAGATGCCTCCTTCGTTCTGGACTGCGTGTTGTCTCACACTTTGCATTCTGGGTACTCAAAAGTGAGTATTTCTCAGGTGCATTCATATCTGTTGGGAAGGTTGTCACCTTATCTGGATTCCTTTGGTTCAGATCTTGGCTAGCTACCACCCCTTCAAAGATTCTGGAAGAGACATTTGCTGCATAAATTCTCCAGTGATCCATTTCCCCACAGATGGAGGCGGGCAGGAGCTCTCTGCCAGTCGGTGTCAGTGTTGCTGCCATTGAAATGGAGGAAGTAACTGAAAAAGGAATTGCTAGTAACCAACACTCTTAGTGCTAAGTCAACGGAACAGATGCATGCAAACTCTCCTCTCAATGAGAAGTTGCATGCATCTGTTCCGTTGACTTAGCGACACTGACTCAGGAAATGTCTTGTTTTAAGAGGGTCCAAATGGGAAACATCCATGCATTAAAAACAGTTTTTATTGTTCTGGGCAAGGTTCCTGGTGAAGACCCTCCACATCACCCATCCTTTAGTGCTGCTTAGTTTCGTCAGGGCAGTTCTCTTGGATTTCCCATATCTTCAGGTAGGCTGCACATGAGAACAGGAGCTTTGAGCTGGAATGGATTTCTCCTAAACTCCCTGGAAGGTCCTTTTTGCTGTTTTTCTGGTTGCTGCAGGGACAGTGCTGGGCCATTTTAGCCAGAAGCCCCCATTCAGTGCAAATGTTGTTGGAGAGAAGCCTGATGTGGTGCTGCTCCGAAATCTGAAACCAGACGCAGGCAGGGAAGAGACACTGGCCTAAATTGAAGGATTTAAAATGGTGCTTTGGTCCCATCACAGTGATGGCTGACCTTACAAAAACCACAGTGATTTTTTAAAAAATGAAGGCGTTTCAGGCTCCCCCGTTCCTTGCAGTGTGAGATGTGACTTCACACTGTGAACAGTTCTCCTTTTTTGGAAGCACTTTTTAACATATCTGCTCCTTCTGAACATGGGAAGGATACTGTGGAGTTTGCCACGCTTGGAATGGAGGGATCCTGGGTTTTGTTTTGCCTTGTTGCAGAACTTTTAAAAAACTAAAATCTATGATGATTTTAATTCCCCACCAGCCTCCGGTTTCCTTTGTCCTACAACTGGGATCATTTCAGGGTTTTTCCTTCCTCCCATCTGCTTACGAGGCATCGGTCGTGAGTTTACAATTTGGGCAAATGCAACTTGACAGGCCCAAAGTGCCAAAGACAAAAAGATTCCTTGTTAAGATCTCTCAAAGACATTTTGCACAGAAAACCACTACAAAATAAATGTCTGTCTATGCTGTGTGAAAAGTGTACGGGTGTGTGTTTGTATGTTTGCACACTACGCAGAGAGGTATGTGTGGTGTTTGATATATTCAGTCCTTAGTATTAAAAGGCGCAGCCGGTTGTATCTTGTCACAATCAATCTCTAAAATGTATACGCAACTTTTATTTTTGTACTCTTTGTAAATGGTATTTATAAAAGAAGGACTACTTCTTTTCCACCTAGATCTCAAATGGAGTCTCCAGGTTTTATCAAATCCATACAAACCAAATGGTGAGAACATACATGGGCACTTGTGGGTCTCCGTGCAAGCAAAAAAGTTATTTTGGGCAATCACAAAGCCCCCCGAGTTACACACTAACTGTATAATATTGTACATTACAATGGAAGAGGTGACTAAGGACAAGTGTAGCCTTCATCTTGTGTATAATAAAGGTGTTAATATTTCAAGTCTTGTGTTTTGCTGGTTTGTGTCCAGAAAATGCTGGGAGTTGGAGTCCAACATTGCTGGAAAAATCCTTGCAAGGATACTCCTGAACAGATTAGTTCCTGCTATTGCAGAAGAACTTCTCCCTGAAAGCCAATGCGGCTTCAGAGCTAATAGGAGCACTACGGATATGGTATTTGCTCTTAGACAACTGCAAGAGGAATGTAGAGAGCAAAACAAAGGACTCTATGTAACATTTGTCGACCTTACCAAAGCCTTTGATACTGTGAGTAGAAAAGGACTGTGGCAGATTCTGGAACGACTAGGATGTCCCCTCAAATTCCTCAAAATGATCATCTTGCTACATGAGGGCCAGCAAGGACAAGTCATATATGGTGATGCTCTCTCAGAGCCCTTTCTAATAACTAATGGTGTGAAACAAGGATGTGTTCTCGCTCCAACCCTATTTTACAATCTTCTTCAGCATGATGCTCCAAAGGGCTACAGCAGATCTCGAAGAAGAAGACGACATCTATATACGTTACCATACTGATGGTAGCGTGTTTAACTTAAGCCGTCTGAAGGCTTGCACAAAGACTCTAAACTCTCTAGTCCGTGAGCTGCTTTTCGCTGAGGATGCTGCCCTTGTTGCCCATCCAGAAGCAGCTCTGCAGTGCCTAACATCCTGCTTTGCAACGGCTGCAGAGCTGTTTGGGCTGGAAGTCAGCCTGAAGAAAACGGAAGTCCTCCACCAGCCTGCACCAGAAGAAGAGCACTATCACCCCCACGTCACCATCGGCAAATCTGTACTTAAGTCCGTACAGGAGTTCACCTACCTGGGAAGTATCATCTCCTCAGATGCCAAGATTGACAAAGAGATCGATCACAGATTAGCAAAAGCATATACAGTGGTCCCCCGGTTTATGAATCCCCCGGGGTACGAAACCGGCGGGACCACTAACATATCCCCCGGGATCTGAAAGATCCCCCGGGATACGAAAAAAAAAACCGTGCGGCCCCTTTAAATCGGCGGCGCGGTCCGTTCAAAATAGCGGGGAAACGAATGCTGGGAAACGAATGCTTCCGGGTTACGAAAGGTAATCCGGAACGGATTACCTTCGTAACCCGGGGGACCACTGTACAGTGGTACCCCGGGTTACGAATCCCCTGGGGTACGAAAACCCCGGGGTACGAAAGAGCCGGGGCCACAAAAATGGCCCCGGTTCCCAAAAAAAAACCCCGGGGTACAAAAAAAAAAGTGCGGTCCCTTTAAATTTGCCACGCGGTGCAGCAAACAAAGCGGTCCCCCGGGTTGCGAAGACTTCCGGGTTACAAAAGGTAATCCGGAACGGATTACTTTCATAACCCGGGCGACCACTGTAGTGCATTCGGAAGGCTTCACAAAAGAGTCTGGAGTAACAAACACCTGAGGCGAAGCACCAAAATCCGTGTGTACAGATCCATTGTATTGTCCATCCTCTCCTATGGGTCTGAATCATGGGTCACCTATCGCCAACATCTACGACTCCTTGAACGCTTTCATCAGCGCTGTCTACGCACAATCCTAAACATACACTGGACTGACTATGTGACGAATGTTGCTGTCCTGGAGCAAGCAGAGATCACCAGCATTGAGGCCATGCTATTGAAAACGCAGCTGCGATGGGCAGGGCATGTTTCCAGGATGGAGGACCACCGCCTCCCCAAAATAGTACTCTACGGTGAACTCGCCACGGGTCAGAGAAAGAGGAGCGCCCCAAAGAAGAGATACAAGGACTCCCTGAAACAATATCTCAAGCTTGGCCAAATCGATCCCCAACAATGGTCTGCCCTGGCCTCACATCGGGAGGCATGGAGACAAGGCACTATCCACAGTGCTGCAGCCTCTTTTGAGAACTCACGCCGAACAAATCTTGAAGAGAGACGACAACGCAGAACGAACCACAACTTGGAAACATCACCCAAGGAGACTTTCTGCTGCGCTTTCTGTAACCGGACTTGTTTATCTCGGATTGGCCTTTTTAGTCATCAACACGCATGTAGTAAGCGTGGGCTCATGAGTCCTTCCTGAATCTTCGTTAGCGAAGAAAAGCCAGAGAGAGAGAGAAAGTGCTGTAAATTTACACAGCGCTGTACATACAATCAGTAAAAAAACAGAATGAAATAAAATAAAACAAACCTGCCTATGGCGTCCATTCATACCCCCCCAATCCATTAGATTCTTGCATAACGGAAGGGGAAATAATTCAGTGGAAATGTTAATAGGTTTAAAGGAAGGTCTGGGGAATGGGGAACAGGGATTTTAGGCGGGTTCTTTGCATTATATGCAAAGAGCCTGAACTGTACAGAATTGCCATTATAGAACATAGCTTTAAATACGTAGCCCATCTCTGCTCATGCACAAAACCAAGCCTCTTTAAAGGGACCTCCCCTGAAATTAGTGTTAACTGTGGCTCCAATCATTATAATACGAACATCGCCTGCTCCAAAAGTGAAATGACACCCTTGTGCGTTTTCGGATTCCTTGTAACCATCACAGCTATTGGGTCCAAATTTTCAAAACCCATGTTTCCTTCTGCAGAGCAGTGGAGGAAATAAAAGATGTTAATATTTTTAAAAGATTTAATATTCCATCTGTTGGGGGGTGCTTTGATGGAGAGTTCCTGCATGGCAGAGGGTTGGACTGGATGGCCCTTGGGATCTCTTCTAACTCTAGGATTCTATTATTCTTTCCTGCCTATAAAGGGCATCTACAGAAACAACATCCTACCAAAATAGCCTGTTTTGTACTACGACACAAAAGTATTGCCGTGGACAGCTCTGAAGATTAGCAAGCCTCAAGTCAGAAATGGCTGAAAGAAAACCCAAGAATCCTGGCTGTGGGCATCACAACGCAGAGGCACTCCACTACGGACCTCATGATGCAGTGGCACAAAAACTGCAGACACCCCAACCCAGTGGCATTGTGTTGTGGGACACACAAGGCAGCAGCGCTGCACTACAGATCCTGCAATGCAGTGGCACACCATGGACAACACAACATGGGTGCTGCACTGCAGAGATCGAAACACAGCGTCACTGCAGAAAGGACTGCACTGTGGACCCCGCAACACAGTGACACTGTACTACAGACCCGACAATGCAGTGGCACAAAACTGCAGACAACGCAGTGCAGTGGCAGTGCACTGTGGATGGACAACACAACTGAGTGGTGCTGCACTACATAATCATATGACGATGATTGATATGCTGCCTTTCCCGTAGGATCAAGGTAGCTCACAACATTCAATAAAATACAACATACAATTAAAATATATCACATTAGTTACCTCCCCCCCCCCCCGCATTACCCAACTAAAATATTAATAAATATTCAACAATTAAAATTGACACAATGCTGTGGAACTGCACTACGGACCCAGCAATGCAGTGGCACTGTGCTGCGGACAAAAGTGGTAAAGGCAAAAAGGGGTTATCCTAAAGCAAAAGAGCAAAACAGCAAACAAACAGGTGCAGGGGGAAGTAGCAATTAAAAGATACATGAAAAGGTTTTATTATCTTAAATTAATATAATAACAGTGAGTCTCTAACATCCACGCAAACCATGTATATTAGCAACAAGTAGTGTATATAATGTCTGTTTGCATACAAAATATAAAGTAAAAATTCTGCCAATATGCATAGCAGACTGAACACTATAAATCCTAAATGGCATACAAATTGTAAAAATGTCCAACATTCAAGGTGCATGTATTAACATAAATGTATGCAATTCCAAAGCACATGCAATACATATAATTTTATCTTTTTTAAATGTGTTTTATTCTATTATTACTATTATTATTATAGCTTCACATAAAAAGTACATTAAAAAGGAATCAAATTATTACAATATTAAAAAACAGATAACTTATTAAAAGAATAAAACATATTTTAAACATAGAGTTTTATCTTTTTAAAATGCATTTTATTCTTTTAATAATAATATATTGCTATTATTACATTTATTTATATCCCACTCTTTTCCCACAACTGGGACTCATTGTGGCTTCACATTTAAAAAGTACAATTAAAAACATAGAAAAAAAAGTCCATTAAAAAGGAATCAAATTATTACAATATTAAAACAGATAAGTTATTACAAGAGTCAAACATTTTTTAAAAATAAATCACTCTAGTTTTATCTTTTTAAAATGTAATTTTATTGATATTACTTAATAAAGATTATTTTAAATAATAAAATAATAATAATAATAATAGGTATATATGTTTATTTATTTTATATTTCTTGTGTGTATATGTATATGTGTGTATATGTCAATTTGATAATAAAATTTATTAAAATAAAATAAAATGTAAGCCGCTTTGATGATAGCCTTTGTGGCTGAAGAGCGGGGTATAAATGCTCCAAAATTAAAATTAAAAAATAAAAATAAGATAAAATAAAAATGCATGAAAATATTCCTGAGAAGCCATCCTCAGCAGAGAGAGGAAGGAGGCTGAAAGGCCTCGTGAAAAGGCCAATAAATAATACTAGGACTCCACACAATGGACCCACAGCACTTAAAGCGGCTTCAAACCGCGTTATCTCCTCAGTGTGGACGCCCCTTCCATAGGGATTCTATACACAAATAAAGAAGAGCCTGCTGCTGCTGCTGCCGCTGCTGCTGCTGTTCCCGGCTTGGCCTGAGAGAGGCGGCCGCCGCAAATCCTGCCCTTTCCCCGGCGGCTCCTCCTCGTCCTTCCCGGCCTCTTCCTCCTCCTGGCTCCTTCCTTCCTTCCTTCTTTCTTGTCCTCCTTTTCGGGGATCCCTGGGCCTCCTCACCCGACGAACCCGGGGCCGACCTCTCTGAGCCCCGCCGGAGGGAGGAGATGCCATGACCACGTCCGCCTTGCAGGTAGAGCGCCAGCCGCCCTCCCCTCACCCTTCCCCGGGCAGCCCATCTACGCGAGGCCCCGGCTTCTGCGGCCTACGAGGGCGGGCCTCGCGGGGGAAGCAAGGCCCCCAGAAGGGAACCGGGGCCGGCTCTGAGCCCGAAAGAGAGAGGCGACGTGGAGGGGCCTTGGGGCTTTAAAAATAATCTCTTTTGAGGGATTATAATTGAAATTGAGGAGGAATTATTGGGGGCCAGGGAGAGGAAAGGGAAAACGGGGCTGGAGTCCCTTGGCTTGAAGGAAGGACAACATTCTCCACAGACCCAAAGGAAACCCCCAGTTCAACCATTTTGGGGTCCTTTTGGGGGCGAAGGGACCTTGGCCCTGGGCCCCACACTCTTTGCCCAGCCTACCTCTTAGGGCTGTTGTTTCCACCCCAAAACAAGTCTTTATGGCGTTATTACATACACATCACATGTAATACTCCATGGATAAACCCACACAACCCTTACTCTCCCCCTCCTTCCACAATGCAAACCAATAAACAAGCAATATAATATTATATATGACCTCCCTAAATATCAAGCCTCATAGGGTTGTTGCCCCCCCCCAAAAAAAAAGCCCCTCATATTATTACACACACACTCCATGGCATAACAACGTTCACACAAACCACAACCCTCCACAAAGCCCTCCACAACCACAACACAAACCGACATCCAAGCTGTATACACCATTTCCCTAAATGCCAAATCCTACTGCTTATAATAGTTGTGGTTCCTCCCCAAAAAGTCTCTTAGTGTATTATCACACACACATTGCGTATAATATTACACCCATAAACTAACACAACTCCACCTTCCACGAAACAAGCCAACAGACAAGCTTTATGACTCCCCTAAATATCACACCTTGGCTCTTAAGGTTGTTGGTTTGCCTCCCCAAAAATCTCTGTTATTACACACACGTTATTACACACATAAAGCAACACAACCCCCAATCTTCCCTTCCTTGCACAATACAAGCCACCCAACTCTATACAGCACTTCCCTAAATATCAAACACCCTACTTCTTAGGGTTGTTGTTCCCTTCCAAAATCTCTATTATATTATTTCACCCACATTGCAGTTCACACATAAACCAACACAATCCTTATTTTCCCCATCCTTCCACAATATAAACAAGCAACATGCATGACTTCCCTAGATATCAAACCCCTACCACAATATAAACAAGCAACATGCATGACTTCCCTAGATATCAAACCCCTACCCTCTAACTCTGTTATTAAAGACCCAATACATTACATATAACATTACGTACATAAAGCAACACAATCCTTAATCTGCTGCTCTTTCCGCAATACAAACCAGCAAACAAGTCACATACATGATTTCCCTAAATATCAAACCTTGTCTCTTAAGGTTGTGGTTTCCCTCCCCAAAATCTCATATTATTACACACACATTATATTACATACATAAACCAACACAGCCCCTGATCTCCCCCTCCCTCCACAACACAAACCCACAAACTATATACATGGCTTCCCTAAATATTAAACCTTCTACCTCTTAGGGTTGTTGGTTTCCTCCCAAATAGCTTTATTATATTATTACACACACACTACTCACCGTACTTTACACGTAACATTGCATTACATAAACCAACACAACGCCTATTCTCTCCTTCCCTCCACAAAACATCCAACCAACTATATATATATAATTTCCCTAAATATCAAACCCTACCTCTTAGGGTTGTTGTTTCCCTCTAAAGAAATCTTTGAGATATTATTACACACACATAACATTACACACAAACCCATACAACCCCTACTCTCCCTCTCCCTTTACAACACAAACAAACAAACAAACTATATACATGGCTTCCCTAAATATCAAACCCTCTAAGGCTAAAATGGTTGCTCCAGGCTCCCTGAAGACAAAATAAGATAAAATTAGAATTTTTAACCTGGAGAGGATTTTACTTCAGGGAGGAAACGGAATAGGCAGCGTTGAGGAAAAATTAGTTGGGTCTGAGGTATCTGGAGTTCATGCACACACAACAGACAGAATCACTAAATTCAAGGCCTTGTAAATGTTGTGAACTTACCTCTTCCATGCTTGCAGTCTTGAAGCTGGTTTTCTCTCCTCCTTGTACTGGTTTCTGAGTGGATTCTTATTCTGTTTAATGTTGGGTGAATTGAGTAAAGCAGTAGTTATTTCTGAGGAAGCACTGCTACAGGAATGTAACATTGTGCAGGGGGAGTAATCAGCTGGGATTCATAGGATCATAGAGTTGGAAGAGACCACAAGGGCCATCCAGTCCAACCCCCTTCTGCCATGCAGGAACTCCCAGTCAAAGCATCCCCGACAGATGGCCATCCAGCCTCTGCTTAAAGACCCCTAAGGAAGGAGACTCCACTACACTCTGAGGGAGTGTGTTCCACTGTTGAACAGCCCTTACTGTCAGGAAGTTCCTCCTAATATTGAGCTGGAATCTCTTTTCCTGCAGCTTGCATCCATTGTTCCGCGTTCTAGTCTCTGGAGCAGCAGAAAACAAGCTTGCTCCCTCCTCTTCAATGTAACATCCCTTCAGATATTTAAAGAGGGCTATCATATCACCTCTTAACCTTCTCTTCTCCAGGCTAAACATCCCCAGCTCCCTAAGTCGTTCTTCATAGGGCATGGTTTCCAGATCCTTCACCATCTTAGTTGCCCTCCTTTGGACACAGTTCCAGTTTCTCCACATCTTTTTTGTATTGTGGTGCCCAGAACTGGACACAGTATTATTCCAGGTGGGGCCTGACCAAACCAGAGTAGAGTGACACTATTACTTCCCTTGATCTAGAAACTATACTTCTATTGATGCAGCCTAAAATTGCATTGGCCTTTTTAGCTGCTGCATCACACTGTTGACTCATGTTCAACTTGTGGTCTACTTGGACTCCTAGATCCTTTTCACACATAGTTTCATTCAGCCAGGTGTCCCCCATTTTATATCTGTGCATTTCATTTTTCCATCCTAAGTGCAGAACCTTACATTTCTCCGTGTTGAATTTCATTTTGTTAGCATTGGCCCAGCTTTCTAGTCTATTCAGGTCAGTTTGAATTTTGATCCCGTCTTCTGGAGTATTAGCTACTCCTCCTAATTTGGTGTCATCTGCAAATTTGATAAGTATGCCCCCAATTCTGTCATCCAAGTCATTAATAAAGATATTGAATAGCACTGGGCCCAGGACAGAACCCTGTGGGACCCCAATGGTCACTTCTCTCCAGGATGAAAAGGAACCATTGTTGAGCAACCTTTGAGTTCGGCCAGTCAACCAGTTACAAATCCATGTAACAGTTAACTTGTGTATCCCACATTTTACAAGCTTGTTTGCAAGAATGTCATGGAGGACCTTGTCAAAGGCCTTACTGAAATCAAGGTATACTATATCCACAACATTCCCTTCATCTACCAAGCTGGTAATTTTATCAAAAAAAGAGATCAGATTTGTCTGGCAGGACTTGTTTCTCTGAAACCCATGTTAACTGGACAATAATTGTTGGGATCCTCTTTTTTCCCTTTTTGAAGATTGGGACAACATTTGCCCTCCTCCAGTCTGCAGGGACTTCTCCTGTTCTCCAAGATTTCTCAAAGATTATTGTCAGTGGTTCTGATATTACATTTGCCAGTTCTTTTAATACTCTAGGATGTAGTTCATCTGGTCCTGGAGATTTATATTCATTTAGGTTAACCAGGTATTCCTGTACTACCTCTTTACTTGTTTTGTGCTGAAATTCCCCTATTCTGTCTTCTGCTCCATTATCCTTAGGTTGAGCACTCTTTGCCTTTTCTGAGAAGACTGAAGCAAAGAAGGTGTTGAGTAATTCTGCCTTTTCTCTGTCCCCTGTTAGCATTTTGCCATCTTCTGTACGCAGTGGCCCTACTGTTTCCTTCTTCTTCCTTTTGCTGCGGACATATCCAAAAAAGCCCTTTTTATTGTTCTTAACCTCTCTAGTCAGCCTGAGTTCATTCTGCGCTTTAGCTTTTCTGACTTTATCCCTACATGTGCTGGCTATTTGTTTGAATTCCTCTTTAGTGATTTCCCCATTTTTCCATTTCTTATACATGTTCCGTTTAAAACTTAGCTCAGTTGAAAGTTCCTTAGTCATCCACTCTGGATTCTTGAGACATCTTCCATTTTTCTTCCTCATTGGGACTGTTTGAAATTGCGCCTTCAGTATCTCCTTTTTGAGAAACTCCCATCCGTCTTGAACTCCCTTCTCTTTTAGTATTCCTGACCATGGGATCACCCCCAGTATTTGTTTATTGAAATCAGCTCTCCTAAATTCTAGAATTTTGTGTCTGACTATGCCTCAGTATTCTCCTTTCCGCTGTATAACAAACTCCAGGAGAACGTGATCACTGCAAGCTAAGGATCCCACCACTTGCACCCCATCAACTAGGTCTTCATTGTTGGTTAAGATCAGATCTAAAATAGCTGATCCCCTTGTTGCCTCTTCCATCTTTTGGACAATGGAACTGTCTTTGAGGCAGTTGAGGAATTTGCTAGACCTTGAGGATTTGGCTGAGTCTGACTTCCAGCAAATATCTGGATAGTTGAAGTCCCCCATCACTACTACATCTCTCCTTTCTGAGTGTGTGATCATCTGTTCTAGAAAGGCATTATCCAATTCCTCCGCCTGAGTCGGGGGTCTGTAGTAGACTCCCACAGTAACATCCCTGTTGTTTCCCTCTCCTTTAATTTTTATCCAGATACTCTCCACTTGGCCTCCAGTACTGATGTCCTGGATCTCTTCACTGGTGTAAATATCCTTGACATATAATGCTATTCCTCCTCCTTTCTTGTTTGTCCTGTTTCTCTTAAAAAGGTTATACCCCTCTATTTCTATATTCCAATCATGAGACTCATCCCACTAGGTTTTAGTGATGCCTATTACTGTATATACTCATGTATAAGTCTAGAAATGTAGGTAAAAATATTGAGTCCCAAAAAACAGAGTCGACTTATCCACAGGTCAATGTAAATAATGTATTTTAACTCTTATTTAAAAGAAGGAACCATCTCCTGGTGAAAAGCAAGAGTACAATCTCTCCTGGAAGCACTGACCCCCTCTACTCTCTCATCCATCCAGCCTTAAGTGTAAGCACAAAGAGTTATGTCTTTTGGAATTTTGTAAGTTCTTTGACATTGTTTTACTTTGCTTCATTATTTTGCTCCTTTGCTATATGCCCTAAGTTCTACCCTCAACTTATCCATGTGTCATAGCAAAATCCATAATTTTGCCCCCAAAGTTTGCCCTCGACTTATACATGAGGTCGACTTACAGTCGAGTATATACGGTATATCATATTTGCTTTGTTGTGCTAGGAGTTCAAGTTCATCCTGTTTATTTCCCATGCTCCGTGCATTAGTGTAGAGACATCGAAGACCTTTTACTTGCTGCCTGTGCAAAATTTTTTGCCCCCTACTGCTGGGTCCTTCCACCGTTTGCCTTCTTCCCTCAATGTCATTTTGACTATTTTTTGAGCCCTTTTGCCTTCCAGAATGCTCTCTCCCTTCCCCACATAACTCAGTTTAAAGCCCTCCTGATCAGATTTTTGAGACTATTGGCAAAAACGTTTCTTTCAACTGGCGTGAGATGCAGCCCATCCCTTGCCAGAAGTCCCTCCTCATGGAACCACAGCCCATGATCCAAGAATCTGCGGAGCCAGTTGTTTACATCTGCTGTTTTCTTCTCCCTTCTTGGACCATGCCCTTCAACTGGGAGAAGAGATGAGATGACAGTCTGTGCATCCATCTCTTTCAGCTTCCTTCCCAGAGCCTCATAATCCCTTATGATATTCTGAAGGCTATGACTTGCAGTATCATTGGTTCCCACATGAACCAAAAGAAAGGGGTATCAGTAGTCTTGACAAGTCTTGTCAGCCTCTCCATCACATCACAGATCTTTGCCCCAGGGAGACAACACATCTCCCGAGACATCTTGTCAGGCCACAAACCACTGCTTCTGTACGCCTCAGCAAGGAGTCCCCCAAAAACACCACCTGCCTCCTCCGAGGCTTAGCAGTGGCTGTTTCCTTTCATGGTACTCTCAGGTTCCCCTGTTCTGTCCCTGATGTCTGTCCCTGTTGCTTTTCCTCATCTTCTCTGATAACAGAGAGAGATTCAAGGTGATTCTGTAGCCTTCAAGCTTGGTTCTTCTTTAGGAGCCACACTCAGCTGCTGAGCCTTTGAAGGGAGCTCCACAGTGCTAGGGCCTGGCTGAGCCTCCACTCCTGGGGTTGAAATGGCAGGGCTGGGGTCTTGCAGGGCAGAACTGAACCTGGTCTAGCCTCCAACTCCTCTTGCTCCTGAGGAGCCATCTCCTCCGATTCCACCTCTTGGCTGGCCATGACACTTCTGTGTGTGGCATTCATCCAACCATCTACTTCAGTTGTGTGTGAAGTGACCTCCTCTTCCCCAGAAACTTTTTCTGTGTGTTTCCCAACCAAGACCGTCCGGTCCACTCTGTTCAGGTGAACCTCCTGCTCTCTATGATGCTGAAGTGTAGACACCTGGGCCTCCAACTGCTGAACTCTCTCTTCTAAGAGGGCTACCAACTTGCACTTGGGGCAGGTGAAGTTCCCCACATCTGTAGGCAAGAAGATTCCTAGCAATACTATAGTATAGGGCCTAATTTTTAAGGGCTATCCCCAATTTGAGGGTTGGAAAGCTTTTCCTTTTACATAGGATACATTTATGCTGTGGAAATAATGCAGTTTGTCCCCACTTTATGTGCTGTAGCTCCATCCTATGCAATCTTGGGATCTGTAGTTTTACCGGGTCTTTAGCCTTCTCTGCCAAAGGGTGCTGGTGCCTCACCAAACTACAGCTCTCAGGAATCTATAGGATGGAGGCATGACAGTTAAAATGGCATCAAAGCATTATTTCTAGACAGTAGATGCAGCCATAGACTGAAGAAGATGCCAAAACCTCCATATTTTATGGTGTGTGCCCTTTGTAAAGAGAGAAATGTATGCATCATGTAATTTATGAGTATGGAGAATATGTTAATTTTACAAAGAAACAGATGGCTTTAAACTCCAGGAGCAGCCATCCTTCAGGTTGTCCTTCACTTTGGGCATTATGATGCATGTGTAAACTTGGCATGCACCTCTCACATGCCTGTCAGGCTGCTCAAAATGCTCCAGGTCCTTTTGGAGGGGAGCAGAATAATACTGTGTTCTAACTCCCTGGGAGACCTGGTACCTTTGCACTTTTTCACCTTCACTCCCAACTTGAAGCTCCAGGTGGCTGTTTCCTTTCCAGAAAGCCATTGATTTGGTCACAAAAGCCACCGAGGAGGACAAAGCCAAGAACTATGAAGAGGCCCTGCGGCTCTACCAGCATGCGGTGGAGTACTTCTTGCATGCCATCAAGTGTGAGTCTAGCAGGGCAACGGGAGTGGCAACAGCTTTTCATGTGGCAGCTGTGCCAAAATGGGGCTTCTGCTGTTAGCAAGGGCTAAGACAGGGGTGGGCAAAAGCGTGGAGTCTAGAGGGTCTCTTCCTTGGCTCCCTTGAGAGAATCCCAGGCTGCCTTCTCACACGTTGCCTTGTCACCATTGCAGACGACGCACACAGCGATAAGGCCAAGGAGAGCATCCGAGCAAAGTGCGCACAGTACCTGGATCGGGCCGAAAAGCTGAAGGATTATTTGCGGAACAAGGAGAAGCAGAGCAAGAAGCCGGTCAAGGAGGAACACAATGACAGCAAGGGGTAGGCCAAGCTGGTGGGGGGGGGGGGGCAAAAGGCTGTGGCCACAGAGGGGTGCCATGCCCATCCTCCTCCTGGAATCAAGGAGGGCTTAGGCCACGGGGGTCCCAAAGGCAGATCCTCTTTTAGTCTTTGTCTCAGTTCCATCTTGCTTGAAAGACAACGCTGCCTCTTGCCACATGTGCAGATATGTTTCTACCCCTGAAGGCTGCTGTGCTGGCAGGTTAGCAACCAGGTGTGGGACCTCCGAAGGTCCTGGGCTTGACCCTGTTTCTCTCTCTGAAGATGACAGAGGTCAAGATTGGCAAAAAAATCCAGCCTGTATTATGCAAAGCAGACCCAAGTGTATTGGCATCTGCAAAACACACACAGAGTGCACCATTTGGTGATGATGGTGCATTTAAAAAGTGACAGAAATACAGGCTGGGCAGAAACAAATCAGTCCTAGTGTCAACAGAGACAAAGCAGAGTGGTGTTACAGATCACAAAATAAGGCAGCTGTCAAAAACCCAAAGCAACAAACAAAATGCTATACAGTAGAAGCACATGCCTGCAAAAGACATAAAGGGTAAATAATAGTTACAAAACCGTGACACAAAGCAACATGTTACAAAGCGCTAACCAAACCCAGAAACAAACAATACTATGCAGAGCTGACGCAACAAGATGTAAATGAGGCAAAGATATTGTTGGTGTAAACAGGACTTCCAAATATCCCATTTCAAAAATTCTTAGCCTGTGGAATTGAAGTCAGATCCATAGAAGGTGGGAACTGAGGAGCATTGATGTGTCCCTTCTTTGCCCACTGATGAACTTGTGGAGGGTGGTAATGCTGGTGGTTCTGTTTTGCTCAGCTGGTCCAGGAATAGCGACACACAGCATCCCACTTTTGCCAGTCCCTTTGGGATGCTGCCTTCCCCATCTCACTAGGTGCCTCCTTCTGCAGGAGTGACAGTGACAGTGAAGGTGACAACCCCGAGAAGAAGAAACTGCAGGAGCAGCTGATGGGTAAGATTATCTTCCATGCCCCATAATCCTATTGGTGGCTCCTGAAAGGGCAGCTTTCTGAAGGCACCCTTGGCTGGTCCCTCAACTTGCCTCGCCTGGCAGAGTAGGTGGGTGGGAGTCTTGAGGTTCCCCTTGTGCCCATTGCTGCCTCCCTGCAGGTGCCATTGTTATGGAGAAGCCCAATGTGAGGTGGAACGACGTGGCTGGGCTGGAAGGAGCCAAGGAAGCCCTCAAAGAAGCTGTCATCCTCCCCATCAAATTCCCCCACTTATTCACAGGTAACGAAATTTCCTGCTCCAGGGAACCCCATAACTGCCCCCTTCTCCTCTTGGTACAGTAGACAGCTGAGACTGTTTCTTTCTCCTTTGTGCCAGGTAAGCGCACGCCATGGCGAGGGATCCTCCTCTTCGGCCCTCCTGGCACTGGGAAGTCATACCTAGCCAAAGCCGTGGCCACCGAAGCCAGCAACTCCACCTTCTTCTCCATCTCCTCTTCGGACCTGATGTCAAAATGGCTGGGGGAGAGCGAAAAGTGAGTGAGGAGGGGGTATCCAGCATGACTAGTGACTTTTGCGTGGCTCAGTCTGTGGGGTAAGGTCTTTGTACAAAGAGTTTAGGGATTAGATCTGTATGAAGAAGGGGCCACTGGCCATAGGAGGCCAAATGGTCCTCCTCTTTTGCAGCGTCATTTGGGCACTACTCTTCCATGACTAGTGAGATGTAGTCTCACTAGTCCTGCCAGTAGCCCTGAGCTTCCCCACCTTCCTTCCTTTCTTCCCCACACACCTTCCACCCACCTCTTCTATCCCTCAGATTGGTGAAGAACCTCTTTGAACTGGCCAGGCAGCACAAGCCTTCCATCATCTTCATCGATGAGGTGGACTCTCTGTGTGGCTCCCGCAACGAGAACGAGAGTGAGGCGGCCCGCAGGATCAAAACGGAGTTCCTGGTCCAGATGCAAGGTGAGTGGGTGGTGCAGTGGTGTTGCGGGCCAAGGGACAGGAGGGCACTGCCAGCCCTGCTGCCACCATGAGCTGGGCAGCTAAGAGTAGTTGGAAGGGGGCTGCAGGGTGCCCTGCCCAGAGGTTGAGTTTCGACACCATATGGGCGATGGTTCTGTCTATCCACCAGTTTCCCAGCATGGCCTGATCAATGGTGGCTTTCTTTTCTGACAGGTGTTGGGAATAACAATGATGGGACTTTGGTCTTGGGTGCCACGAACATCCCCTGGGTCCTGGATGCTGCCATTCGACGAAGGTGAGTCTAATGAGTTGAGCCTTTGCCAGCAGCTCGATGGGGTTTGGACTTCTTGTTAGCATCATGACATTGCATGCCTTCTAGTTGTTTCCAGCTTATGGTGACTTTCAGGGTTTTCTTGGCGACATTTGTTCAGAGAGGGGTTGTCATTATGTTCTTCTGAGGCTGAGAAAGTGTGACTTGCTGTCTGGTGTTATAGAAAAGTGTTAAGTGTCTTTGGTAGTATCTGTACAGCTGATCTTACAGCAACAGCATGCCTCAGTCTTTGGCATTGAGAGAAATTGGGGAGGCCTGGGGCTGTACCCAGTTCTGCCTTTCTCCTCACCCCTTCTCTGTGTCTGCACACAGGTTTGAGAAGCGCATCTACATCCCTCTTCCGGAGGAGCTGGCCCGGGCCCAGATGTTTAAGCTACACCTGGGCAACACGCCCCACAGTCTGTCAGAAACCAACATCCACGAACTGGCCCGCAAGACAGATGGCTACTCAGGGGCCGACATCAGCATCATTGTGCGCGATGCACTCATGCAGCCAGTCCGTAAGGTGCAGTCGGCGACCCACTTCAAAAAGGTGAGAGCAGGCGGGGGCTTCCCTTCAAGGGCTGTGGGGTGGGGTGCTGGCCCCATCGGTGGGACCTGCAGAAGTGCCTGCCTCCTACTGCCTTGGTCCCAGGACCTCTGTGTTTCCTCTGGGAGAGTCCCAAGGGGTTTCTGAGGGACTGAAGGATGCCCACTCAGCTTCAAGACTCTCAGAAACTGGGGAGTCACCAGTTATTGGTCCCTGAGACCAACAGGTCAATTGTCACAACCACACCAGCACAAAACAAGGCCTTTCTGAAAGCACAAAACAGTTAACCAGGAAACATGGGCTGGCCTCTTTTATAAGTGAAATACATAGGAGTAGGTCGCACTACATGTGCTGAGTTTTGTGGACAACACACAGTTGTCGTACCCAGCTGATTGTGGCTTAAACAGAGGTCCACATGCAGTAGCGCATTAAAGTTCAAGGCGTTGTGTGTGGTGTTCGTGCAACAGAATGGGAGCCATGTGCATTGACTGTTTATCTAAATACATTGCATTGCACTGATGTTGTGTCGGGGTTATGTAAAGCAGGCTTAAGTGTACTTTGCCAGCTGAAGTGACATTGGATCTCAGCCATATCTTTCCAGACGCTATGGATTAGGGGCCAAGCCTAGGACCATTAGGGTTGTGCTGTGCCTAGCATCCAAATGCCTCTTGGTAGACAAGAGACTGGGAGTTGCACGGATTTCCCTCCACTTGCGTCTGAACAGGACCAGTTTGTTGATGGGGGAGATCGGATACTCCTCCTGTCCTCTCAGGATCTGTCACAAGCACAAACAAAAGCCTTTTTTGTCCAAGAGAATCCTCCCCATCACTGGTATGGTGTCTGTCTCCCTGATGCAGGTCTGTGGGCCTTCCCGCACCACTCCTGGCGTGATGATAGATGATCTGCTGACCCCTTGTTCACCAGGCGATCCTGGCGCTATTGAAATGACCTGGATGGAGGTGCCGGGGGACAAACTCCTGGAGCCTGTGGTCTGCATGGTGAGTGATAACCCCTGTAACTGCTTTGGAGTCTCACCCATCCACCTCCAAAGCCCAGGGCATAGATAAATCTGCTCTCCCAAGCAGGTGGCACAGCTAGAGAAGGGAGACAGGCTGAGGGGGCTGCTGGGTGGGACAATACATCCTGTAGCATTGCCAGAACTGCTCCCCTCCCCTCTGGTGGTTGTTGGGAGCCCAAGGCTGAGTCTGCCCCCTTCTCCACTCTCTGCAGGCGGATATGCTGCGCTCACTGGCCACCACCCGCCCCACCGTCAACGCAGAGGACCTCCTCAAGGTGAAGAAGTTCACAGAAGACTTTGGCCAGGAGGGCTAATGGCCGTGTCCATTGGGAGCCACGAGGGGGCATTTGGCCATAGGCGGGCACAGAAAGGAGGGGGCCATTTTGTGCCGAAGGTGGGCTATGCCAACCTGAGCTTTGCCCCCCAACCTGGCACTCCACCTCGCTCCACTTGGGGCAGCCAGTTTTAGGAAGAACAGGCAGTGGTGGAGGCTGCTCTGAGTAATGGACGCCTGATCTTCCCCCCTCCATCAGGAAATCCCTGCCACCATCATGGTTGCTGTTTTTCTTTTCTTTTTTAAATTGCTGCTGCTTGGTTTTGTGTTTATACAAATAAAAACAGTCCAAAACTGCCACCAGAGCTCAGCCCTTTTCCTGAGGCCCCTCTCTTTTGCCTCCTGCCCCAAAGGAACCTACTGGACCGGCTGTCCTTGCAGCCACCAAGGAACTACTTTTCTCATCCATCTGGAGCTAAATTTGGAAGGAGAAAGGCCTCTTTCATACTCTGCCAGACATGGCAGACTTGGGCTCTGATTCCACAGAGGCTCGGCTCCCTTCCCTTCCACAGCTGAGATGCCGCATTCTGCAAACACCAACCAGTTCTGTGGCTTTCTCCTCCTGGCCTCAGGAGCAGAGGGGCAGAAGGGACGCTTTGCCAAAACAGGAGGCCTCCTTTGGTTCCTTGCTGCAGACAGAGACTGGAAGGACAGAAGATCAGCCGGAGGCAGCTGCTCCAGGCCCAGGCCCCCTCTTTCTTTCTCGGTATCACCACTTTACCTACATTTTCTAGTAAGGATGCAAGGGAGGCACGTTGTGTCCTGGCGGCTGCTGACACGATTCTTGTCAAGGGATTGGAGTCCTGTGCAGAAAGTCACACACTCCCCACCCCACTGCTTTTGCTGCTGCCCTGCCAATGGGTCCTAAGGCCAGGCCAGTTCCCTACTGGTGCCCCCCTTTTGCAAGCCCCTCTCAAGCCCCCCATTTTCCCAGTTAACCCAACCATCCCACCCCAGGGACAGGAGAGGGACTCCTGGCCTGGATCCCATCAGCACAGCCAAGCAGAGCTGGGTGCCACTCATCCCTGCCATGGCTTTTGCTCTTCCAAAGGTACACTACTAACCTGACATTCTGCACTATGCACCACCCTTCTCCCCACTTCAAGCTCCAACCCTGCACTTTAGTTTCATTTCTTGGTACTGCTGAGGAAAGCCAGGCTTGAGCTGGTTCCTTTTTGGCAACTCTTTCAACAGTTTCTCCCGGGAGCATCCAGTTAGCAACTGGGGTTTAAAGGCCAGCTGAGCTTCATCTTCTTCCCCTAATTCCTTGCCATGTGTAATAATTGAAGAAAGATTGATGCCTGTTTGGGGAGGGACGATTTAGAGAAAAATAAAAGTGCTGGAAATGAAGGCTTAAAAGTTTTTGCCTTTTTATGTTTATTTAGGTGGACGTTGTCCTGAGCAATACAATGGCATGTTTTTTATTTATTTCATCAGAGGAAACAGATCAGAGCCCTAAGAGATAATGGGAAAATGGCAGGCTATTCATGGGACCTTTCTGTATTCTCTGGCTTGCATCCACACTGGAGAAATAACCCAGTTTAGCATCGCTTTTCAGCATCCTGGCTCAAGGCTATGGAATTCTGGGAGTTGGAGTATGTTGTGGGGCCCAAAGTGAAGCTCTGCTCCTTTCTGGGCCCACAACAAACACTAGCTCTCAGAATTCCATAGCCTTGAGCCAGGATACTGAAAAGCAGTGCCAAACCAAGTTATTTCTCCAGTGTGGATGTAGTCACAGTCAGAGTCTACTGAAAACCACTCTCCAGAACCAGCCCAAAGTCAATTTCACTCCTTCAGGGGCCTGTGCTGTGTGCTTGACCCACTGCTGTGGGTCAAGGATGCTAGGATCGAACTCGCTGTCCCACCTGGACCCCACTTCACCTTGCAGTCCTGGAGGAAGGGCACTGGGGGTTTACAACTACACAGGGCCTACTTTGCCACTGTTGCGCAAGAGAGAAACTTGGAAATAATGCTACCACATAAGGGACCCCCCACCCCCATCCCTTCAACTCTGACCTCTCTTCTGCTGCCCCTTTCCAAGGTTTGGGCAGCCATGGCAGACGAAAGGGCGCCTCTGCTCACTGACCAAGGAAGGGGTCACTCGTTCAGCTCAGCCCAGCGCACATTGACAAATGTCCTGCTCTCCATCTTGTCAACATACAAGACTCCCTGGAGGTGGTCCATTTCGTGCTGGACGACACGCGCTGCCCATCCGCTCGCCTGCCAAGTGGTCTCTTCCCCGGCTTCGTTCAGGCCTAGTTGGGAGACAGAGGCACTCGGCTGAGAAACTGAACTGCAATATGACTTTTCAGCTCTTTACTCACAATAAGGCAAGTTGTGTCTATGCATGAATGTGAAATTGAACCACTCTCCCAACCCAGCCCTGCCCCAGAGGGATTGCAAGAAGGGGAGAAGGGTATTCTTGAGTGTAGAGTCAAATGCTCAAAGAAGTCCTCTGTTTTTTGTTGAAATGTAATAATAATATTTATTTATATGCTGCCTCTCCTGCAGCATCGAGGCGGCTTACAATATCAAATAAAATACAATGTACAATATATATTCAAATACATTCTATTACTACAGTTGGCCCTCCTTATCCATGGATTTTTGATCCCCAGATTCAAGCGTTCACAGCTACATTCCAAGTAGCAAACTTTGATTTTGCCATTTCGTATAAGGGATACCATGTTGCTATGCCATTGTATTAAAGGGGACTTGAGCATCCACGGATTTTGTCACCCACAGGGGTCCTGGAACCAAACCCCAGCGGATAACAAGTACCCACTTTAATAGTAATTACTACTACTACCACTATAGGTAGGGAGGAGAAGAGCCAAGTTTAAGGGCCATACTATCATTACTGTCATCATAATCATTGAACACTACTAGGTTCTAACTACTGTGTTCCATTCCTAACATAATCCAACTACTTATTTTTATGCTGGCAGATGGACTGGAGGGAGGGCTTGGCTTCTTAATGCATAGTTAAAACGAGGCATCCTGGGGCAGATGGCACAATCCTGGGAATGCTTCCCTAAACAATAGTCTTTAACTTACTTTTGAACCTGGATAGAGAAGTGATAAGGCGTATATGTGGGGAAAGAAGGTTCCAGGAATGAGGGGCAGCAAGTGAGAAGAGACGAATCCGAGACAGGGCAGTGGAGATCCTAGGCTGGGACAGGAGACCTTGACTACCAGAGGGCTTTGAAAATCAACAACAAAAGCTTGTACTGGATGCGGAAGGGGAAGGGGAGCCAATGAAGGGAGGAGAAAAGAAGACAAACATGTTCAAAGCAGCAAGTGGATGTGCGAATACGTGCAGCGGAGTTCTGGACAGAGATTAAAGGACGGAGGTGAGAGAGAGGAAGCCCTGTCAGAAGAAGTTACAATAATCTAGTCGCGAGACTACCAGGGCATGGAGGCAGTGGAGGCTGAGAGGAATGGACAGATTTTAGCAATGTTGTAAAATCATAGAATCATAGAGTTGGAAGAGACCACAAGGGCCATCAAGTCCAACCCCCTGCCATGCAGGAACTCCCAGTCAAAGCATCCCTGACAGATGGCCATCCAGCCTTTGTTTAAAGACCTCCAAAGAAGGAGACTCCACCATCCTCCAAGGGAGTGCGAGAGAGAACCTACAGGTCTTGGCGGTGGCCTGAATCTGGGGAATAAATGACAGAGAGGAATCAAAAATGAAACCAAGACTGCAGGCTTGCTGAACCAGATGAATAGAAGTGCCGTCAACAGAGACAGAAAAGGAGTATTGAATGGTGGGCTTAGGTGGGAAGATGAGAAGCTCTGTCTTAGACATGTTGAGCTTCAAGCACCGATGCTGCATCCTTTGAGATGGCAGCCAGACAAGATGAAACTTGCTGTTCAAGCCCCGGTGAAAGGTCAGGGATGGAAAGATACAGCTAAGTGTCATCGGCATACAGATGATAGGAGAAACCAAAAGAACTGATGAGTTTAACGAGGGACAATGTGTATAGAGAGAACAAAAGGGGACCCAGGACAGAGCCCTGGGGAACTCCAACAGATAAGGGAACAGAGGAGGAAGTCTGACCACCTGTGACCACGGCAAAACATCTGACAAGTAAGATTTAAACCAGTTGAGAACAGAGTCGGAGAACCCGAGGTCAGAAAGTAAGTCAAGCAAGAGACAGTGGTCCACGGTGTCGAAGGCTGCAGACAAGTCTAGAAGAATGAGAATAGAGTCCATTCACCTTGGCCTGTAAGAGATCATTTGAGATCTTGGTGAGGGCTGTCTCTGTAGAGTGGGTGGAAACCAGACTGAAAAGGGTCCAGGATGGAGTTGGCTTCGAAAAACTCAAGACAGCGAGAATAAACTACCCGTTCCAGAACCTTAGAAAGGCAGAAGAGAGATTGGATGATAGCTGGACAGAGAAGAGGGGTCGAGAGAGGGTTTCTTCAGAATTGGGGAAACAAGAGAATGTTTGAAGTCTGAAGGGAAGGAAACCGAAGAGAAGAGAGATTAAAGATATAGAGACTAGAAAGCTGGGCCAAGGCTAACAAAATGAAATTGAACGCAGAGAAATGTAAGGTACTGCACTTAGGGTGGAAAAATGAAATGCACAAATATAGGATGAGGGACACCTGGCTGAATGAAACTATGTGTGAAAGGGATCTTGGAGGCCAAGTAGACCCTAAGTTAAACATGAGTCAACAGTGCAATGCGGCAGCTAAAAAGGCCAATGCTATTCTAGGCTGAATCAATAGAAGTATTGCGTCTAGATCAAGGGAAGTAATAGTGCCACTCTATTCTGCTTCGGTCAGGCCCCACTTGGAATACTGTTTCTGGTTCTGGGCACCACAATTCAAAAAGGATGTGGAGAAACTGGAACTAAGTCCAAAGGAGGGTGACTAAAATGGTGAAGGGTCTGGAAACCATACCTTATGAAGAACAACTTAGGGAGCTGGGTATATTTAGCCTGGAGAAGAGAAGGTTAAGAGGTGACATGATAGCGCTGTTTAAATATTTGAAGGGATGTCACATTGAGGAGGAAGCAAGCTTGTTTTCTGCTGCTCCAGAGAACAGAACGTGGAACAATGGATGCAAACTGCAGGAAAAGAGATTCCACCTCAACATTAGGAGGAACTTCCTGACAGTAAGAATTGTCCAACACTGGAACACACTCCCTTGGAGAGAGGTGGAGTCTCCTTCCTTGGAGATCTTTAAGCAGAGGGTGGATGGCCATCTGTTAGGTTGCTTTGATTGGGAGTTCCTGCATGGCAGGGGTTTGGACTGGATGGCCCTTGTGCTCTCTTCCAACTCTACGATTCTATGTTTCTAGGAGCAAGAGCAGAAAAACAAACAGCTTCATTTATATACTGCTTCATACCCTTAAGGAGTGTCTATTTGTTGCCCCCCAACAATCTGGGTACTCATTTTAGCGACCTCGGAAGGATGCAAGCCTGAGTCGAGCTTGAGCCCTTTTGCTGGTCTTGAACTCGCCACCTTATGGTTTTGAGTGAGTGGCTGCAGGACAGGCATTTAATCACTGCGCCACCAGAAAAGAAGCGGCTAAAGAGATTAGAAGACAGGAGGGGATAGTATCAAGAGAACAAGTTGTAGGTTTCGAAGAATTTAGCAGCGTACAGAGTTCATCCAGAGAAACAGGTGGAAACACAGAGAGTTTATTAGTAAAAGATACCAGGAGATTAGTGGTAGGGGGCAAATCAGGAGGAACAATTTTGGATCTACAGGTTCTCTCTACATCAGAGGTCCCCAAACTGTGCCCTTTAGGAGATCTTGGACTTCAGCTCCCAGAAGACTAAGCCATGTTGGCCAATAGTCTGGGATCCTGGGAGCTGAAGTTCAAAATCCTTTACAGAACACAGTTTGGGGACCACTGCTCTACATACCAATCCCACCCTTGTATATCCCTCCATCTCTTGCTCCCACTTCCCTTTTCCCCAGGGGCAAACGCCTGCCTACCTACCTGTAACCTGGACCGCCAGGTATCTCGGGACACAAGCAGAGAAGCCGTTGACGCTGCGACAGCCCTCTGGATGGGAGACCACCCGGGAGTCGAGGACCCTCATTGTCGGGTTCACAAAGACGCGGAGAGGGAAGGGGGCCATTTGCCGGGCCTGGCGCAGGGCCGGAGGGTGTTCTTGCAGCAGGCTCTCTGGATACTCGGCCACAAAGACCTGGAGAGGGAGGCCCACCTGAGGGGCGCTGAGGGCCACGCACCGCTCCCTCCGCATCACGCGCACCAACGTCCGGATGAGGGCCTGCACCTCTTTGCCGGCGATCTGCGAAGGCTCCACAGGAGCAGCCAAGGAGCGCAGGATGGGGTCACCCACTTGGCAGACGTGGCCGTAAGGCGGGCTGGGCGGCTTCAGGACTTTGCGGCGCAGGAACTGCCAGTAGCTGCGCCGCTTCTCCGCCTGAGAGGAGGCCGCACGGCCGCAGGGTCCGAGGAGGAGAGGACAGGCCGAGGGAAGCAGAAGGGCCCGGGTCACCCCTCGGACCAGGCCGGCCCTCAGCCAGGAGACCTCCATCATGGCTTCATCCGCCTGCAGAGAAAGGAAGGACCAAATGGTCACAGAATAGAAATATGGCATGGTAGAACACTATCAGATAACAAGGAAGATACTGGATATCTTACCATAACATCAAAGTAATACCACACACACACACACACACAATACCATAATATCATATGTGTGTGTATATATCCTGTATATAATACCATACAGTATGTGTGTATATATATATATACACACACACACACACCCCATATAATACACTTGTCCCTCCATATTCTTTAGGGTTAGAGGCACAAGACTATGAATATGGAAAACAGATAACAACAGCACCATGTTTTTACCTGAGAGGACACTTCTCTAGGAATAATCCTGGGAATTGCAGTCTATTCTGGCACCAGATCCCTCTGACAAAGGCGGCTGAATGTGTCACACAACTACAGCTCCCAGGTTTCCCCAGCATTGAGCCAGGGCAGCTGAAGAGGTCTCTGTTTGGGTTATTTCTTATGTTTTTCTTTTTAGTTGCTCAGTTTTCGTATAGTTTTATTTTTACAGCAAGTAATATACAAAACAACAACATACAAAATAGTCATCAGATTGTTTTCCAAATCTAAATATTTACAAGTGACTTCATATGCTCATCCAGTTTGTATAAACCTTTGTCATTTAAAACTTATTTTCATTATTAAATCTTATTTTTGAATTCAAAAGTAATGTTTCTTTTAAACAATTCTTCTGTGTATTTAAAATCTTCCAGTAAGTATGGCTCTGTGTATTTTGGGATTATGGGAGTTATAATCCAGGAACAATGCACCATTGCCAAACAGATTGATGTCTGTTTCCCTTTCGTCCTCCCAACAACCCTGCAAGGTAGGCAGGCAGGCAGGCAGGCAGGCAAGAGTGAGAGAGCACAGACTCTGCACAAACAAGACATTTGCAACCTGGAGTATCTTTTGCAGGTAGCCTTCTTTCCCTTGCCTACAAGACTTGGAGAAGTTACTTCTCTGGACTACAAAGCCTCAGATTCCAAGAAGCAAAGCCAGTTGCCCTGATGGCTGGTGCATGCTGGGAGTTGTAGTCCAGCAAAGTAACTCCCCTCCAAAGCCCTTCCTTCTCTCTTCTTCTTACCTGCTGCTGCCCTTCCCTTGCCAGTGGCCACCTCCTCCTCCAACACGTGGGAGAACCGGAAGGAGCGGAGCATGCCGGGAAATGAAGTCCTGCTGCGAGGCTCCCAAAGGAGCAGAGCTCCCTCTGGCTGCTACAAGCGGCATTGCAGTCACCTCTGAGACCATCCTTCTTGCCAGAGAGAGTGCCAAGGTCCAAAGGTCAAACCTATGGACTACAAAGCCCAGAATCCCCCAGCAGAACCCTCTGAGAAGGGCCTGAGCACAGAAATGCCCTTCCTGAGTCCTTCAAGGGGCAGACGGCCTCTCTCTTGCCCCAGCACCCGAAGGGGGCAGCCTCCCCTCCTCTCAGGGCTCTTTCTGACCATTTGCAGAAGGGATTTCCAGGCAACGTCCATCGTCCGGACTCTGCATCCCCCTTTCCAGCTTTGTTGTTGTCGGCAGCATGTGCCTTTCGGTCATTCCCAACTTATGGCCGACCCATCACTGGCTTTGAATTCGAACTCACGTTCTCACACACAAATGACTTGCATAGGTCTGTCTTTAGATTCTCTGCTCCAAAACATGCATCTGAGGAAGCCGACTCAAGTCCTGCTCCCAGCCTCCTTGAGTCTTTCTGTGAGTCTCAGAGGTGCTGCAAGACCCTTTTGCAGACTGGTTTTCTGAACATCAATCTCTTTGAATTCTATCACAGGGTTTTCTTGGCAAGGAGGTTTGCTCCTTTGACACCCTCTGAGGCTGAGAGGGTGACTTGCCCACAGTTGCACAGTGGGTTGCCAGGGCTGAGCCAGGATTCAAACCCTGGTCTCCAGAGTCATAGTCCAATGCTCAAACCACTAGGCCGCACCGGCTCCAGCTTCGCTAAGTATATATTCCTGCCTGCAGAAGCGGAATATACTCTTCTGTTTTAGGACAGTTCAGTTTGTCACCAGAAGCAAATCCCCCATCAAGCAAGTGCAGCATCATATGGCACTTCTATGGTTTCCTCTGGTCTGAGCAGCGGTCAAACCCAGCCAGGGGTCATGGGTGCCGCAACTCGGGCAAAACAGACAGCCGCTCTCTGCTCAGAGGGGAAAAGAAACGAGGGTGCATTCGCAAACAGAGTGCCCTCCTTCTCCCCCAAACGTACCCTCCTCCTCTTAATCACACACACACACCCGACTCCTCCCTTCAATATTAAGCAGCCACTCATCTCAGGGCTTGGCACCCATTTCAGGGTGAGACTGGAAGGAGCGCAGAGGGCTACAAAACAAAACCCTGCATCTGTTCCAAAAGGAGACATATCCATGTATAAATCACAGTTGTGTGCATCAGTTAGGCTTTGTGTTTTTGGGAGTTTTTTTATTCACTTCAGGCTTTAACTGTATTGGTACTGTATTGGTAATGCATCTGAGGAAGTAGACTAGGAAAGCTCATGCTACACATTTCTTTCTTTCAGTTAGTCTCAAAGGTGCTACAAGATCTCTCTATATATTGTATTGGTACTATTTAACCAGAAGCCACCTCAAGAAAGGTGAGGGGGCCATGAAAAAGGGCAGAAAGGATCAGGAGGGAAGATCTTGCCCTGGCTCTTTGTACGATGCAGCAAGAACCACAGCCATGAACCAAAACGCAAGTCAAATTTATTCAGACCCTGATCCACCTTCACCAACCATTCCTTCCACCCCAATCCTAGACCTGGCTTTTTATCAGAATCAACAAAGCAGCCCTTCTGCTCTCCTGGCCTGTGCAAAGGAGGCCCAAGCCAGAACCTGAGAGCCAAGGCCTTGCCTCTGCCCATAGTGAGCACACACAAGTGCTGACCTCTGCAGCTGCGCCGGCTGAGCATTTAGGCCCCAGGAAGAGATGCCATCTGCTACGATGCGTCCCCAGAAGGTGTGCTTTTCTCTTCTGCCTCTGAAACCGTAACTCTCGGGTCCGCATCCGGCTTTGAGTCAGGGAAGCCCAAGTCCAGGGGAAGCGGTGGGATCTCTTGGGGCAGGGTTTTCTCCTCAGCCAGAGGAAGAACAGTCTCTTTCTCAGGCAGGACGGAGGAAAGCAGTTCTTGGACCGAACGCTCATCCACACAGCCCAGGTTCCCATACTTGTGGAGGTGAGTAGGAGGAACCCCTAGTAAGAAGACAAAGTAAAAAGACAGAAAGAGGGATGTCAAAATCTTAGGTTATCAAGATCCAGAGATAATTTTCAAAGAAAGAACAAGGTCGGTCTGTTTCAGCCTAAAATGGAAAAGCAGGGGAGGGAGAATGAAGGAACCAAGCAGTATCTTTGAGGCTGGTTTATTTTAGCTTGAGCTTTCATGGATATCTGCCCACTGCATCTGAGGAAGTGGGTCGATACCCTTAAAACCTGATTCTAAAATAAGCCAGACTCAATGGTGCTACTTGACACTTTTGCTCCTATTCCGTTTTAAGAACCCAGAGATTATCTCTCAAAAGCCCCTACTCTTTCCACACATCCCTGTGAAGTGAGGAGCCACAGTAGGCTGAGGCTTAAGTACTCCCTGCCTTCTTCCAACATCCGCACCCACCTGACCCCCATGGAAGCAAACGGATCCCTACCCAGGGTCTGTGCAAGCTGGGCGGCCGGGAAGAGGAGCAGGAGGCAGCGGTTGAGGTAGGGCACCAAGTCTTCCAAGAATGCAGTGCAGAACTGAACGAAGAGCTCTTGTTCTCGGCTGCTGAAAGCCATCGCCTCAGCCCGATGGAAAGCCAGAATGATCTTTGATACCTGCAAAAAGGGAAGTAAAGAGAGAGATAAGAATCCCTTTAGCTAACACATCCAGTGAGGGATAGGGGCTGCCCAGCTCCACCAGGGCTCCAAGCTGACAAAATTCGGCCACGAATTCAAAAGCCCAGCTGGATGTGTCACTATGGCGAGAGGCGAGGGAAAAGTCATAGAATGGGGCAATTGTCAGGGACTGGGGACAAAGGCTATTCACAGAAACACATCCTGGCACACACGCCTCTTTAATTCCTCTTTCTTGAAAATGTCCTCTCTTGGCATAAAAGAACCAGGGAGACCCCAAAATGTGGCAAAGATGATATTATTATTAATAATAATATTAATATTTCCCGCCTCTCCCTTCGGATGTTCCTCAAACCCAGCCACAGATGCCAGTGAAACGTCAGGAATAAACTCTTCTACAACATGGCCACATGGCTCGAAAAGCCCACAAAAAACTATGGATGCCAGCCATGAAAGCCTTCGATTTCACAAATTTGTTTGACCCCTGGGAGGCCCCCAGGCGCCACATGTAGCCTATGGGCCTCCTTTTGCCCACCTCGGCCTTTGAAACAAAAAAACTAGCAGGTAAATCTAAACAGCCCTGTCTGATAGCATCATGCTAAAAACCTACTATTAGAACATACCATTTTGCATTTTGTCAATGAAACATCTGAAATGCATCACCCCCAACCTCACTTCCAGACTCTTTAAAGAAAAGGAAAGCCTCACCTGGGCAAGTGCACTATCCAGGGCAGCAGCCACATCCGGAGCAAGAGCCACAGGGCAGCAGAGGCGCAAGTCGTTGAAGGCTACCAGGATATTGTTGAGGAAGCAGGCAAGGGGTGGGAAATCCAGGAGCCCCATTGGTGGCTGGAGGGTGCCAGGCTGGGCCGAAGCCCCCACAGAAGACACAGGGACGGTGCTGCCCAGGAGTGCAGGGGCAGAGATCAGTGTGTAGGAATTCATTTCCTCCTCGAATTTGCTGACAGCTTCCTGCGTGGCTTTCTGGAAGGTGAGCATCGCCACTCGCTGGAAGATCGGGACCAGCTGGCCCCGAAAGTCCGCTCCCACCCGGCTGAAGGAGAGGCCGAAGTACATGCACTGGCCCAGCAGGGAGTCCAGGCGGCCACCCACCCCACGCTGCAGGTCGCGCTCCAGCACCAGCAGGAACTGCGAGACCTTCTGCAGGACCCAGCCGTGGAAGATGGCACTTTCATTGAGGGTCTCCTGCCCAGGAGTGGGCACCAGCGGTTCCTCGTCGGCAAAGATGGCCCGGTACTGTGTGACGATGTCGAAGAGGTGGACGCGGCAGGCCTCAATGGTCTTGGTGACGTGAACGTAGGGGTCTTCATCGGGAATGGCGGCCAGGATGGAGCGCAGCCAGATGTCCCGGGCCTGGAGGAAGGTGATGCGCAGCTCTGCTTCAGTGAAGACATCCATGCAGCGCAGGTAACCGATGACGCGCAAGCAGGCAGGCAGCGGGATGTTGGTGCGCAGCTGCTGGATCAGCTGGGTCAGCATGAGCTGGGTGGACTGGCGCACCTCTTCCACTATGCCCTGGGAAGGAGAAGACAAAGGGAGAGACCAAATTATACTCCTCTTACGTGGCACATTCTGCCACAACAAGGCTCAAGGCAGCCAGTTCAAGAGGAGGCTTTCACCCTAAAACCAAACAATCCAATTTATGGAACTTTGTAACAGATGGAAGCATTGGCCCGAGTCTGTAGCTTCCCCATGTTGTTCTTTGCTTTTCCTTCTTATGGATTGAATGGATTTCCATGAAGGAAATCCACAAAGGAAAGAAGGATACCACGGACTGCCAAAACCCCAACAAGTATATCTGAGGCTGAGCTCTCCCTAGAAGCCAAAATGCCTGAACTGAGGCTGTCATACTTTGGGCATAGTTTGTGACACTGTGACTCAATGGAAAAGATGATGCTTCTTGGAAAAACTGAAGGCAGTTAGAAAAAAGGAAGACCACGTTACAGGTGGATTCTCAATGAAGGGAACCATAGGTGCTGAGTTTTCATGACCTGTGGAGGGCAATTGATATCAGAGTGATCTGGAGTTCTCTCACTGATGGGGTCTCCCTAAATCAAAGTGATTAGATGGCAATTAACAAGTACAACTGAATGCATCATTCTGCTGAGGAGAAACACTGGGACCAAGCCAAAGAGACGATTGCTGCGTGGCAGCAAGCCCTGGAAACAAGCGTAAAACAATGGTGAAGACAATACAGTGGTCCCCCGGGTTACGAAGGTAATCCGTTTCGGATTACCTTTCGTAACTCGGAAGTCTTCGTTTCCCGTGGGACCGCATTAGGAGACAGACCGCATCCCGGTCTTATTCCTTTCTTATTCGGATCCCGGGGGATCCTTCGGATCCCGGGGGATGTTTTTTGGTCCCGCCGGTTTCGGGTCCCGGGGATTTCGTAAACTGGGGGACCACTATAGAGCCATTCTTGACAGATCTATTTGCAAGCCTGAGCTGCAGGCACCTGGATGACAGGGATGGCGGCGTGCTTCTTCTCCAGGCGGCGGACATAGGACACCAGCTCGAGGGCCTCCTCGTAGTAGCTGTTGCGGACGCAGGTGTCCATCAGCTGCGGGATCTCCAGGATTTCCAGGATCTCCGTGTGGCGGTTCAGGGTCAGGTTGTTCATCCGGCGGCTCTGGGCAATCTGCTCCGCATCGCGCATGAAGTTCCTGGAAAGAGATGGAGAGGAAGGCGGCGAAGGTTGAGTGAGCGCACAAAGTCCGGAAGAGATTCCAGAGAAATATTTCTCCAAAGTCTGAAGCCCCAGTGCATAGGTGACATACCTTTTTGTAGGAATTCAAACAAAGAACTTCCAAGCCATATAGTGATTGGATACACATATGATAAACACATGCACCCTTTTTCGGTCATTGCTTACAAAAGAAATACACATTTTCAATCACCAGTCATGGGTACCATCATCAATTCTCTTATTAGGATTGTTTCTACTGTCCCAGGCTGGCGTTCCTTATTTTGGGTAAATGCAGACATTTTGGCACCACTTAAGTGCCATAAACAAGATGCCATTAAGAAGCCACTCTGACCTGTCCTGTAATCGGTCACACAAACAGTCCTTTTTCTCTGGTTCATCCTCACTTATTTTGCGTTCCTGCATCCTAACTATTAGGCACTTTTGCTATTTTGTTAACTTTGTCCTCCTCACTATGGAAAAGTAATTCCCAACATTTCCCTATAGGCAAATACTCTCCAATGGTTCCCTATGGGCAAGTATGGTTTCCTTATGAGCAATTCCTGTCAGTGTTCCCCAAATGGTGCTCTTTAAGGGCTTTTGGACTTCAGCTCCCAGAATCCCAGACTATTGGCCAACGTGGCTGAGGCTTCTGGGAGCTGAGGTCCAAAATCTCTTACAGGGCACCGTTTGGGGACCAGGTTGCCTTAAACCAGTGGTCCCCAAACTGTGCCCTCTTTAAGGGCTTTTGGGACTGAAGTCCAAAATCTTTTCAGGGGCACAATTTTGGGAACATTGCCCCAATGATTCCCTATGGGCAAGGACTGTCATTTGTTTTAGCTTACAGCGATCCCCAAACTGTGCCCTTTAAGGGCTTTTGGACTCTATTTCCCAGCATCCCACACTATTGGCCAACAGGGCCGAGGCTCCTGGGAACTGTAGTCCAGAAAATCTCTTAAAGGGGTTAGCACTGCCCCAATGTATCCTTATGGGGAAGTATTCCCCAGCGGTTCCCTCTGGGCAAGGACTGTCAGTGATGGCTCTTTGAGGGCCTTTGGACTCCATCTCCCAGCATCCCAGATTAGTCAGTGCAGCTGAGGCTCCTGGGAGCTGTAGTCCAATAAATATCTTAAAGGGGAAGCAGTGCTCCAATGTATCCCTATGGAGAAGTATTCCCCAATGATTCCCTATGGGTAAGGACTGTCGTTTGTTTTAGCTTACAGCGATCCCCAAACTGTGCCCTTTAAGGGCTTTTGGACTCCATTTCCCAGCATCCCACACTATCGGCCAACACGGCTGAGGCTCCTGGGAAATGTAGTCCATAAATCTCTTAAATGTACCCCTATGGGAAAGTATTCGCTAGTGGTTCCCCCTGGGCAAGGACTGTCTGTGAGGGCCTTTGGACTCCATTTCCCAGCATCCCACTGGCCAACATGGCTGAGGCTCCTGGGAGCTGTAGTCCAAAATTCTCTTAAATGTATCCCTCCGGGCAATGTCTGTCAGCGGCGGCTCTTCGAGGCCTTTGGACTCCATCTCCCAGCATCCCAGGCGATTAGTCAGTGCAGCCGAGGCTCCTGGGAGCTGTAGTCCAAAAAATCTCTTAAAGGGGACCACTGCCCCAATGTATCCCTATGGGAAAGTATTCCCCAGTGGTTCTCTCCGGGCAAGGACTGTCTGTGAGGGCTTTTGGACTCCATTTCCCAGCATCCCACACTATTGGCCAACAGGGCCGAGGCTCCTGGGAGCTGTAGTCCAAAATTCTCTTAAATGTATCCCTCCGGGCGAGGTCTGCCAGCGGTGGCTCTTCGAGGCCCTTGGACTCCATCTCCCAGCGTCCCAGGCTTCCGGGATCCGCCGTAGTCCGTGCCTGACCTGCATTCCTGGGCGAAGGGCGGGATGCGGGCGAGGAGCCTGTCGAGGCCCTCCTGGACGCCGGCGAAGCCCCTCCGTGTCTGGGCGGTGCAGTCGGCGGAGCGGATGAAGGTCTTGTAGTGGGCGAAGGCGAGGCGGCGGGTCTGGGCCCCCAGCTGGGCCTTCTCCTCGGCCAGGCGCCCGGGCTCCCTCCGCAGCGCCTCCAGACCCAGCCCGGACAGCGACGACAGGTACGGGGCCACCTCCGGAGAAGGAGCCGGGGGCCGGGAGGCCCTCCCGCGGAAGAGCCACGCCAGCAGGCTCGCCTCCTCCTCCGCGCCGACTTCCTCCGCCGCCGCCGCCGCCGCCATCAGGCCTCCCTCGACGTGGACCAGGAAGGGGTCGCTATGGCAACGCGGGGACGCTCTGGCCCGCACAGGAAGACTCCGTGGCAACTTCCGGGAGACGCTCTGTATCCCACAAGGCGCCCGCTCTATGGACTTCCGGCACGAGGCCGGAAGACTGAGCGGCGACGCTCTCTCTCCTGAAAGCGCTCAGCTCTCTATCGTGCCATAGAGGCCTCGCTCTCTCTGCCCAGAGCGGCCGAGCTTTATAGCCCCGCCCCCCCCGAAGGCCCGTTTCCGCTTCCGGCCACGCTTCTTCTTCGGCCTTTCGCCCACTTCCGGCGGAGCGATGCGGCCGCTGACCGAAGAGGAGACCCGCGCGCTCTTCGAGAAGCTCGCCAGATAGTAAGGGCCTTAAAGGAACGCGTTACTAACGACGTTACTGCCTGGGTTGGGTTCCCAGCAGAACAAAAAGTAACTTTTGTGAACGCAGACCGGCACCGCTTCGGCTGCTCCAGTGCTGTGGAATCCTGGGATCTGTAGTTTGTTCCTCTGGGGCTGCGTTCACACTGGGGAAATAAACCGGTTTAAGTGCCTGCCATGGCTCAATGCTGTGAAATTCTGGGAATTGTAGTTTGTTGTGGGGCCCAGAGCGGAGCTCTGCTCCGCTCTGGGCCCACAACAAACTACAATTCCCAGAATTTCACAGCATTGAGCCCCATGGCACTTAAACCGCTTTATTTCTCCAGTGTGAACACAGCCTCAGAAGGCCACAGGAAACTACAGATCCCAGGATCCCACAGCTTGGCTTCAAATTAATGCGCTTTGACACCACTTTGGCTGCCCTCAGCTCAGTCTTGTGGAATTCTGGGAACTGTAGTTCCTCGAGACTTTTAGCCTTCTCTGCCAGAGAGCTCTGGTGTCACCACAAACTACAGATCCCAAGATTCCATACCACTTGGCCACGGCAGTTAATAATGGTAATAATAAGCCATTTATTTGTATCCCGCCCAATCAAGGAGGGATCTGGGCGGCCAACAACGGTGGAGAACAGCAGAAAATACAATGAAAAACAGATTAATTCCCCCCCAGCCACATAAGGCCAACAAAAGAGCGAACAATATCAATACAGTGGCAACCAAAGAAAAGATAAGAATCATACAAATTAAACAAGGTACATGGGAAAACCTTTCCTCAGCCTCTTGGCACAAGCCCACACCAAAACAATATTGGGCAAATAAAATACAAGCATAATACGAGACAGAAAAAATATATATATATAAAGATAACGGTTACAGTCTGTCAAGAAACATAATCCATGTAACACAATAAACATCAAAAACTACAGCTTATCGCAGTCAATAAAAAACAGTTATAAAAGTGGCGTCAAACTGAGTTACGTTCTTCAGTGCAGACGCAGCATAAAATGTCCACCGAGGAGGAAAGGCCCAGGAAGGAGTTGCTTTCATTGGAGGAGAACTTTCCGGATGCAGAAGCGTCGGTTCGGAGGCGCCTCTGGGCAACATTGCTGTGTTTTATGTGATTTTGTGTTCTATCGTACACATTTTATGTGACTTTATGTTTGAATTGTACAATAATTTTATAGGTTTTGCTGCCTCCCGGAGAAAGGCGGGGTATAAATGAAATAACATAAAAATAAGAGCGTGGCCCTGATGGGGAAGCCATCATTTAATGCCTGTTTTTAACCGTTCATTGTTCAGTTGATGTTTTGGGGGAGGGTGGGGACTCCTGGGACACGGGGTTTTGTGTGTTTTCTTTTAAGTGTAAGCCCCCTTGATGGTCATGGACATGGATGTAAGTAAATAATACAGTGGTCCCCCGGGTTACGAAAACCCTGGGATCCGAAAGAGCCGGGGCCAGAAAAATGGCCCTGGTTTCAGAAAAAAAAAACCCGGGTTAAGAAAGAAAAGCGGCACAAAATTCAAATTGCACCAAGTCTTTTCCTATACTTACAGTGGTCCCCCAGTTTGCAAATGTTTTCAGGTTACGAAAGGGGTGCTGGAACAGATTACTTTCGTAACCCAGGGGACCACTGTAATAAGAAATATTTATTTATAGCCCGCTTCTCTGTAGAAAACAATCGGAGCAGGTTACAGCACAAATTAAAACATACAAGCTAAAACAGTACAACAGCAAAACAATACAGTGATGGTGATGATGACAATGATCATCATCATCATCATCATCCCTGGAAGGCCACCTCAATCATCATGGACAGAGAGGTGGGATATAAATAAAAGATTATTATTATTATTACCACCATCATCATTGTGTCGGCAGATACAGGAGGAGGAACTTAGCGGGTGGCTAAGAAAGCAACTTCCTCGTTCTCTTTGGTGGCCATTGCTGGCTTTGCTTCCCAGAGACAGCAAGCAATGGTCCAAAGGGCCTCTGCCCATTGGGGATGACTGCCAATTTTGGGAAAGGGCAAGACGGGACTCGTTCTCTGTCTCTTTTAAGGAAAAGGCTGGGGCTTTCCCAGTCTCCTCTTCCTTGCCTCTTTTGAAAATAATCCCTCTCTTTCCGCAGCGTCGGAGAGAACATCCAGCTCCTGATCGACCGGCCGGACGGGGCCTACTGCTTCCGCCTCCACAAGGACCGCGTCTATTACCTCAGGTGAGGCCGAGAGGAACGCCTGGCACCGCTACACCTGCCATGGCCCAGTGCTGTGGAATCCTGGGAACTGTAGTTTCATGAGATGTTTTAGCCTTCACTCTCAGGGAGAGCTCTGGTGCCACGACGAATTAAGAATCCAAGGATTCCATAGGAGCCCAGGATCCTTTCCTGCAAGAAAGGCCAGATATGAATTAAGGAAAATGTAGATATTCCTACAGTGGGCCATTATGGACAGCATCCTCTTTGTTTTTTGCAGGGGCACTTGAGGAAGTTCACTCACCTGCTCACCAAGATTTATATTAAGATTTCTTCTCTGCCTTATTGTCCTGATGTGCGTAGTTCTGGTCATGTCTTTATTATAACTGTATCCTCAAAAGCTCTGGGTTATCTGTCCTCTAAATTTATTTTGTCAGAAAGGCAAAATGGCTGTGACAAGAGAATGCTTCTAAGACTGCTTCAGGAAAACTATGCCTGATGTTTTCTTTAAACCTCTTCCTGAAGTTGTAGTAAAGGCTCTTTTCCCCCCGTTTCTGTAGTGAGAGGATCTTGAAGCTTGCTACAAACATTCCCCGCGAGAGCCTGGTTTCCTTGGGCACCTGCTTTGGGAAGTTTACCAAGACCCAGAAGTTTCGTCTCCACATAACCGCCCTGGATTATCTTGCCCCTTATGCCAAGGTAAAGGCGGCACAAGGACTAAGTTTCATTTCATTCTTTTCTCCTCGTTCCCCTCACTTATACCATTGTATTCTGCTTTGTGAATGTAAGGGGGAAGTATTTTGTCCAGTTCTCTATGTATGTGTTTTGCCTGATATTAGGGGCTTGTGAATGAAGCATAGAAGAAGATTAACAAGATTGCCCAAAGTGTGCTGCACTTTTCCTTTTTGGAAAGTGAAAGTGTGTGCCAATGAAGAGAGAAATGTAGATAGCCTTGGATTTAATTTTACAAGAGCAAACAAACACCAAATCCATCTTGTGATACTTTCAGTAATGATGAGAGTATTGCCACATGGTGGATTTTATTTTAATGTTTGATCAGTTGATTGTTATAAATTTATATACTGTATATATTTTAATGGCCAACACAGCTATCTACCCTTACATCTTCACATGAGCCAGGAACTCATTCCCAGGAGAAAGATTATGTTGCATTGCTTGTTGCGTTTTTCCTCTCATGCAGTACAAAGTGTGGGTGAAACCTGGTGCGGAACAATCCTTCCTTTATGGGAACCACATCCTGAAATCCGGCCTGGGGCGCATCACGGAGAGCACAGCCCAGTACCAAGGAGTGGTGGTCTATTCCATGGCTGACGTCCCTCTGGTGAGTGGCATTGAGTGGCCAGGCAGAAGGTGGGCTGCAGGTGGTTTCTCAGGGCGCTCAGTAAAACCAAGGTCTTAATCTTGCTCCCTTGGACTTTTTCCAGGGCTTTGGGGTGGCAGCCAAGTCAACCCAAGAATGCCGGAAAATGGACCCCATGGCGATTGTAGTGTTTCACCAAGCAGATATCGGGGAGTACATAAGGCACGAAGAGACGCTGACTTAAACAAAGAGGAGCAGAGAACCCCAAAGACTTCATGTTGCATGAAAAAAAACAACCTATTTTGGACTTTCTATCATTTGTCAGCTTCTCTATATGGACTGGATGTGCTGGTTTTGAGTGATGGAGAAACACTGCCTATTCTGGAATGGATTAACCAGTGAGTGCCACTGTGCTTGCCTGTGGGTGAACTAGAAAACTTTGGGATGTCACCACAGGCGTATGACTTCTGAGAAGTGATAACTCTGGCACAGTAAAGCTCTCAGGTTTTATACCTTTGATTGTCTCCTTTGTGGTGGTCCTCCTTTGTGGCAACCCTTTCCATGTTCCTCAGGTGTTTAGGGAACCAGAGCAGTGATCTGCTAAGCCACAACAAAGTAGTAGTCAGAGCTTCTCTTCTCTCTTGGCAAGGTGTTTTAGCTTAGAAGTTGTTACTACCACTAGGTAAGCCTCAGAAGGCTCATTCCAATCTTTTATAATGGAAGAAAAAAAGCCTACCGTATATACTCGACTATAAGTCAACCTCCTGTATAAGTTGAGGGCAAGTTTTGGGGCCAAAATTATGGATTTTGCTATGACCCGTGGATAAGTCGAGGGTAAAATTTAGGGGCATATAGGAAAGGATCTAAAGGATGAAGCAAAGCAAAACAATGTCAAATAACTTCCAAAAGTTCATCAGACATAACTCTTTGTGCTTATTCTTAAGACTGGATGGATGAGAGAGTAAAGGGGGTCAGTGCTTCCGGGACAGATTATACTCTTGCTTTTCACCAGGGGATGGTTCCTTCTTTTAAATAACAGTTGAGATACTTACATTGACCCGTGGATAAGTCAACTCAGGTTTTTTGGGTCAATTTTTTGACCTAAATTTCTAGACTTATATACAGTATGCAAAACCTGGGAAACTGCCAAGCATTGGCATCATGGGTGTGTAGTCAGTGGGGGAAGTCCTGAGTTAAATTCAGCCCCAAAGTCAAGAGTGTGGTGTGGTGCCCATGTGGAGCACAAGCCTATTAACTGGGCCTGGAATTTGCCACTCAGTCATTGTAAGGTATTCTATCTGTTGTGGTTGCATTAGGAAGAATTTCAACAAATGGAGTTCTGTTTTACCTTGACTAGGCCAGCTTTATTTTGGATTCATGAGGAGCCAGTGAAGTCAGTCCTTTTCTGGTGGTGCTTGGATTTGTCCACTTTGGACCCTGAAGACAAACGAAAGAGGCCATGCCAGCAGATGGAGGAATGCTGCCTTTTAACACCCACCCCCCCCCCCGGGTTTACAGGGTTCCTTTTGCTGCCTGTGAGACTGGAGTAGGGCAAAGCAAAGCCCAGGGCCCTCTGTGCAGCTGTGGGCTTTTGGCGTGCCTTAACCCCTGCACGAAACTTTAGCATCGTGGCTTATTGGTGGCTGTGGTGGGCTGCGTCTTGAAGAAGCGCTTGAGGAAGTAGAGCTGGAGGACCCCCGAGAGGACGATGGCCACACTCTGGGCCGCTGACCACCAGTTCACGTAGTTGTAGTTGGACTGGAGGAGTAAGATGTCCGATGTGCTTTTCATCCGGGAGATGGCGCTGTACCGCCACATGTGGAAGAGGTCCTTCATCAGCTTACGGGTGCTCTCCTGTCAGGAAGGGAGGCAGAAACCCCTCAGTCCTAGACTGTGGCATGTGCCTCTACGGTTCTCATCCAAAGAGCAGGGACCATGAGCCTCCAGCCCTGGACCCACATCCAGCCTTCCTAGGCTTGCTCAGATGGCTGCACCTCTTTCCCCCTGGTACCATCATTGGGCAGTTTCCCAGCTTTACCCCTGACAATCCCCTCCATGGTGGCTCTAAGGCTTAGCTGTTGGCAGTTAAAAGCTTTGTGGGTATCCTTGGCCCTATCCGCCACTGGAATGAGGCCCTCAAGAGCTGTTCTTGAATTGAATGCAGCCCTTGGGCCGGAAACTTTTACCCTTCCTTAACAGAGAGAATGCCAGCTGCCGATCCTCATGACCAGATGCCCAGCAGTGAGCATTCTCCACCTCTCTCTCTTCCTACTTTCAAAACCCTTTCTTAGTTGCATCGGATATGGTCTGAGTTTCTTTCCGGGCCATGTTTATTTCTACCCACGTGCTGATTGTTTTCCACCTAGCTGCTGGCATTGCTAGAACTCCCTTGGATATTTAGCAGTGCTTACGTCAATGGCCGCCAGTGTGTCGTTGAGCTGCTTCTTCTCAAGTTCTGATGTACTTTGCAGGTCAAAGCCCTCGTAGTAGACTCCAAAGTTCAGATAAACCCGCACTGATCCAAAGCGGCTGTCCATGTTGCTCAGGCAGAGCTGGTAGAATCCTGCAAGAAAGCAGTGTACCTGGCTTTAGCTATCTTGGTTTCTAGTAGGGGTTCAATCTTAATTTATTCTAGGACCCATTTATTTGTCTCTTAGCAAATTCTAGGGGCAGCACCACATTTTAAATGAGTTGACTTTCTCCCTGTCAGCTTCCTTCACTGTCCATTGTTCACATACAGACCGCCCAAAAAGGGCGGTCTGGCACCGCCTTTTTTTGCTGCGAAGCTTCACCGCAGCAGCTAGATGCAACCCCGCTCCTTTTTAGCACCACAGTTGTGGCGCAACTTCGCCACAACTGCGCAGCTACATCTAGCAGCTGAGCAGTTGTGGCGCCATGCTTACGCATGCCATCTAGAGGCCTTGGCGTGATGACGCAGGTGTCATCACATGCTAGGGGTAGGGAGTGTGCAAACGCTGCGTGCTCCCTAACCCTAATGGCGCCGCCCAGGTGCCTCATAGTGCCCGTTTGTATTGGACCATAGAAATCAAAAATACAATGGCCTGGATGATTCTGACTTTGGTATTTAATGATAAATACCACTTACACTTGAGGCTCTTGTCTAGTTCCTTCATAGGCTGCGTTCACACTAGAGAAATAATCCGGTTTGGCACTGCTTTCACTGCCCTGGCTCAAGGCTATGGAATTCTGGGAGTTGGAGTTTGTTGTGGGCCTTTGTTGCCCTTCCAAGTCCTCATCTCTGTCTGGTTTCTTGATTGCAGCCCCCAATCAGATTAATGACTGAGCCAAGGAATAGGAAATCTAACTATTTTACCCACTTCAAAGTTATGTCTGCCATCTGAGGTCATTCCTTTTCCCTTCTGAATATTCAACTGTCAGCCTGATTGTGCCTTTATTCCTCAACTGGTAGCCTTATTTTTGAAACATGACTTCCTTATGTTTGTTATGAAGATGCACCCACACCTCTAACTTCTTATTCCCAAGTTGGGGCTTGTTTTTGCCTTGACCTGCCCCTAAAACTGGGAGCCTAGAACCCACTCAGGAAGGAGAAAAAGGATCCCAGAGGGCCGGTGCACCTGTTTCCTTGGTTGAGAAGTGGATCAGTCCCCGAATATCCTGCGAGGTGCCAAGACGGAAGCCATTGGGGTCATTTGCAGTAGCCAGGATGTGTCTCTCTTGGCCAAGCCCTGTGGTCCACTGCACCTGAAGGCAAAACATGTAGAAGATGACTTGGATGTCTGTACCGTTAGGGTTTCCAACCACAGAAACAAAACAGACCTGAGGATTTGATGTTGCAGGCCATGCAGTCCAAGGCATGCGGAAACCCTTCTGCTTCCGTGGGCAAATTTCTCTCGCCCCACATCATCCCAAAGATAAAGACGCTCCACACAAAAGGAACTCTCGTGGGACAGTAAGCTTTTTAGACAAATGAGAGAAGACATTTTTGATAATTCCCTTGCCCTCCAAAACTTAGATTGTTTTCTGTGTAATAATAATAATCCCATTCCCATAACGTTTTTTAGAAGCAAGTCAACCACTGAGAAAATCTCATCATGGTTGACCATTTTCATAGGTCTCTGGATGGGTTGGAAAAACATGGAAGTATTATTGATATCTCTAATTTGTTGTGCCACTCCCAGATTAGTTAATCCCATTGTCCAGATGGGAAACTCAGTTCAATCTCTGAAAATGGAGAAGCCAAAGGGAAAGGTCCAACTGTAAGCAGGTAATGTGGGTGGGCAAAATGAGGATTAGTAGACAAAATTTGACATGACTCTTGAATGGACAAGAAAATCATCTCACTTATTGCCAGAGTATTTGTATCACCTTCATTTTTTGTTCTTGTTCAGTGCTCTTAATATACTTTCTGCAGTATAATCCATGTTTACTGTATATCTCCCTAAACTTCTAATAATCTAGACTGGTGGGTGTAACCTTTCATTTGTTCTTGGACTGCATGTTCCAGCAGCCTTAGCCATAGCAGAGGATACTGGGGACCACAGTCTAACAGCACCTAAATGGTTGCACAATTCCCACATCTGGCTTAAAGGGCTTGATAATGGTTCACAGGGAAGGAAGCATACATCCCTCTAAACCAGTGGTTCTCGACTTTGGGTCCTCCAGGCATTTTAGTCTTCAGCCCCCAGAATCCCTGATCATTTGGGCAAGCTGGCTGAGACTTCTGGGAGTTGAAGTCCAAAACATTAGGAGAGCCAAAGGTGGAGAACCACTGCTCTAGACCAATGGTTCCAATCTTATATTCCCCAGATGTTTTGGAGTTCAGGTCCCATCATTCATGACTCTTGGCCAAGTTGGCTGGGGCTTCTGGGAGCTGAAGTCCAAAACACCTTGAGGACCAAAGTTTGGTAATGAATTTTTTGTCTTGATGCCGACAAAGGGCAGACACCCAACAGCCCACTAGGCAGTACAGCCATTGATAGGGAATGTGGGGAGTTGTAGTCCTTTAACATATGGAGGGCTGAAGAATTCCCACCTCTTTCAATGCAAGCAATCCATGAACGCGTGCTGTAATCAATATCAACGTCTTACAAGTGCTACAAGATACTGTGCCCTTCTCATCAAGGGAAGGAGGCAACGGGGCCTTTCCATACTCCATGAGGTCTCTCTCCAGTTGAGAAACCCAAGGGACCCTCCTGAAACTGCAAATCCTAGGAGCTCTGGGGGTAGTTAAAGGGAAGGGGAATGAATCTCTTGGGTCCCATGCCCAGAGCGAGGCAGGAAACTGATTCACGAATGGATAAGGAGAAAGGGCCTTGGGAAAAAGAAGCACTCCTACATTTAGTAGAGAAAGGGGTGATAACAGGTTTACTCTGCCCTAGAATGGTGTAGGGATTTCAATGCTGGATTAGGACCCTGGGACATCAGGGTTTGAATCCCAGCGCGGCCATGAAAGCCCACTTGGGTGTCTTTGGGCAAAACACACTCTCTCAGACTCTTAGGGATGGCAATGGTGAACCCACTCTGAACAAATCATGCCAAGGAAATCCTGTGATAAGGTTGCCGTAAGTTGGAAACAATCTGAAGGCACACGACAACAGCAAGACTGCTATGTCTACCATCCACTGCATGTGGAAACTCATGCAAACGCACGCACCCACCTCGTAGCCAAAGTAGAACTGGCCGCTCTGATGCGCAAACTGCCAGAAGCACTCCATCTGTCCTGCAGGGACCACGATGGCGAAGTTGTACCGGTCTGTTCCACGGAAGAGAGGCTGGTCACCGGAGCTGCTCAAGGGCTCGGATTTGCGGGCCTGAGCAAGTCCCAGCACCCCCAGAAGTGCGGCCGTGGGGAGCAAGGGGAGCATGGTGCAAAGAGAAGCCAGCTGTAGCAGCGTGCCTTGGCTGGAGGAGCCGCGTGTGGCTGGCAAGAGAGGCAAGCAGGTGTGGTTAACCATTAACTGAGCCACTCGCAGAGCCTTGTGTTTGCTCTGCTCACGGCTGGATCACATCTAGTTCCTCAAGGAAACTGGGCGCCCTTTCCAGGATGAGGGAATGCGTGGTCTTCCAGATCTGGCACCCTCAAGCCCATCTGCCACATCCAGCCTCATGATGGGAGCTGGAATCCAGCGACAGCCGTTTCCCAACACTGCTAGGAAACTGCAGTGATCCTTTATTTACTTTTCTCCAGTCTCTGCAAGGTTCCTGAAGAGCTGAAACAGCCTGTTGTCACTCCCAAAGTCCCAAAATTTTAATTTATATTGCCACTTCTGTCTCTGCCTTCCTCTGCAGAGCTCAACTTGGAATACATGGTCCACCTCCCATTCGTCATCTCAACAACCCTGTGAGGTAGGGAGACTTGCCCCGGGCCATCCAATGTGCTGCTGAGCTCAGTGGGAAACTGAACTCAGGTCTCCACTAAAGGCAACAAAGCATGTCACAAAGCTCAAGCAAAAACGGAAAGTGCAAAGAAGCTAAAAATAAATAAAATCAAAGCTGTGTAACAAATGGGCTCCTGGGAACTCACCCATAACTGCCCGTAAGCTTCCACTTTATCCTTGATTTGGAAAAAAAGGGACATTATAAATAAATAAATAAATAAATAAATGTGTACATTAAGCTCTTTTCCAGTCAAAGGTTTCACTCTGCATCATGTCCATCTTTGCAAAAGCTGCCAATGTGGCATGATATTTCTCTTTCCAGTCAGGGCAGCTGGGTTTTTTAGAGAAAGCTTCCCTTTACTAAAGTTCTGCTTGAGCGGCTGGTTTCTTTGCCACCCACTCCTGATCCATTTATTCGGTCCTCCTTGTTCTTAAAAGGTTCCCCCAGCATGACCTCTCCTTGGTTGAAGCAGCAGCTGGTGCTGAAGGACACATCATGTATTCCAGGAGGACCTTTTCCCAGCAACTGTGATACGAGCAACAGCCCACGAGATTCGGCTGCTGAGGCACAAGGCACACACTTGAAAAGGAGGAGGCAGGACTGATAGCGACAGCCAAAGCACAGAAACAACCCATTTTGTCCTTGGAGGTGAAACTGATCCTTCTGGTTGTTGTGTACCTTCGAGTCACTTCTGACTTATGGCACTCCTGAGGCAAACCTGTCACAGGATTTTCTTGGCAAGATTTGTTCAGGTTTGCCTTTGCCTTCCTCCGAGGCTGAAAGTGTAACTTGCCCAAAGTCACCCAGCCAGCTTCCATGGCAGAGTGGGCATTTGAACCCTGGTTTCTAGAGTTGTAGTCAAGCACATCACGCTGGGTCTCCAACTGTTCCTACAGCAAAGTAAACCCGTAGGGGTTAAAGTGAGAAGAGTGCTTTGCTTCAGACATCCCACGGGAGCTTGCCACTTTCCTCCAATCTTTCCAAAAGGCAGAATTGAGGTTCCAAAATGAGCAATCAAGGCAAGCTTGGCTGAGCCAAGATATTCACCACACAGGTGTTCATACGTGCCAGTGCTGGGCAAAAGGAAGGCAAACAGAAGGTGTTCCAGGGCAAAGCTGGGACAGGCCAGGTGGCACAGACTGCAAGAGAAAGGCACAGATGAGAAAAAACACCAACCTAGGAAATTTGCCAGGCTCTCCAGTACCTTGATGACGCATGAGAACTTACTGGCATTCAACTACCCTGATATTTGCTGGAAGTCAAACTCAGCCAAATCCTCAAGGTCTAGAAAATTCCTCACTTGCCTAGAAGACAGTTTCATTGTCCAAAAGGTGGAAGAGGCAACAAGGGGATCAGCTATTTTGGATCTGATCTTAACCAACAGGGACGACCTAGTCAATGTGGTGCAAGTGGTGGAATCCTTAGGTGGCAGTGATCACATTCTCCTGGAGTTTGTTATACAGTGGAAAGGAGAATACTGAGGCATATTCTGACACGCATTCTAGACTTTAGGAAAGTTGATTTTAGTAAACTTAGAGAAATACTGGGGGTGATCCCATGGTCAGGAGTACTAAAAGAGAAGGGAGTCCAAGATGGATGGGAGTTCCTCAAAAGGGAGATACTGAAAGCACAATTAACCTTAACCAATAATTTATTGTAAGCATCAGAATTCATGTTTCCAAACAAATTTGTCCACTCTCCAACCACAGTATTACATTTGGGACACAGGAAGGAATTCCTGTAATGGCTCTTAAGAATTTTGTCTGTACAATTTAAAAAGGTGAGAAGTTATCAATGGTACATATCTGACAGCCATACATCTGAGAAATTACTTTACTGGTAAAAACCTGCATGGCTGCAGGAATGTATTACCCACCTCTCGTATAAAACAAAGAAAGGAGTGCTTTAGAACATCTCTGGGAACCTGCAATGGCATGCTTCACTTGCAGATTCCATGAACCTGTTGACTGGAAAATTATACCTAAATATTTATAAGAGGCAACTTGTTCTATTTGGTGTCCAACAATTTGCCATTTATGCTTGAATGTTTTTTTTTTAAATTGAATATCAAGACCTTTGTTTTGGTATAATTTATTCTTGACTGTGATAGAAGGGCAAGGTCATCTGCACACAGGAGCACAGACACACTATCCCCTATCACAGCAAAGCTTTTACCCTAGCCAGGTTACATGTTTTACCATCAGCACTACTGAAGGGCAGATACAGCAAAATTCCAGTTGATGAACGACTATGTCCTGCAACACAGAAAATGTAGAAACTGTTAATCACGTACTGTTCCACTGTCCCTTTTACTGTGATTCTTGTAAAAACCTGATCACTCCTATTATTTTAGAAAATGCCAGGGAGATCTGAAACTTTTTATTTAGAGTATCTGTTGTCTGATAGGAATTCTTATATTTCTCATAAAGTAGCACAATTCTGCGCATCTGCTATCACTTGTAGGAAAAGCATATTAACCCAAAGATAGCAGAATTGCTTTAGGGTATGTCTCTAAACATGTGTTTACCTTTGTTTTTATTCATCTGGATACAATTGATCTTTATTCTATTATTCTATTTGAAATTATTTTTCTGCAAATTGAATGCTTTTTATTGCTATTCATTTTTTCTTAGTCAGTAGGTTTTTAAACCCCCCCCCCCCCGTTATTTTAAACTAAAACAGTTTTTCTATATGTTATTCTATTTTTATGCTGTGTGAATTATTGTTGTTGTTGTTTTTATTTAATTGATTTGTTGGTCATTGACTATATTAAAGTTATTCCTTTTTGGATATGTCCGCTGCAAAAGGAAGAAGAAGGAAATGGTAGGACCACTGCATGCAGAAGATGGCAAAATGCTCACAGGGGACAGAGAAAAGGCAGAATTACTCAACACCTTCTTTGCTTCAGTCTTCTCAGGAAAGGCAAAGGGTGCCCAACCTAAGGATGATGGGGCAGAGGACAGAATAGGGGAATTTCAGCACAGAATAAGTAAAGAGATAGTACAAGAATACTTGGTTAACCTAAATGAATATAAATCTCCAGGACCAGATGAACTACATCCAAGGATATTAAAAGAACTGGAAAATGTAATATCAGAGCCATTGGCAATAATCTTTGAGAACTCCTGGAGAACATGATAAGTCCCAGCAGACTGGAGGAGGGCAAACGTTGTCCCCATCTTCAAAAAGGGAAAAAAAGAGGATCCCAACAATTATCGTCCAGTTAGTCTGACATCAATTCCAGGAAAGATTCTGGAGCAGATCATTAAGCAGAGAGTCTGTGAACATTTAGAAGGGAATGCCATAATCACAAAAAGCCAACATGGGTTTCAGAGAAACAAGTCATGCCAGACAAACCTGATCTCATTTTTTGATACAATTACCAGCTTGGAAGATGAAGGGAATGCTGTGGATATAGTATATCTCGATTTCAGTAAGGCCTTTGACAAGGTTCCCCATGACATTCTTGCAAACAAGCTTGTAAAATGTGGGCTAGACAAGGTAACCGTTACATGGATTTGTAACTTGTTGACTGGCCGTACCCAAAGGTTGCTCAACAATGGCTCCTTTTCATCCTGGAGAGAAGTGACCAGTGGGGTCCCACAGGGCTCTGTCCTGGGCCCAGTGCTATTCAATATCTTTATTAATGATTTGGATGACAGAATTGGGGGCATACTTATCAAATTTGTAGATGACACCAAATTAGGAGGAGTAGCTAATACACTGCACCAGTGGGTTCTACAAAAAACAAAACAAAACACAATATCAATATCAATATGGCACTTCCCAATATGAAAGGACAATAATGTGAAAAGCTTAATAGAAATAAAATAAATAAAAAGCAGAAAGAACCAGTTAAATTTCTAAAAGGGTAGCAATACCCCACTGATATTAAACAAATGCTAAAAATAGGCAAAATCCAACTTTTAAATAATAGAACTCATGGCCAGATGTGTTTCGACAGGAGTCTTCCTCAGTGGCCTATAAGTATGCAAAATATGTATAAAATATGTATAAAACTATCAAATCCACAGCTCACTCAATGTGACTCTGTTAAATTCAGAAGTAGTGTTCTTCTCCTGCTCACAGAGCCTCTTATATAGCCAGCAGAACTGGTGATGGGAACAGCCCTTCCAAGACTCAGAGAAAGAAAAACATAGAGAAGAATATAGGGTGTGGAAGGACAGTGAGAGATTCAAACCAACCAACTTACATTATCATTAAAGCTCACCGGAGATTCAGATAATGTGACTCTGTTTCATACAAGGATAGTCATATTCTCCTCCTGCTTACCGACCCCCTTAAAGAACCAGCTGAACCGGTGATGGAAATGGTTCTGCCAAGACTCAAGAAACAACTTGGGGGTGGACTTCAGATGTGAAAGGGACTGAAAGGCTCAAACTAACCAGTTCACATTTTCATTTAAACCCATTGGGGATTCAGATTTCAAATGAAGAATCCATTTTAGTTCCAATATTTGTAATTGTTTTATGTTCTTAATATTAGATATCCCATCTGTGCACCAAAATGTGAATGAATCAGGAGAGTGATGTTCATCTAGAAAATGTTTTACTAATGGGGGCTTCTATTTTTAATACAACTTCTGTGTTCAATAATATGAGTTCTTATTGCTCTGCTGGTCATACCCACATATATTAATTTACAAGGGCATTCAATTATTATAATAATTATTAATCATTATAATAATTACAACAATAATTATATAATTATTATTATAATTATTATTATAATTATTATGGCATTTTTACTTGCACATGTGAAGAGTTTATATATTTCATAACTTCTACCATCTGCAGTATTCACAAAATATTTCAAATTGTTGCTGTGTCTGCACACTGAGCAATGTCCACAGATGTAGTGTCCCTTCACACTCGAAGTATTTTGTTGGACTGGAAACCCAAAATCGGCCCGTACTAATATGTTCTTAATGTTTTGAGTATGTTTATAGGCTCATTGGTTTATTTTTATATCCAGGTATATTTTCCAGCAGATGCCAATGTTTCAAAATGCTTCCTTTGTAACAAGCTATTGTCTTGTCACAATACTGTGACAAGCTATTGTCACAATATTCATTTGCACCCTGTTTCCAGTGAATCCAACCCAGGGCTATCAAATTAAAACTTCTGTAACAATATATTAAAAAATAAAATAAAATAATGAGTAATGAGACCTATACAAACAAAAGTAATGAGACCTGTACAAACACCACTCGGCCTTGAAGACCCCAAAACTGCACCCAAGAAGAAAAAGCCCAGGCAGGGAACTCAAGCGGATTAACCAATACAAAACTGCTTTATTTTGCAAAATACACACACAATTTTAGCTCCAATCTCTATTTTGTTTGGCCCCAATAAGTACTAAGAAGAAGGGGGATAGAATCCGACTGGGCTTTTCTCCCCTTGTTTCTTTACACAGAAGAGACTCCTTACAGTAAGGAGCATTTCCCAATGGAAGCCACAGCAGTCTTTTAAAATATCAGCTCTCTTGTGCCTTCAAGAGAATAAGAAATTCATACTCCCACAATCTTTTTGCTCACAATCTTTCAAACGAACTGCCCTCTATTACCCCTAACACCAACTTTAGCCAAAGTGTCCACAAAAGGTAACAAGAAAAACACCTATGCCATCCGTCTGGAAACGCAGAACAACTAGTGACCAACCTGTCCCTCCTGGGAGAACTGAGTGTTCATTCTGACCCTGTAGTCGCTTTTCAACTACGATCTTCTGAGGAACATGAGAAGAGGCTTCCTGCGATGCTGGCTGAACATGGGCCCCATCTCCAGCCCCAGCAAGTGGCATGGGCTCAATGCAATCTCCAGTGAAGTTCCTCTGGCCTGTGTTTTGGCAGCTGAATGTTAGAAGTGCATATGCAATGCTCCCCTGCCCCCCCAAAACCCACTGAGTTCACTGGATCCCATGGTTTCTTCATGGTCCGCCAGCGGTCCTTGATCACATTCACCCGGTGTTCGCTCCTTGAAAGGGTACGCACGGAAAATAGCCTTCCAGTTTCCTTCTCCAAATTTCCTCACACCTGCCTTGATCCACTGAGATTCCTCTGAAGTCCACATCTACAGGGAAAAGGAGAGAGATACTCAGAAGAAGCAAGGAAGGCCAAAACAGGGATTTGGTGATGTGTCCAAATAGGATTTTTAAAAGGTTGGTGGGGATAACTGTGAGAGATGACTCAGTCAGAGATCAGAACTACCCTGAGTCAGTGAGAGAGGAGACAGTGAAGGGAAAGTCTGTATTGTGGGTCAGTTAGTAACAACAACAACAATTTATTAGCCCACCCCTGTCAGATCAATTGGAGTGAGTTACAATAATTAAAAAGCACAAGGTAAAAACAGTTTCCGTGACCCAGACCCACCCACCCCGTAAAATTAAAGGTTAGGCTAGAATTTTATGACTATATATTTGTATTATTTGTATTTACGCTTTTATAGTATTGTTTTAACTCTGTTATAGTAATATTTTATTAATTTTATAATCTTGTTTGAGGTTTTAGATTGTGCGTCGTAGACAGGCATCTGTTTTCTATTGTGGACTGTTGCGTTCTCTTCTTTGTAAAGCGCTAGTACAGTAGTACCCCGGGTTACGAATCCCCCGTGGTACGAAAACCCCGGGGTACGAAAGAGCTGGGGCCCGCAAAAATGGCCCGGCTTACGAAAAAAACCCCGGGTAAAAAAAAAACCCCGCGCGGCCCCTTTAAATTTGCTGCGCGGTCCGGCAAAAAAAGCAGTCCCCCGGGTTACGAAGACTTCCGGGTTACAAAAGTAATCCCGGAACGGATTACTTTCGTAACCTGGGGGGACCACTGTACTATACAAATAAATGTAACAATAATAATAATAATAATAGGAATTAATAAAAACAACAACAAAGCCTTGAAATTCTGTAACCATAACCTTCTGTGACTGTATGCTGAGCATCTGCTTAATATGTTTTTCTTATACGCCTTCACGTAGCTCTGGGAATAATGGTACAATGGTGCTATTAGAGCAACTGATGTCAGATACACATGGTCTCTCTGTGGAGTCAGCAGTGGTTCAAGGGTGGCTCTGGTTGCCAGAGTGGTGGGTTAAATGGAGATCCCCAGTACAATTAATGATCAGTTCTTTAGGTGAGCCAGTCCCACAGCTTGGTGGACTGCAGTTATTTCAGGAGTGGGTTACCTTACCTTTTTCTTACAGCCAGCAATGGAGGTGTTACTGCTGCTTCTCCCCTTCGATCCTGAAAGACAAATTCAATCAGCAACCACACCTTCTGTAGACACTGAGAGATGGCAGTGCTACAGTTATGGGACTTCGCCTTTTGGAAGGGAAAGGCAACCATTTCAGTGGCAACTCTGTATGCAACCACATGGTTGAACCAGCTGCATCTACCACTTCCCTACTCATGGTTGGGAAGTTCTGCCGCTTGCTGCCATGACTGTTAAGAGCCCCAGGGAAAATGACAGTGGATAAGCTGGGAGTTGCCAAGTTTCACATATTTTGCCTTAAGCAAGTCTTTCTATAAGCCTCTTGATTTCACTCTGTGGTTAGCCCACTGCTACCCACTAACTACAGTTCTTCCTATTTTAGGCAGCAATTCCCTCTGCACCACCCATGCCAGGAGGATCTCAAAAACAAGTGTTATTTATTATCTGGTTTTGCTGCCACTTTATTTTGTCGGTTTTCTTGTATTTTGTTGGATGTTTGCCATTTGTCATTCCAGAGTTGTGATTTTAAGTGTGTGGGTGTCTCTTTAGGAAGGAAGCCTATGCTCCCTGAGCCCTGTGAGGGCACATGTAATATAAATGAAACAAGAAAGCGAGGAGGAGATAAGAGGGATGATGGGAGCTGCAACCCAACACGCCCAGAGGACACCAGTTTGAAGAAGGCAGATGCTGGCTGGAATGATACTAGGAGAGCCGGAAGGCTTGCCTTTGCCTATGCCGGGCCCAATTCTGGCATCCCAGTACTTGGAGTATGGGGCAGAGAGGCTACTACCAAGCACCCTGCAACTTCCCAGTCCTAAGCTCTCCTGGTCACCTGCCTGGAAGGACAATCCATTACCCATTTCATTTCTAGTTCACAGGGCAGAGATGCTGATTTATTACATGCTGTTTTCATTGTCCAGCAGGACCCTCAATCCTTTTCTGACAATGCAGCAGTTGCCCTGAAGGACCCCTTAACTAGCAGGGGAGGGTGGACAACCCCCATCCTTTCCCTACTCCAGCCCTTCTAAGGAGCGGGTTATGAGGCACAACTGGCAGCTGGAGCTATGATACTCATTATTCTCCCAAGGAAAAACCTTGGGGGCCATATCACAGGTTTGTTCCTTGGGCCTATCGAAAGGCAGGGGCAATCTTAGGAGGTTCTGAAGACCTCAAGTGTGCCTTCAGCTTACTCTCTCCCCTCTGGCAGGTTCATTCATACATTCCCCACTTACTCTGGTCAAAGAAGAGCTCATCTTCATCACTCCAAACCTCTTTCTCTTCATTTTGGCCATCAGTGGGGATGTCCTTCTTGGCTGACCTGAATGCAGCAGAGAAAGGCACATCACAGGTAAAAAAACAGAACCTGGCATGTCTCACGGTAGAGTCAAGAAGAACCATGGGCATTTTAGAGACTGGGCTGGGCAGATGAGTGTGGCATGCATCCATTTATCTCCCACCCAGAAGTAGGGGTTTGGTACTTTATATATCCCTGCAGGGAAAATGCAAAATACAACTGAATGCCCAAAACATCTAAGTTTCATTCCATGATCTGTTCTACCATCTCAGATAGTACACATCCCTATTTTATGGAAGGCTGAAGCTTACATCCATCTGAGGAACTTCTTGGGAAGGTGAGACTGAACTGGAAACTTCCAACTAAGAGCAGCCCATTCAGTGGGCCAGATTCCCAGAATAATGTCAAGGAATGTCACTGAGCATTCATGTTCACCATGTACATTGCTTTTATATGCTTACGGTAGCAAAGGAATAGCCTAGTAAATGGGCAACTACTAGTTAGTGAAACAAGCCTCTCGCAATCATGTTTGCCACACAGCATCTCAATAATGATCATCATCATCATCATTATCAGCAGCAGCAGCAGCAGCAGCAGCAGCAGTTCCAACAAAACTTTGCAATGTCAGCTCATGTACTGGAGAGAAAGCTATTTTGCTTTGGAAGGCTGAGAAACCATCCCTTGGAAGATTGGGATGATCTCTTCCTTGCCCTGCAAAATTGTCAGCACTTTCCAGAATGAGAGAGGAATAGTATTTAAAGATTGGAAGAAAGTCCATCAGTCCTAATATCTGTGAAGGCCCTGGTGAATAGCAGTAGTGACAAGGGACAGCTATGATGGGATGATGGGCCATGAGGGCTCTTTGCTTTGGGTTTCACTGAGGCACCCTTTAATATCTCTGTGTCACCAAGGATCCATTATAGTACTGTCACTTGACCAGGCCCTCAAACTTGGTTGACCTGGGACCTGAGCATACAAAGAATCCAAAATCATGACAACTGCTAATATTCCTAAGGAAGCTAAAGCAAAAAAATCCCCCAAAAGGTACCTGGGCGACTTCTGGGAAACTTCCGGGGTGGATTTTTTGGGTTCTGTTGTCTGGAGACCCAACCTCACCACCAGCTGCTTAGACAAAATTTGCTTGATAGTTGGGTCCCTGCAACAGCCATCCTTGTCCTCCTGCCCCAAAACCAACCCGCTAATGGTCACGAGGTGTTTAGCTTTCGGCAAGGATTTGGACTCAGAAGTAACATCCTTGCTGTCTCCTTTCTCCACCATTTCTTCCTCTTCTTCCTCCTCTCGCTGACGCTTAGTTCTGTGAGATTCAGACCTCTGAGACAGCTTGGGGCAAGTCCAGTCCGTTTCATCTAGTTTTTCAAAGGTGGCACTGGGGTCTGGGGAGTCAGAGAGGACCTTGAATGCTTCTTTGAGAACAGAAAGTCCATAGGAAGTCGGTCTCTTAGGCGAGAGGCTAGAAAATAAGGGGACCACAGCAGGTTGTTTCATAAGCTTTGATTGTGAGAATTGCCCCTCTAAGGACCTCAGCTAGCCTCACTGTCCCCACTCCCCCTTTCTAACAAACTGTCCCACCACAAAGTCCTCTTCCATCATCAGAAAACGGTTAAAGATCACCCAGATGAAACAGCCAAGCCATCTGTCTTGGTTAGAGATCACCCAGATGAAACAGCCAAGCCATCTGTCATGTGAAGTAATTTCTACTCATATAAGAGAATGGCAGCTTCTGGGTTACACAGAACTCTTCCCTCAGGCAGAAAGGAAAGGCAGGAATGACACATTAGCAGGTAAATTCATTTAGTCACTTCTTGTGGTTGGAGAGCCCAAAAGCTTCAGCTCTTGGAAAACATCACTGTGACTCAAAGCGTAGTCCTATCAACAGAGACACTATTACTATTCTTTTAGTTATCTTTTAATTTGCTACAAAGGAAATGGATAAGAAAGAGGATTTGAAAATATTTCGAAAATTGCAAAACAAAACAAAACCCATGTTTTTCAAGTGCTAAGAAACCCTGATCAGAAGAACACTGGACTGGTGAGAATCTTCTGTTTGGGGCTTATTCTACACAAAATTTGCAGATGGTTGTTTTGCACAGAAACCAGCATTTGCTCTCCCCAAAATAATACTCCTGCACAGGAAATGCTATATTCTGTGCAAAGAAAGTGAGTTTAGCCAAGAATAAGCCCTGAATTGCAAACAGGCTTTGAAAAATGTGCAGTTTTCAATGCCCCTTTTGCAGCAGGAAGAAAATGGCTAAAATTATTAATTGCTTTCATTAAAAAGAAAATTAATGAAGAATTACGTCCCCACAAAGAAAATGGTCAGTTTGAGTTTCCACTCTGATCTTTCATCACTTACCACACGCAGGCACCGGACTTGATCAAATCTTTGGAAATCGTAGGGGTAGTGGACTCTGCTGCAGGCTCTGCAACCATCCTGGAGGCTTCTCCATTCATTTTGGAAGTGATGGTGCTCTCACTGACCTCTCCTGCATAATGCAAAGCTGCTTTCTTCTGGACAACAACTGCCAGAGTGCTTTCTTCCAAAGTCTCAGGCCCTTCTTCTGCCGGTTCTTGGATCTCACCCTCAAGCCGATCCTTCCTCGAGGTCTCCTTCATTCCTCCCTCAGGAGCTTCCTCCAGAAGCTCTGAAACCTCCATCTCCTCACCAGCACCTCCCACAGGATTTGGCCGGGGCTCCATCTGATCAGCTGGATTCTTTTGGGCCATCTTCCAAAAAGGGTAGAAACAGAGTAAACAGAAAATGCATCTACTTTATTCTCTTTTGCTAATTAGTCACAGCAACATGACCTTTCATCTCTTGGGGTAGCTATACATTAAGGTACCTCACTCAGCCAGAACAGACAGCAGCCATTCCAGCAGTGTGGAAGGACTTCTGTTTTTAAGCCTCAAACCTCAAACATGTTCATTTGACTATACTGGCCAGAGAGGAATTGCTACTGTGACATATTCAAGTGCATCTTGCTCAAGTCCCAGTGCCTGAAGGCAGTGCACAAGACCAACCTTTACCTTTAAGAGAAAGGGGTCTGAATCATCCATGTAGTCTTCCAAAAACATCAGGACTGTCTGTTGGAAACGCTTGTATGAAAAGTTCCAGATCGCTGGATGAGTGAAGTCCCTCTCTCGGATGATGCTCTGAAACACCAACCTCATTTTCTGGGCAAAAGAAAATATAGTTTTGAGCATTTTTAAGTGTATGGGGCAACATTCAGAGCTAGGGAAAGTTTACACAAAGCAAATCATACCAGCAACCTAAGCAACAGCAGAAATGCCTAGAAGTGGCCTACACACATTCTTGGCCGGGCAGAGGTTTCTCTGAATGAGCAAAGAGGAGAGGACAGCGTCGTGAGACGGATGCTGGATAGGAAAATGAAGGAGGGGAAGCCATGCATCCATCTGCCTCTGGGCCAGTTAAAAAGAGGCTATGATAAGGATGACCACCCCATTCTCATTCCCATTCCCTCCCTCCCTCCCAGAATGAACCCACACCTATTCAAGGCTCACCTGGGCGCTGGGGTCTTTTGACATGTGTTTCTTCAAGATTTTTCTGGCTTGTTCATATTCTTTGTTCTTCAAGCAAGCAATCACTGCCTGGAGCAGAAAGACAAAAGGATAGCTTGCAAGGAAGACTTTCTGTAGATTTTCTAAACCTGAGAAAACATCCTAATAATAATAATAATAATAAAAAATAACCTATGTTTTTAGAACCCCAATATATGGTTTGCCCTTATCACATTCCATGAAGCCCTGTCATGAATGTTTCAATGGTTTTAATAGATTTTAAAGATGTTCTTGTGTTAATTTTGTGGATTGTTTGGACATGGGGATAGAGGATTTAATTTATGTTACTGGTAATTTTATGAATTCTGTGTACATTATGTGACATGCTTGATGTATGTAAGCCGCCTCGATCCGCAGGGAGAGGCAGGGTACAAATAAATACAGTGGTCCCCCGGAATCCGAAATCCCTGGGACCCAAAACGGCCGGGGCCAAAAAAAAGCCCCCGGGATCCGAAGAAATCCCCAGGTTGCGAAGAAAAAAAGCAACCCGGGCCCTTTAAAACAGCGTGCTTCTGGCGCGCCGTGCATCAACTAAAGCGGTCCCCCGGGTTGCGAAACATTTCCGGGTTACGAAAGTAATCCCGGAACGGATTACTTTCGCAACCCGGGGGACCACTGTAATAATAATATATTATTTATTTGTACCCTGCCTCTCCCTGCAGATCGAGGCGGCTTACATACATAAAATATATTACCCGTATATACTCAACTATCAGTCGACCTCATGTATAAGTTGAGGACAAGTTTTGGGACCAAAATTATGGATTTTGCTATGCCTCATGAATAAGTCGAGGGTAACATTTAGGGGCATATAGGAAAGGATTTAAAGTATAAAGCAAAGCAAAACAATGTCAAATAACTTCCAAAAGTCCATCTGACATAAGTCTTTGTACTTATTCTTAAGACTGGATGGATGAGAGAGTAAAGGGGCTCAGTGCTTCCAGGACAGATTATACTATTGCTTTTCACCAGGAGACAGTTCCTTCTTTTAAATAAGAGTTAAGATACAGGACTTACATTGACCCGTGGATAAGTAGACTCAGGTTTTTTGGGTCAATTTTTTGACCTAAATTTCTAGACTTATACATGAGTATATACAGTACATAATGTACACAGAATTCATAAAATTACCAGTAACATAAATTAAATCCTCTATTCCCATATCCAAACAATCTACAAAATTAACACAAGAACAACTTTAAAATCTTTAAAATCTATTAAAACCATTGAGACATTCATGACAGGGCTTCATGGAATACGATAAGGGCAAACCTCACATTGGGGTTCTAAAAACATAGGTGCAACGGTCAGTCAGGGAAGGCCTGCCCCGTCTTGATGGCTTTTTTGAAACTATTAAGGTTCATAATTTGACAGATCTCCTCTGACAGGCTATTCCACAGAGGTTAGGAGCGGATGATGAGAAGGGGACTCCCAACCAAAGAAACAACCCCAGCTGAAGCCTTGGATATTCTCAGCTTCTCATTTTAGGATGGTCAGGAGGAAAGCCTTCTCTCCCTGAGCCCTAACCTACTTACCCTCCACTGCCAGGCACCTGATCTTGGGCTGGGAGATGAACCTTCAGTGACAAAGCAAAACAATGCCTCCCAAACAACAATCGTCTTTATGTTTCCTGACTAACTAGAGTCAGGCGTAAGTGTCTATGGAAAAGGAAATGTTAACCCTTACAGCTTCTTTTATTTTTTTATTTATTTCTTCAAACTTGTCCATGTTCACGTCAAACTCTTTCCGCATCTTCTCCAGAAGAAGAAGAGCACATTCCAGAGGCGTTAACTCGGTCGTTGTATCCACTGTCCAATCTACAAAACAAACAAAGATCTCGTATTACCTGTAAAAATAAAAACAATTGCTATATAGACACATACAGAGGTAAATGGACTTTGCCTTGCACAAGGCAATATCTTTGCTTCAATTGCAGCCAGAAAACATGTTAAGAAGAGGCCAGTATCCCAGAAAAAATAACATGTAATGACAGCTATCTTGAGACTCCGCTGATCCTGTTAAAAAACTGTCTAACTCTTTCAAAGCCTTTTCTGTTCAGTTTCCAGAATGACTGGAGAGTGGGACTACCTGCCTCTACTTTCCCCAGCATCCTTCACCTACATCCCTTTCCCCCAGTTCTTCTTACACTTTGGGGCTGTTATAAATTGGGGGCTGTATGACTGCCAACCTTTAACTCAATTTGCCATATCAAAATACCACATTTTGCAAATGCAAACTCCTCATTAAACACCAAATCTGAAATTAATCAAAAGGAGCATCTACCAATTTCAATAAATGCCCAGGGTGTTTCCACCAATGATGTCAGGTGCAAAGATTTTCTGTGGGAAGTTTCCTGCTTCTAAAAAAAAAAGAGAGAGAGTAATTTATTCCTAACATTGAGTGGTTATGATATGGTCTTACACTGTATTGTATGACAATTCATTAGGCAAACTCGGCAGTTTCTAGGTGATAGTTTTCTGAAAAACACTGCAACTTTGAAACTGTTGAGTTTGCCTAACAAATTGTCATACAATACAGTAGATATTCTTTTCAATTAATTTTAAATTTGTTGTTTAATTAGGTGTAAAAGGAAAATCTCTGTTACAAGTCAATGGAAAACTAGGAGTGTGAGAGAGTACCTATGTTTTCCATTGACTTGTAAAAGAGAGGCTAAAATAAAACCACAATCCAAACCACTATCAAGTTATGAATTCACTTTTTGGCTGGGCAAACCAAAACCAAACCGTGATTACTTTTCGTTTCCGTTTCAGCAAACAAACAGAATCCTTTGGAAATTGACTACAACATACTGGTTAAAACAATTTAGAAGCAACTATTGTAATAAAAATAGTTTCTACACAATGCTTTCCATTTCTTAATATTACATTTAAACCTATTTGTGTGTGCTTTACATTTTTTTCTGTACAGTAGGTCCTTGTTATCCACTGGGGTTTGGACCTATGTAGATGACAAAATCCATGGATGCTCAAGTCCCATTAAATATAACGGCATAGCAAAATGGTGTCCCTTGTATAAAATGGAAAATCAAGGTTTGCTATTCGGAATTTATAGTTTTTTGAATGTTTTCAATCTGTGGATTCTTGAATTCCCAGATAAAAGATCCACGGATAAGAAGGGTCGATTGTACACTGATACTGAAGTTGAAATATTTATGGGCTTTTGGGCATTCAGAACATTTGTTTAGCAGGAGTCATTCAAATAAACTAAAGCTAAATCAGTTTTCCAAGAAAGCCATATCCATTGTTTCCATATATGCCTCTGATCTCCTGTCTGCAAATGCACACAAAAAGCAGTTAAACGCTCACGATTTTAAGAGTTTGTGTTGTGATTCCAGTAAGCGCAGTCCGCTGCGTTCAAAGAAGGAGCCCTTGGACAAACGCTTCTCAGGGAAGACGCTGGCATGGCCTCATGGCAACACTAACTAACTAACTAATAAATAATGACCTTCTTCGATCCTGGAGAGAAGCTGGATGATCCGCAGCTGAAGGAGGACATGTCGCTCCAGCGCCAAAGGCCGGGCCAAGAGAGCTGTGAGGAGAAAACACAGAAGGACAGTTTACGGCCAGCAACGGAAGAGAGAAGACATTCCAACTCCTGAAATGTGGACACTTAAACTTCTGGATCTCTGGACAAACTCACAAGAAGCCTGGAATATGAGATGACAGATAAATATTTAAAAGACTGGAATTTATTTTTAGTCTACTACTTTAAAGAAAATTGGGGAAAACCATGGCATTGAATACAGAGGTGGAGTTTGAAAATATGGAAACTTGGGATAGAAATTGAGATAACTCAGATAATTCTGATGAGTTGGATAACTGCTGATCTCAAGCCACACGTTAAAGAGCTTAATTTGTGAAGCTTAATTAATCTAAGTAGAAAAGAATTTCCTTTTTAAATGATATCCAGTGATAAAGAAGTTAGTTCAGATATAATATTTAGTTAGTTAATTTGTGAAGTCGAAGGCTTTCACAGCTGGCGTCCATAGTTTTCTGTGGGTTTTTCGGGGTATGTGGTCATGTTCTAGAATTGTTTATTCCTGGAATAAGGAATACACACTTCCAGAACACAGCCACATATCCCCAAAATCCCACAAAACACTAAGTTATTTTATTTAGTGGATGGATGTGGTATACATAAGGCCACTATACTATAGTATGTTCTATGTGACTATAGTGTGAGAGCCTCAGTGAAAGGTATGGTCCTCCTCCATAAATATTTATTATTATTGTATTTACTATATGCCATTACTGAATGTTAGCTAAAGAGATACTGCTCACGATACAGACATACACAAAGATACATAAACCTATACTGAGATATTGTAACAAACTGAGGAGAAATGAAAATCCCCCACTTTTATTTATACAATGAATAATAATAAACATAAATATATGCATAGTGCTATCAACTATAGATATGTTTTAGTAAATATTTAGTAAATATTTGCAAACTGAGGAGAAAAGAAAATCCCCCACTTTTATTTATACAATTAATAATAATAATAATATATAAATATATGCATAGCACGACCAACCATACATATGTTTTAGCAAATATTTAGTAAATATTTGTAAGCTGAGGACAAAGGCCCCTGTTTTTAATTATATAATAATAATAATAATAATAAACAACTATATGCATAGTACTGTACTAGCAACCATACATATATTTTAGTAAATATTTAGTTAATATGTTCAAATTTAGGAGAAAAGAAAATCCCCTCCTTTTATTTATACAATTATTAATAACAACAGTAATAATAATAAACTATAGATAAATATATGCATAGTACTAGCAACCATACATATTTTTTAGTTAAATATTTAGTAAGTATTTGTAAACTGAGGAGAAAAGCCCCTGCTTTTAATTATACAAATAATAATAATAATAATAAGCATAAATATATACATAATGTTACCAACTACAGATATGATTATTAAATACTTAGTAAATATTTGCAAAGTGAGGAGAAAAGAAAACTCCTTTGATGTATACAATAAGTAATAATAATAATGTTCTGTATATAAATACATATGCTTAGTACTACCAACTATAGGTAAGTTTTAGTGAATATTCAATGAATAATGTGCATACTGAGGAGCAAAGCCCCTGCTTTTATTTATAAATAATAATAATAATAATATGCCATTATTATTATTATTATACATAAGCGTATACATAGTACTGCCAGCCATGTATATATTTTAGTGAACGTTTAATAAACTTCCATGAACGTTTAATAAATAATTTTGTAAACTGAGGAGAAAAGGCCTTGCTTTTAACTACATAAGAGGAATATATATATATATACATATATAATATAATAATAATAATAATATATAATAATATATTATGTACATATATAATATAAATATATAATAATAATATAATATATAATAATATATTATGTACATGTATAATATAATAATACATAATAATAATAATATAATATATAATAATATATAATAATGTATTATGTACATATATAATATAAATACATAATAATAATAATATAATATATACTAATATATTATGTTCATATATAATATAATAATACATAATATTAATATAATATATAATAATATATAATAGTATATTATGTACATACATAATATAATAATACATAATAATAATAATATATAATAATATAATATATAATATTTTTATATATACATATATAATATATACATATATAATATATACATATATAATAATAATATAATATATAACCCATACATCTCTTTCTGTGTTCAGTGTTTCCAAACTGAGGGGAAACTCAAAGGAATCCATCTAATTCCAAAGTAACGGGGAGTAACGCCCGTTAAGTAACGCCCTCCCTCCCTCCCCCCGCCCACCGTAGATGACGTCACGGAGCTGCCGGAAGTCTCGGAGGCGTCCGGCCCGGAAGGCCTGGGCGGCCTGGTGCGCGTAGAAGAGCACGGTCCAGCGGTTCACCGCCTCCTCCAGCGCCTTCCCCCGGGACTCCGACGCCGCCGCAGCCGCCGCTGCCATGCTGCCGCCCTCCGTCCCAGGATGCTTCGGAGGACGCCCGCCGCCGCCTCGCGCCATCCCGGCCGGAAGGGGCGGGGACAGGAAGTGACGAAGGGGCGGAGAAAGGACTTCGCGCTAGTCCCAGGACTACGTTTCCCATCATGCCTCGCGGCGGGAAAGGGGAACGGGAAGCGAAGAGGGACTAAATTGGAAGCTCTGCGCCCGTCGCCGTTTTCTTTCTATTATTATTAATAATAATAATAATTATTATTATTATTATTATTATATAAATTATAATATATTATATAATTATATAATTATTATATTATATTATATAATTTTATAATTATTATATTATATAATTATATAATATATTATATAATTATAATATATTATAATTATTATTATAATTATTATTATTTATACCCCACTCTTCAGCCAAGGCTATCAAAGTGGCTTACAATTTGTTAATTAAGACATTTCCCTGCCCTCAGGCTTACAATCTATTAAATGTTAATATAAAGGAGAAGATGCTGATTAAGATTGCGTCCACACTGGAGAAATAACCCGGTTTGGCACCGCTTTAATGGCCTTGGCTCAAGGCTATGGGATTCTGGGAATTGGAGTTTGTTGTGGGCCCGGAGCGGAGCAGAGCTCCGCTCTGGGCCCCACAACATACTCCAATTCCCAGAATCCCATAGCCTTGAGCCAAGGCAAGCGGTGCCAAACCGGGTTATTTCTCCAGTGTGGACGCGGCCTAAGAAGGGAAACTCATAATAATAATAATAATAATAATAATTAATTGTTCTGATGTCCACTGCCCCACTTTGACACCTCTTGAGCTGCCATGGCTCCTAGGGCAGCCTGGGATGATGATGATGATGATGATGAGCCCTCCCTCCATGGCAACACCATCTGGCCTAAGAAGGAGTGAAAAGAGAGGCCTAGCAACACCTTAATAATAATAATAAACAATAATAAAATCTTTATTTATATACCGCCCTTCCAACGATCAAGGGCGGTGTACCACTCCTTCAGGTGGAGTGGTGGAGTCTCCGTCCTTAGAGGTCTTGAAGCAGAGGCTGGATGGCCCATATCTGTCAATGGGGATGCTTTGTTGGAGAGTTCCTGCATGGCAGAAGAAGGGGGTTGGACTGGATCAGGGCCCTGTTTGGGGTCTCTTCCAAGTCTGTGATTCTATGAGAAGAGCCCTCTCTCTATGCTATACCATCTTACCCAGGAGAGAGTGGCCTAGCAACACCATTGGACTTTGTCTCAAGTAATGAGTCCTCCCTCCATGACAACAACATCTGGCCCACAAGGGAGGGAAAGGAGAGGCCTAGCAACGCCATCAGGCCTGGCCTCAAGTGGAAGAGCCCTCCCTCCACGCTACACCATCTTGCCCAGAAGGGAGTGAAAGGAGAGGCCAAACTCCATAGGGCCTGTCCTGGATTAAGAAGCAGAGCCCTCCCTCCATGCCATCTGCCTTGGTCCAGGCTTCGGAGGGAGAGAAGAACTTTTGGACCTGATGCCCTTCCCCAACACTTTTCCCTTCTCCTTTTGTGTCATGTCTTTTTAGATTGTAAGCCTGAGGGCAGGGAACCATCTTAAAAAATAATAATTGTAAGCCACTCTGATAGCCCTTAGGGCTGAAGAGTGGGGTATAAATAAATAAATATTATTATTATTATTATCAACAACAACAGGCACTGCTAGACTGCAGAATTATTGTGGTTTGACACATTAATAGTCCTGGCTCCATACTATGGAATCCCAGGATTGGTATTATTATTATGGCTGCAGAATGACTAAACTGAGACTTTAGTTTGGACCCATGATCAAGAGACAGTTTGAACCGGGAAAGAGCATGATGCTGGGAAAGGTAGAAGAAAGAGAGGAAGGCCTCATGCCAGGTGGATGGACTCTGAAGCAGGTCATGGGTATGCGTTTGGAGGACCTAAACACAGCAATGGAGGACAGTGTGTCTGTGTGTGTCTTGGAGAAGCAAAGGGTTGCCATGAGTTGAAATCAAACAAAAGGCGGTGAACAACAACAAGATGGAGAAGAGGATCCTGTGGATGGTCGCGAAGGCCAACAAACAGACCCTTGGACAAATCAAGCTTGGGATCCCCTTGGAAGAGCCAAGATGGTCAAACCGAGGCTGTCACACTTTGGACACGTCTTGAGGAAAAGACAATGATGCTTAGAAAGGTGGAGGGAAGGAGAAAGGGAGGAAGACATGACCAGAATTTGAAGGATCCGAGTGGATAGAGGATCTTCGGCTGCATCCATATTAGACAAATAACCTGGTTTGGCACCACTTTAACTTATCTGGCTCAAGGCTATGGGATTCCGGGAGCTGGAGTTTGTTGTGGGCCCAGTTCCACTCTGGGCCCCACAACAAACTCCAGCTCCCAGAATCCCATAGCCTTGAGCCAGACAAATTAAAGCGGTGCCAAATCAGGTTATTTCTCTAGTGCGGATGCTGCCTTGTCTCATCCACAGGGTCTCCATGAGTCAGGTTTGACTCCGAGCTTAATTAACAAGAACAACAGCAAACCTGTTTAACAGGCCTTTGGGAAGAAATTTTGTTGGGGACAACGGGGGCATTCTTATACTCCCCAAAGGCTGTTAATGAAAACGGGACGGATGGCTGTTTTAAAATGGCAAAACGTCCCATGAGAGTGTGTCGCTTTCCCCTCCTGGGGCGCCAGAACTGGTTTTCAGAACTGGTTTTATGACATTAATCCTTAAGCCTCTCTTTAGCAAAGGAAGAGGGTCCCCTCCGGTAATGAGGAACACCAGCAAAGTGAAATGTTCTACCTTTAAATAACATAAAATACCTGCTGTCACTATTATTATTATTATTATTATTTACCCCGCCTTTCTCCTGGGATGGGATCCAAGGCAGCTTTGATCCCCTTAACAAACCCTGTTACTGTATATGGATTTGAAATGGATTTTTACTATACAGTATCTGCAAAATATCAAGGTAACCTTTTAGAGCATTATATAGTTGGAATAATTCAGTTTGACCCCATTTCTAAGTGCTGTAGCTTCATCCTATGGAATCCTGGGATTTGTAGTTTTGCCAGGCCTTTCACCTTCTCTGACAAAGTGTGTCGGTGCCTCACAAAACAACAAATCCCAGGATTATGTAGGATGCTGCCACAGCACCTAAAGTAGTGTCAAGCTGCCTTATTTCCGCAGTGTAGATGCACAGATAGAAAACAACAGCTGACTAAAATTAACACGTAAAATGAAATACTTTTGGGGACACTCTGATGCAGATGATGTGGTTTTCCTTTATTGATTTATTGATTGTAAACCGATCACATTCACCCAAGAGGGATGGGTCTGGTCCACAATCTTGTCATTCCCTATCCCTGAACTACATAATTCCTTTTTTAGACATTGTTTTAAAAATAAAGCATGGAATTGCTCTGTTTTTATGAGAATGGTGTTTGCCTTTGGGTGACAGTCCCAGAAAGCCAAGTCTACCGCCCTTTTGACTTCCTAATTCTCAACTGATAGGATCTGAGACAGACCCCTTCTGCCTGCAATTGGTTTTTTATTTTTGCCTTGGTCCCCGCCAAACCCTTCCCAGGAAAGGAAATGGGAGTTAATTCCTCCCATCTCTCTTGGGCCTGAAGAAAACTCCCCAATCTGTCAGTTGCTGGGAAGGGAGGGAAAACTCCTAATGATTAATGAAAAAGGGGGAAAAAAGAATAACCCAGGGCATGCCAAATGGAAAATTATAAAATGTTGCAGAGAGACCCGTAAAGGGCATTTAGAATGAGGAACATCGTGTTTTTAAAAGAAGGGAAGGGAAGTTGTCACAAGTCAGAAACGACTTGAAGGCAATGTGAAATCGAAGGCTTTCGTGGCCGGCATCCATAGTTTTTTGTGGAGCTTTCGGGCTATGTGGCCATGTTCTAGAAGAGTTTATTCCTGATGTTTCGCCATATTTCTTCTCTGAAGATGCCAGCCACAGATGCTGGTGAAACGTCAGAAAGGAACTCTTCTAGAACATGGCCACATAGCCCCAAAAGCTCCACAAAAGACTCGAAGGCACACAACCACAACAATAGTGTCACTTCTTGGCCTCACCAAACAAATTAACTTATCGCAAGTCAGAGCAAGTTCCTCAAATGGCCAGATGCCCAGACGTGGGAGGGACATTTCTGTTGTCCCTTTTCCTGGGAGGAGAGGATGTTCTCCTTAAATAGCTGACCTCTCTCTTGAAGATTTGCCCCCGTGTTTTTGGACAAGAGGGACAAGAGATTCAAAGGCAGAGGAAGATTGCAAGGAGGAGGTGTGGATGTTTTCCCAATGAAAAGAAAGACACCTGCAATTAGCGATTCCATTTCCTATATGGCCATGGCTCCTCCGTCCTAAAGCAAATAAACAGAAAGAAGAGGATAAATGTCCACCTTTTCCCCAGTCCAAAGGTGGCTTGCAAAGAAACATCTAAAACATATACCCTATATAGTCACAGATGCCAGAATCTCCTTCACGAAAAAATTGAGAAGTACCCAAATTTCTACAATAGATGGCTGCCTAAACCCTAAACAAAGCCTTAGACATGCTTGGAATGGACAGATGTACAATCTTATTAAAGGATAAAGCAATAAAAAGAATGAAGACTGGAATAAAATATCGTGTTTCCCAAAAAGTAAGACAGTGTCTTATGTTAATTTTTGCTCTCAAAGATGCACTAGGGCTGCGTTCACACTGGAGAAATAAACCAGTTTAAGTGCCATGGCTCAATGCTGTGAAATTCTGGGAATTGTAGTTTGTTGTGGGGCCCAGAGCGGAGCTCTGCTCCGCTCTGGGCCCACAACAAACTACAATTCCCAGAATTTCACAGCATTGAGCCATGGCACTTAAACCGGTTTATTTCTCCAGTGTGAACGCAGCCTAGGTCTTACTTTCAGGGGATGTCTTATTTTTCCATAAGAATTCATTTATTGTTGAACAAAAAAAGAAAAAAATAACATTTATTATATAATGTGTATATATTTATAAACAAACTTTGCTAGGTCTTACTTTCGGGGGAGGCCTTATATTTAGCAATTCAACAAAACCTCTACTAGGTATTATTTTCAGAGGATGTCTTATTTTCGGGGAAACAGGGTAATGAATTATTGTAAAGAAAGATGGGTCAAAGTTTAAGAAGAGAAAATTGTCAATAGTTAGTATTTGGTAGGAAATAATCAATATTAAGGATTTGGGAAAGCTTTGATATAATGATAACTGTGTAAAAATCAAGCCAAAATGATTAGATATTTATGATACAAAAAATATTAAGTGTACTCTTAAGATAAATGGATAAGGTATATACAATTTGACATGTTGTAACGTTGCAATGATATAAATTGTGGAAGAAAAATCTGAACTATATATATACACATATACATATTTTACAAGGATGTATAAATCTATAATTTGAAGAAGTTCAAGGGGGAAAGAAGTTAAACATATTGTGATGTAAACGATATGTAAAAGAGAAATGTGTTAGAATAAGTTTTAGACAAAAATCTATAAAAATATTTAAAAAAACAGAAAACAAAGGTGGCTTGCAAAAGTTAGATTAAGAGCTAAACATTCCTGCATGGCAGAGGGTTGGACTGGATGGTCTTTGTGGTCCCTTCCGATTCTATGCATATCATAAAAAATTAAAAGTATAAACTTTGTGTGCCTTCAAGTCGACTCTAAGGTCGACTCTAACCACCATCTTGAGGGGAGAGAAAGGCAGGCCACCTCCTGCTGGAAGCAAGAAGAGCCCTCCCTTCAACCACCATCTTGAGGGGAGAGAAAGGCAGGCCACCTCCTGCTGGAAGCAAGAAGAGCCCTCCCTTCAACCACCATCTTGAGGGGAGAGAGATGCAGGCCACCTCCTGCTGGAAGCAAGAAGAGCCCTCCCTTCAACCACCATCTTGAGGGGAGAGAAAGGCAGGCCACCTCCAGCTGGAAGCAAGAAGAGCCCTCCCTTCAACCACCATCTTGAGGGGAGAGAGATGCAGGCCACCTCCTGCTGGAAGCAAGAAGAGCCCTCCCTTCAACCACCATCTTGAGGGGAGAGAGATGCAGGCCACCTCCTGCTGGAAGCAAGAAGAGCCCTCCCTTCAACCACCATCTTGAGGGGAGAGAGATGCAGGCCACCTCCTGCTGGAAGCAAGAAGAGCCCTCCCTTCAACCACCATCTTGAGGGGAGAGAAAGGCAGGCCACCTCCTGCTGGAAGCAAGAAGAGCCCTCCCTTCAACCACCATCTTGAGGGGAGAGAAAGGCAGGCCACCTCCAGCTGGAAGCAAGAAGAGCCCTCCCTTCAACCACCATCTTGAGGGGAGAGAGATGCAGGCCACCTCCTGCTGGAAGCAAGAAGAGCCCTCCCTTCAACCACCATCTTGAGGGGAGAGAGATGCAGGCCACCTCCTGCTGGAAGCAAGAAGAGCCCTCCCTTCAACCACCATCTTGAGGGGAGAGAGATGCAGGCCACCTCCTGCTGGAAGCAAGAAGAGCCCTCCCTTCAACCACCATCTTGAGGGGAGAGAAAGGCAGGCCACCTCCTGCTGGAAGCAAGAAGAGCCCTCCCTTCAACCACCATCTTGAGGGGAGAGAAAGGCAGGCCACCTCCAGCTGGAAGCAAGAAGAGCCCTCCCTTCAACCACCATCTTGAGGGGAGAGAGAGGCAGGCCACCTCCAGCTGGAAGCAAGAAGAGCCCTCCCTTCAACCACCATCTTGAGGGGAGAGAGAGGCAGGCCACCTCCTGCTGGAAGCAAGAAGAGCCCTCCCTTCAACCACCATCTTGAGGGGAGAGAGAGGCAGGCCACCTCCTGCTGGAAGCAAGAAGAGCCCTCCCTTCAACCACCATCTTGAGGGGAGAGAAAGGCAGGCCACCTCCTGCTGGAAGCAAGAAGAGCCCTCCCTTCAACCACCATCTTGAGGGGAGAGAAAGGCAGGCCACCTCCTGCTGGAAGCAAGAAGAGCCCTCCCTTCAACCACCATCTTGAGGGGAGAGAAAGGCAGGCCACCTCCAGCTGGAAGCAAGAAGAGCCCTCCCTTCAACCACCATCTTGAGGGGAGAGAAAGGCAGGCCACCTCCAGCTGGAAGCAAGAAGAGCCCTCCCTTCAACCACCATCTTGAGGGGAGAGAAAGGCAGGCCACCTCCAGCTGGAAGCAAGAAGAGCCCTCCCTTCAACCACCATCTTGAGGGGAGAGAAAGGCAGGCCACCTCCAGCTGGAAGCAAGAAGAGCCCTCCCTTCAACCACCATCTTGAGGGGAGAGAAAGGCAGGCCACCTCCAGCTGGAAGCAAGAAGAGCCCTCCCTTCAACCACCATCTTGAGGGGAGAGAAAGGCAGGCCACCTCCAGCTGGAAGCAAGAAGAGCCCTCCCTTCAACCACCATCTTGAGGGGAGAGAAAGGCAGGCCACCTCCAGCTGGAAGCAAGAAGAGCCCTCCCTTCAACCACCATCTTGAGGGGAGAGAAAGGCAGGCCACCTCCAGCTGGAAGCAAGAAGAGCCCTCCCTTCAACCACCATCTTGAGGGGAGAGAAAGGCAGGCCACCTCCAGCTGGAAGCAAGAAGAGCCCTCCCTTCAACCACCATCTTGAGGGGAGAGAAAGGCAGGCCACCTCCAGCTGGAAGCAAGAAGAGCCCTCCCTTCATCCACCATCTTGAGGGGAGAGAAAGGCAGGCCACCTCCAGCTGGAAGCAAGAAGAGCCCTCCCTTCAACCACCATCTTGAGGGGAGAGAAAGGCAGGCCACCTCCAGCTGGAAGCAAGAAGAGCCCTCCCTTCAACCACCATCTTGAGGGGAGAGAAAGGCAGGCCACCTCCAGCTGGAAGCAAGAAGAGCCCTCCCTTCATCCACCATCTTGAGGGGAGAGAAAGGCAGGCCACCTCCAGCTGGAAGCAAGAAGAGCCCTCCCTTCAACCACCATCTTGAGGGGAGAGAAAGGCAGGCCACCTCCAGCTGGAAGCAAGAAGAGCCCTCCCTTCATCCACCATCTTGAGGGGAGAGAGAGGCAGGCCACCTCCAGCTGGAAGCAAGAAGAGCCCTCCCTTCAACCACCATCTTGAGGGGAGAGAAAGGCAGGCCACCTCCAGCTGGAAGCAAGAAGAGCCCTCCCTTCAACCACCATCTTGAGGGGAGAGAAAGGCAGGCCACCTCCAGCTGGAAGCAAGAAGAGCCCTCCCTTCAACCACCATCTTGAGGGGAGAGAAAGGCAGGCCACCTCCTGCTGGAAGCAAGAAGAGCCCTCCCTTCAACCACCATCTTGAGGGGAGAGAAAGGCAGGCCACCTCCTGCTGGAAGCAAGAAGAGCCCTCCCTTCAACCACCATCTTGAGGGGAGAGAGATGCAGGCCACCTCCTGCTGGAAGCAAGAAGAGCCCTCCCTTCAACCACCATCTTGAGGGGAGAGAAAGGCAGGCCACCTCCTGCTGGAAGAAAGAAGAGCCCTCCCTTCAACCACCATCTTGAGGGGAGAGAAAGGCAGGCCACCTCCAGCTGGAAGCAAGAAGAGCCCTCCCTTCAACCACCATCTTGAGGGGAGAGAAAGGCAGGCCACCTCCAGCTGGAAGCAAGAAGAGCCCTCCCTTCAACCACCATCTTGAGGGGAGAGAAAGGCAGGCCACCTCCTGCTGGAAGCAAGAAGAGCCCTCCCTTCAACCACCATCTTGAGGGGAGAGAGAGGCAGGCCACCTCCTGCTGGAAGCAAGAAGAGCCCTCCCTTCAACCACCATCTTGAGGGGAGAGAAAGGCAGGCCACCTCCAGCTGGAAGCAAGAAGAGCCCTCCCTTCAACCACCATCTTGAGGGGAGAGAAAGGCAGGCCACCTCCAGCTGGAAGCAAGAAGAGCCCTCCCTTCAACCACCATCTTGAGGGGAGAGAAAGGCAGGCCACCTCCTGCTGGAAGCAAGAAGAGCCCTCCCTTCAACCACCATCTTGAGGGGAGAGAAAGGCAGGCCACCTCCTGCTGGAAGCAAGAAGAGCCCTCCCTTCAACCACCATCTTGAGGGGAGAGAAAGGCAGGCCACCTCCTGCTGGAAGCAAGAAGAGCCCTCCCTTCAACCACCATCTTGAGGGGAGAGAAAGGCAGGCCACCTCCTGCTGGAAGAAAGAAGAGCCCTCCCTTCAACCACCATCTTGAGGGGAGAGAGAGGCAGGCCACCTCCTGCTGGAAGAAAGAAGAGCCCTCCCTTCAACCACCATCTTGAGGAGAGAAAGGCAGGCCACCTCCAGCTGGAAGCAAGAAGAGCCCTCCCTTCAACCACCATCTTGAGGGGAGAGAAAGGCAGGCCACCTCCAGCTGGAAGCAAGAAGAGCCCTCCCTTCAACCACCATCTTGAGGGGAGAGAGAGGCAGGCCACCTCCTGCTGGAAGAAAGAAGAGCCCTCCCTTCAACCACCATCTTGAGGAGAGAAAGGCAGGCCACCTCCAGCTGGAAGCAAGAAGAGCCCTCCCTTCAACCACCATCTTGAGGGGAGAGAAAGGCAGGCCACCTCCAGCTGGAAGCAAGAAGAGCCCTCCCTTCATCCACCATCTTGAGGGGAGAGAAAGGCAGGCCACCTCCAGCTGGAAGCAAGAAGAGCCCTCCCTTCAACCACCATCTTGAGGGGAGAGAAAGGCAGGCCACCTCCTGCTGCAAGCAAGAAGAGCCCTCCCTTCATCCACCATCTTGAGGGGAGAGAAAGGCAGGCCACCTCCAGCTGGAAGCAAGAAGAGCCCTCCCTTCATCCACCATCTTGAGGGGAGAGAAAGGCAGGCCACCTCCTGCTGCAAGCAAGAAGAGCCCTCCCTTCAACCACCATCTTGAGGGGAGAGAAAGGCAGGCCACCTCCAGCTGGAAGCAAGAAGAGCCCTCCCTTCAACCACCATCTTGAGGGGAGAGAGATGCAGGCCACCTCCTGCTGGAAGCAAGAAGAGCCCTCCCTTCAACCACCATCTTGAGGGGAGAGAAAGGCAGGCCACCTCCAGCTGGAAGCAAGAAGAGCCCTCCCTTCAACCACCATCTTGAGGGGAGAGAAAGGCAGGCCACCTCCTGCTGGAAGCAAGAAGAGCCCTCCCTTCAACCACCATCTTGAGGGGAGAGAAAGGCAGGCCACCTCCTGCTGGAAGCAAGAAGAGCCCTCCCTTCAACCACCATCTTGAGGGGAGAGAGAGGCAGGCCACCTCCTGCTGGAAGCAAGAAGAGCCCTCCCTTCAACCACCATCTTGAGGAGAGAAAGGCAGGCCACCTCCAGCTGGAAGCAAGAAGAGCCCTCCCTTCAACCACCATCTTGAGGGGAGAGAAAGGCAGGCCACCTCCAGCTGGAAGAAAGAAGAGCCCTCCCTTCATCCACCATCTTGAGGGGAGAGAAAGGCAGGCCACCTCCAGCTGGAAGCAAGAAGAGCCCTCCCTTCAACCACCATCTTGAGGGGAGAGAAAGGCAGGCCACCTCCAGCTGGAAGCAAGAAGAGCCCTCCCTTCAACCACCATCTTGAGGGGAGAGAAAGGCAGGCCACCTCCAGCTGGAAGAAAGAAGAGCCCTCCCTTCATCCACCATCTTGAGGGGAGAGAAAGGCAGGCCACCTCCAGCTGGAAGCAAGAAGAGCCCTCCCTTCAACCACCATCTTGAGGGGAGAGAAAGGCAGGCCACCTCCAGCTGGAAGCAAGAAGAGCCCTCCCTTCAACCACCATCTTGAGGGGAGAGAAAGGCAGGCCACCTCCTGCTGGAAGCAAGAAGAGCCCTCCCTTCAACCACCATCTTGAGGGGAGAGAAAGGCAGGCCACCTCCTGCTGGAAGAAAGAAGAGCCCTCCCTTCAACCACCATCTTGAGGGGAGAGAAAGGCAGGCCACCTCCAGCTGGAAGCAAGAAGAGCCCTCCCTTCAACCACCATCTTGAGGGGAGAGAGAGGCAGGCCACCTCCAGCTGGAAGCAAGAAGAGCCCTCCCTTCAACCACCATCTTGAGGGGAGAGAAAGGCAGGCCACCTCCTGCTGGAAGCAAGAAGAGCCCTCCCTTCAACCACCATCTTGAGGGGAGAGAAAGGCAGGCCACCTCCAGCTGGAAGCAAGAAGAGCCCTCCCTTCAACCACCATCTTGAGGGGAGAGAAAGGCAGGCCACCTCCTGCTGGAAGCAAGAAGAGCCCTCCCTTCAACCACCATCTTGAGGGGAGAGAAAGGCAGGCCACCTCCTGCTGGAAGCAAGAAGAGCCCTCCCTTCAACCACCATCTTGAGGGGAGAGAGAGGCAGGCCACCTCCTGCTGGAAGCAAGAAGAGCCCTCCCTTCAACCACCATCTTGAGGGGAGAGAAAGGCAGGCCACCTCCTGCTGGAAGCAAGAAGAGCCCTCCCTTCAACCACCATCTTGAGGGGAGAGAAAGGCAGGCCACCTCCAGCTGGAAGCAAGAAGAGCCCTCCCTTCAACCACCATCTTGAGGGGAGAGAAAGGCAGGCCACCTCCAGCTGGAAGCAAGAAGAGCCCTCCCTTCAACCACCATCTTGAGGGGAGAGAAAGGCAGGCCACCTCCAGCTGGAAGCAAGAAGAGCCCTCCCTTCATCCACCATCTTGAGGGGAGAGAGAGGCAGGCCACCTCCTGCTGGAAGCAAGAAGAGCCCTCCCTTCAACCACCATCTTGAGGGGAGAGAAAGGCAGGCCACCTCCAGCTGGAAGCAAGAAGAGCCCTCCCTTCAACCACCATCTTGAGGGGAGAGAGAGGCAGGCCACCTCCTGCTGGAAGCAAGAAGAGCCCTCCCTTCAACCACCATCTTGAGGGGAGAGAAAGGCAGGCCACCTCCTGCTGGAAGCAAGAAGAGCCCTCCCTTCAACCACCATCTTGAGGGGAGAGAAAGGCAGGCCACCTCCTGCTGGAAGAAAGAAGAGCCCTCCCTTCAACCACCATCTTGAGGAGAGAAAGGCAGGCCACCTCCAGCTGGAAGCAAGAAGAGCCCTCCCTTCAACCACCATCTTGAGGGGAGAGAAAGGCAGGCCACCTCCAGCTGGAAGAAAGAAGAGCCCTCCCTTCAACCACCATCTTGAGGGGAGAGAAAGGCAGGCCACCTCCAGCTGGAAGCAAGAAGAGCCCTCCCTTCAACCACCATCTTGAGGGGAGAGAGAGGCAGGCCACCTCCTGCTGGAAGCAAGAAGAGCCCTCCCTTCAACCACCATCTTGAGGGGAGAGAGATGCAGGCCACCTCCTGCTGGAAGCAAGAAGAGCCCTCCCTTCAACCACCATCTTGAGGGGAGAGAAAGGCAGGCCACCTCCAGCTGGAAGCAAGAAGAGCCCTCCCTTCAACCACCATCTTGAGGGGAGAGAAAGGCAGGCCACCTCCTGCTGGAAGAAAGAAGAGCCCTCCCTTCAACCACCATCTTGAGGGGAGAGAGAGGCAGGCCACCTCCTGCTGGAAGAAAGAAGAGCCCTCCCTTCAACCACCATCTTGAGGAGAGAAAGGCAGGCCACCTCCAGCTGGAAGCAAGAAGAGCCCTCCCTTCAACCACCATCTTGAGGGGAGAGAAAGGCAGGCCACCTCCAGCTGGAAGCAAGAAGAGCCCTCCCTTCAACCACCATCTTGAGGGGAGAGAGAGGCAGGCCACCTCCTGCTGGAAGAAAGAAGAGCCCTCCCTTCAACCACCATCTTGAGGAGAGAAAGGCAGGCCACCTCCAGCTGGAAGCAAGAAGAGCCCTCCCTTCAACCACCATCTTGAGGGGAGAGAAAGGCAGGCCACCTCCAGCTGGAAGCAAGAAGAGCCCTCCCTTCATCCACCATCTTGAGGGGAGAGAAAGGCAGGCCACCTCCAGCTGGAAGCAAGAAGAGCCCTCCCTTCAACCACCATCTTGAGGGGAGAGAAAGGCAGGCCACCTCCTGCTGCAAGCAAGAAGAGCCCTCCCTTCATCCACCATCTTGAGGGGAGAGAAAGGCAGGCCACCTCCAGCTGGAAGCAAGAAGAGCCCTCCCTTCATCCACCATCTTGAGGGGAGAGAAAGGCAGGCCACCTCCTGCTGCAAGCAAGAAGAGCCCTCCCTTCAACCACCATCTTGAGGGGAGAGAAAGGCAGGCCACCTCCAGCTGGAAGCAAGAAGAGCCCTCCCTTCAACCACCATCTTGAGGGGAGAGAGATGCAGGCCACCTCCTGCTGGAAGCAAGAAGAGCCCTCCCTTCAACCACCATCTTGAGGGGAGAGAAAGGCAGGCCACCTCCAGCTGGAAGCAAGAAGAGCCCTCCCTTCAACCACCATCTTGAGGGGAGAGAAAGGCAGGCCACCTCCTGCTGGAAGCAAGAAGAGCCCTCCCTTCAACCACCATCTTGAGGGGAGAGAAAGGCAGGCCACCTCCTGCTGGAAGCAAGAAGAGCCCTCCCTTCAACCACCATCTTGAGGGGAGAGAGAGGCAGGCCACCTCCTGCTGGAAGCAAGAAGAGCCCTCCCTTCAACCACCATCTTGAGGAGAGAAAGGCAGGCCACCTCCAGCTGGAAGCAAGAAGAGCCCTCCCTTCAACCACCATCTTGAGGGGAGAGAAAGGCAGGCCACCTCCAGCTGGAAGAAAGAAGAGCCCTCCCTTCATCCACCATCTTGAGGGGAGAGAAAGGCAGGCCACCTCCAGCTGGAAGCAAGAAGAGCCCTCCCTTCAACCACCATCTTGAGGGGAGAGAAAGGCAGGCCACCTCCAGCTGGAAGCAAGAAGAGCCCTCCCTTCAACCACCATCTTGAGGGGAGAGAAAGGCAGGCCACCTCCTGCTGGAAGCAAGAAGAGCCCTCCCTTCAACCACCATCTTGAGGGGAGAGAAAGGCAGGCCACCTCCTGCTGGAAGAAAGAAGAGCCCTCCCTTCAACCACCATCTTGAGGGGAGAGAAAGGCAGGCCACCTCCAGCTGGAAGCAAGAAGAGCCCTCCCTTCAACCACCATCTTGAGGGGAGAGAGAGGCAGGCCACCTCCAGCTGGAAGCAAGAAGAGCCCTCCCTTCAACCACCATCTTGAGGGGAGAGAAAGGCAGGCCACCTCCTGCTGGAAGCAAGAAGAGCCCTCCCTTCAACCACCATCTTGAGGGGAGAGAAAGGCAGGCCACCTCCAGCTGGAAGCAAGAAGAGCCCTCCCTTCAACCACCATCTTGAGGGGAGAGAAAGGCAGGCCACCTCCTGCTGGAAGCAAGAAGAGCCCTCCCTTCAACCACCATCTTGAGGGGAGAGAAAGGCAGGCCACCTCCTGCTGGAAGCAAGAAGAGCCCTCCCTTCAACCACCATCTTGAGGGGAGAGAGAGGCAGGCCACCTCCTGCTGGAAGCAAGAAGAGCCCTCCCTTCAACCACCATCTTGAGGGGAGAGAAAGGCAGGCCACCTCCTGCTGGAAGCAAGAAGAGCCCTCCCTTCAACCACCATCTTGAGGGGAGAGAAAGGCAGGCCACCTCCAGCTGGAAGCAAGAAGAGCCCTCCCTTCAACCACCATCTTGAGGGGAGAGAAAGGCAGGCCACCTCCAGCTGGAAGCAAGAAGAGCCCTCCCTTCAACCACCATCTTGAGGGGAGAGAAAGGCAGGCCACCTCCAGCTGGAAGCAAGAAGAGCCCTCCCTTCATCCACCATCTTGAGGGGAGAGAGAGGCAGGCCACCTCCTGCTGGAAGCAAGAAGAGCCCTCCCTTCAACCACCATCTTGAGGGGAGAGAAAGGCAGGCCACCTCCAGCTGGAAGCAAGAAGAGCCCTCCCTTCAACCACCATCTTGAGGGGAGAGAGAGGCAGGCCACCTCCTGCTGGAAGCAAGAAGAGCCCTCCCTTCAACCACCATCTTGAGGGGAGAGAAAGGCAGGCCACCTCCTGCTGGAAGCAAGAAGAGCCCTCCCTTCAACCACCATCTTGAGGGGAGAGAAAGGCAGGCCACCTCCTGCTGGAAGAAAGAAGAGCCCTCCCTTCAACCACCATCTTGAGGAGAGAAAGGCAGGCCACCTCCAGCTGGAAGCAAGAAGAGCCCTCCCTTCAACCACCATCTTGAGGGGAGAGAAAGGCAGGCCACCTCCAGCTGGAAGAAAGAAGAGCCCTCCCTTCAACCACCATCTTGAGGGGAGAGAAAGGCAGGCCACCTCCAGCTGGAAGCAAGAAGAGCCCTCCCTTCAACCACCATCTTGAGGGGAGAGAGAGGCAGGCCACCTCCAGCTGGAAGCAAGAAGAGCCCTCCCTTCAACCACCATCTTGAGGGGAGAGAAAGGCAGGTCACCTCCAGCTGGAAGCAAGAAGAGCCCTCCCTTCAACCACCATCTTGAGGGGAGAGAAAGGCAGGCCACCTCCTGCTGGAAGCAAGAAGAGCCCTCCCTTCAACCACCATCTTGAGGGGAGAGAAAGGCAGGCCACCTCCTGCTGGAAGCAAGAAGAGCCCTCCCTTCAACCACCATCTTGAGGGGAGAGAGATGCAGGCCACCTCCTGCTGGAAGCAAGAAGAGCCCTCCCTTCAACCACCATCTTGAGGGGAGAGAAAGGCAGGCCACCTCCAGCTGGAAGCAAGAAGAGCCCTCCCTTCAACCACCATCTTGAGGGGAGAGAAAGGCAGGCCACCTCCAGCTGGAAGCAAGAAGAGCCCTCCCTTCAACCACCATCTTGAGGGGAGAGAAAGGCAGGCCACCTCCTGCTGGAAGCAAGAAGAGCCCTCCCTTCAACCACCATCTTGAGGGGAGAGAGAGGCAGGCCACCTCCTGCTGGAAGCAAGAAGAGCCCTCCCTTCAACCACCATCTTGAGGGGAGAGAAAGGCAGGCCACCTCCAGCTGGAAGCAAGAAGAGCCCTCCCTTCAACCACCATCTTGAGGGGAGAGAAAGGCAGGCCACCTCCAGCTGGAAGCAAGAAGAGCCCTCCCTTCAACCACCATCTTGAGGGGAGAGAAAGGCAGGCCACCTCCTGCTGGAAGCAAGAAGAGCCCTCCCTTCAACCACCATCTTGAGGGGAGAGAAAGGCAGGCCACCTCCTGCTGGAAGAAAGAAGAGCCCTCCCTTCAACCACCATCTTGAGGGGAGAGAGAGGCAGGCCACCTCCTGCTGGAAGAAAGAAGAGCCCTCCCTTCAACCACCATCTTGAGGAGAGAAAGGCAGGCCACCTCCAGCTGGAAGCAAGAAGAGCCCTCCCTTCAACCACCATCTTGAGGGGAGAGAAAGGCAGGCCACCTCCAGCTGGAAGCAAGAAGAGCCCTCCCTTCAACCACCATCTTGAGGGGAGAGAGAGGCAGGCCACCTCCTGCTGGAAGAAAGAAGAGCCCTCCCTTCAACCACCATCTTGAGGAGAGAAAGGCAGGCCACCTCCAGCTGGAAGCAAGAAGAGCCCTCCCTTCAACCACCATCTTGAGGGGAGAGAAAGGCAGGCCACCTCCAGCTGGAAGCAAGAAGAGCCCTCCCTTCATCCACCATCTTGAGGGGAGAGAAAGGCAGGCCACCTCCAGCTGGAAGCAAGAAGAGCCCTCCCTTCAACCACCATCTTGAGGGGAGAGAAAGGCAGGCCACCTCCTGCTGCAAGCAAGAAGAGCCCTCCCTTCATCCACCATCTTGAGGGGAGAGAAAGGCAGGCCACCTCCAGCTGGAAGCAAGAAGAGCCCTCCCTTCATCCACCATCTTGAGGGGAGAGAAAGGCAGGCCACCTCCTGCTGCAAGCAAGAAGAGCCCTCCCTTCAACCACCATCTTGAGGGGAGAGAAAGGCAGGCCACCTCCAGCTGGAAGCAAGAAGAGCCCTCCCTTCAACCACCATCTTGAGGGGAGAGAAAGGCAGGCCACCTCCTGCTGCAAGCAAGAAGAGCCCTCCCTTCATCCACCATCTTGAGGGGAGAGAAAGGCAGGCCACCTCCAGCTGGAAGCAAGAAGAGCCCTCCCTTCATCCACCATCTTGAGGGGAGAGAAAGGCAGGCCACCTCCTGCTGCAAGCAAGAAGAGCCCTCCCTTCAACCACCATCTTGAGGGGAGAGAGAGGCAGGCCACCTCCTGCTGGAAGCAAGAAGAGCCCTCCCTTCAACCACCATCTTGAGGAGAGAAAGGCAGGCCACCTCCAGCTGGAAGCAAGAAGAGCCCTCCCTTCAACCACCATCTTGAGGGGAGAGAAAGGCAGGCCACCTCCAGCTGGAAGCAAGAAGAGCCCTCCCTTCAACCACCATCTTGAGGGGAGAGAAAGGCAGGCCACCTCCAGCTGGAAGCAAGAAGAGCCCTCCCTTCAACCACCATCTTGAGGGGAGAGAAAGGCAGGCCACCTCCTGCTGGAAGCAAGAAGAGCCCTCCCTTCAACCACCATCTTGAGGGGAGAGAAAGGCAGGCCACCTCCTGCTGGAAGAAAGAAGAGCCCTCCCTTCAACCACCATCTTGAGGAGAGAAAGGCAGGCCACCTCCAGCTGGAAGCAAGAAGAGCCCTCCCTTCAACCACCATCTTGAGGGGAGAGAAAGGCAGGCCACCTCCAGCTGGAAGCAAGAAGAGCCCTCCCTTCAACCACCATCTTGAGGAGAGAAAGGCAGGCCACCTCCTGCTGGAAGAAAGAAGAGCCCTCCCTTCAACCACCATCTTGAGGGGAGAGAAAGGCAGGCCACCTCCAGCTGGAAGCAAGAAGAGCCCTCCCTTCAACCACCATCTTGAGGGGAGAGAGAGGCAGGCCACCTCCTGCTGGAAGCAAGAAGAGCCCTCCCTTCAACCACCATCTTGAGGGGAGAGAAAGGCAGGCCACCTCCAGCTGGAAGCAAGAAGAGCCCTCCCTTCAACCACCATCTTGAGGGGAGAGAGAGGCAGGCCACCTCCTGCTGGAAGCAAGAAGAGCCCTCCCTTCAACCACCATCTTGAGGGGAGAGAAAGGCAGGCCACCTCCAGCTGGAAGCAAGAAGAGCCCTCCCTTCAACCACCATCTTGAGGGGAGAGAGAGGCAGGCCACCTCCTGCTGGAAGCAAGAAGAGCCCTCCCTTCAACCACCATCTTGAGGGGAGAGAAAGGCAGGCCACCTCCTGCTGGAAGCAAGAAGAGCCCTCCCTTCAACCACCATCTTGAGGGGAGAGAAAGGCAGGCCACCTCCTGCTGGAAGAAAGAAGAGCCCTCCCTTCAACCACCATCTTGAGGAGAGAAAGGCAGGCCACCTCCAGCTGGAAGCAAGAAGAGCCCTCCCTTCATCCACCATCTTGAGGGGAGAGAAAGGCAGGCCACCTCCAGCTGGAAGAAAGAAGAGCCCTCCCTTCAACCACCATCTTGAGGGGAGAGAAAGGCAGGCCACCTCCAGCTGGAAGCAAGAAGAGCCCTCCCTTCAACCACCATCTTGAGGGGAGAGAGAGGCAGGCCACCTCCTGCTGGAAGCAAGAAGAGCCCTCCCTTCAACCACCATCTTGAGGGGAGAGAAAGGCAGGCCACCTCCTGCTGGAAGCAAGAAGAGCCCTCCCTTCAACCACCATCTTGAGGAGAGAAAGGCAGGCCACCTCCAGCTGGAAGCAAGAAGAGCCCTCCCTTCAACCACCATCTTGAGGGGAGAGAGAGGCAGGCCACCTCCTGCTGGAAGCAAGAAGAGCCCTCCCTTCAACCACCATCTTGAGGGGAGAGAAAGGCAGGCCACCTCCTGCTGGAAGCAAGAAGAGCCCTCCCTTCAACCACCATCTTGAGGGGAGAGAAAGGCAGGCCACCTCCTGCTGGAAGAAAGAAGAGCCCTCCCTTCAACCACCATCTTGAGGAGAGAAAGGCAGGCCACCTCCAGCTGGAAGCAAGAAGAGCCCTCCCTTCAACCACCATCTTGAGGGGAGAGAAAGGCAGGCCACCTCCAGCTGGAAGCAAGAAGAGCCCTCCCTTCAACCACCATCTTGAGGAGAGAAAGGCAGGCCACCTCCAGCTGGAAGCAAGAAGAGCCCTCCCTTCAACCACCATCTTGAGGAGAGAAAGGCAGGCCACCTCCAGCTGGAAGCAAGAAGAGCCCTCCCTTCAACCACCATCTTGAGGGGAGAGAAAGGCAGGCCACCTCCTGCTGGAAGAAAGAAGAGCCCTCCCTTCAACCACCATCTTGAGGGGAGAGAAAGGCAGGCCACCTCCTGCTGGAAGCAAGAAGAGCCCTCCCTTCATCCACCATCTTGAGGGGAGAGAAAGGCAGGCCACCTCCTGCTGGAAGAAAGAAGAGCCCTCCCTTCAACCACCATCTTGAGGGGAGAGAGAGGCAGGCCACCTCCTGCTGGAAGCAAGAAGAGCCCTCCCTTCAACCACCATCTTGAGGGGAGAGAAAGGCAGGCCACCTCCTGCTGGAAGCAAGAAGAGCCCTCCCTTCAACCACCATCTTGAGGGGAGAGAAAGGCAGGCCACCTCCTGCTGGAAGAAAGAAGAGCCCTCCCTTCAACCACCATCTTGAGGAGAGAAAGGCAGGCCACCTCCAGCTGGAAGCAAGAAGAGCCCTCCCTTCAACCACCATCTTGAGGGGAGAGAAAGGCAGGCCACCTCCAGCTGGAAGCAAGAAGAGCCCTCCCTTCAACCACCATCTTGAGGAGAGAAAGGCAGGCCACCTCCAGCTGGAAGCAAGAAGAGCCCTCCCTTCAACCACCATCTTGAGGAGAGAAAGGCAGGCCACCTCCAGCTGGAAGAAAGAAGAGCCCTCCCTTCAACCACCATCTTGAGGGGAGAGAAAGGCAGGCCACCTCCTGCTGGAAGAAAGAAGAGCCCTCCCTTCAACCACCATCTTGAGGGGAGAGAAAGGCAGGCCACCTCCTGCTGGAAGCAAGAAGAGCCCTCCCTTCATCCACCATCTTGAGGGGAGAGAAAGGCAGGCCACCTCCTGCTGGAAGAAAGAAGAGCCCTCCCTTCAACCACCATCTTGAGGGGAGAGAAAGGCAGGCCACCTCCAGCTGGAAGCAAGAAGAGCCCTCCCTTCAACCACCATCTTGAGGGGAGAGAAAGGCAGGCCACCTCCTGCTGGAAGCAAGAAGAGCCCTCCCTTCAACCACCATCTTGAGGGGAGAGAAAGGCAGGCCACCTCCTTCTGCAAGCAAGAAGAGCCCTCCCTTCATCCACCATCTTGAGGGGAGAGAAAGGCAGGCCACCTCCAGCTGGAAGCAAGAAGAGCCCTCCCTTCAACCACCATCTTGAGGGGAGAGAAAGGCAGGCCACCTCCAGCTGGAAGCAAGAAGAGCCCTCCCTTCATCCACCATCTTGAGGGGAGAGAAAGGCAGGCCACCTCCAGCTGGAAGCAAGAAGAGCCCTCCCTTCAACCACCATCTTGAGGGGAGAGAAAGGCAGGCCACCTCCAGCTGGAAGCAAGAAGAGCCCTCCCTTCATCCACCATCTTGAGGGGAGAGAGAGGCAGGCCACCTCCAGCTGGAAGCAAGAAGAGCCCTCCCTTCAACCACCATCTTGAGGGGAGAGAAAGGCAGGCCACCTCCAGCTGGAAGCAAGAAGAGCCCTCCCTTCATCCACCATCTTGAGGGGAGAGAAAGGCAGGCCACCTCCAGCTGGAAGCAAGAAGAGCCCTCCCTTCATCCACCATCTTGAGGGGAGAGAGAGGCAGGCCACCTCCAGCTGGAAGCAAGAAGAGCCCTCCCTTCAACCACCATCTTGAGGGGAGAGAAAGGCAGGCCACCTCCAGCTGGAAGCAAGAAGAGCCCTCCCTTCATCCACCATCTTGAGGGGAGAGAAAGGCAGGCCACCTCCAGCTGGAAGCAAGAAGAGCCCTCCCTTCATCCACCATCTTGAGGGGAGAGAAAGGCAGGCCACCTCCAGCTGGAAGCAAGAAGAGCCCTCCCTTCATCCACCATCTTGAGGGGAGAGAAAGGCAGGCCACCTCCAGCTGGAAGCAAGAAGAGCCCTCCCTTCATCCACCATCTTGAGGGGAGAGAAAGGCAGGCCACCTCCAGCTGGAAGCAAGAAGAGCCCTCCCTTCATCCACCATCTTGAGGGGAGAGAAAGGCAGGCCACCTCCTGCTGGAAGCAAGAAGAGCCCTCCCTTCAACCACCATCTTGAGGGGAGAGAAAGGCAGGCCACCTCCTGCTGGAAGCAAGAAGAGCCCTCCCTTCATCCACCATCTTGAGGGGAGAGAAAGGCAGGCCACCTCCTGCTGCAAGCAAGAAGAGCCCTCCCTTCAACCACCATCTTGAGGGGAGAGAAAGGCAGGCCACCTCCAGCTGGAAGCAAGAAGAGCCCTCCCTTCAACCACCATCTTGAGGAGAGAAAGGCAGGCCACCTCCTGCTGGAAGCAAGAAGAGCCCTCCCTTCAACCACCATCTTGAGGGGAGAGAAAGGCAGGCCACCTCCTGCTGCAAGCAAGAAGAGCCCTCCCTTCAACCACCATCTTGAGGGGAGAGAAAGGCAGGCCACCTCCTGCTGCAAGCAAGAAGAGCCCTCCCTTCAACCACCATCTTGAAGGGAGAGAAAGGCAGGCCACCTCCTGCTGCAAGCAAGAAGAGCCCTCCCTTCAACCACCATCTTGAGGGGAGAGAAAGGCAGGCCACCTCCTGCTGCAAGCAAGAAGAGCCCTCCCTTCAACCACCATCTTGAGGGGAGAGAAAGGCAGGCCACCTCCTGCTGGAAGCAAGAAGAGCCCTCCCTTCAACCACCATCTTGAGGGGAGAGAAAGGCAGGCCACCTCCAGCTGGAAGCAAGAAGAGCCCTCCCTTCAACCACCATCTTGAGGGGAGAGAAAGGCAGGCCACCTCCAGCTGGAAGCAAGAAGAGCCCTCCCTTCAACCACCATCTTGAGGGGAGAGAAAGGCAGGCCACCTCCAGCTGGAAGCAAGAAGAGCCCTCCCTTCAACCACCATCTTGAGGGGAGAGAAAGGCAGGCCACCTCCTGCTGCAAGCAAGAAGAGCCCTCCCTTCAACCACCATCTTGAGGGGAGAGAAAGGCAGGCCACCTCCTGCTGCAAGCAAGAAGAGCCCTCCCTTCAACCACCATCTTGAGGGGAGAGAAAGGCAGGCCACCTCCTGCTGGAAGCAAGAAGAGCCCTCCCTTCAACCACCATCTTGAGGGGAGAGAAAGGCAGGCCACCTCCTGCTGGAAGCAAGAAGAGCCCTCCCTTCAACCACCATCTTGAGGGGAGAGAAAGGCAGGCCACCTCCTGCTGGAAGCAAGAAGAGCCCTCCCTTCAACCACCATCTTGAGGGGAGAGAAAGGCAGGCCACCTCCTGCTGGAAGCAAGAAGAGCCCTCCCTTCAACCACCATCTTGAGGGGAGAGAAAGGCAGGCCACCTCCTGCTGCAAGCAAGAAGAGCCCTCCCTTCAACCACCATCTTGAGGGGAGAGAAAGGCAGGCCACCTCCTGCTGGAAGCAAGAAGAGCCCTCCCTTCAACCACCATCTTGAGGGGAGAGAAAGGCAGGCCACCTCCTGCTGGAAGCAAGAAGAGCCCTCCCTTCAACCACCATCTTGAGGGGAGAGAAAGGCAGGCCACCTCCTGCTGGAAGAAAGAAGAGCCCTCCCTTCATCCACCATCTTGAGGGGAGAGAAAGGCAGGCCACCTCCTGCTGGAAGCAAGAAGAGCCCTCCCTTCAACCACCATCTTGAGGGGAGAGAAAGGCAGGCCACCTCCAGCTGGAAGCAAGAAGAGCCCTCCCTTCATCCACCATCTTGAGGGGAGAGAAAGGCAGGCCACCTCCAGCTGGAAGCAAGAAGAGCCCTCCCTTCATCCACCATCTTGAGGGGAGAGAAAGGCAGGCCACCTCCAGCTGGAAGCAAGAAGAGCCCTCCCTTCAACCACCATCTTGAGGGGACTTAATTGTCTAATTAACAAATTGTAAGCCGCTCTGATAGCTTTGGCTGAAGAGCGGGGTATAAATAAAATGTATTATTATTATTATAAGGTGATCCTATCACAAGGTTAACTCGCCAGTTTTTTTCATGGACATCCTTTGAGGCTGAGACTGTGTGACCTGTCCAAGGGTTTCATGGCTGAGAAGGGAATCGAACCCTGGTCTCCAGAGTCACACAACAACAACCACCACAAAACAGACCAGCCGCCAGGGGGAACTGTTGCAACAGGGAAGTTTTGTGTGTGCGCACACAAAGTACTGAAGGGGAGGAATGCGTGTGAATAAATCTTGTGTTGCATCCAACAACCTGGACTTCCAAAAACCTTGTTTCCAACACCTGATCTCCTTCCTCTGACTTTCCTCTTTGTCCCAAACACCCAACAAAGAACACAAAAGGGAGCTGAAATTTGCCATCCCCTCAAATGCCAACATTTTGTACACTGATACGGTGGTGCTGCAACACCTGGGCTCTCTTCCCACAAGACACATTAGTGTAGCTTTTGAGTTTTACAAGGAAAGTGGGGGATTTCTTAGGTGTTGACTAGAAGTACCTCTTTGACCTGTCACTGTCATGCCTGCGGCAGTGCTACAAAACCCAGTACCACCCGTACAAATATAATATGAAGAGAAGGCTTAGAATCAGAAAAAGGAGGACTGAAAATAGGAGGAAGCAATATGGGCAAAGTAACATATGTGGATGACACCATGCTACTAGCAGAAAGCATCATAGCCTTGGAGCAATTATTAAAGAAGGTGCAAAGGCAGGCTTACTGTGGAACATATGGAAAACAAAACAAAAAAATAATTACTATAGAAGATCTGTATAAGTTCAGCCTAGACAATGAGGAAATCAAAATAGTAAAAGAGTTTCCATGCCTTGGAACAGACACTGACAAGAATGAGGACTGCAGGAAGGGCAGCCATAGAAGAACTGGGTAAGGTCCTAAAGTGTATTTAGAGATACAGCTGAGTGTGAATGTTAGAATTGTCCAAGCCATTGTATTTCCCATCATCATGTACTGATGCGAGAGTGGGGCAGTAAAGAAAACAGATAAGAGGAATTAATTTGAGATGTGGTGCTGGAGAAGAGTGCTGAGGATACCATGGATGGTCAAGAAGACCAAGAAATGGGTTCTTGAACAGATCAAGGCTGAAAATCCCTCTAAAAGCCAAGATGATCAAGCTGAGGTTGTTGTACTTTGGCCACATCATGAGAAGGAAGGACTGACTGGAAAAGACAATATTGCTAAGAAAGATGGAGGGATGTAGAAAGAGAGGAAGACCTCATGCTAGATGGATGGACTAATTTAAAGAGGTCACAAGTATGACTTTGCAGGACCTGAGCAGAGCATTTGAGGAAAGGGGTCTTGGAGATGTCTCATTCACAGGGTCGCCATGAGTCCTGGTTAACTCCAGGGCAGTTAACAACAACAACAACAAACCACCAAGCTACAAAACCACTCTAAAACTTGGGCACAAGAGGTGTGGAGGGAATTCCCAGTTTTGGGAGCTGTCCTTTCATCTCTCCCAAGGCATTCCTTTGGGAAACCCGAGTGGATTGCTCATCCTCAGGTTGTCCTCCGCCAAGCCTGCCAGGAGTGAGTTCATTCTTCTCGGCATCCTCCTCGCTCTCTTGGAGAAAGCAGGCCGAGAAGGCGGGGGAAGTCCCCGGTTGCTACCGTGTGCTGCTCGCCCACGTTCTTTGCTCATGGAGTCATCGTAATAACAGTCATCATCACCACCACCATCATCATCCCCAGCCAGGAAAGCCTCTGGTTTCGCTCCGCCAAAACCAACAAAGGCCAGGAAGAAACAAATCACCGCCAGGCCTGGGCTTTTGGTCTTGATTGCGAGATTTATGAGCCTCCGTGCAGCGATTAGAGATGAAAGGAAAACATTCCAGGGCTGAGACCTGGGCATTACTGAGGTCTCATGTGCTCTTGGCCTTCAGCCCAATTTGATGTACAAAGGGGAGGTTGGGTGGGAAGGAAAGGGAAAATTACAAGAGGCATCCTCCTTAGCGGATGCGCCGGACCCCTGTGGCTTTGCTACTGCTGCATGAAATTGAGGAAACCCCCGTTTCCAATCCTGAACATCTCCTAAGCCCTGCTGGGAACAACTAGCTATAGTGCTTTAATTAAAAAACAAACTTCTTCTATTCATATTATATAACCCCCCCCCCCAAAAAAACACACAATCTTTTCAATTCTGGATTTGCATTTATTGAGTTTCTTAATATCATACTTTGCATTTGCAGCAAGATCACATGCTTATTTATGAAGCACACTAACTTATGAAGCAATGTAATTTCCAGAAGGAACCAAGGGTCAAGTATGTGATTAGAATTTCTCAATGGACTGTTGTTGTTTTTAACTTCTGTATTATCACAGTTTTAAATAAATTAGGGGAAAAAAAGAGTTGATCTAGATTTCAAAGCAAGTTACTTGGTTGGTGATAACTGAACCACCAATAGCATAAGCTATTATGAGTCTTTTGGTTGGCTGAAGAAAGGTATCACCAGGATATGATAGACTTGGAAGTCAGCCCCCAAATCACCAAATAACTGCCAATACAGGAATCTACACTGAAAACACCCATGACTGATGGTCCTCTGTTTTAAAACCCTTCCAAATGCGGGAAAGACCAAGACCTTTGGAGGAAATCCATGCCACTGTTGGACAGTCTGCGGAAGTTCTTCTCGATGTTTAGCTTAAATCTTTTTGTTCTTGTAATTCGAGTCCAGTGGTTCAGATCTGACCCTCTGGAGCTTTAGAAAACAAGTGTGCTCCATCATCTCTGCATGACAGCCCTTCAGATATTTCAAGATGGCTATCATACCGTTTACCAATGCTCTCTCCTCCAGGCTTCCACAGAGGGCTTGCTTTCTAAACCCTTTACTGTCTTGGTGGCCCTTCCATGGACATGTCCCAGCTTGACAATATCCCCTTTAAACTGTATTGCCTAGAAGACAGACTCCATGGGGTACTTGCCCAAACAGAAGAAAACAGTACTATCGCTTCCCATGATCTAAACTTCTGTTGATGCTATGAGAATTGCGTTGGCTTTTTTTGATGCCACATCAAACTGTTGACTCATGTTTAGGTTCTGGTCTGCTAAGACCTTCTACTGTTGATCGCAACCAAGTGCCACCAGTCTTCCTTCAGCACCCTGTTGAGTCACGGCTGTGGTCTGACAAGTAGGGTCAAACTTGGATTTTACTAACTGTTGTCACATAAACACACATCGTAAGGCAGACGTTCTCTGTCTTTGATCCTTCGGTTGCTTTGTAGTTCAAAAGTATGGCCAATGAAGACAGACTCCAAGAGACAAAATCCAAAGCTTCTGGAGGACAAAAGGCTGAGAAGCATGGACATAAGGAATAAGAACAGCCTTCCAGCAGCGATCCTGTACTACTAAATCAGAAGGCAAAACCAGACGTTATATTAATTTGCCTGAATGCAAATGGCACACACAGTTTTTGTTATCCAAATGGAATCTCTGGGTAGGGCTGATTTTTAGTAAAGTTGGGGAGGATTAAATTTTCCTGCCCATCCCCTTGTGGTCCCTGTGCTGTTGAGGTTCATGATGCCCCACAGTTGCTATTTGGATTACACACAAAGGGTGTTTTTGTGAGTCTTCTTGTTCACACAGAGACACAGATACCCTGTGTGTCAGGCACACAAGAAATTATAAATATGGTTTGATGACGCCTTTTGCTACACACAAGGGCTATCCATGTAGGAAAACTGCTATAGCACTCCAACTGCCCTGATTTGGCCGAGAGAGTCCTGAGGACAATGTGTCGTCCCACGTTTTAATCTGCTTTCAAGATGTTCCAGTTTCTCTCTATCTCTTCCTCTCCTCCTCCTTTGTGCCTTTGTCCTTGGCTTACTTCAGCTGGTGCAAATTCATTTCAAAGAATAAAATGTCTCATCTAAGGAGAAATTTGGGATATTAAATAAAAAGATAATGAATAAAAGTAATTTGCACTCAATTAACTGAGCAAAAGGGAGTGGAGAGGTACAGTCAGAATCTGGTCCTTCCCAGTCAGCTCAGGTAAAAGCAAACTGCTGCAGATTTTCCTTATGAATAACTTTTGCCATCTTGACCACACTTGATGTTCTTGTGACCACAGCTAATTGCAGTTCGTATGTAGTCTAGAGATGGGAAACATATTGCTAGGGTTAGCTCCCATCATCCCTAACCACTGGTCATATTGGCTGGGGTTGACTGGCTGGATGAGCTGATCCGATCCAGAAGGTACCAAAGGTCAGAGATCAGAGGGACTCTACTGAAGTCTTCAGTGACATCAGAGGCAGAATTATGGAGAAGGAGCCACAAATGTCATCTTCCTCGTTTAGACTTTGTGGCATCCCACACATTGCCTTAGTGTCCAGACATGCATTATGCCACCAACTCCAACGGACTTCCAGGAGCCAGTCAAAGGGAAAATAAAGTTGCCTTTGTTGAAAGTGATAAGAATCTTTTACAGCTGCTGCTATCATCTGCTCCATAAGTGTATATACAGATTTGAGATAAAGTCTGACGTGGACTAAATGGGTCATCGCTGTGTCTTTTTTTCAAGCAAACATACTGTGCAATTCCTGTTGGATCATGATGGCGTTGGTGAGGGGGATGATAATCCGAATGTTTGGGTCTCAAAATCCAAGTCTGTTTAAAGCGCAAACTTTATGAGATGACCATAAATACAATTCTATCTGCATGCATCTGAAGCAAGGGAACTGCCGTCGGTCGTGGACCAGAGCTCCCATGATCTCCAAAGGACACATTTTGTGATGTCTTGCCAGTAGGGTCTGTACAGATATCAAATTTGTATGTGAAGCAAGATTAAGGAATGTCCCAACAGTCAAACTGCAGATGCATTGGGGTAGGTGATGGATGGGAAGATTTGTGCCTTTCAGGTGCAAACATCACACATAGAATATACTGGAATAATTCCACATAGACACAGTAATCTGGCAAGAGAGTTGCTCAGCACAATGGTAGACCACATAATATAACCCAATGGATCATTATTGATATTCCTTATCTGGAATTCCAAAATCTGAAATATTCCAAAAACTAAAACATTTTTCATGGGTGGCTGAAATAGTGACACCTTTGCTTTCTTATAGTTCAATGTACACAAACTTTGTGTCATGCACAAATTAAAAAGATAGTATAAAATCACCTTCAGGCAATGCGTATAAAGGTGTATATGAAACATAAATAAATGCCGTGTTTAGGCTTGGATCCCATCTCCAAGATATCTCATTATGTACTTATATGCAAATCCAGTTATTCCAAATAAATAAATCCAAAACCAAAAACACTTCTGGTCCCAAGCATTTTGGAAAAGGAAGATTCAACATGTATGTACAGATTTGCTGACAATACTCCTTAGGACAGCAAGAACTGAAAATCAAAAAGCTTGGAAGAATCTACAGGGACTTTAAGTTTGCAGATAAGAGTTTGGACATTAGGAATGAGTGAAACCCCAACTGCTAAAATTCATAAACGGAATTGAGAGATTGTAGAGGATAATTTTAAAACTAGATGGTGCCTGTTCAGAAACATACTTTATCCATGGTCTTCTATAGCAGAAGTTGTTTTAGAGTCACACTCACACCTTTATGTGTGCATTTAACTGGGCTGCCTTTGTAACTATATTTGTCTAATTGGCAACACAAAGTATTAATATTATTCATATTAACACAGTACAAATGACTGGTTTAAAATACCATAACTGATTAGATAGATATTTGAGAAAACATGACTCCTTCATGTGGCTGCAAGAAGGGAAAAATAATCCCCCTGAATTGTCTAACATGTGTGTCATCTTTCAGCAAATAACTGAATTGCTGCAATGAAGGGGAAAGATTTACCCTACCTGCATTTTTTGTTTTTATTACTGTAGATAAGCTGGAGCCACTGTGCAGATACAGCAGCGCTGTGACTCTTCGCCTGTCCTTATCTCTGCTCTTTCCAGCGCTGTGTAACTTGGTGGTTACAAAAATATATATAAAAATAAAAAAACTGACGAGGCTGTTAGGCTGGCCTCCAGCTCATGTGGTCTAACTCGCTTGACTGGAAAATAAAAGGGGGGAAAATGAACGTTTCCTGTGAAAAGGGACACCTTTCCGCACATCCTGCCCACCGCCACAGTTCAATCGTAACCACCACCTGAAAATATTTCCTGTGACTGAATAAACAGAGCTCAGGAAGGCAACAACATAATGGGGAAATAAGCCAGCAAAAGGGCACACGTGATGCTTGACACAGGTTTAAGCCACTCTGATAGCCTTTTGGCTAAAGAGCAGGGTATAAATATATATACTACTAATAATAATAATAATATCTGGGCTCAGGAGGCCTCCTTTCCTGACCATTTTTCCCTGGTCAAAGAGATCAGGGCTGCCTCCGCACAGCAGAAATAATCCAGGTTGATACCACTGTAACTGTCTGGGCTCAGAAATATTAATTCTATACAGATTGACTCTCCCTTATCCAGAATTCCTAAATCATATAAAAATGTTTGCTTTTCCCACATATGACTTGAGGCCTTTTGAGTCCTTGCATGAAACGCTGGGGTTGTGAAAGAAGTTTGTTTTGGTAACACATGTAGATAATCTGTGGTCATAATTGTTGTTTTCTTGAAGTTTAGGTTTAAACATCACACTTTTCTGCCTGAAGCTTCTTCAGTAATCTGATATTTTCTGCTAGTATTGATCTAGAGAGACAGTGGTACGAGTGAAAATGGAGGACTTGGGTTCAAATTTCTGCTCAGCCTTGGAAACTTATTTGATGACCTTGGTCAAGTCACACACTCTCAGCCTCAGAGGAAGGCAACTGTAGGCCTCCTTGGGAAGGCGAAGACTTACCTGTTCAGACAGGCTTTTAAAAATGAATGTTTGGAAATACTAATAACAACAACAATAATAGTACTTTTATTTCTTACCCGCCTCCCTTCACGGCTCAAGGCAGGTTACAACATACTTAAAACTCAATCATTACATAAAATTGACGTATTAAGCTGCATAAAATACACATATTAAGAGATCTACGCAATATTTATATTACAATACACAGAACAATAATTAATCTAAAATTCATGATTAAAAACTGCCTTGATAAGCCTGCTGGAATGACCGGCTTGCGATGTATACACTTTCATCTTTTTAAAAATGTATTTTTATTATCTTAATGGCTTTTTACACATTGCAATAATTTAATTCCTTTTTAATGCATCTCTTTTCTACGTTTTTAATTGCATTCTTCTTTTTTTTTAAATATGGTGAAGCTGCTTTGAGTCCCACTTCTACAGTAACAAATATAATAATAACATGATATAGTAATAATATTTATTTATGTATACCCCGCTCTTCAGCCCTAAAGGCTCTCAGAGCGGTTTACAATTATTATTTTAATTAGACGGTTCCCTGCCGTCAGGTTTACAATCTAAGAAGACACGACACAAAAGGAGAAGGGAATGGTGGTGGGGAAGGACATCAGGTCCAAAAGTTCTTCTCTCCCTCCGACGCCCGGACCAAGGCAGATGGCCTGGAGGGAGGGCTCTGCTTCTTAATCCAGGACAGGCCCTATGGAGTTTGGCCTCTCCTTTCACTCCCTCTTAGGCCAGATGGTGCTGCCATGGAGGGAGGGCTCTTCAACTTGAGGTAAATAATAATTAACAATATAATAATAATGATATAAAATAAATATAAAATTATATAATATATATATATATATATGTATTATAAATAAAAATATATAATAAAATATAAATAATACATACAATAATAACAATAATAATATTGTATATATTATTTGTATTTTATTATATATTTTTATTTATTATATATATATATATATATATATATAATATTTATTTCTAACCTGCCCCTCTGAGTGAGCAATTGGGGTGGGGTACAACATTTAATATATATATATATATATATATTAGAATATATATAATGGAATATAAATAATATATACTTTATGATATATATATATATATATAAGGACTAATATTACAAATATATATTATATTATAAATGTTACATTATGATATGAATATTATATATAAATAATCTATCCATCTATCTATAAATAAATAACATATATCAATTATTATGATTATTATTTATTGGGAGAAATGGGGCCAAGAAAACCGAGGTGCAAGGGTTGGAGTGCTGGAGAGACCTGGGTTCGAATCCCTGCTCAGTCACGGAAACCCATTGGTTGACTTTGGGCGAGAAGTGACACTCTCTCAGCCTCAGAGGGAGTCCATGGCAAAGGAAACCCTCCTGAGGGCCCTCCTGGGGGCCACTCCAACTCAGAAGGGACTGGAAGGCCCACAACGACCGCAGCGGCCCTTTTTGTAGTCCAAAAAAGGTAACTTTTCCGCAGCTTCGCCTTCGACGACGGAAGCCTGGCTCTGGCCCAGAGACTGACAGCTGCCAATCAAGCGTCCTCTAGCCGGAAGTGAGAGACTGGACGCTCTGGCCCGACCGGCTTCCATAGAGAGAGAGGGGCCGAAGGAGGAAAGCGCTCTCTCTCTCTCTCTCTCTCCGAACTCGGCGCCTCATTGGCTGAGACGGGGAAGAGCGCGCGCCTCCGATTGGCCTCTCCGGGCCGAAGCCCCTCCCACTCATCCAGCCAGCCAGCCAATGGCGCGGAAGCCCCGCCCCTCGGCCCAGCCGGCGAGTGGGCGTGGCTACGGGTACGGCGGCCCGCGAGGCCCAAGCGTCGTCGGCGGGCGAAGTCCATCCATCTGGCTGAGCCTGAGATGGGGACTCCTGCTCCGAAGAGCGGCGGCGGCGGCGGCGGCGGCGGTCCCTTCTTCACTTTGGCCGAAGTGGCGGAGCGGAGCAGCAGCAAGGAGGCCTGGCTGGTCATCCACGGCCGCGTCTACGACGTCACCCGCTTCCTCGACGAGGTCCTGACTCTGACTCTCTCTGAGGGGGGCTGAGACCCGGATGTGGGCGGGGCCTGGCGTCACGTGGCCAGAGGGGGCGGGGCCAAGGGGCTGCCTCTGTCCACACGGCAGAAATAACCCGCATCAAGTGCCCTGCCCAAGGCTAAGGGATTCTGGGGCTGCGTTCACACTAGAGAAATAATCCGGTTTGGCACCGCTTTAACTGCCCTGGCTCAAGGCTATGGAATTCTGGGAGTTGGAGTTTGTTGTGGGGTCCAGAATCTTGTTGTCTGACTCATTTGCTATGGAATTCTGGGAGTTGGAGTTTGTTGTGGGGTCCAGAATCTTGTTGTCTGACTCACTTGCTATGGAATTCTGGGAGTTGGAGTTTGTTGTGGGGTCCAGAATCTTGTTGTCTGACTCATTTGCTATGGAATTCTGGGAGTTGGAGTTTGTTGTGGGGTCCAGAATCTTGTTGTCTGACTCACTTGCTATGGAATTCTGGGAGTTGGAGTTTGTTGTGGGGTCCAGAATCTTGTTGTCTGACTCATTTGCTATGGAATTCTGGGAGTTGGAGTTTGTTGTGGGGTCCAGAATCTTGTTGTCTGACTCACTTGCTATGGAATTCTGGGAGTTGGAGTTTGTTGTGGGGCCCAGAGCGGAGCTTTGCTCCGCTCTGGGCCCACAACAAACTCCAACTCCCAGAATTCCATAGCCTTGAGCCAGGGCAGTTAAAGCGGTGCCAAAACGGATTATTTCTCTAGTGTGAACGCAGCCCAGGCGCTTGAAGCGGTGCCAATCCGGGTTATGATTTCCCCAGTGTGGATGCGGCCCCAGTCATCACTTGGGAGAAGTTACTTTTTTTCAGGACTCACTGATTGGCCCAAGACCCTTGGGCCTTTGGGACTGCAACTCCCAGAATCCCCCGCTGGCCATGGAAGCAGAAAGGATCATGGGAGCTGCAGCCTGGAAAAAAAAAAAGGAATGCTTCAACTGACAGTTGGCCACGATGGGGATTATGGGAGTTGAAGTCCAAAGGACCAAAGTGGTGGGACTGCCGCCTCCCCAGTGCTCTTGGACTCCAACTCCCAGCATCCCTCGCCAACAGATGCTGGGACTGGCAGTTTCCCTTCCTACAGAGATGCTCCTTGATCCTTCAACCCTGGTTTAAATATGAAGCTGGGGCTCCAGTCTCACTGCGATGCCCCAAAGACAAAGCAATGGGCCCAAGGATACGTTGACCCCGAACTCTCCCTGGAAGCCAGGAGGATAAAGCGGAGGCTGTTGAACTTTGGCTGCGTCACGAGAAGGAAAGGCGCAGGAAAGGATGAGGATGATGGGGAAGATGGAGAGAGGAAGGAAGGAAGGAAGGCCGCATGCCAAACGGATGACTTTGCAGGACCTGAGCAGAGCAGCGGAGGACGGGGGGCTTGGAGGTGCCTCACCCACAGGTTTGCTATGAGTCCAGGTCAACTCCAAGGCGGTTAACAACAACCAGAATCATAGAGTTGGAAGAGACCCCACGGGCCATCCAGCCCAACTCCCTGCCATGCAGGAACTCTCCATCAAAGCATCCCCATTGACAGACAGATGGCCATCCAGCCTCTGTTTAAAGACCTCCAAGGACGGAGACTCCACCACCCTCCGAGGGAGTGTGTTCCACTGTCGAACAGCCCTTACTGTCAGGAAGTTCCTCCTAATGTTGAGGTGGAATCTCTTTTCCAGCAGTTTGCATGTTCCGTGTTCTAGTCTCTGCAGGAGCAGAAAACAAGCTTGCTCCCTCCTCAATATGATACCCCTTCAAATATTTAAACAAGGCAAGGCTATCATATCACCTCTTAACCTTCTCTTCTCCAGGCTAAACATCCCCAGTTCCCTAAGTTGTTCCTCATAGGGCATGGTTTCCAGACCCTTCACCATCTTAGTTGCCCTCCTTTGGACCCGCTCTAGAAGCTGGAGAAGAGTGCGAAGGATCCCACGGAAGGCCAAGAGGGCAAACCAATGGGTCCTGGAACAGATCAAGCAAGAACCCTCCCTGGAAGTCAAGATGATGAAACTGAGGCTGTTGTACTTTGGTCGCGTCATGAGACGGTATTGATGCATTAAAAGAGAATAATGCCAGAGAAGGCAGAAGACATTAGAAAGAGAGGCAGGCCTCCTGCCAGATGGATGGACTCTGTCAAAGAGGTCATGGGTATGAATTTGTAGGACCTGAACAGAGCTGCGTAGGATGGGGCATGTGCGTCTTGGTTGGGGGTGTCTCATCCATAGGGTTGCCAAGAGGTGAAGTCAAATCGAAGGCGGTTAACAACCAGGACGACCAGAAGAAGGTGGATAGGAGTGCGGACGGTGGACCCCGTGGACAGCCCAGAAGGCAAAGCAAGGGGTCCCTGAAGAGGTCCAGATGACAAAATGGAGGCTGCCAGGCCTTGGAGAAGAGAAGGGTGCTGGGAAAGGCAGAAGGTGGGAGGAAGAGAGGAAGGCCGCAGGCCAGATGGATGGACTCTCTTCAGAAGAGCATGGGTAGGAATTAGGAGGACCTCAGCAGAGCAATGGAGGATGGGGGACAGGCCTCATCCACAGGGACATCACGGATATTTGGGATTAACTTGAAGGCAGTTAACAACAGCAAAAAGCCAGAGAGCTCTGGTACCACAACAAACTATAAATTCATTAACTCTGCAGTGTAGTTGGAGCTAATGTTGTCTGAACCGACACAAGATTGGTTCACATAAAAAGTGTTTATTTTGCCCACAGCCACCAAAAATGGTCACTTGCTCAAAGTTATGCCCAATTAAAGTACAGGCTCTGTGAATGTAACCAATTTTCAGGCCATTGCATGTGATAACAGTTGCTGCTGCTGCTGCTGTTATCCTGTTTGTTTATATCCCGCCTTCCTCCCAGTACAGGGGCTCAAGGCAGTTAGGAGACCACAGAGCGGATGTGAAAATTAACGCAGGACAGGAGGGATCGCCAAAAGCTTGGTTTTCAAAAAGATAGTCTTTCTGTTTCAACGTAAGGGGTGGGTGAAGAGAAACCTTGTCAGCAGCTTTGAGATGAAATGATTTATCTTAGTCTGAGCTTTGGTGGAATTTAATCCACTTCTTCAGGTGCAACAGGGGAGTGGAAGATCAATGCCGTGGGTTATATACTTTGTTATAAGTAAATACTTGGACTATATCCATACTTTAAAGCCACCTTCTCCAGCTTGGTGCCTTCCTTCCAGATGTTTTGGCTTACAGTTCCCAGCCTTCGTGATGGATAAGGCTGATGGGAGTTGAAGTCAGGAGTTTGGGGGAAGGACACCGTAAAGGCAAGTTCTGGGTTTTTTTGGAACCTCTGTAGGAAAGGTTTTGTGTCAAGGGTTGTCTGTGTTTCAGTGCCTGCTGCCAGGGCTGGAAAATGGCCTTCATTCTGTTTTAAGACAAGAACAAACAAGAAGGGGAAAAAAACAGTTGTAGGTTTCTGGCCTTTGAGGAAAAGCTCCCCACGGCCAGATTGAGATCTAGATTATGATTGGGGAAAATGTTGTGTGTGGTCTGAAGACTGGGGACTGTGGGAGATCTGAATTATTGCTGTTATTATTATTATTATTATTATTATTATTTTTAATGAGATTTCACGTGCTGAGTCCACTCTTCCTGCTTAAGATAACCAACCAATATCACATAAAAGCAACACAAATGGATGATTATGAAAGGACTCAGTGCTTGCTAAGAAACCCATATGGCCTACAGCTTATTATAGAGACCGAAAACAAATTTTATTTCCAAACAATATATATACAAAATTCTTTAATTCTTGATGACATTTTCTCACTATTTAACTCCTCTGCATCTTTATCCGTGTTTTAATTGGATGGGGCTACCACTGAGAAGGCCCTGCGAGATCTCTACACTGCCTTAACTCCACAGATGTACCTGTTTTCATTGTGAGAGAAGCACTCTTTCTCTTTTTCAAAGCTGGGTAGGTACTGTCCAGCTAACTAGTTTCTTGAGCAGCACTCATTGCCTTTGCCAGCTGCTCACTGCATTGGAGAGGAAGGGGCAGAGAAAGTCGCACAGACCGTAAGCTGTCAAGCATATTTGCACGCTTGTTCTTTCCCAAACCTCCCGTTTGCAGTGACCTATTCTGGCCAGAGCTCTGCTCCATCTTCCTTGTGCTCTGTGGGACATTTACTTACTCTCCTTCCTTGCTTCGTGGTAACTTGGGTGGGATTCCACTTTGGCTTGAAGTAATGTCCCAGACCCCTTGGGTTGAGAAGAAGAAGTTCCCCCCTGAAAGGTGACAGCACCCAGTAGTTCAGCAGACCAGAGGTTGTTCAGGCAGAGTTTTGCAAGCCTATCTGTGTCTGGTGTGTGTGGGGATGACTACTTAGAACCAGTTTTGTTTATCATGTTATGCAATAGAAAATGAAGACATTGGACTCTCATGCGGCAGAAGCTTGTTGGAATGAGGGAGACCAGGTGGCTCAAGAAAGCTCAGGAGTGATTTCCTCATTTGCTCAGACACCACCTTTCGCTTTATTTTAGTTTTTAAAAGAAATCTATTTAAAATGCCCTTTGTCCTCGTGGATAACAGGGCAATATACACTGAATGGAATCACACCATGAAAAAGGCAGGGGGAGGGAATATATACAGTAAAACAGAACTGTCATAACAGGCAGCTAAATCACTAGATTAACCAGCATGACCAAACTTTAAACCCTTGAGCAAATAAAAATGCTTTGATCCAGTGCCAAAAAAAGACTTTAATGTTGGTACCAGTTGTACCTCTGTGGTGTGTGTGTGTAGATATTCCACATTGGTGTGCCAACTCAGTGAAGACCTTGTTTTTTGTTGCCACGTAATGTCCTTCCCTTTGTGAGAGTAGATCCTCAACTGGGGGCCTTAAAACTAACTGTGAAGGGAATCTCCCAAATATATTTCTGGACTGCAAGGCAAGGTAAGGGTGGGATGTGGGAGAAATGTACTCATTTCTGCAGTCTTTCCCTGTGTGCCAAGGACTGTTGTCTTGCTTGAAGGCTACACCAGCTCTTGTTCTTTACCCAAGTGAACATCTGCAAGAGCCTGGAAGCTTTAAAACAGGCCTACCTAGCATGAGCCCAGCAAAAAGCCCCTGATATTTAGCATTTTCCCATTTCTGTTCCAGCTTTCTATGTTCTCTTTGTTAGACCAGTTGGAGAAAAGATTATTCTGGATGTGAATGGCCTCTCAGGTATGGTCGAATTCAGCTTCCGCATTTGTTTGTATATCTTTCTCCCGTATTGATCCAGCTTTTCTAAGCAGCGTGGAACACTGAGCTATTGATCCAAACAGGGCTGTCCCTTTTCTTTACAGAGAAGCATTAAGCCAGAACATACTAAGAAATTAAGGCAACATGATACAAAGCTGATGAAACCGACTTGAGCAACAGAGAGATTACTCAGGGCCGTATGTCCTCCGCTCTCGGCAAAGCTGATGGAATTTGTTTTAGCCTTCTTTCTAGGTCTGTTCTTAACTTTGAAGTCTAAGCACACACACAGAGAGAACAAAGCCAGTTGTTGATGGCTTAACTCAATCCCTCATGGTGTGTTGCCTGCATTTAACTCTCTGTCCGTCTGCACCTTCTGTATCATTCTGGGGAGAAATGTAAGATCTGCCAAAGGGGGAAGCTGCATGACGTCAATCGGAGATGACTCCCTTCACCTCTGCTCCCTGCCTCACCCAGAGAGGAGTTTTGCCCAAGGAGCCAAATCTACCTCAGGGGTTCCTTCCAGCTCCTTAAAGGCTTGTCTTGGCCTGTTTTCCTGGCTTTGCACCTTCTGACCTGAGACACTGTCTGTAGCTACTGTGCTGTCGAAAGCTGTTGGAATTGACAACCTCGGGGCTTGGAGGCAAGCATCATTTGGAAGCAAAACAGGAAATATCAGAAACAGCCTCCTATCCAAGGAAGCTGGTTTGCCCAGTATTTAGTCCACTACTGTCTTTACAGGGATCATACAACTCCTACTTCCAACAGCTCCACTGGCTGCTATTCTTTTTTCCTGGCATAATTCAAAGTACTGTAATGATTATAACCTTGTTATTTTTTTACTGTCAACTTCCATTTACGATGGCTCTGAATGAGAGCCTTCCAAGAGCCCTGGTCATCTACAGCTCCACTCAGGTCTTGCAAACTCATGGTTTTGGCTTCCTTTACTGAATCAATCCACCTTTAGTGCAGTCTCCCTCTTTCCACTTCACTAAGCCTTAGCATCATGTCATCTGGTGATAGGTCATGTCAAGATATGCCCAAAGTATGACAGCCTCTGTTGAGTCATCTTCACTAGTGAAGAGTTCAGGTTTAAAAAAATCTTGAATCCTTTAACTCGTCTTTTTAAAAACAATGTCAACAGTTTAATTGTATTTTAATGTTGATCTTGTGTGGGGGTTTTTTATAATTGAAATTGTACTCATTTTAGTTTGTAAGCCACCTTGAGTCCCAGTTTAGGAGGAAAGCCAGGATATAAATAAAGATGATGATAATCGTTGGCTAAATGCATAGGTCCTGCATCTTGTGCTTTTGGACTGGAGTCACTAATAGTTGCCTCGAGTCCCAGAATCCCTCATCTGAAAAAAACAGTTTTTAGAAGCTCCGGAAATACAGAGTGGAACGCTCAGATGTGAATCATAAATGAAGCTGAGGAAATTGTCATTTTATTCATTTCTCCCCACCAAGGGAGCTCATAATAAAATGGCAACTACAAATATTTTTTTAAAAGCAAGTTCCCATCTTAATGTAATGTGAAGATATTTCAGCACTAAGCCGGCCTCTGGGTGGGGGAATGCTCAGGACCAGTTGCTGTGATTCTAGTTGTGCAAATTATTTCGGATTTTTCAAGCACCTTAAGGAAAAGCAGTGGCACTATTGAGGCTTTTTAGAGAGAAGATGGGACAGGAAGGTTGCAGTCATGCCCCTTGTTCACATGGGAAGAAGTCTCCTTGCACTTACAGGGCCTCCCTCATGGCGGATGTAGGCAGGGGAATAATATCAAAGTGCATGCCAGTGTGTGTCTACTTAGGTGTGACAGTGGATGGTGGCATTCACGACAGTGGAAGTTGTGAATCTGCTCCAGTTACTACTCCAGACTTGAAAGGAGCTATCCAGGGTGCTGGTCCCTGTCTCCCAAATAAGTTGAGCACCTGCAATGTCATACTTATTTATGTAAAATATTTACATAAGCTCTCTGGCGGGCTTACCCATCAAGTCAGTATATAAACAATTCAAAACTGGAACAGTAACTATGTAAAACAAAGGAAAAGAATTCAAACATTCTAAAAGCAAATGAACCCACTGAATCATTTTGAAGTTAAAAGAATATAAAACGATATGTATACACAGATATGGATGGAATTGGTAGGCTCCAAAGGCTTCCATAAAAGCTTGTTTAATGTTTGGACTAAGGCCAGGAGCAGATACAGGTCATCCACTGATGTGGGAGTCATTTGCTGCTAGTGGTTACTAATAATGCCTGTTGGACTCAATGGTGCTTAATTTCAGGTAAGGGTTTGGGACTGTGGCCTTGGATCCTAAGTGAGAGGCGTCTTGGCTGTTAGAGCTTTTTGTATGTACTTTGATTCTGCTTTAACAAACATAGCAACGATTTGTGGAATTGCAGTTTGAAGGGAGATATTTAGGATTACCTCTAAGGGGGTCTGACTAAACGGCAAGTCCCAAGATTCCATTGAACGCAGCCATGGCCATTAAAGCAGAATCCTAGTGCCATCACTGTGTGGCATGAGAGGGCCTGTTCCTCCTGCGTTTCTCTCGTTTACTCTTTCTTGGTCGATTCCTTCCAGCATCCCGGTGGAGAAGAAGTTTTGCTGGAACAAGCTGGCCGAGACGCAACGGAAAGCTTTGACGATGTTGGGCACTCCATGGATGCCAAGGAGATGCTCAAGCAGTACCTCATAGGAGAGGTTCACCCGGTGAGCTCCCATTACAGCAGATGAAGACCTGGGGGGGGGGTTCTGGGGGGGGTTCCATGGCTGAGCAGGGATTTGAACCTTGGTCGCCAGGGTCCTAGTCCAAGGCTCAAGCCACTCTCCTGTGGGCTGTACAGAGTTCCACAAACACAAAGGGGAATTGACAAAAGTTTATCATCTCTCATTTGGAAAACTGGTATTTTTGATATTAAATCGTGTAACGGGGGCCTGCAGGCTACTGGAAAAGTATATTGCTGATCTGGTAGGCTTCCAAAGGAAGCCAACCACTTCCTCTTCCCGATTTTTAGGCCAGAGAAAAGGTGGCTCAGAGAGTCATGGGGTTTGGAAGGCCTGAGAATTAGCCTTGAGGGGAGGCCCACTGTATGGCCACCCGGCTCTTGTTCAAAGCCTCAGCTGTTCAGTTGCCTCTTCTTTTGTTTTCTCTCCACAGTCTGACCAGAAACCAGATACCTCCAAGGTAAGGCCCAATGCTCGCAGTCTTATTTTCCCCCTTGTTCTAGGATGGGAGAGTTCTTTGGGTGTCTGGAAAAATGGCCAAAGGGCTGTTGCTGTTGCTCAGGAGCAGGCAAGTGTCTGAGATTAGGGGGCTACATTGGACCCAGAGAAATGCAATCTTCCAGATAGCCTGGATCCAAGCTGTATTATCAGGCTTTATGAGTCAGGCGTTGTAGTCCATAAATAAGATATTTCCCAAGCTCTGGGAGTCTCTTTGATGAGTCCAAGTGCAGGAGTGGGTGCTAGCTGCGGAGGAAGTGTCCACATTCGGAGGCAATACCACCTCAGAACACTAGTTACTTGGCTCTTACCAGAGGAAAGGGTTTTTCGTCCTCATGACTTGCCCGTGGGCTTCCCAAGGGCATCTCTTTGGTCATAGTGTGAATTAGGTTGCTGGACTTGCTGGGCGCCTTGCAACCTGACCCAACTTCAGAGTTCCTCCTCTTCTGTGCTTAGTAGGAAAAAAGCTCTGGAGCAAAGGTGGCCCACTGGGTCCCAGGGCTGTTTACCTTTGCCAGAGCAGCCGGGATTTCCTCATTCATGAGTTACAATCATCCAGGCGGAGTTAGTGGGGAAGAAGAAGACACTCCTCTGCATAGCTGGCCCGGTGGCAGGCACGGTGGATCCTCATGCAGCTATATATGTGTGTGTGTGCATCCTATTGTTTAATTAATTTATATACTATCTTTCTCCTAAATGGAGCCCTGTGTGGCTCACGCATGAATCAAAACAAGGTACAGTTAAAAATTAAAAATTAGTAGATGAAAACATTTTTAAAAAACAAGTAAGCTACCAAGGGTGTCACGTTTTAAAATAATTAAAAACCTACAAGGTTGGATTGTGGTGTTGGGGCATCAGAACAGTTCCAGAAACAGGGGGACTCTCTGCTGCCCTCGAGTGAGCCATTTTATCAGCGCTGGTATAGAGAAATGAAGCCAGTCAATGATACAGGAGTTTGGCGAAGGGATGGGGGGAGACAGGGACGCTCTCCCCTGCAGTGGGTCCTCAGCCAGAGAAGGGGCTGGAGCAATGGCCCCAGGTGAACCATTGATAATCTGGCCCTGGGCAGTGGTGCATTCATTGGGACTGGGAGGACTCCGAGTCCAAGGTTGGCACGAGTAGTTTCCCACGTTTTTGGGGGAAGGAGGGGTGCAGGCAAGGAAGAGTTATCCTCTGCCTGTATCAACAGACCTGTGGGTTGCCCTGGACACACTGCGCAGATGCTCAGCAGATCAATCATTGACAAGGGGAGCTGTTTTAAAACATCCCCCCCCCCCCACTAGCAAATGCCTGGCCTGGGTATTGTCCTCTCCCCATCTCCCTCCCTGGCTTGTGTCAACAAAGGCTTGGAACTAGCATGAGGTCCCAGCTGACTGAACTTGCCCTGAGTAGCCTCACCTTTTTGGTTCTGTCTGTGGGGAAAGGCCTCTGGTCTTTCCTGAGTCCATCCCCTGCAGCCTCCTGGATTTGGGAAGGGCCTTGTGCGAGAAGGGACCCCTGTCATCTCTCTCACCCTCCTGCCCCCCCCCCCCCCCCCAGATTAATGTCTCAGGAATCCAAACAGTCCATACCTTTCTGTGATTTATGATACTCCCAGACAGCCTTGACAATGTTATCCTACAAACATAAAAACACGGCTGCAGCAGTTTCATTTATAGAACCACCCAGATTTAAAGTTTCACAGGGACAGAAGAGTTCATAAAATATGCTTCCCTTTGTGTGCAGTATGTGTGTGTGTGCGTGCTAGCAGACTTGTGAAGCAGTGTTGTTCCTATGGCTTGATGCAAATCCCTGTTTACTGCGGGGTAGCTAGCGGGTTTACTGTATTTTCTAATGCAACCTCTGCCCCATTTTTTAAAAATACAAAATGCCAAAACAGTATACTTGTGACATGGCCTTCTGCTTTTTGACACAAGAAGGAATGCCAGACAAACATCAGTGGCATCACTGTTTGAGAGAAAGTGTTGGTGGGGCTTTTTGTGGGGTGGGGTGGGTCCCGATTCCCTTTTGTTCATGTGTTACTCTCTGGTGTTTGCCTTTCTGAGGAGTGGGATTTGTGGCCAGGAGAGCAGACTCTGTGGCTAGTTTGGACTTAAGCCTAGGAGAAAGAGCCTAAACAAAGCCCATCTGTGCAGGACCAAGAGCAGTTATTTTGGGGGCTGCAACTCCCAGAATCCCCTAGCCAATTTGCTACAGGCTGGGGGATTCTGGATGTTGCAGTAAAACAAGAAGATTCTACTAAACACTGGCAAGTTCTGTATCTGAGAACAGGCTACCACAGGTAAAGCTGTGGCTGTCTCCAGTGTCTTGTAGCTGTCTATAGTCTGAAAAAGGTTTTGGACACTGAAGGAAAAGTTGGCAGGTACAGCTGCATCCTGGTTAACCCCTGCCTCCCCTGCAACATCTCTGCCATGAAAGGAAGGGGGCTTCCTGATGGGAAGGTTTGTATCACCATTTTCTGTTAGGGTCATTTCCAGCACTGAAATGAACCAATTGCAAACTAAGCTTTCCAGGAGCATCCTGGGTTTGCATTTTTCCTTTAAAAAAATGGGTTGTTCTGCATTGTCTCCACTGATATCCGCTCCCATATTGCAGAGTTTTAAGGGAAGCCCGCTCTCAAGCCTGCCTTTGTATCTGTTTTGTGTCTTTTCTCCCTCTGCCAGGCCTAACCGAGGGCTGCTTTTGCATGCTTGCCACTTGTTCCTCCTCCTCCTCCTTCTCCCCGCTTGTTCAGTGTTGGCTTTCTCACTTTCTCTGCCTGCGCAGCCAGAGCAACTTCTGTGAGTCTCAAGTACTAATCACACCTTGTCTGAGGGCAAATGGAATGGGATCAGTGATGTTTACTCCTACATATTTATTTATTTATTTGGAGGTGGGAAATGTGGCTTTAGGACTCGTAGGTACCCTGTCATCAACAGCCTTGCTCAAGACTTGCAGACTCAGGGATCCATTGTGGCTTCCTTGATGGAGTCACTTCATCTGCATGGTGGCCTTCCACTTTCCCCAGCATTTTCATCCTTACCAGTGACTCATGTTGTCTTGTGATATGCCCAAAGTTTAATACCCTCGGTATAGTCACCATCACGTCTAGTGACAGTTCACCCTTGGCTTGCTTTTGGACCCATTTATTTGTTGTTTTGGTAATCCTTGGTATCTGCAGAGCTCTCCTCCAGCACCATATTTCAAAGGAGTTGATTTTCTTCCTGTCGGCTTTCTTCTCTCGCCAGCTTTTGTACATAGAAATGAGAAATACTATGGCTGGTTGAGACCAGGATTTGATTCCCTTCTGCTGGGCCATGAAACTCAGTGGGTGACCTTGGGCAGGTCACACACTTTCAACCTCAACCTTCTGTGAACAAATCTTGCCAAGAAAACCTCATGATACATTCGCTTTAGGGTTGCCATAAATTGGAAATGACTTGAAGGTACATTGAAGGTACAGAACAACAACAAATTATGGAAGACATTGCAGAGTGACAACAAGCAAAGAAGTTTGTTCTGCATTAGCCCCATGGGAAGACTCATGTTATCTATAGCTTCTGTTTTTCTTCCACTTGGCAACACATAAATTGAGAGTACAGCTCCAGTGTGGTTGTTTTTCTTCATTTATGCAACATGGGTCTTCTTCTTTGGGTCCCCTGCATGAACCTTTGGAAAATAGTATTTGAAGAGTAGTAACATCAGTTGCTATTCACATATGCCCTCATCCCCTGCCTCAGTATGGAAACTTGAGTTGCAGCATCTCCTCGATGTAGAAATGTGTTAGAAAGGCCTCAAAGACCAATGGGTTCTGTGGACAATAGCAGAAGTTTTGACTCTTGGCTGCTGAGGTTGATGAAGCCATCAAAGTTTTGGTCAGGCTCAGCCTTTGATGCATTCCCAGTTGGGTTGGTTTCATAGAATTATACAAACGGAAGAGACCACAAAGACCATCCAGTCCTGTTTGATGAAAAAGTGGCTCGTGTAGTGTTGACATCTGGTCAAAGGCAGCGTACTGCCAAACATAATGAAGCCCCTGCAGTGGGCTAAGGGCAACACAGGACGCAAACTCACTGTGCTTTTGCCTGGAAAACTTGATAGCCTAACAAGGAAGAGATGAAGTTGTACAGTACTAAAATGGAAGGAGTAGGAAAGTCTAAGGAGAGGGAAGGAAGGTAGTGGTTGGGGACTGGGACATCCAAACTTGGATCCTTTGGAGAAAACCTGGAGAAACCTTGTTTTCTGCTTTTGCTGAAGAGGATAGGGTCCCAACCAGTGGTTCAAGTCACAAGAATGTAGATTCCAGTTCAACATTAGGAAGACCTTTCTGATGGTCACAGCTGTTTGAGAATAGAAGTAGATACCTCAAAAGATCGTGGTCTTTGGATGTTTTTAAACAGAGGTTGGGTAGTGCCCTGAGTAAGGGATACCGGCAATGGCAGGCCTGTGGACTAGAGGACCTTTAATGGTCTCGCAACTCTCTAGTTCTATGATCTTCCACTCCAGACTTGTGAGGTATGTTGCTTTCGTCACAGAAACGCTTTGATCGGATTGCCTGGATGTAAACATGGATCTCTTGCTAATACTCATGCATTTCTCTGTCCTCTCCCGTCTCTGCTGATGTCCATTGTCTGCTGTGAACAGTGACCAAAATATGTGACTCTTGCTTAATTGCCTTCCCGCTCTTGGGTTGGGTTTATCTGTTGGTGCAGCAAAGTTTCTGTTTGCTCAAAGCCTTGCTTGGTTTCAAAAGCCAACTCAAGGAGGCAGCTTGAAAACAGCCGATGCCTCTTCTTTGCAAAGCAGCTCAGGGCCCCAGCTGTGGAATTCTGCTCAGTGTCATTGAGAATATCTCTTCCCAGATTGTTGCATCTCTTTCTGGAGACACAAATGCTTTTTTGCCATCTCCACTAAAACAAAAAACATTGCTCGATCTGTATATTGGATGCTTATTATGGATTCCTCTGTTGGGAACTTACCTTTGTGAAAATCACCTATCTTGTCTTGGAGTTTGCACAGAAGAAACACTGCATGTAGAAAGACCTGGGTCCTTTTCACACTCCACAATGATAGCACTTTGATTCCACTTTACCTGTCATGATTTCATCCTATGCAGTCTTGTTGTTGTGTGCCTTCAAGTCATTTCTGACTTACGACAAACCTATCACGGGGTTTTCTTGGTTTGTTCAGAGGGGGTTTGCCTTTGCCTTCCTCCAAGGCTGAGAGAGTGTGACTTGCCCAAGTCACTCAGTGGCTTTCCACACGTGTGGGGATTTGAACCTGTTCTTCAAAGTCCTGGTCCAATGCTCAAACCACTACACCAGGCTGGCCCTTGCCTTGAATCTTACTGCTTGGAGTATTGGCAGGAGAGACCAGAGGAAGGTGTGAGAGTATGTGAAAGTGTGTGAGAGTGTGAAAAGGGACAAGGGAAAGCTTAGACGCTGGGGAAGAGGAGTGTGAAATGGAATCTCATTAAGGAGCCACTGGCTTCTCTTCATGCTACACTGGCAGATTTGGCCTGGGAACAGCGGCTGCTTCAGTTGGCCTTTGGCACAAGGCTTTTGCTTCTGTCGCTTGGCATTTGCAGCTTAGCAAGGGGAGTGCGGAGGGAGCAAGACACATATTAAAGGCAAAGGGGCCTTTTTGAACTTTTCTCTATGGCTGCCCTGGGCCTCTTCTTCCCCCAGCCAGCCTTGGGCAGGGCCTGGTGGGGCATCTTAGCCCTCCCTGTTTGGAGTCAAAAAGAAACAGGGCAACACACGTTTTAAAAAAGGAAATGAAATAAAAGAGGTGTGCTTGGAGCTGCAAAATGGAACCAAGCACCTTGGGAAGGACTGGATGTTCAGAGGCTTTTGGAGGACCCTCCCATGAGGATCCTCAGGGTTAAAGGTATATCATTAAATATCAAAGAATCCTCCAGGCCATTTCTGATTTCTGTGTATGGTTGCAAAAGCTGGATAGTGGGAAAAGTTGAGAGGAAGAGAATCAACTCATTCAAGATGTGGGGCTGGAGAGGAGTTTGATGGAAACTGTGGACTGATAAAAAGACTCATAAATGGGTCTTAGAGCAAATAAAGATTGAATTCTCCTTAGAGTCTATCATACTTTGACCATATCATGAGATGATATCACTCTACTGTTTGGCAAAGTGGGAGACTGTGGAATAAGAGGGAGAAAGGCTGGCGGGTGGATTCACTCTTGCAAGACCTGAGCAGGGTTTTTGATGACTGAGGGGGATCTTGCAAGTCTATCTTTTGTAGGGTTGCCATAAGTCAAAGTCAACTTGACATGGCAAATGGCAGCAACAGCAACCATGAGGAATCCCCAAGCTGGCGGCAGCAAATAGTACTGTGGCAAATGGGTCTTGCAGTGGGGTTGTGCAGGGAATCGTCCCCATTACCCGCTGTCCAGGCAGAGGATGACATTATTCATTGCAGCCAAGGGAAGGTGGCACAAATGGTCAGTTCTGACTGGGGTTGACAGAATATGTGTTGTGACTCATTTCGCAGCCAGGAAATGGTTTTCCCAACCCTTGAGAAACCCCATTGGGAAGAACAATGCAGCAGTGAGAATTTTGTGAAGTTTTCTCCCTGCAGTCACACATCCTGAAATGTTCTGGGGAATTATTCTGTGCAGAAATAGATGTGGTTTTCCGGCACACAAAGAAACGTGCTTCAAGGCATTTGCACAGAACAACTGGGGGCATATCTGCACAGAATAGTTCGCAGAATGTATTAAGGTAAGGGGAACACTGCACAGAAGTGTCTATTTTATTCCCTTTGTAGGCAGAAACTTTGGAAAGGCATCCCACAGAGGCCAAGGAGCAGTTGAATGATAAAATCTCAGCTGATATGTCTACTAGGGCTATCCCAACCTGTTGAACTCTGGACATGTTGTGCGCTCTGCCCCATCATCCCCAACCAACAATAGTTGGGCAATAGTTTGGAGAAGGCCAATCTAATGGATTTGTGGGATATGAGAGACTGTTGAGCATGATGGGCCAAGGCGATCTTAACAAGAGAGTAGTGGACATCCCTGGAAAGCAAGTGAGCAAACGAGGGCAAACCTTCTGAGAGAAGACAAGAAAATTGTTTTCTCCCCTGCTAAGAAGGCAAAAAGGAATCTTTTACGAAAATCTGTTCCTTCCAGGAGGGGGCTAAAATGGCTTCCTTGGCAGGCAAAGATTTTTTTTTTTAATGCCAACCGATGTTTGAGAACAAACAGTTCAAAAGGAATAGCTTTTAGTGAGGTGCTGTTCTGTTTTGGTTGCTTGAATTGTACTGTTTTTCTTTTTAAAATACTTTTTTTAACCACATGGTTTAAACTGTTTTTAAATGCTGTTGGTAATTTTTTGTCCAAATTTGTAAGCTGCCTTGTATCCCCATTTTTGGGGGAAAGTGAGATCTAAATAACATTAACCATTATCCTAATCATATCATCATCACCATTGTCATCAGTGGACATGAAATCCCTGTTTGGTTTTCTTCCCAGGTTCCGAACAAGTCTCCCTCCAACGAGTCAAGGTAAAGTAATCTGTCAATATTAGTCAAACGATACATGCTTGCTTTTTGAAGTTATCCTGGTTTTAAAAAGAATCATGGACCCAAAAACCCCTCTCCCACACCTGCTCTCCTCTTGGGATGAATGTGAGACTTGCTCCTCCGCCTCACCATCCTGTACATGTCGTTGTTGTGTGCCTTCAGATTGTTCCCAAATTGTGGTAACCCAAAGGTGAACCCATCACAGGGTTTTCTTGGCCAAATTTGTTTGGAGGAGGTTTGCTTTACTCCAAGGCTGAGAGAGTGTAACATGGCTAAGGCTCAGTGGGCTTCCATGCCCGAGTAGAGATTTGAACTCAGCTTTCCAATGTTGTAGCTCAGTGCTCAAACACACTACACCATGCTGGCTTCTGGGCACACAATTAGGTTTTATGATATACAGAGATCTAATCATTGCCCTCTTGCCCATCAGTGACAGAGAGAGGCTATTGCCCATCAGAGACAGGGATGTACCTATGAAGCGGAGGGGGAATTAGGGCATTTCCCCCAAAATAAGAAATCTGCCCCCCCCAATTAATTTTCTGTTAGGTCCCCAGTTTCTAGCATTCCACTGAAAATCATGTCCACCCAGATCTCTCACATTAGCTGCATTTACTTCTTCTGGGTCACCTTGCCTGCCCCTTTTCTTTAGATACTTAAACTCTTCTCAATGCTTAAGAGAAAGTATAAGGTATTACAGTGCTTGAAATTTAGGGAATGAAAGATAATTTCATGGGGGGGGGGGCAGAATTCTTATGGGGTGCAGTTCCCCCATATTTCTCTCTCAATAGCTACACCCCTTGGAGAGGCTGGCAGACAGACAGACAGCACTTTCAGGTATGGTGAGCAATAAATTTAATCTTTGGATGGTCTCTTTGGACGTTCCCTGCCCTGCCTTTGACTGTGGTCGACTGCATCTTTGGGTATGGCTGCTGCTTCCATATACAGAGGACGTGCTGCCAAAGGGAGCTTGGTCTGAATCCCATGGCTGTACAGGAGTCCCACCAAATCCACAGAAGTTGCCTATTTAAGTGTTACTAATTTATTGCTCCAGCTGGGACTACCAGTCAATAGCACTTAGCCATACCGTGTTTGCAACTGGCTCCATTGACCTGTGTACAACATTCCAGAAGCTGCTTCCCCAACCCAGTATGTCAACTGCCCCAAGGGTGGATCTGCCCCCATCAACTAATAGCTGAACAGCCCCAGATTTAGTCAAGGGACACAGCTACAAGGACAGGAATAATAGCTGAATACATTTTTCACCATTTGCAATCACTTTTTTGTTTCAGGAAGTGATTATTTAATTTGGCATTTGCAATGCAGATTCTCTTGGTGAAGGACTTCCTTCTTAATTTGTCCTCTCTCTCCAGTAAAGCTGAGTCTGAAAAAATTAAGTGTTTGTCTAGTTTGCATAAAAATGTAATTTCCAGCCCTTCTCTCTTTCTGTCTTCCTTTGATTTAAGAAAAGTTAAAATTAGACAACGTAAAGAGTTTGTACAGGTTTTCAATTAGCAATTGCTGTGATGGAGGGAAGGAAATTTTTTACAATGTCATTTGGGTGAATGGATGGGTGAATGAAGTAAAAAAAAAGGAGGCAGCTAGTGGTATATTTTCCTAGTCCCTAACAGAACTTCATCTCCTAGGACTTGGTTGTAAGAGCTGTTTTAAGATTATATGTAGACACACACTGAGTCAATGAGTCATTGTCTCTGCAAAGAGAAATCCGATCTTGTATGCTCCGGCTCAGCGCACCTGACAGAAGAACATTCTAGAAAAGATCTTTCCTGTTTAGTCTAAGTGGTGTTTAGCATTTATATGTTTAACCCCTCCTTTCCTCTCTTTCTTTGCAGTTTCTGGACCGTTTGGTTGATACCCATTGTTGGAGCACTGGTCTTGGGCTTAATGTATCGCTTCTACGTGATGGACGGGAAGTCCTCCTGATTCGCCTGATGGTGGATGGAACCGGTAGAACTGGAAAGCCACGCCGTGCCATGATGTTGGGTGTTGTGGGGTTTTGCGGAAATACTGGCAAAGCTCGCTTTCATCCATCGGCCTGGCTAAGAAGGGCTCTGGAGGACCCACCATGACTTTTGTTGTAACCACATACTGTATAAACTATAACTTCCCTCCATTTTAGGGTGTGTCATCATTGGCTGTGAGTTGTTTCTCATTCAGCAGCCTCTGGGTTTGTGGCAGGGGGTGCTTCTGGCCTGTGCCAGTCTGTCTAAGTACCAGCAGAAGGGGTTAGTTTGTAGTTTGTAGCCCTCCCTCTCTAGAGAAAAGGGGCTCTGCTAACACAGTACAGCCTGACCACATAGACAGGAACAAACAACAACACAGCTAACTATCTCTGGTGGTATTTTCCCCCTCTGCTGTCTCTTTCTGTTTGCGGTTTTAGAAATGGTTAAACAGATGTTCTCACTAGTCCTTTGGTTTACGTAGTCCTGATTGACTGTATGCCTTTTTAATGTTCTGTAATAAAGGACTCTCCAATTACTCTGAATCTGCAGCCCATTTTTTCCTGACCTGAAAAATAGAACTCCCACACTTTTGACAACACTTGGATGGCCTGTGGGTCTCCATCTTTCTGGTCTTAACACTGATGTCTTCTTGCTGAAATTTAAAACTCAAGGAATATGGTGTGGCAAGGAAGGTTGTCCCTTCTGCTCATTTTGGGCCAGAGGAGAGTTCCTTGAGCTACAAATGCAAGTAAGAAGATGTCATTACCAGGGCAGAGGGAAGCGGCTGGGAATTGTGCCTCTGGGTCTGAAATACAAGACGGTTGTTCTTAAGTAAGGGGTGCCCCTACTTAGAGGTTGGGCTCTGGTGCCAGTCTCAAATTGTGCAAACAAACAGCACAAAACAGCATTGTTTTTGAACACAGGGATAAGTCTGCTCTCTCTCTTACCACTTCTCTTAGGCTTCCACAATTTCAGCGCATGCTGGCTGGAGGGCTCTGGCAGTTATCATTAACAATAAGTAATTTTTCCAAGCTCTGAACCAGTTTGCATATTGGGTCTAAGTTTGAGTCTAGAATTCAAGAGGCAACCCTGAAGCTAAAGATGCCTCCTGGTGTCATTTTTGCATTCCCCCTTCTCAAGAGAGGCCAGAAATTACAGCTTCTAAGAAGAAAATTTCAATCATATATGCTTGGAGATCAGTCAACAGCTGAAGGGTTCTAGCAGAACTCAAACCTCGACTGAGATTAATACAGAAAAGTGCAGCCAGTGGTGAAATTGGTTGCATGGCAGACTCCTTTGTGAAGGTTGGCTGCTTGCAGGCTCAAGTCTGTTCTTATGCATTTGTTGAATTTAGCTGATAAGGAGGGAACAGGGTATGTGTGTGTCTCTCAACTCCGGCCTGTCTCTGTCTGTAAATCCAGAGTTCAGATCTTGTTGTCTTGGAAACTGATCCATCTGGAATAGTGGTTATGATGGGAAACACTTAAGACGCTGCTCTCTTATTCTGGGAAGGTGTTGGGTTGTGCAAACGTTCTGCATCAAAACTTGAGGATGAAAGCCTTTTTTAAAACATTGAGATTGCTTCACGTAAAGGGGTTGTTGTTATTGTTATTAATTTCATCTATATCCTCCCTTTTCCCCCCACAAAGCTGGGACTCAAGGTGGCTCACACATTTAAAAGAATATGATTCAGAACATGCAAAAAGTTAAAACCGATTTAATCTATTAACCATATTGTAAACACACACTCTGAAAAATGTTTTTAAAAATCAAACTGTGAATGGACTTACGGTCCTTGCAGTTGCACAAGAGTCATGGTACTTAGGTCCTGCAGGAGACATGGATGACAAAAATAATTTATTTTATTTTAGTTGGCCTACAGAGAGCACACCTCTTTTATTATTCACAATAGCAGTGAAGTCAAAGAAGCAGCAAAACATTGGGATCTTGGGCATTCTCTATCCACCACCTCATCTAAGCCCACATCTTCCTCTCCTGGTTTTCTGCATGTTTTCCTCCACGTCAAACAGCATTATGCATCAGCTGAACATACTCCAGTTCTTTTGGGTCCCCCAGCCTCCTTCCCTGCACCTTCAAATGTGTTTGTCCTTCTGCAAATCTTGGGGTTGTCCAGGCCTGCTGGTGCTTGTGGATGGTGCCATTGTTGGCGGTGCAAGTGCTATGGGGAGTGAGCTTGCCCTCTTTGTGTGGGGTGAGTGTCCAAAGACAACACTAGCTCCCATCCACTTTGCCCCCATTTTGTTGTGAAAGACGAACTGAAGGAGGGTGGCCATCCTCAAGCCCTGAAGGTGGGCTCCACATGCCTTCAGGCTGCTGCAGGAGAGAGGATGGGCAGGGTTTAGACTATCGTTCTCCCCTGGGGGAACCTGGGAGTTGTAGTCTGAAGGGTGCCAGCTGGTACCTCCCATGCCAGTGGGGCAACTAGGCCTGATTTTGCCCTGAGCCTGATGAAAGGCGCTCTCCAATGTGCTGAACTTGATTCCCAAAACAGGCCTAGTGCTTTGGAAAGGGCCTTGGGGGCGGTGGTCTTTTCTTTGGAGAAGTTCAGCCTAAAGCCCAGAGTAGATTCACTGCCCCGCTGGCCCTTGAGACTTTGGACGGCTCCTGTTGTTGTGCGCACCTTCAAGTAGTTTTGGCTTCCAGTGATGCTAATATGGAGAAACTATCCTGGGGTATTCTTGGCAACAACAACAACAAATTTATATCCGGCCTCTCCAATTGGATTGAGGTGGCTTACAACACTCGAAACTGCATCGAAACTGCATTAAAATCCCAAACAGTTGCGGATGGTGTGCAGGGCAGTGGCTTGGAGTGGATGGTCCCAACTCTCTGGGATTCTAGGAGTCTAAGGCAAAGAAGAGGGTCCTGGGGAGGGTCACAAAGGCCAACAGACAGATCAATCTTATCACCTAAAAAACCTTATTGCCTAAAAACCCATCCACCTGATGTGGGTTATAAAATTAAACATTTCAGACCATGTACCAATCAAGAAGATTGGTCGGGGGGGGTTTGCTTTGCCTTCCTCTGAGGCTGAGAGAGTGTGGCCCAGGGGGCTTCCCTGGCCAAGACAGGAGTTCGAATCCTGTTCTGGGGGAGGGTCCATGGAGGAGGAGCAGCCAAGGGGGGGGGCGGGGGTCAGGGGCAGCTCCTCCCCGAAGAAGAGGGAGTGACCCCCAACACTCCCCAGCCCAACAGACTGACCAGGCCAGACCAGAGGCAGCCGCCGGACAGCTGACCATCGGCTGGAGGAGGAGGAGGAAGAGAGATCAGGGAGGCTCTGTGGCCGGGGACTCAAGCTGGCTGCCCCTCCGAGTGCCTTGGGGCGGTGGGCCCTTCCTCCTCCGGCCCGGCTGACCACCCTCCGAGGGCCCCCTCCGGCCATGGCCCTCCGGCCCCCGCCCTGGCCCTGGAGCCCCCCAGGAGCAGCAGCCCCGGCCCCGGCAGGGAAGGAGGCACAGACCCCCAGATGGCCAGGTAGGAAGGCAGAGCAGGAGCAGGAGGCACTGCAGGTCCCAGCATCCCCGGCCCCTTCCACCGGGAGGGAAGGGCCACCTCCTTCTCTTCCAGACTCCCCGGGCTTTCTGGCTCCAGGGTCTTTCTTCCTTCCTTCCTTCCTTCCTTCCTTCCTTCCTTCCTTCCGAGGGGCTGGAGCCCCCTTCGTCTCCTCTGAGGCTGAGAGGGAGGGACCTGCAGCCAGTGGGCTTCCAAGGCTGAGTGGGGGAGACTTGAACCCAGCTCTCTTGCAGCCCTGGAGCCCCGCTCAAAGCCCCGCTTCATCGCTGCCGGACTCAGGTTGACTTTGTTGGTGGCTGTCCATAATTTCCACGCGTGGCAGGGCAAACCCATTGGGGGGGGGTTGTCTTGATTTAAAGAGTTTTAAACTTTACGTTTTAATAATGTCATGTTTGGATTAACTTTTTTTAAAACTTGCATTTTGCATATTTATAGTGTTTTCACTTGGGCTGTTTTAGATTTGTAAGCCGCCTTGAGTCCCTGTACTGTACTGGGAGAAAGGCAGGAGACTACTACTACTACTACTTCTTCTACTACTACTACTACTATTTCTTGGCAAGATTTGTTCAGAGGAGGTTTGCCATTGGCATTGCCATCCTCTGAGGCTGAGAGAGTGCGATCTGCCCAAGAGCACCCAGTGGGTTTTGACATGGCTGAGCCAGGATTCGAACCCTGGTCTCTCAGTGTGCTATTCCAGTGCAACTCAAATCACTCCGGCTCTCCTTTCCTGAGCCACTCAAAATGCACATTGCAAGCTTTCGTACCTCCACTGCAACATGCATCATGCGTAACAATGTGCATTTCGCCTCTTCCAATAAAGGTATGGCCATTTTGTGGATTTGGGGTGTTGTTGTACTTTGTCTCATGGCCAACGCAGCTGATCCTGAATATGTTTTGTGAAATTTTAAGTGAAATAGGGGCAAAGAAGGGAAATGTAATGCGATTGTGTCTTCCTGCGTGGCTCAATGGGGCTGGACTGGCTCTTCCAGCTCTATGGATTTGGGCCCCAGAATATTTTGGCCTCCTCTCCATGGCCACCCCCTTGGCCTGAGATGAGGCCAGGGATTCTGGGTCATGCTGCACATGCCCATCCAGAGACCAGCTCTTTTTCTGCTGCCCCACACAAATCCCATTGATTTCTGACCAGGGATGGAGTTTGTGTTGTTGGTCCCTTTTCTGTCCTTGCAAGATGGGAAGCTTCACTGGCGCGTCTTTTTCCAATACTGGGAAATGAGGAATTCCAAGCCTTGCTGTTCTTTAATATCCGCCTGCGGTCAGTAGCATCAGAAGCGCATTGACCATTAAGCAGCGGGATGCCAAAGTTCACATTTCGGACACACTTTCTACTTGCATTTGGGCACGCTGCTTCCAATGCAAAAACAAATAACAAATAATAAAATAAAAATAAAAAGCTCCAAATTTTTGCACTGAGTGGGGCACAAATACTGGGTTTACTGACACTCCTCCCTAAATTGTGGGTTTAAAAGGCTGTGGTTACAGGATCATGGCCCTGTAATAAATCAACCATTCTATGGTTATACAGAATGGCTCTTTATATGCAATTTTAAATGTTTTATCTGTGAGCTGCCTTGGGTCCCTCCGGGGAGAAAGGCAACATATAAGTGAAATAAATAAATAAAATAAACATACCGAGATGTTCTAGTGATTGCAAGAAGTTGGTGCGCTAACAGGTAGGAGAGATGCTGAAAATCTTGTTCTCCCAATAATCATTAATTGATAAAACTGATGGCTATAATCTGAATACGGTTGGCCCTCCCTGTTTGCGGCTTTGACTTTTGTGGATTTGATAGTTTGCAGTCTTGATTAATATGTTCTCTCTAGGGCTCCCTAGGTCCTCCGATGCAACTCTGCCCGGAGTTGACCATAGAGGACCTAGAAGTTCCTAAAAAAAACACTTCTCTAGGTGTTTGTAGCATGATTTTATGATCAACTTTTGGCAGATGTTGACCATAGAATTGCACTGGAGGAGCTAGAGATTCCTAGAGAGGTGTTCTCTTAGGTAAAAATAATGATTTTTTTTATTTGCGGTTTTAACACATTCACAGGGATCCTAACCCCAGAGAATGTTGGAGAGGTGATGGTTATTCTTGTTAACTGCTCGACTCGATCAGACCTGTGGATCAGACATCTCCAAGATCCCATCATCCACTGCCCAAGTCTTGTAGATTCAGACCTGTGACCTGCTTAACAGAGTCCATCCATCTGGCTTGCACTCTTCCTCTCCTTCTACTGCCCTCCATCTTTCGTGGCATCATTGCCTTTTTCTAATTATTAATTTTTTTCTTCAGAGTGCAACAGCCTCAGTTTAGTCATCTTGGCTTCCAAGGGGAATTCAGTCTTGATCTGTTGAAGGACCCATCTGTTTGTCTTTTTGGTCATCCACAATATCCTCAACACTTTTCTCCAGCATCAGATCTCAAATGAATTATTTTTCCAAATGATACAGAGTAATTCAAAAAGAGTGGTGCAAAGGTAAAGCATTTTGCTAGCACCTTCCCCAATGGCACTTGCTATGAGAGATTTGAGAAATTCAGGGCGATTCAAAAAGAATGGTGCAAAACCAAATAAGAACAGCTTTATCCTCGCACCCTGCTTTTCTCAAATCTCCCAAAAGCAAGTGCCACTGGGGAAGGGCATATTAAAATGAAAGCCCAACTGTAAACTAAAATGTGTTTCAAAAATAACCTGAATGCCGTGATTCTTTGCCATGTGAGAGGATACCCAGGAATGGCTCTGGATGCGATGAGAGGGAATGAATCACTCTGCTTCCTGAAGCATCCGCTGCCTCTTCATCTGTGCATTAATTCTCTTGACCTTTTTGGAAATAAAATTTTGCATGTGCGCATGTGTATTTTTTGTGTTTATACTTGGCAGTGGCATTTGCCTGAACTGAGAACCAGTTGAAGAAGTTGACGCCAAATGTAATATGGAGGGAACAATTGCCCCCATGGCCTGCTTTTGGATTTAAATCCCATGGGGGCAGTTGATTATCAGCAGGATGATGGACTATGTTGTCATGTACTGATTATTATCCTATTTATATATTTAGGCATATCCCATCGTATTTCCCAGACCTGGCACTCAAGACAGCTTACACAAAATTGAAACAGATACAGGTGAAAGTTCACATCAAGTAAAACCATACAGAAGTCAAAATAGAATTAATAAATGCAATTGAACACTTTTCCTACTTCAGAGGAAAAGTCTCACAACCAACAGGCTGTCTGCTTCACAGCCCTGTCCCAGTTTCACACAACTCTTTGAAGGTTTAGGGCCAAGGTTTCAATTTGCACCATTCTGTATCCCGTTCCACTCTGATCCAAACTATGTGTTTAAATACCTGTGGCATTAGTCAAATTCCTAGACTAGAGTATCAGTATGCAAAGGGATCTTGTGGCACCCTTGAGACTAACTGTCCAAAAGCAGTTGTAACACAAGATTTCGTAAACTTGGTCTACTTTTTCAGATGCATAGAGTGAACTGGGTAAAATCTTTCACAGATTTGGTCTACTTCCTCAAGTGCATTGAGTGAACTGGTGCCAAAGAAGCACCTTTACCATCAGATTGTGTGAATAGCCATATAAATGCAAAACTTGTCATCACATCACCATACCCCCAAATTTTGCATTTCTATGGATGTTCATACAGTCTGATTCACTCCATGCATCTGAGGAAGTAGACCTAATCTATTAAATCTTAGGCTACAACATCTTTTGCAGTTAATCTCAAAGGTGCTGTAAAATCCCTGAAGCATTAGCATTATACTATATCAGTGCATTGGAAGGAGTGGATTAAAATCTACGAAAGTTCATGCTAAAACAAATCAAAGGTAGCACTATATTTCTCCTGTGCCACCCTTTCTTAAAATTTAAAGCAATTTTAAAAAACCTTATCCATTAAAAAGCAAGAAGCACAGAGAACACACCCGATTATTAAGAGCCCTTTGCCCATGAAGAATCAGTTCTCCCAAAGACTTTTTGGGCTTTAGGGCTTCCTTTTATATTCTTAACTGTGCAGTGGCCATTTTACTCTTGTGCAAGCCATAGCTATATCATAGAAGTGGAAGAGACATAGCTATATAGACCCCAGAGCCTCCCTCTTTATTGGACTCCTCTACATCTCCTGCTTGATTTTGCGTTAGATGGTGTGTCCCTTAGGAGACTGTGTTGTTTGCTTTTGTGTGTCAGAACCAACACCAGGAAGCCTCAGCCCAGGAGTAAAAAAGCAAGCAACCTACAAGACTGTTAAAGGCTTCGGTGATGATGGTGGCCAGGGATGTGGCTTCAAGGCATTACACAACTCTGAAAGGTCTTCTACTTCAATAAAGCTCTGTTTGGAGAGATAACTGTGTCTTAAGGAGAGCCATAACTGCCTCCTAAAGAGAAGCCATTGCCCCAGGAGAGTTTTACAGCTCCTGACCATTGTTTGATGCCAACTACTTCCAGCAAACCCTTGACAAGCCAGGTGAAGGTGGCCAAAGTGTGGCCCTGTGGTCTGCAAGGCTGTTTTGCCCCCAGAAAAGTATCCTTTCTTGGGGAAAAACAAAGCTAACAAGGTGCATTATCTTTCTTTGAAGCTTCTGAGAGGGCAGTTCATTTTTTCAAGAGGTTGCAGTCCTCCCCTCCACATGGTTTAGCATGAATAAACTTGTTTTTTAAATAACTAGGTGTGAACTTCCACTTCTGGATTGGGCTTACTTTTTGCAGTCCCTATGGCTTCCGGGTGTTCTTGGAGTGATAATCCATTGGTCAAACCAAAATGCCTTGCTGGCCTAGTTTTCTTGCTTGATTTTTTTCACAGGAGCTTTGCTTTTGCCTCCCTTTGTGGCTGAGAGAGCGTGACTTGTCCAAGGTCACCCAGGGCTTTTTTACGGCTGGGCAGAAGGGGATTCAAACCCCATAGTCCTGGGTTAGCATTTAAAACTACTATCCTCAAACTCAGTCTTGAGACTGAGAACACTGACGGAGTTGAAAGGCTAGGAGGAATTTGCAAAATGAAGGAAAGGTTTGCATAAATTGGAGACCTATTGCTTTGTCTGGAAAACTCTGATCCCTTGTCTCTTTTAAGGACAAACTTTGGAAATATTGGTGGCAAATCTTTTACATGATGTTGGCCTTAAACAAGGCAGCAGCATGCACAAAAGGCATTGGTAGTTTTGCCACACAGGTCTCCCACTGGCCTACCTCAATGGATAATAATAATAATATTTATGCTGGCAGCATACCCTCCCAAGATGAAAACCAGGACCCACATGGCCAAGTAACATCAGAGTGTGGTCAAAGATGGCAAAAATTATAAATGCAAAAGAACAGAAAAGCTAGGATAGGCTGCAGCAGTTTGCTTTTGCTTGAACCAACTGGGAAGAGCAAGGTTCTTCTTTTCTCTCTCCCTTACTGAGTTAACTGAATGCAAACTCCTTCCACACTTTGAACTCAGTTTGCAATGAATGAAGTAAGTTGAGCATGAATGGGAAAAAGTGGGAAGAAGACTGAGAGAAAGTGGGACATTTTAAAACCTTGAGTGCAATTTGCTTTTGCATTTTAACTCAGTTGGTAGCACCTGAAGTAAGGTAAGGACAATGGAGAAAATGGGAGGAGAGAGAAGCTGGGTCATTTTAAAAGTAGCCGAAAAAGTGGGACAAGAGAGGATTAATTCAGACTTTCCTTGCCAAATTGGGACAGTTGAAACATATATGTACTAGGAGCCGAAAAGCAGTACCACAATACACAACGCACCAGATACACACACTCGTTCTCTGACAACGTGTCAGGAAGCACCATTATGACCAGGGAATTGACAGATTCTCATTATTTCCTGACATATTTTTTTTCCAAATGGTCATTGGAAAAGAATCAGGCACTTCACTCAGAAACCCATTAAGGAAGCACCTGCTAATTCTCTCTTTCCTGGCTCTCTGGGGTTAAAATAACAGCTGGCTTAGAAATATTAATTACCTTGTCCCAATGTGCCAACGCACGTAGGAGAACATGGGCATCCTCATCCTCTGGAGAAAGGCTGGCATGGATAAATTATGGATAAATGACTCCTGAAAAATAAAAAGAGAAAGCCCAGTGTCCAGAAGCCCATTTCTTGTTCTCAAATTAAACGGTACAGAGACTGTGCAACCTAATTAAATGGTATTTTTGTTGTTGTTGTTCTTAGATCAGCAGCAATTCAGCTTATTTTGTGGGGCAGAAAAAGATTATTTGTTCAGAGGAGGTTTGCCATTGCCTTCCTCTGAGGCTGAGAAACTGTGACTTGCCCAAGGTCACTGTGGCTGAACGGGGAATCAAACCTTGGTTTCCTGGAAATGACCCATGAAAACCTGATGCTTAAGATCAGGCAAGTGATATCTAGCAATCCCAATTTGGCAATAATAATAATAATACAGTAATAATAATTACTACAACCATCACCACCTCTGGTTTACTGAGGTTTTTTTCAAAACATAAGAAGAATGGCAAAATAAAATAGATAAATGCACAATCAAAATTTCACCATTTCAAAATGCACTCTGCCCATAAGCGTCAGGAGAAAACAATTCACACATGAATCAAATATGGTCCAATATTATGGTTTTATTGTGATGCTTGCAACTTTTTTTTGGTCATTTCCTTAGCACTTCCAGAAAGAAATAGCTATCATGTATGCTTTAAAAAAAGAGAAGGCGGCAGGGAAATATGCAGTCTTCACATCCCAAAGTTTGGAGGAGGAACAGAATGGAGAAAGATAGCAGAGGTTGGCTTTGTTTCTTTTAGAAAGGGACAAAAAGCCTGAAGTGATGAATGGGATGGAGAAAACCCATTCCAACCTTTTGTTTGTTTGTTTAAAAAAAATTCTCCTAAAACCCTGGGAAACATCTCAGAAAAAAAAGAAAGAATAATGCCCAATTATTCAGAACTGATAAAAAAGAAATATTTCTCCCACAGCACTTGACTGGAATGCAGTGGGATGGAAGCAGCCAATCTGGGGAGGAAAGAAGAATGGATTCCAGAAGTATGACAATTGCCCAGGAAGTTAGCATTTCCTGATGCTGGATGAGGCCCATAGAACCGGGGCTTCCAGGGCTTGGTGCATGTTTCCCTGAATGTTTAGTTACCCTAGACATGGAGCAAAGGAAATACTGCTTTCTCATATGTGCGTCTTTGAGTTCAAGGGCTATTGGGAGAAGTCTTTCTTCTCCCCATCCTACCATTTTCTCTGGTTTGTTTGTTGAGAAAAAGGGAGATGGCAGAGCCTTCTTGATGGCTGCATCCAATCTTTACAAATCCCCCCTAGGAAAGCCAGGGAGTCCTTGCTCTCCTTCTGCTTGCAGGCTTTTCTGTTCTTGTTGTGTACCGTCAAGTGTTTCCAACTTGTGGCAACCCTAAGGAGAACCTATCATGGGGTTTTCTTGGCAATTTTCTTCCGGGGGGTTGGCCATTGCCTTCCTTGAGGCTGAGAGAGTATGACTTGCCCAAGGTCACCGAATAGGTTTCCATGGCCAAGGTGGGAATCGAACCCTGGTCCCCAGAGTTAGTCCAGTGCTCAAACCACTATGCCACACTGGCTCTCAGCAGGATTTAAGGAATCAGCTTTGATGGGATTTTATGTGTGTACTGTAGACGTTTTAGATACTGCCTTTTAATGGATTTTAGTGTTATGCCTTTTAATGAATATTTAATATTTTAAAAGTACTGCGTGTGTGTGTGTGTGAAAGGCATCACTAGGGGGATGTAGAAGACACCCTAAAGTGGGGCTGACAGCACTGTTCCCAAAATATCTGCCTTTGGGCAGAAATACATACATACACACACACACATTTATATACACACACAGAGAAAGAGAGTATATATATAAAAATATATTTATATATGTACGTATATATTTAAAGTATTTTTCCCCTGTGACTTCAGCCACAAAGGCCCTCAGAGCAGCTTACAGATGGGCTTTGGTGTTTGCCTGCATCCCTCTGGGTGAATGGGCCAAGGTTTGGTGGGAAGAGAAAGGAGAGGCCCCAGGGTTTTTTTAAAAACAGAAATTTTAAAACTTTAATTTAAAAAAAAAAGTTTAACATTAAAATCCATTTAAATCTCTCTTTAAAATACACACACACACATCCCATCTTACCAAATTTTCACTTCAGCTATACGAAACCACGTACATGCAAATGCATTTAGGCTGTGCGCATGATATTGTAGCTGAAAGCTGTAATTTCAACTTTGCTAGTTGTTTAATGTCACAACTCTTGCCACCATTGCATTCAGCAATAGACGGGTATTACGGTTTACGAGTAACATGAGTACAAAAAACATGACTAAGGATTTCTATATGGTGTGGTAAGTGAAGAGATGAAAGGTAACACCATGAGTTATCGCACTGAGTGATGCCACTGGCGTGTTTGTTTGTGTGTGTGTAAAGAACTGATTTTTTGGGTAGGACTTTTGACCTGAGGTAGTTTTAATCATTTGAGCCCTATTATTGAAGAAAAAGGCAGGTCATAAATGAATAAAGCAACAATTAATAACGATGCTGCAATGAGTGTGCGTGTGTGTGTCTGTTGCGCATATGACTCAGTCATGCAAAGCATGTGGTTTTGGAGTCATCTCCTGTCTGCGGCTGGGAGGCCCGCCTGCTGAGGATTGGGGTTTCTGGAGTCACACACGGCAATGACGACAGACGTTGTTGGCACAGAGACACACATCCCTCCCCGTCCCCACCTCCACTCTTTCCCAAAATAAAACCATAAGGCAGGCACACACCCGAATATCGCAGGGTCAAAGCAGCTTGGCTCTTTTGATGAGATCCCATTTGACATGTTGTGGTGGCGGAGAGAGAGGAAAACCGGTTCATATCCATCTCCTTGGAAAAGCTTCACAGACCAACACAATGGGATGACCTGGAGCTGGTCTGAGCGTTCCTCTGGCCCAAAGTAAACTTGGCTGCATTCTTCCGTTGTTTCTCAGGACTTTGGACAATGAGAAGAAAACGGGTTTCAGTGTTTGGGTTCAACCATCGTCTTCTCTCTCTTGCACCAATCTGCTGCCCTCGATGTCGGATTAAGTTTCTGTATGGAAGGACACAAATTTGACATTAGAAATGACAGAACAGTGAACCCTCCTTATCCATGGATTTTTTAATCTACGGATTCAAGTATCCACAGTTGGAAATATCTTTAAAATAGATAAATTCCAAAAAAAGCAAACCTTGATTGTACTATTTTACACAAGGGATGGCATCTTAATGTGCCATTGTATTTAATAGGATTTGAGTATACATGGGGGGGGGGGGGTCCTGGAACCAAGCCCCAGCCAAGGATACCAAGGGCCCACTGTAGTAATAATAATTCCCCATTGCATACAATGGGACTTGAGTATCCACAGATTTTGGCATCCACAGTCGGTCCAGGAACAAAAACCCAGTGGACACCAAGGACCCACTGTAATAATAATACCCCATTGTATATAAAGGGACTTCAGCATGCATAGATTTTGGTATCCATGTGGGACCCCAGCGAAGGATACCCAAGGGCCCGCTTTAATAATAATTAATAATAATACCCGATTGCATATAATGGGACTTGAGTATGCATGGATTTTGGTATCCAAGGGGAGTCCTGGAATGAAACTCCAGTGGATACCAAGGACCCACTGTAGCAATAATAATAATAATAATGCCTCACTGTATATAATGGCACTTGAGTATCTATAACTTTTGGTATCCACAGGGGGTCCTGGAACGAAAGTGTAGTAAATACCAAGGACACACTGTAGTCATAATACTCCATTGTACATAATGGGAGTTGAGCATTCAGGAATTTTGGTCGCCATGGTTAGTCCTGGAACCAGACCTCAGAGGAGACCAAGGGCCTGCTGTATATCCCAAAAAGCAAACCTTGTTTGTTGCCATCTTGTACAAGGGATGCCATTTTACTCCGTCATTGTACAGAATCCAAGGATTTTGGTCACCAAGGCACCAAACCTCCTCCTCGTACCCCATTGTGTTTTATGGGACTTGAGTACAAAGATAATAATATTAATAGTTATAACTGAGCACCTATTGAATTTGGTATCCATGGGGGTTCCTAGAACCAAACCCCAGCAGAGACCAAGGGCCCACTGCAATATTAATTAATAATAATAATAATAATAATAATGCCTCATTGCATATAATGGGATTGATTTTGGTATCAATGGGGAGTCCTGGAACCAAACCAAGGCCAAGGATTATTATTATTATTATTACCAGGGGCCCCCACTGTACTCCATAAACCATCATTTTTCTGGGCCCCACAACAAGCTCCAGCTCCCAGAATGCCACAGCCTTGAGCCAGAGCATTTAAAGCGGTGCCAAACCGGGTTATCTATTTCTCCAGTGTGGATGCAGCCCTGCATCCATCCCAGGGATGATATCCCTTGGCCTCCATTCCTCATTTGTTTCCCCAAGAAGAGCATCCTGGGAAGCCAAGCACAATGCTAAGCAAGCTCAGGGCAATCAGGAGCAGGTTTAATACAGTTAAAACAGAACCAAGGCTGCGTTCACACTGGAGAAATAAAGCGGTTTAAGTGCCATGGCTCAATGCTGTGAAATTCTGGGAATTGTAGTTTGTTGTGGGCCCCACAACAAACTACAATTCCCAGAATTTCACAGCATTGAGCCATGGCAGGCACTTAAACCGCTTTATTTCTCCAGTGTGAACACAGCCTTTGAATGAACTGAGCCCCCCCCCACTTAGTGAGTTTGAGCCTCGGCGCATGCGCACTCAACTCCTCTTTTCCCCCTCAGAGAGGACCCGAGCTGGGGCGCATGCGCACACCCAACTCGTCGCCCCGCCCCCTTCATTCTGGGCTCGAGGCGCGGGCGGCGCATGCGCACTCCAACTCTCTTCTCCCCTTCAGTGTGCGCTTCCAGCCGCGGCGCATGCGCACACCCAGCTCTCTTTTCCACTGTGGGCTCGCTGCGCATGCGCAGACGTCCATCTCTCTCTCTCCCCTCTCTGTCCCCGCCGCGCATGCGCCCCTCCGTCCCTCTCCTCGCGTCTCTTCGGCGCATGCGCAGTGCCCGCGGCGAAGGGGGCGGTCCCGTCGTTGGCCGGATTCCTGTCAGTCACAGCAGCAGGACTCAGGAGGCGAAGCGGCGGCGGCGGCGGCTGAGGGAGCCCTTTTGGCCCTCTTTTCCCCCCGTCCGTCCGTCGGTGGCCGTCGTTGCGATGCCCTCGGACTTCATTTCTCTCCTCAGCGCCGACCTCGACCTGGAGTCCCCGAAGTCCCTCTACTCGAAGGGTGAGCCTAGGCCGCGAAAGTCGCCTCTCCGGAGCGCTCCGTCGAATATTTTATTTTGATTTATTACTAATTTTTATTATTATTTGTTATTGTAAGCCTGAGGGCAGGGAACCGTCTAATTAAATAATAATAATAATAATAATTTGTAAGCTGCTCTGAGAGCCTTTAGGGCTGAAGGGCAGGGTATAAATACCCCAAATAAATAAATAAATGTTTTTATTATTTATTTATTTATTTATCGTTACTATTCATTTTTATTTTTTATTCTATTTTTATTATTGTTTATTATTTTATTATTTATTATTATTTTATTTTACATTAATTTTAATTTTTATTTTATTTTTATTATTTACTATTTTTATTATTTATATTTTACATTTTTAATATTTATTTTATATTTATTTATTTATACCCCGCTTTTCGGCCCTAAAGGCTATCAGAGCGGCTTACAAATATTTTAATTAGACGGTTCCCTGCCCAAAGGCTTACAATCTAAGAATTATTTGTTTTATATTTATTTTATTATTTTTATTACTATTTATTATTTTTACTTTATATTTAAATTATTTTTATATTTTTGAATTGTTATAATATAAAGTTTTTTAGTGTTCTCTGCCTGTATATCTATGAACTGTTTTAAATTGTGTTGTATATTCATATGTTTTAGATTGTAAATGGTTTAATTCTGTTTTGATAGAAGGGAGGGATATGATATGTCTTCTTTTAATGTTGTAAGCCGCCCCGGTTGCCTGAGATATAAATAATTTTATTTATTTATGTATTTATTTATTATTAACTGGGAGGAAGGAGCTGATTTGGAGGTTCCCTCATAAATGCCCACCTTTTTGGAGCTTCTTTTTTAGGGGGAAAGGAGGGAAGGATGGCGTTCTGCACTTGCTCAGAGGCACCGTCTTTTGTCCTGGGAGGAAAGAATAGAGAGAAGGAAAGAAGGAAAGGGAAAAAAAGAGAGAAAGAGGGGTGCTTTTTTTCGGGGTCCCCCTCACAACCTCCTGGTTTTTTTGCAGCTCCTTGAAAAGATAGGAAAGGGAGGGATGGCCCTCTGCACTCGCTCAGAGGCACCGTCTTTTGTCCTGGGAGGAAAGAATAGAGAGAAAGAAACAGAGAAAGACAGAAGAGGTGTGCTTTTTTGGGGGGGTTTCCTTCACAAATTTCTCTTCATTTTGAGGCTTCTTGAGAGTAGGACAGCATTCTGCACTCGCTCAGAGGCACTCCTTTCTTTCTTTCTTTCTTTCTTTCCTTCCTTCTTTCTTTCTCTTCCCTTATTCCTCCTTTGACAGATCCACACTTTCAGAGATGAAGCCTTTCGGAGGCTGCTTTTGACTCTCAAGGGTCCAAAAGGGTCTCTCTGCAGAAATAGTCTTTGGGGCTCTGGAAGACTTTCTTCCTGACATTTCTCCAGCGTCTGCGTCTGGCATTTTCAGAGGATGCTGGCACGGAAGAGAGGAGTGTATATATACTGTTGGTTACGAGGAAGGGATTTACGTATTAATCTGTGTATTGTTCTGTTGCTGAATGGCAAGGCCTCCGGGGGTCTATTTCTTTAATAGATCCATTGTCTGCTGGGAAGCCCGCCTCACCCTTTGTCTCTCACCAGAAAATGGATCGTCAATTAAATAGCCCCCCCCCCCCCAAGCCTTGCCATTCAGCAACAGAACAATACACAGATTAACATGGGAATCACTCCTCCCAATTTAGAGTCACAGTATATATCTATATATAGATATACCCTACTCACTTCCATGCCAGCATTCTCTGAAGATGCCAGGCAGACACAGAGGCTGGCAAAACATAAGGAGTAAACTCTTCTAAAACATGGCAGCCACATAGACCAAAAACAAAAACAAACCCAAACCCATGAAAAACTAAGGATGCCAGCCATGAAAGCCTTCAACTTCACACCACAGAAAGATTCCAGTTTGATCAGTGCTGTGGGAATGCTGGGAATTGTAGTTCGCACTGACAGCATGAGCTCTCTGGCAGAGAAGGCTAAATATCTCACGAAACATAGAGAGATCTTGTAGCACCTTTGAATCTCACTATATTTCAAAACATCTTTGTGCCTTGGACAGTTTGTGGCCTCATGCCGCCTCATAAAAAAGGTTTCGGATCAGGGACGCTCAACCCGTAACCCTATTACTTTCATCTGGGCAGCTTGTTTACGTAGATCAATGTCTTTGCAGGTTGTCCAAGTCCAGCAATGCTATTACTGTTCATATCGCTACTCTTACCACCTTTACTCTCCTTCTCATTGCAAAGTGGCCTTCAAATGCAATGGCTAAGAGTCTTAGTATTTGGAAATACTGGGTGGGATACAAAGAAATCAATTATAATGGCTGGAGCCCTGTTGCTTAGTTCCAGCAAGAGAAGACCCATTAAATCAATGGTTGAATAGTAAATCAACGCACGTTGGACAAATCCAGTTGATTCAATGGCTCTACTGTAGTTGGGACTAACAAGAGGAATTAGGTCCAGATGTTGTTGCTACTTCTGCTGCTACTATTGTTGTTATTGCTTCCTTTTCCATAGTAAAACACCCTTAAAAAGAAACTGCTCAGAGTCCCAGCATTGGGAGAAGTGGGTTTAATTAAATGAATTGAAAATAACACAGTGATTGCTGTTCCTACTGCTATTAATGCTGCTATCATTATTACTGTTGTCGTTGCTCAGCTTTTCCACTCCAAAATACCTTTAGAAAGCAACCTCTCAGAGTCCCAGCGTTGGGGGAAATGACAGTAAGTTAGTAATAATAATAAAGATGACAAAGATGCTACCACTGTTACTGCCATTATTATTCCTGTTATTGCTCATTTTTTTTTCCATTACAAAATGCCCTTTAAAAAAGCAACAATCTTAGATTAACTTTCCCAAAGTGTGCGTTTTGTGTCTCTGAGGAGGAGGAGGAGGCTGGGAGACTGTATGCTTTCCTTGGAGGAGGAAGTGTGGCCCAGGAATGTAATAAGATTTTGATGACAGATCTTTCTACTCTCCCTCCATGTTTTCTTTCTCTATCCAGATTGTGCCTGTAACTGTGGGCAGCCCCATCGGGGAGAGAATACAAAACAAATACAGAATCAGGGCAGCCAACGGCTCCCTTTAAAATATTTTGTTTCTGAAATAACAGTCAGTGTTATTGCCATGGCCCCATGCCCTACTACTTTGAAACCCCAGACAGCCTTTCTTCTTGAAAAGTACATCATGAAGTAGTTAACCAGAAAGTTCTCTCCTCTGTAATGCGAGGTAGAAGAAGGTCTTTAGAAATCCAGTGGAATGATGTCTAACGCGGTGTGAAAAAACAAAGATAATTCTGTTTAAAGTTGAGCATGGATAGCCAGATCACAGGGCTTGAGCAGTTGCCTCAAAACAAGCTCCGCAGAGTCCAAAAACAGAGGGCTAATTTAGCTGGCCTTTTTTTTTTCTTTTTTCCTTTCCACCAACACAAAATGCAGGAGTTATTTCCATGCGTGCCCACAAGGAAAAATAATTGCATGAACTAGTAACATAGGTCAGACTTAGCAACACTCTTGTGAAATATGGAACTCTAACATGCATATGACACGACGGAGAGTTGTGGGTGGCTCGGATCCACGTCTCAGTTTCCTCACTCCAGTGTTTATGATACATATATATATATATATATATCCCTCAGCATTTTCTCTTGTATCTTTTGACCAATATTTGAATGGGCTCTAAAGGCTAAAAACAAATCAGCGCTCGAGAACATGGAGCAGGAGCAACCACCTCTATGCCTTAGGCCTTCTCTTTATAGTTTCTGTTCCATTACACAGAGTCCAATTAAACCGTAGCCCTATCAGCGTGAGGTTTGACCTTCTTTTGCTCGGCTATCAAGATAGGGCAGGCCTGTGATTCTTAAAATACGATGGAGTCCCCATAAAAAAAGAGCACCGGTAATTTCTGAGGGTGGGATGAATTTCTTCCAATTTGAGGCATCTTATTTGGAGTGAGGAATCGGAAGCCCTCCTCATACCTGGTGTCAGGGGGATGCAACAGCTGCACACTTTATTGATTTTTCCTCTGTTTAGAAAGGGGAAGAAGCATGACAGGTCTTTGAATGAAGAACTCATTTACTGTATATACTCGGCTATAAGTCAACTTCATGTACAAATTTTGGGGTCAAAATTATGGATTTTGCTATGACTCATGGATAAGCCGAGGGTAAAACTTAGGTGCATATAGCAAAGGATCTAAAGGATGAAGCAAAGCAAAACAAAGTCAAAGAACTTACAAAATTCCAGTAGACATAACTCTTTGTAGTTACTCTTAAGGATGGATGGATAAGAGAGCAGAGGAGGTCAGGGCTTCCAGGAGAGATTATACCCTTGCTTTTCACCAGGAGATGATTCCTTCATTTAAATAAGAGTTAAGATACAGATTGACCTGTGGATAAGTCAACTCAGGTTTTTTTTTGTCAGTTTTTTGATCTAAATTTCTAGACTTATGCATGAGTATATACAGTAAGCCACAGCTTCTCCTTGCATTCTCAGCAGGATGGGTTTGTCCTTTTTTCCTAGGGCTAGAAGTACCCTGTTTCCCTGAAAATTAGACAGTGTCTTATATTAATTTTTGCTCCCAGAGATGTGCTAGGTCTTATTTTCAGAGGATGTTTTATTTTTCCATGAAGAAGCATTTGCATTTATTGTTGAACAACAAAAAAGAACATTTATTATATACTGTATAGTAGTTGTTGTCACAAACCAGTGTAACAAGGCAAACTGTGAATCCTATCAAGAATTTGTTACAGTGCGCCTGCGTTATATGCAGGTGCAGCTTACGTGGACTCCAGCATATGCTGGAGGTCCGCGCCAGAAGAAACCTCCTTCGCTTCGGAAGCTGTAATGGTGCACATGACCGTGGCGCACGAACGAGCCCCATTACCTTCTATGGGGCTCGAGCATACATGGAATTCCCCTTATGCGGCGGATCCGGGACAGATCCCCCACGTAAGGGAAGGTCCGACTGTACTACCATTATTTCCATGTACAACAATCTATGGGACATTTACCGATCCTGATATTTATGAACACAAAGCAAGATTTATTCAATGACAGTCATGTCATCATTATCTGGAACATCATCGTAATAATTCAAACCCTGGCCTTGTGGATTGCCTCGCCATGGACTGAAGCAATAGAGGGGACTGGCTAAGGAACGAATAACACTGAGGCCTAGTGGCATCATAAAGGGGCCGTCTACAGCCGCCCCAAGAAGTGGCGAGATGGGGGCAGGGCTGCCTCACCGGGAGCCCCAGAGGCCCCATCCCGCTGCTTCTGAAGGCCGCGGGGAAGCGGCAAACTGCCTCTTCCCTGCTTTCCTCGGCAGTGTTGAGAGGAGAAAGGGGCCACCACTGCGGTCCCTTCCCCCTCTGGGTCCTTGGTGCAGCTGTTTAAAGGCCACGCCAAGGACCAGGCGCAAAAAAAGAGCTCCATTTTGGAGCTCTTTTTTGTGCCGCGGGAAGAACGCGCTTGGCACCGTTCTGTGGTGTGATGTTATCAGGCGTGCGCAGCATTGTCTAAATGCTGCGCATGCCATGACAACATCATGGCACACCTGTATGGACGCCGCCATTTTAAAATGGCGGCGCTCATGCGCTTTAGGGTTAAGAAGGGTGCGAACGCTGACCCCTCCCTAACCCTAAAAGTGCAATAAAGAACCCTTATCATGCCTCATCAAGCCCGTCTGTATCGGGCCTTAGAGATCTTGGTTGCTCTTTTTTGTAATATGAGAAACTCATTTGTTGGGGGAGGGGGGCAGAAGCAAAAGTTAGTGTGCCTTGTAAATATAGATTTCTGTTGCCAAAATATGTCAGAGGTCAAAAATAAAAGAGAGATTAGATTAAGAAAGGCATGTAGTAAAGCTTCTGATAACAAGAACAGTGACATTTATGTGCTTAGTTTTGTTTTCAGCCTTTTTGGTTCAAGGTATAAACAACAAAATTGTCCACTGGCTAGAGGCAAAGTCAGAGCAGGTTGAAAGGGCCTAGGTGTTTGGGGCTTGTTTTCTTGTGAAAGTTAGTTTTGGCGAGGACGCTTGCAGACACTAGACCTCTCTTATCAGCTTTAATATATATAACAAAATTCTGCACATTTCATACTGAATTCCATTGAAACTGCTCCCAGGGACATCAGTACTGGAGCAGTAGTACAGGTTGCTAGTGTGGTTGGCACCTCACTGCTTTACCAAGTATAGAATAAGTGAACATTGTGCAAACACTTCATGAAGCCTAAGAAGTAGGCTTGTTCGTTATTGTGACTAACTAGCACCTAGTGCTGCTCTCCACACCATGTTAGTTTTACGAGTCCAGTCAGTAACTAGAATCATAGAATCATAGAGTTGGAAGAGACCACAAGGGCCATCCAGTCCAACCCCCTGCCATGCAGGAACTCCAAGTCAAAGCATCCCTGACAGATGGCCATCCAGCTTCTGCTTAAAGATCCCTAAGGAAGGAGACTCCACTACACTCTGAGGGAGTGTGTTCCACTGTCGAACAGCCCTTACTGTCAGGAAGTTCCTCCTAATGTTGAGGTGGAATCTCTTTTCCTGCAGTTTGCATCCATTGTTTCGCGTTCTAGTCTCTGCAGCAGCAGAAAACAAGCTTGCTCCCTCCTCAATATGACATCCCTTCAAATATTTAAACAGGGCTATCATATCACCTCTTAACCTTCTCTTCTCCAGTCTAAACATCCCCAGCTCCCTGAGGCGTTCTTCATAGGGCAAGGTTTCCAGACCCTTCACCATCTTAGTTGCCCTCCTCTGGACCCGCTCCAGTTTCTCCACATCTTTTTTGAATTGTGGTGCCCAGAACTGGACACAATATTCCAGGTGGGGCCTGACCAAAGCAGAATAGAGTGGCACTATAACTTCCCTTGATCTAGAAACTATACTTCTATTGATGCAGCCTAAAATTGCATTGGCTTTTTTAGCTGCCGCATCACACTGTTGACTCATGTTCAGCTTGTGGTCTACTTGGACTCCTAGATCCCTTTCACATGTGGTCTCATTCAGCCAGGTGTCCCCCATCCTATATCTGTGCATTTCATTTTTCCGCCCTAAATGCAGAACCTTACATTTCTCCACATTGAATTTCATTTTGTTAGCACTGGCCCAGCTTTCTAGTCTATTCAGGTCATTTTGAATTTTGACCCTGTCTTCTGGAGTATTGGCTACTCCTCCTAGCTTAGTGTCATCTGCAAATTTGATAAGTATGCCCCCAATTCTGTCATCCAAATCGTTAATAAAGATGTTGAATAGCACTGGGCCCAGGACAGAGCCCTGTGGGACCCCACTGGTCACTTCTCTCCAGGATGAAAAGGAGCCATTGTTGAGCACCCTTTGAGTTCGGCCAGTCAACCAATTAAAAATCCATGTAACAGTTAATTTGTCTATCCCACATTTTGCAAGCTTGTTTACAAGAATGTCATGGGGAACCTTGTCAAAGGCCTTACTGAAATCGAGGTATACTATATCCACAGCATTCCCTTCATCTACCAAGCTGGTAATTTTATCAAAAAAAGAGATCAGGTTCGTTTGGCATGACTTGTTTCTCTGAAACCCATGTTGGCTTTTTGTGATTATGGCATTGGCCTCTAAGTGTTCACAGACTCTCTGCTTAATGATCTGCTCTAGAATCTTTCCTGATATTGATGTCAGACTAACTGGACGATAATTGTTGGGATCCTCTTTTTTCCCCTTTTTGAAGATGGGGACAACGTTTGCCCTCCTCCAGTCTGCTGGGACTTCTCCTGTTCTCCAGGAGTTCTCAAAGATTATTGCCAATGGCTCTGATATTACATTTGCCAGTTCTTTTAATAATCTAGGATGTAGTTCATCTGGTCCTGGAGATTTATATTCATTTAGGTTAACCAGGTATTCCTGTACTACCTCTTTACTTATTCTGTGCTGAATTTCCTCTATTCTGTCTCCATTATCCTTAGGTTGAGCACCCTTTGCCTTTTCTGAGAAGACTGAAGCAAAGAAGGTGTTGAGTAATTCTGCCTTTTCTCTGTCCCCTGTTAGCATTTTGCCATCTTCTGCACGCAGTGGCCCCACTGTTTCCTTCTTCCTCCTTTTGCTGCGGACATATCCAAAAAAGCCCTTTTTATTGTTCTTAACCTCTCTAGCCAGCCTGAGTTCATTCTGCGCTTTAGCTTTTCTGACTTTACCCCTACATGTGCTGGCTATTTGTTTGAATTCCTCTTTCGTGATTTCTCCATTTTTCCATTTCTTATACATGTTCCGTTTAAAACTTAGCTCATTTGAAAGTTCCTTAGTCATCCATCCTGGCTTCTTGAGACATCTTCCATTTTTCTTCCTCATTGGAACTGTTTGAAATTGTGCCTTCAATATCTTCCTTTTGAGAAACTCCCATAAATTTTATCAGTGTCAGGCTGTGAACCTACCAGTGATTCAAAAGACTGAAGTAGTAGCACTGGAAACCTTACTGTCAGGGTAATAGCTTTGGATGGTCACAGATGTTTTAGGATTCCAGCTAAGAGCACACCTTTGTTTGATACCAATATAAATGACTGCAAAGTCAAAGGCTTTCATGGCCGGCATTCATGGATTTTTGTGGGTTTTTTGGGCTCTGTAGCTGTGTTCTAGAAGAGTTTATTCCTGACGTTTTGCCACCTTCTGTGGCTGGCCTCTTCAGAGAAAGATGCCAGCCACAGATGCTGGCAAAATGTCAGGAATAAACTCTTCTAGAACATGGCCACATAGTCCAAAAACCCCACAAAAATCTTTAAATGATTGTGTTTTATTGATTTATTGATTTATTGTATTTAACCTGCAGTCTCTTTTTATTCACTTTAGCCATTTGTGTCCAAGCCTTTGCATCAGTAGCTGCTCTTGTGAACAGGTTCGCCGTTGCCTGCCTGCTTTTATCTGTCTAGCCTTGATCCGTCCTCAGTGCAAATGCCCTTCTCAAGCATTATTTTGATTCTCTTTGGTACGGAATGCTCTTTGAACATGGCATCTTTGATGCTCAGCAGCAGTTTCTAAATGTTGAGCAAAGCTTATTCTCAATACCTAGAGATAACCATTTGTTTATTTTTATTAGGCCTCTGTCAGTTATCACAGACTTGGAGCACTTGGCTGTTGTAACCCAGCAAATAAATGTAATCTTAGAACGTGTTTGCTTTTAGAAATAGTTTTGAATGAATGATGACAGATGTTGCCCAAATGCCCTGAGTAAATAAAAATGCTGGTTGTGTGCAGGTATTACTTATTGTAAGCCAGCCAGAGAACTTTCCTATGGGGCAGCATACAAATGCCATAAATAAATAAAAGTTAAGCCGTACCCTTTTAAGAGAGCATTTAAGTGACCATTTAAAATGAAAATGACTTCTTAAAACTCTGAACAAGGATCCCTCAAGATAAACCAGAATTTTGCCATCAAAGGGAACTCAAAGCAAATTAACGGACTACCTCAAACTGGCTTGAGGAGGGCTTTGGGGTACCTTTGACCCACAGCAATCTGGGATTACAATTCCCACAATCCCTTACCATTGGTCCTGCCTTTTGAGGCTTTTGGGAGTCTTAATGGCCCAAAGAGACAGGCCAAAATAAAACTGCTTGAAGTCACTTTGGAGGTATGCTGTTTAAATGCTGCATGTGGCTTAAGAGGCTGGAAGTCGCGCCAAAACCATGCTCCAGTCCGCGGCTTTGGCACAGCTTCTGGCCTCTTAAGATGCGTGTGTCATTTAAACAGCAAACCTCCAAAGTGATCCGAAGCAGCTTTATTTTGGTCTGTCTGTTCAGGCCCTAAATTGTCTGGAGAGCCAAAGGTTTTCACCCCTACTCTAGTTTGAAAGATTTGAATTCTTATTTTGAGGGTGCAGATTGTTTAGAAAACAGATGGCTAATTTTTATTGGTCGCATTTAAATAAATGTGCATGTTACCAGCTGTTAATGTTGGTGCCTTTTTGGGTTAACTCAGTTTACCAAACCAATGTGTCCTTTTGTGGGGTCACACCAGAGCTAAAGTAGTCTGAATCATGAACAAATGAAATTTGTCTTGACAGGTTGCCTCAAATGGCTAAGCCTAATTGTTTATCCAGTACATTTGAAAAACAGAGTTCTGTGACATGTCAAATGCTAAGACATTCAGTATGGCTTTAAGTATTCCTGGACTGTGTATGTATGTGCAAGTCGCTTGTCAACTTACGGCAGCCCCATTAATTTCATAGGGTTTTCTTAGGCAAGGATTTCTTGGGTTTTTGCCAGTTCTTCCTCTAAAATATCATGCCTGGTGTTTGTTGGTGGTCTCCCCTCTAAGTACTAATCAGAGCTGACTCCGCTTAGCTCCAAAATTGGATGGGGTTTAGTGTATTTAGGATATTTAGGCCAGACAAGGCTTGGCTAGAGCTCACTTTATGAGGTTGTTGGGGCGTTATCCAGAATTGGAGGTACAAATACCCAGTTGTAATACACAGAATAATATTCTCACCCATCATTTAGCCTTGTTCCACTTTTCTAAGTCTCTCTAGTCATGAGTGCATTGCATGAGTCAAGTTGGGAAATAAGGCAGTTTCTTCTGGCAGTGCTACTGAAAGTCTTGGTCCACAGACTGCTGCTGGTGTTCAAGCCCATCGGCTGCTGGCTGCCAGCACATTTCCAGGAAACAGTGTGTGTAGGGTAATAACATGGGCCCAGTTTGGTACTGGGCCCTGTCCCATTGGGAAGAAAACAGACTTATGGGGTACTTACAATTAGGATGTCCGTACATCTCAACCCCACTCTTTAATAGGATGTGTGTGTGTGTGTGTGTATGTGTGTGAAACATTTTGTACAGTACGGGAGCTAGATTTCTCTCTTAAAAGTTTTGGAGGGTGTACAGAGTAAGAGAAGGAAATTATTAAGGTTGGTTGGGATCTGTTTCCTATCCCTTGTGGCTTGTAGGTGTTATTAATTCTCTATTTATTTATGTTTAAAGTGTGAAACAGATGAAGAAGTTAGATGTAAGTATTTCAAGAAATGGCCAATAAACTTAAACAGCCATTGTCCAAATAAATAAATATATTTAACGGGCTCTTTTTTGGAGCTACATGGAATAGGGCCTTCTGGATCAGCAGCTCATGTGAGATTGTTAAGGCAAACTCCAGCCAGAAGAAAAACTTTGCTGAGGTAATCCTTTTAGTGGCATCATAAAGAGGAGCTAGCCCTTTGTTCATGGAACCTTATGCTCTACCTAACCTGTTTGTTAGTCTTTAAGGCGTTGCAGAACTCTTTGGTTTCCAACAGCGCAATTCTTCAAAACTTGCAGTTTTAAAACAGTCAGTTAAAGCAACACTGAATGAGAAAATAAACTTTGACACAGCATTTGTTGGGTGAGGGGGAAACATCAGTATCATGGCATTTGGAGGGCATTTGGCCTTTTGGCTCTTAAAGTGAAGGGTGTTGTTGTTGTTATTATTATTATTATTATTATTATTAATTTTATTTATATAGCTCTGTAAATTTACACAGTGCTGTACATACAATCGTAAATTAGACGGCTCCCTGCCCTCAGGCTTACAGTCTAAAAGAAACAACACAAAAGGAAAAGGGGAAGGGGATGGGAAGGGGATGAGGTCCAGTGGTTCTTCTCTCCCTCTGGGGCCTGGACCAAGGCAGATGGACTGGAGGGAGGGCACAGCTTCTTAATACATAGTTATAAGGAGGCATCCTGGGGCAGATGGCACAATCCTGGGAATGCTTCCCTAAACAATATAGTCTTTAACTTACTTTTGAACCTGGTTAGAGAAGTGATGAGGCATGCATGTGGGGGAAGAAGGTTCCAGGAGTGAGCGGCAGCAAGTGAGAAGGGACGAATCCGGGACAGGGCAGTGGAGATCCTCGGCTGGGACAGGAGACCTTGACTACCAGAATGGAGGGTACGAGAAGGAGTGTGAGGAGAAAGAAGAAAGAAGTGTTCCCTCTGGCTGTGGGTTGAGAGATGCCTTAAATGAATGCATATATAAATAACTGTTTAGTTCACTTAAAAATGTGAAAGGTTGTGAAATCCTCAACAAGACTCTTGCTGGAAGGACAGTTGCGGGGTGCAAGTCCTTGCTTGTCTCTTTCTTGCATAAATGTGAAACTTCAAAACTTCTTCTCGCCAGTGTGATAGTGGGATATTTCCCTTCAAAATTAAAGAGTTTCTGTATTTGCAAGAATGATTTTTAGATGGGTTGTTCACAAGATTGTTCATCAATTAGCATGTTGTTTTATGGTGACCCTATTAATTTCATAGGGTTTTCTTAGGCGAGGAAGACTCAGAGGTGGTCTTTTTGTGGAACTATCGGGCTATGTGGCCATGTTCTAGAAGAGTTTCTTTCCAGCATCTGGCGAAACGTCAGAAAGGATCTCCCATTCAAGTATAAACCTTACAACCTCATGAATCCAGCTGACACTATGGGGATGGAGAATTAAGATTTTTCAGATCTGGGCCTAAATTTAGTTAATTCCAGCTGGAGGAGACATCCAGTAATTTTAAATGCAGAACCAAGTATATCTCAGTGACTGTCTCAATAGAGAACCGTGTGGAAAAGGGCAAGTATAACTTACACAGACAAAGGTACTTGTCATCTTTTTAAAATGGGTCTTGAAAGCATATAAACTAGATGAATTTAAGGTTGTTTATTTATTGATTCAGTGTTAGTGCTTTTTAAAGAAGGTACTCAAATTATTTATCTAACTGAAAGGCTGCCATTGTAGCTGCTGAGAACAACAGTAAATGCTGTCCTGATATTACTTCAAGAGCCCAGGCTTGATTTGGCACTATATATCTTCTTTGAATATGTATAGAGGAATGGATGTACTTGTAGTCCCCCCCCCCCCCAATTCTAAAAAGTCCCCATAATTACCTGGGTAACATTTGTATCTCTTTAAAAAAGAAAGAAAGAAATGGTCAAGCATGCCCACATTTTCCAATATCCCTAGTAATGCGAAGCCAGAGGGAAATCTTGGCATTGCAGGAAAGTGACATTGATGGACTTGCTAATGCGAGCTATGTTTACTACACAACGGGAGGCCATAACTTGGCAAGGGCTTGAGTAATAGTGAGCACTATTTATAGGCACCTGTGCTGAGAAGCAGAGATTGCCGAGTCTGGCAAGGGTTTAGACTTTCTGAGAATGTTGGCCTCTCTTTTGCTCAGTCCTCCGTCACGGAAAAGGAAAATCTGGTGTATGAAGAGCAAAGCAGAGTTGGCCATAGAAACTTTAGTTGCTGGGGAATCAGTGCCTCCCATTGGAAGCATGCTCTCTGTTTTGCCTGGGTGCTGAAGTTTTAGAGTTGAGCTTTTTAAAATACATTTATCACCTTGCTTTTAACCTTTGTCTAGGCAGACAGGACATTTCAGTTCTTCAGAGTCATGTTTTGTTTTAGAATCCCACAGAACTAGACCTACAAGTGGGCATTTTCCAATACTGTCAACAGAAGGGTTGTAAACAATGCCACTGTTAGCTGCTTGCAGTATATGTTTTTTTTTCTCCCTCCTCAGACCAAATAGTAGTATTTTGAAGACATGGAAATAGTATTGGTTGCATTTTTGAAAATAGCCATTCTTTATTTCAGCTGTGCTTCCTGGATTTTTCTTTCTTTCCAAAAATCAAAATTGTTTGCCCCTTATAAGTGGGCAACATGGCAAGGAGGTAAATGCATGCATGTGTGGGAATTACAATAGGATGATGGTGTAAAAGGGGTTACTGTTCCAGGCTGGTCAGTTTTTATGTATTTACTTGACACATGCCTTTACGTTCTGGGAGTCACTGCTGAGAGAAGCCAGAACTCTAAGTCTACAGAAGGCTTGCAGAGGGATTCCAGTTCATTTCCTTTAAGAAGGAGAAGGAGGAGTCTCTTGTCCATGTGCTTGGGTGAGATCTAAACTTACACTTGATCTATTGCATTCTGGGAGTCACTGCTGGGAGAAGCCAGAGTCTACAGAAGGCTTTCAGAGGCGCGAGCTGAATTTCAAATTTTCTTATCTAGTCAAGGAGGTTTTTAGAGAATAGAAGAGAAGCTGGCCTGAAACATCAGAGGAAGTGAGTCAGAGACTTGCCTCTGGAAGGAGCTAGTAGCCAGGAGCTCTCTATATAACTATAGGCCCTGTGACTTGAACTCAGTGACAGAGCTTGGGGACAAAGGCCAAGTTTAGCAAGGGAAGCCCACAGTCTTGTTTCAGTGCTTCCTTAAGACTTCTCAGTATGGAACTGAAGGCCCTGCTGCAGTCACTTGCAACACTTGTGGGATGTTTGTCTTCTTGTCTCCAGATGTGGGGAACTTCACCTGCACCAAGTGCAAGTTGGTAGCCCTCTTAGAAGAGAAAGTACAGCAACTAGAGGCCCAGATATCTGCACTTCAGCATCTTAGGGAGCAGGAGGTTCTCCTGAACAGAACAAATCGGAATGTCTTGGATGGGAAACACACATAGGAAGTTGCTGGGGTGGAGGAGGTCACTCCACATACAACAGAGGTAGATGCTTGGAGGAAGGTCCCACACAGAAGTAAGGAAACCAGGGAACGTTCTGTGAGCGGCTTGCAGCTACAGAATCGATTTAAATCTCTCTCTGTTATCAAGGATGATGACGAAGAGCATCAGAGGCAGACATGAGGGACAGAGCAGGGAAGCCTGAGAGTACCACGCTAGGGAACAGACACTGCTAGGCGTCGGAGGAGGCGTGTGGTGGTGGACTCCTTGCTGACGGGTACAGAAGCAGTGGTTTGTGGGCCTGACAAGATTTCTCCCTGGGGCAAAGATCCGTGACGTGACGGAGAGGCTGGCAAGACTTGATAAGCCTACTGACCGATACCCCTTTCTTTTGGTTCATGTGGGAACCAATGATACTACAAGGCACATCCTTCAGAATATCAAAAGGGATTATGAGGCTCTGGGATGGAAGCTGAAAGAGATGGATGCACAGGTTGTCATCTCATCTCTTTTCCCAGTTGAAGGGCACGGTCCAGGAAGGGGGAAGAAAATAGTGGATGTAAACAACTGGCTCCGTAGATGGTGCTGCCAAGAACGGTTTGGATTCTTGGATCATGGGCTGCAGTTCCATGAGGGGGGACTTCTGGCAAGGGATGGGCTGCATCTCATGCCAATTGGCAAAAATATTTTTGCCAATAGTCTCAAAAATTTGATCAGGAGGGCTTTAAACTGAGTTATGTGGGGGAGGGAGACAGTATTCTGGAAGGCAAAAGGGAAGGAGAAAATACTCAAATTGACATAGAGAGGAAAAGGCAAACAGTGCAAGGACCCAACAGTGGGAGGCAAAAAGTTTTGCACAGGCAGCAAGTAAAGGGAACCCATGGTCTTCGATGTCTCTATACTAATGCACAGAGTATAGGAAATAAACAGGATGAACATGAACTCCTAGCACAACAAAGCAAATATGATATAATAGGCATCACTGAAACCTGGTGGTATGAATCTCATGATTGGAATATAGAAATAAAGGGGTATAACCTTTTAAAGAAAAACAGGCCAAACAGGAGAGGAGGAGGAATAGCATTATTTGTCAGGGGCATTTACACCACCAGTGAAGAGATCCAGGACATCAGTACTAGAGGCCAAGTGGAGAGCATCTGGATAAAAATTAAAAGAGAGGGAAACAACAGGGATGTTGCTGTGGGAGTCTACTACAGACCTCCAAGTCAGATGGAGGAATTGGATGATGCCTTTCTAGAACAGATGACCACACACTCAGAAAAGAGAGATGTAGTAGTGATGGGGGACTTCAACTATCCGTATATTTGCTGGAAGTCAAACTCAGCCAAATCCTCAAGATCTAGCAAATTCCTCACTTGCCTGGAAGACAATTTCATTGTCCAAAAGGTGGAAGAGGCAACAAGGGGATCAGCTATTTTGGATCTGATCTTAACCAACAGGGACGACCTAGTTGATGGAGTGCAAGTGGTTGGATCCTTAGGTGGAAGTGACCATGTTCTCCTGGAGTTTGTTATACAGCGGAAAGGGGAAGCCAGGCATAGTCAGACACAAAATTCTAGAATTTAGGAGAGCTGATTTCAATAAACTTAGAGAATTACTAGGGGAGATCCCATGGTCAGGAAAACTAAAAGAGAAGGGAGTTCAAGACGGATGGGAGTATCTCAAAAAGGAGATACTGAAGGCGCAATTTCAAACAGTTCCAATGAGGAAGAAAAATGGAAGATGTCTCCAGAAGCCAGGATGGATGACTGAGGAACTTTCAACTGAGCTAAGTTTTAAACGGAACATGTATAAGAAATGGGGAAATCACGAAAGAGGAATTCAAACAAATAGCCAGCACATGTAGGAATAAAGTCAGAAAAGCTAATGCACAGAATGAATTCAGGCTTGCTAGAGCGGTTAAGAACAATAAAAAGGGCTTTTTTGGATATGTCCGCAGAAAAAGGAAGAAGAAGGACATGGTAGGGCTACTGCGTGCAGAAGATGGCAAAATGCTAGCAGGGGACAGAGAAAAGGCAGAATTACTCAACACCTTCTTTGCTTCAGTCTTCTCAGAAAAGGCAAAGGGTGCTCAACCTGAGGACAGTGGAGCAGGGAACGGAATAGGAGAATTTCAGCACAGAATAAGTAAAGAGATAGTACAAGAATACCTGGTTAACCTAAATGAATACAAGTCTCTAGGACCAGATGAACTACATCCAAGGATATTAAAAGAACTGGCAAATGTGATATCGGAACCAATGGCAATCATCTTTGAGAAATCTTGGAGAACAGGAGAAGTCCCAGCAGACTGGAGGAGGGCAAACATTGTCACCATTTTCAAAAAGGGAAGAAAGAGGATCCCAACAATTATTGTTCAGTTAGTCTGACATCAATACCAGATTCTAGAAAAGATTCTAGAGCAGATCATTAAGCAGAGAGTCTGTGAACATTTAGAAGGGAATGCCATAATCACAAAAAGTCAACATGGCTTTCAGAGAAACAAGTCCTGCCAAACAAACCTGATCTCTTTTTTTTTATAAAATTACCAGTTTGGTAGATGAAGGGAATGCTGTGGATATAGTATATCTTGATTTCAGTAACGCCTTTGACAAGGTTTCCCATGACATTCTTGCAAACAAGCTTGTAAAATGTGGGCTAGACAAGGTAACCGTTACATGGATTTGGAATTGGTTGACTGGCCGAACTCAAAGTGTGCTCAACAACGGCTCCTTTTCATCCTGGAGAGAAGTGACCAGTGACCCACAGAGTTCTGTCCTGGGCTCAGTGCTATTCAACATCTTTATTAATGACTTGGATGACAGAATTGGGGGCATAATTATCAAATTTGCAGATGACACTAAACTGGGAGGAGTAGCTAATACCCCAGAGGACAGGATCAAAATTCAGTATGACCTGAATAGTCCAGAAAGCTGGGCCAATGCTAATAAAATGAAATTCAATGCGGAGAAATGTAAGGTACTGCACCTAGGGCAGAAAAATGAAATGAAATATAGGATGGGGAACAGCTCGCTGAATGAAACTATGTGTGAAAGGAACCTAGGAGTCCAAGTAGACCATAAGTTGAACATGAGTTAACGGTGCGATGCGGCAGCTAAAAAGGCCAATGCAATTTTAGGCTGCATCAATAGAAGTATAGTGTCTAGATCAGGGGAAGTAATAGTGCCACTCTATTCTGCTTTGGTCAGGCCCCACCTGGAATACTGTGTCCAGTTCTGGGCACCACAATACAAAAAAGATGTGGAGAAATTAGAGCGTATCCAAAGGAGGGCAACTAAGATGGTGAAGGGTCTGGAAACCATGAAGCCCTATGAGGAATGACTTAGGGAGCTGGGGATGTTTAGCCTGGAGAAGAGAAGGTTAAGAGATGATATGATCGCCCTGTTTAAATATTTGAAGGGATGTCATATTGAGGAGGGAGCAAGCTTGTTTTCTGCTGCTGCAGAGACTAGAACGCGAAACAATGGATGCAAACTGCAGGAAAAGAGATTCCACCTCAACATTAGGAGGAACTTCCTGACAGTAAGGGCTGTTCGACAGTGGAACACACTCTTCCTCGGAGGGTGGTGGAGTCTCCGTCCTTGGAGGTCTTTAAACAGAGGCTGGATGGCCATCTGTCTGTCAATGGGGATGCTTTGATGGAGAGTTCCTGCATGGCGAGGGGTTGGATGGATGGCCCTTGGGGTCTCTTCCAACTCTATGATTTTCCTAGGATGTTGATGCAATACAGTTTCCAACATAAAACCAGGTTGCAGGAGTGAAATCAGTGGTTTAGCCCCTCAGCTATCAGTCCAAGGAGCTTCTGATAACTAAACAGTTAACTAAACACAGCTTCCTAGAGAGGGCAGATATCTTAATTACTTCCTGATTAGACTACTGCAGAACACTGTCTGTGGGGCTGAGTTACAAAAGTATTCAGATGTTACAGCTACTACATATGGCAGCAGCTAGATTGTTCTAGGTTATGGCTCTTTAGAGATCATCGAATCATAGAGTTGGAAGAGACCCCGAGAGCCATCCAGTCCAGTCCCATTCTGTCATGCAGGAACTCTCCATCAAAGCATCCCTGACAGATGGTCATCCAGCCTCTCTTTAAAGACCTCCAAAGAAGGATATTCCACCAAAATCTCTAAGGGAGTGTGTTCCATTGTCAAACAGCCCTTACTGTCAGAAGGTTCCTCCTCATGTTGAGGTGGAATCTTTTCCCCTGTAGCTTCCACCCATTGTTCTGGGTCCTATTCTCTAGAGCAGCAGAAACAAGCTTGTTCCCTCAATATGACATCCCCTTAAGTATTTAAACAGGGCTGTCATATCACCTGTTAACCTTCTCTTCTCCAGGCTAAACATCCCCAGCTCCCTAAGTCTTTCCTCATAAGGCATGGTTTCCAGGCCCTTCACCATTTTAGTAGCCCTCCTTTGGACATGCTCCCGATCACACAGCACTGCTTCTGAACTCAGTTCAAGGTGTTGGTGTTGACCCACAAATCCCTAAATGGTATGAGGCCAGGATATCTGAAACAACTGCCTTCTTCCACAAGAGTCTGCCCAGAATTTGAAATCTTCAGCAAAGGGTCTGTTGCATTTCCTACAAGCCTGCGAAACTGGACAGGGGCTTCCCTGTGGTGGCACCTCACTCCCAGGGTTGCTCAAATTGATAAATAGACTGGGTTGATTAAGGAGAAGTCCTTGAATAAGAATATTTGGGAACTGTTCATGACTTTTTTGCAGCCGCATGGGGGGGGGGAATACATCAGTTTTAGGTTTCATAAAGAGTTTGCATGTTGTAGGAGCATAACTATATTATCATATAAAGGAAGCACTGTATAGTAATAATAGGGTATATCCATCAGGGCTGGGAAGTAGGAACTGTAAATATTGCCTGGTTGTTGTTTTTTTTGTTTGTTTGTTTAGTTGCTTCTTTTGTATAGTGTGGTTGTGTTTATATTTAGTAAAAACATTGAGAAGACAAAAAGAATTAACTCACTTCTAGGGGAAGTCTAGCTTCTTCCATCTCTTTTGGTCTTCTGGCTGGTAGCCAAGACTACTGTCCTCATATGACATTTGCTTCTTAAAACTTGGGTGGCTTTTCTCATCAATCTAGTTGTATGTATGTTTTTTAAAAACTGTTTCATAAATTAGTTGTAGCCTATTTTTAAAGAGTTTATTTTTTACATGTTTCTCATTTTTATGAGCCAGCTACAGGCTGAGAGACGATAAAACAAATACCTAAATTAATAAACAACTGTATGATACACAGAAGCAATTTATGAATTACTTAAGGGCTAGCCATGTGTAGAAAGAGAAATGGGAAGCATCAAATCTTTTTAGCATCTTGTTTAATATTAAAAGCCACCCACTGAGGCACTCATCTCTTTTCCTCAAAGCGGTTTTCTTGTTGTTGTGAAAACCGTTCTTAGCAAAGCATTCAGGTGCCTTGAAAAGGCAGAATGCACATACAATAGTATGTTCATAGTAAACCATGGTTTCTTGCTCCACACAAAGAAAAGTGAAGTGGTTACAATTAGTTCCTGCAATAGAGCTTGGATTCATTGGCTTGAAGATAAATGGTTTTAATGTTCCCTTGCAAAGCTCTTGTTGGTTAGTGCAGTGAGCATCCATGCAGCAAAAGATGGCTTTTAGGCAGCACTCTTGATCTCCGTTAATATAGAAAAATTGGAGTTCTCTGGTACCTTCTCTTTACATAATGGTGTTTATGCTTGCATATATATCTATGCTTACATATGTATCTTGTTTTTAGGACGTATAGCCCATCACAGCAAGCAAACTTGCAATGGAAGCAAATTATAAGAAATTAGAGAAGGTAGGGGCAGAATGATTCGAGTAAGAATAGGGTTGTATGGGTCAAATGTATTTCTTGGCCCTGAATTTCAGATTCTGTTTCCAAGCGAGCTAGAAGAGCTTTACGTTTCAGAAGAAGGACGTACATAGAGTAGGACAACAATGGTAAAGGATAGTTGGGGCACTTACTTGGAGGCAGAAGTCTAAAGGGAGAACTCTGGGCCTTCTTTCAAAGAAAGGTGTGTGGCAATAAGAGATTTTGAGGAAGGAACTAACCAAAGCATTGTGGTGACAAAAGATGGTTGTATATTTCATATGACAATTAACTTGTCTGTTTTAAAATGCATTTTGAAATAACTTCATTTCTGAATAAGTTATAAGCAAAGGGTTTTCACTGCTGATCTTGTTACTGGTGGAAATGGTCAAATAATGCAGGCATATCTTGCTATTATGGCAGGTTGGGTTCCAAACTAAGGTTGTAAAGCGAATATCACCTTAAATGAATCACTGGCTTAAAAAAAAAAACTTGCCAGTGCATATAAAAGCCTAAAACCATATTTACACTATCATTGCTAGAGGCTTGCTAGAGAGGTTAAGAACAATAAAAAGGGCTTTTTTGGATATGTCCGCAGCAAAAGGAAGAAGAATGAAACAGTAGGGCCACTGCGTGCAGAAGATGGCAAAATGCTAACAGGGGACAGAGAAAAGGCAGAATTACTCAACACCTTCTTTGCTTCAGTCTTTTCAGAAAAGCCAAAGGGTTAAGGATAATGGAACAGGAGACAGAATAGAGGAAATTCAGCACAGAATAAGTAAAGAGGTAGTACAGGAATACCTGGTTAACCTAAATGAATATAAATCTCCAGGACCAGATGAACTACATCCTAGAGTATTAAAAGAACTGGCAAATGTAATATCAGAGCCATTGGCAATAATCTTTGAGAACTCCTGGAGAACAGGAGAAGTCCCAGCAGACTGGAGGAGGGCAAACGTCGTCCCCATCTTCAAAAAGGGAAAAAAAGAGGATCCCAACAATTATCGTCCAGTTAGTCTGACATCAATTCCAGGAAAGGTTCTAGAGCAGATCATTAAGCAGAGAGTCTGTGAACACTTAGAGGCCAATGCCATAATCACAAAAAGCCAACATGGGTTTCAGAGAAACAAGTCATGCCAAACGAACCTGATCTCTTTTTTTGATAAAATTACCAGCTTGGTAGATGAAGGGAATGCTGTGGATATAGTATACCTCGATTTCAGTAAGGCCTTTGACAAGGTTCCCCATGACATTCTTGCAAACAAGCTTGCAAAATGTGGGATAGACAAGTTAACTGTTACATGGATTTTTAATTGGTTGACTGGCCGAACTCAAAGGGTGCTCAACAATGGCTCCTTTTCATCCTGGAGAGAAGTGACCAGTGGGGTCCCACAGGGCTCTGTCCTGGGCCCAGTGCTATTCAATATTTTTATTAATGATTTGGATGACAAAATTGGGGGCATACTTATCAAATTTGCAGATGACACTAAACTGGGAGGAGTAGCTAATGCCCCAGAGGACAGGATCAAAATTCAAAATGACCTGAATAGACTAGAAAGCTGGGCCAGTGCTAACAAAATGAAATTCAATGCAGAGAAATGTAAGGTTCTGCACTTAGGGCGGAAAAATGAAATGCACAGATATAGGATGGGGGACACCTGGCTGAATGAGACCACATGTGAAAGGGATCTAGGAGTCCAAGTAGACCACAAGCTGAACATGAGTCAACAGTGTGATGCGGCAGCTAAAAAAGCCAATGCAATTTTAGGCTGCATCAATAGAAGTATAGTTTCTAGATCAAGGGAAGTTATAGTGCCACTCTATTCTGCTTTGGTCAGGCCCCACCTGGAATACTGTGTCCAGTTCTGGGCACCACATTTCAAAAAAGATGTGGAGAAACTGGAGCATGTCCAAAGGAGGGCAACTAAGATGGTGAAGGGTCTGGAAACCTTGCCCTATGAAGAACGCCTTAGGGAGCTGGGGATGTTTAGCCTGGAGAAGAGAAGGTTAAGAGGTGATATGATAGCCCTGTTCAAATATTTGAAGGGATGTCATATTGAGGAGGGAGCAAGCTTGTTTTCTGCTGCTGCAGAGACTAGAACGCGGAACAATGGATGCAAACTGCAGGAAAAGAGATTCCACCTCAACATTAGGAGGAACTTCCTGACAGTAAGGGCTGTTCGACAGTGGAACACACTTTTTCCTCGGAGTGTAGTGGAGTCTCCTTCCTTAGGGGTCTTTAAGCAGAGGCTGGATGGCCATCTGTCAGGAATGCTTTGACTTGGAGTTCCTGCATGGCAGGGGGGTTGGACTGGATGGCCCTTGTGGTCTCTTCCAACTCTATGATTCTATGATTCTATGATTCTATGATTTATGAAGCTTGTGGTAGCGCTAGGCCTAAAAAAGATGACTAAGGTCCAAAACACACCGCAGAAATAATTCAGTTTGGGACTGCTTTAACTGCCCCAGCTCAGTGCTAGGGAATCCTGGTAAATGTAGTTTTGTGAGGCCTTTAGCCTTCTCAGTCAGGGAACTCTGGTGCCACAATAAACTATAATTTCCAGGATTCCCAAGCACTGAGCCAGGGCAGTTAAAGCGGTCTCAAACTGGATGATTTCTGCAGTGTGTTTTGTATCATAGTAAAAATAATAAAAATAAGAAAGAAAAAAAGAAAGAAATTAAAAATTACCAGAATAATACACATACCTGGAGTACACAAAAGCTGTAAACAGGCCAAGTATGAGTAACAAAATAATACATTTTGTTCAGTAACAAAATAGCTGTGTACTGTGTAATTGAAAAGCACTCTTATCTTTTAGCACATTGCTTAAAGCGGTGGTTCCCAACCTTTGATTCTCCCAGTATTTTGGAGTTCAGCTCCCATAACTCCTGACTGTTGGGTCAATTGGCTGGGGCTTCTGGGACCTGAAGTCCAAAACAAATGGAGAACTAAAGGTTGGGAACCACTGCCTTAAAGCAAGGTTTGCCTGTATTGGTTTTGAGTCGAAAAGATCCAAAGAACTGTTTTAATCATTCTAAGCACTTACTAGGTAGAATCTAGGAAGAAACCTAATAGAAATTCCACTATCTGTTTCTGTCAGTTCCCTCATTTCCTGAGTGGCATTTATGGCATTTATGAGTGGCATTTGTGGCAAATCCCTGTTAGGGAAAAAGAAGCTTCTAGCTACATGAGTTGCATCCATGCACCGAATTATGCGATTTATTGGATCCAGCCCTTGTGTTTCCAGGCTTGTGACTACTACCTGGCTCCGTCTGCTGCTTTTGAAACAAAAGGGTGGCAAACAGATTGTATTAACTAAATGGCAGACAGTTGGCCTTTGCTCAAAGGAATGGATTTCTTTTCAGTCTTTCTAGCAAGTCAAAATACGTGTCAAGAGAAAATATAAAGAAGCAGATCTAACAAAAGTTGCCATTCTATTAGCAGGGGTGAAGACCAATATACAAGTTCAGGTGAAAATGCATTTCAGAACCAACAAAGGCTGAAGATTTTTATTTGACATATAAGATCTTGTCAGCGGCAGCCCACTTAATCAGATAAGGTTTGTGCCAAATGAAGTTTTTTTTTTAAAGCACTGCAGTGATTTTTCATGGTTTTACTGCAACAGATTAATAGCTCCCTGTCTGGAAACTGATAAAATTCATATTTGGCGATACTAGCTGAATATGAAGCTTTGGTCCTGTTTTTCTAAGCTGTGGATATGATAGACGTTGTACCTTTTGAATGTAGCTACCTGGATATAAGTTTTTAATTTATCAAGCAGTGCTATAGTGATATGTCTTTAACTTTGCCAGATGTTCTTGGCCACTATGATTTTTTAGAAAGCTAATGTGCAACAGGGATGCAATTGATGGTTTTCCCATGGACTAGCCAATTGAGACCCAAGTTTAAAGGAATGCTGCGTTACACATAGCAGGAACTGCTGAAAGGGTGAATGTTCCCAAACAGTTGATTTCAGCATTTGTTAATAAACATTGGCCACTGATAACATTTTGCTAATTGAGAATGAAAAACTTAAAACACTGAAAGCCATTTTAAGTAGTGGCTATTGACATACCGTGTAATAGTGAACTCCCCACATTGAATGAAGTGCTTTTCCTCTTTACTCTTTAATTTAATTGGATTATTGGCCTGCTAAGGGTCCACAAATGTTACTTTGGCTTACTAGACCTTATAATACAATCTTCTGTAATGGCAGAAACATTGGGGCACTGCTTTGGCTCCTGGGTAAAGCCAAGCTAAGCAGTTGAAATGGTACCATGGTGTCCTTTTCAGGCAATACTTGGCTTCCAGCAGTTGCCTGGCCACTATATCACTTCTTTGCATTTTTGACTGAGTTGTTATAAATTGTAAGATGTGCGTAAAACCCTAGCCTTGCCCTTGTTTTCTAAGTATGAATATGCATTTGTCTAGTGGTTTGGCTACATCCTTTTGAACCTGGTTTCTGCAAAATGTGACTTTGAGTAATAAAATTCAAATAAAAGTTGCCACTCATCTTTCTCACTAGGAAATTATTTTAGCATTTGGATCCAGCTTTCATGGTGGCTTGGTTCTAAATTGAGGCAATTTTAATAAATCACAAAAATTAATTGAAGCCCCCTGGCTTTTCACTCCACCAAATACATCTGAGGAAGTAGACTGAAGTCTAAGAACGCTCATGCCGCCAACTTCTTTCTTTCAGTGAGTCTCAAAGGTGCTACAAGATCTCTCTGTACACAAAAATAAGATTTAAGTTACATTATGTGTGATTTCTACACTGTTGCACATAATGGATGGGTGAATTTTGTGCCCGTAGGGGAGCAGTTTTTGGAATACTCTAATATTTTGGCCAGTGGGCTAAAACTCACATCTCTTTCCCCAAAAGTAGTGATTGCACATAACTCAAGGGGAAGAGAGAGCATCTTCCCACTCAGTAGTACTGCTGGACACAGTTCAAAAGCTATATAAGTAGTTTCGTTGCCCTTTGTCACAAATGTGGCTTAATTCCACCGTTTCTCTTTCAACTTGTAAAGCCTGAATAGAAAGTCTGACCTGTGGGGGAGAATACTTATTTAATAGTTAGGTAAAACACTCCTTGGAGAAGAAGGTAAAAAGAACTGAACTGAGTGTTCATTCCAAATTTAAATTTGAGCCACACAAGAATCCAGGTCTTTGTGAAGCTCGCCTCTCTGCTGAAGTTCACTAGCATTTCTTGTTAGGGCTGGAGGTGATGTCTCTCATGCAAATCCTTCCCTTGTGTGCCTTAACTAAGATTGGTGTCTGTTCATGGAGACTCAAGGCCTAGATGAATAAACGAATAAAAGTGGGCTGCTATGATTATTGTTATCTATCTTGACAGGTTTTTAATGTTTAAGTTGAACAATTTTGAATCGAAGTGGACTGAATCCTCTTTACTGTCTGTGGAGACACCAAAAGGAATAGATTGTGTAAGCAACTGCTTATTTCAGTTGGATGCTTAGGTAATCTGACCCAGAAAATCTATGGGAAGTCTTGCAAGCATTTTCCAAGGAGGAGTCTTTTGCTTTTTACTATATCCCATCTCACAGATTCCTACCAGTAGCTCTCTTCCAACTCTGTGATTCTATGATTCTGTTGGTCATCTGTCGGGTATGCTTTGATTGGGAGTTCCTGCATGGAGGGGGTTGGACTGGATGGCCCTTGTGGTTTCTTCCAACTCTGTAATTCTATGATTCTATGAAAATGGCATCCCTGTTACAGAGATATATGCTCTTCTTTCATTAGTACAGTATATGTCCCATGTATACCAAGTTAGCTGTAGCATAGTTGGAAAGTACCATGTTTGAATGCTCAGAGCCATGTATAAACCCAATGCATGTGGTAAATGGGATTTTTAAAAAATTCCTCAGAAGAGCATATCTTCCCTTGTATGGAACTGCACACACCGGACAGTGAGTTGTGTTTTGATTTTCATTTGAAGTTCTGAGTAGTCACCAGACACTAAAGTGTTGTTGACCGTGATCTCTGTTGCCGAGGTATATGGCTTCCCCCCTTTTTAAAATTAATGACACATACCAACACTACTTGTCTTCTTTCAATTCTGATTTCACCCTTCACAAATTGGAATTTTATAGCAATAGCAAATACATTTCTACATATTTTCTGCCATTGTGTATGGTGTATTATTTGAATGATAACAATAATGTAGTCCATTAGTGGTTCCTCGGTTATGGAACTTCCTTGTGTTTGAGATCTACATTCTTGCCATTTAAAAACATATCCGTTTGTACAAGCTTGTATGGAATAAGGAAGTGCTTGACTTGTCTTTTATTGTTACTGGTGTACATGGCTTTTATTGTACTTAAGTAGACATTTGTAATTTTTATAGACATTTGTACTCTGTGGTTTTAGACATCTGCCACTGGTGATTTAGGTGTGCTTTTTATTTAGCATGTTAACTTTCCTGACCAATTCTGAGGAGAGGCGGGGAGAAATGAAACCAATAGTGATCACAATAATAAAAATAAAAAGGAGGGAGGAGAGGGGAAATGTGACAACAGGTTTAAGACTAATAGGTTTTTCTCTTTTCATGAGCTTTCATGGATATAAACCCACTTCTTTTTTTCTTGCTCTTTAGAATCTGTCTATGACCTTCTCCCCAAGGAGTTGCAGTTGCCACCTTCCAGAGAACTCTCTGCCGCATCCATGAGTCAAACAAGTGGCGGCGAGGCAGGCTCACCCCCGCCGGGTGTAGTTGCTGCTGGTAAGTACTCCTCTTCCATCAAACAACCCCTTAAATGCACATGGATGTTACTGTCACCATGAGCAGTGCTGGGAAAGTTTTATTCTTAAAATCACAAAACAGAGGTGGACAAAATGCATACTGGACTTTTCGTCCTTTGCCTTAATGGCAGTGCTCAGGTCCTCAGACGTATTATTTTGGAATATAGTAATTTAGAATTTTCCAGCTTGCAATGGAAATTAAGTGTTAAATGTGTCAGAAAACACAGATTTACTAGTCAGGTCAACAAATAAACTTTGCAGTGATGTTCTGGCCTTGTGGTTTCTCTTCTACTGCATGAAAACAAATTCTTACCCCATCTCTACTCACCAAGTTATGGTTAAACCATGTTACTTGCTGTTTGAAACCATAATTGCTTGGAAGGTGTGTAATGTGACAAATGGTGCCAGCTAAACTTAGATATGTTTACCTCCCCTCCCCTCCCCCCCCCCCAATAACTTTTAAACTCATTAAATAAAGAGGTTTAGTCAGTACTATTTAGTACATATATAAAAAGTAAGCATTCCTTTGGCTTTTTTTCTTTCACTTTGTTTAAAACGAAAAATGTGACCTTTGTATTTACAGGGAACAAGCTTAATTTGGGCCATTGGTACTCAGAGTTCTTATGAGCACTGGCTTTACATCTGGAACATCTCCACCTTGAGCTTCAGAGCATTCTGATCAGAAAGTGTATTTTCATTGATTCCCTTCATGGGCCAAAAATTCTTAATAGAGACCCTATCGAGCTTACTATCTTTGTAACAGAACATCACTTATGTACAAAGACAAATGTTTCTACGTAGGACTACTGTCAAAGTGTAATGAGCTAAGGAACTTGAGTGATGCCCTATATTTTGCTAATGTCTACTACAGTATGGTTCGACACTGAAAATGAGCCCTTGGTTTGAAAGTACAGGCCTTAAGCTTAGGATAGGAACTTTACAGCACTGCTCAATGCTGATGTATTTGATTAATTTTCCTAATGAAATCTGTGGATTCACTTGTGTATTAGTGAAGATTGGATAAAACAGTAACAAATTATTTTGTTCAGTTTGCACTTCAAAGTTGATTGAATCAAAATTGAATAACCGTTGCAAATCTTTTGAAAACTGCTAACAACTCAAATCCACAGATTTTACTGTAGAATTTATGTATTTTGAAATTGTTTTCAAGCATTTGCAGGACTTGATAAGGAGAACTAAGTGTCTGTTACTTCTGGGCTTCAATTGTCTGACAGTCAATCCATTTCCTTACAAAAACTGAGCAAAACATAATTCATATTAAAGGAAAAAGGAGGAACTTAGCTATGTTTGCATCAATACCTTGAATTATATTACTTGAATATAGATTTTTTTAATCTTCTCAAAATAATCCATCTTCAGATTAATATTGATTAAATACTTCTTTTTCAATTTAAATAAAGTTTAAAAGCCCTACCTCTAAAAAATGAAATCAGATCGCCAAAGTCTACATTTCATTACATTGTTTCGGAAGAGGTAATATACATTTAATATCTTTAATATTGTTTTAAATGTTATTAGCTGCCTTGGGTTCCATTATCAGGGGAAAGATAGGATAAAAATGAATGAGATGATGAGGAGGAGGAGGAGGCGGAGGAGGAGGAGGATTCATAATTAAAATTGTGAAACCTTAGATTACTGGGGGGGGGGGGGGGAGAACAGTGTTGGTATTAGGCCTAGGCATTGTATGATCCAACTTCAGATGTTTTCTGCAGAAACCCATTACACTGACATGAAGGCTGAACCAAAAATTGCAGCACCAGTATGCAGCAAATAATAACCAGTAGAGATAATTAAGGATGAATAAGAGAGACCAAGACCAAATTATTATGATAATAAAATGCTTACCCAGATTTTAAAATGATTACCCAGTTGGTTTGGCTTGCAATTCTACCAACGTCAAGCAATTAAAAAGAGACTTGAAACTGAATCTTGTGTAAAGGTAGCAAAGTTAGCAAAGTGTGTCGGAAATCTTAAATTAGAGAAAGAGTTCCGGTGGCTTCATTTGAAGTTTGCTGTGCACAGCTGAAGCAAAGATAACTAGGGGCACAAGTTCTTCAGAAAATACCCAGGGGATGATGCATGTAGATGGAGCCTTGTAGGAAGTCCTAGTGGACACCTTTCTCAGTTTAAAGCTCACAGATATGAGTTGCAAGAGTGCCAATGCCTTCTGTGCTTCCTTCTCAGCAACCTCTTTCTATCACTGGGTTTCTAAGAGCAGCATTAGAACCTGGGCCGCTGTTGTAGACATACAGGGGATCCATGCCCCAGACATGGGATAAGTTGATATCCCAGTTGAAATTTGGAGCCAGGGCATCTCCTCCTTTCCTTCAAGTGAATGGAACAGAGAGTAAGCAGTGGTCCTGAGAAGTAGCTGAGCTCTAGTGGAAGCCTGAGCAAGTTCTAGAATACTGTATATGGTTACTTTCACATCATGTCATGTAATGTGCTCTGTCACCTTTCTTCTGGCGAGACTCTTCCCAGTTTTAAGAGAATCTGCAAAGACAAGTTAGAGGGGAACACAAGCCAGTTTCTACTTCAACAGCATATGCTGGCTCCTTCTCTGTGCAGCGCCGTTATTCCTGTTCTATGGAGGGCTATAGAGAATGGCTGTGGACACTCTCCCTGCTGTTGAGAAATCAGGGAGCTATAGCAACAGGAATAGGGAGGGCGCTTGGGGAACTGAAATCTTATTCAGGAGGAAGGGGACCAGGAGTCACTCTTCCCATATTCTAATCCTTCTGTTAGGCAGACAGGAAGAAATTCCTGTCAGCGACATTGTCTGGGAGGGGAAGATGACCTTCGGCGATGCAGAGCCCATTCCTTTATATCCTAAAACCAACCCTCTTCATTGTTTTTTATACATCTCTTGTATTCTCTTCTATTTATCCTGATATGATAGGTGTTTTAAAATCATAGGAGTTCAGATTGTTGGTTGACCTTTTTAAAAATCTGAGTGTGGTTATTTCATGAAGAGCTAAGGTGGTGTCCTATATTTTGGCTCATGTGAAGCCACCTCTCTTCTTCCCTCTCCCAGTCAAGCTCTCTGACGCAGTTGCTTCTACTGGTGCCAGTGACTAGATTAAGAAGTGAGGGCTGGTGAAAAAATAGTTTCCTTATTTAAGGCTTAACCCCATTTGTTCTCTGCTTCCCTAGCCACAGGGTGACACAGTATCTGGCTGCAAATCAGATTGCCCCAGGTTTTTTCTTTCAATGCTTTGATCTGAGGTTCTGAGACACATAAATGGGTTACATAAATGATTTGCTGCAGTTAACTTCAGGTTTCTGGAGGAATGGGATTGACTGATCTCAGGTACAAGGGCCTGCAGGAACGGACTGCTAGTTCTGCTTTGACTGTTTGGTTTACCATTTGCAAAACTGTCTAAACCACTTTAAAACCGAGTCTCGGTAAATGGTCTTAGAAAGAGCACATTTGATTATTTTGAGACAGAAATGGGTGTTTTGTATTCATGAGTCCAAACGCTAAAGTTATTCCTTCATGAATCCAACCAACTAGCAATGCTGAATTATCAGATTGGCCTCTGTTTCTTTGACAATCTTCTTGCTGTGTAGCTAATGTGGAGGGAAGCACCCCTCTCTTGAAGCCAGATAGGCCCTGATAGAACCAGCACCACTTTTGTGTCTGAGAGAACCCAAACCAAAGAGTGAGTGCTTTGTAACCTAATGCTTCTCAGCAGTTCTCCTCTTTGTTGTGTTTAGGATGCTGGTAAGAGCAGGGTGCGGAAGCGGTGAGAAAGTGTGGTACCAAGGGGTCTGAGGATGGCTGGAGGCAAGCTGGGGGTGGGGGTGGGGGTCTGATACCACCAGACTTTCCCACCAAGCGGAAGGTGATGATAGGAGATATCCCTGGCCTGCATCTGGCCTGGCACACAACTGCCATTGATATACTGGCTCCTGAGACTGTGGTGCTCTTAGAGGTGATGGTGGCTTGTCCCAGCATTGTGGTAAGGTTCAGGAGGTGCCAGTGTGGGCATGGGCTCCTACTCATGCATGACAAATCTGGCCAACTGCCTAGTGTCAGGTCCAGCTTTCCAATGTGTGGCGCCTGGCATCCCTGTTGCTGGTGCTCAGCCTCAGCATCTCTGTCCAGACCATGGGGAATGACACCAGGTTGGTGCAGAAAGCAAAGCAAGGCTGTGAGAATGGCTCTGACACTTGCCCCAACTCTTTCTGACTGTCCTTGATGTCTTTACAAAGCAACATATGCAACTGTAAATGATATGGATGCATCAGATCAAATTGTTGCCTTGGATCCGGGCTGAAAGCACGCGTACAGTCATAGACCCACTGAGAAGTATTAGTGTGGCCCTCCAGTTATTGTTGGATTGCAACTCCTAGCTTCCTTCACCATTGCTGGGAGTCGTAATTCAATATTATCAAGAAGGCCATTCAGTTCCTGCTCCATTAGTCGTACTCCTGTGGCTTCAGTGGTTTTACTACAAGCGTGACTTAAATTCAAATCTAATGCAGTTTACTTTTCATTCTTGAGTTAATAGTGAAACTGATTTTTTGTCCTAATCAGTTGGCATGTCTTCATAAAATATTCTGAGAAAAAATGACAGCCTCTGTCATATGGGGCATAAGTCCCCCTTTTAGCACAGTGGAAAAGTGGGTATTTTTACTTTATGGCCATTTAAAGCAGCAGTGGGTGGACATATACCTGCTCTGGATTATCTTTGTAAGTACTGGAATTTATTCCTTTCCTTTGAATTCCTTACAAAGCCATCTTACATCCTTGAGCATCCAGATTTAGAAGGTGATTCTGATAAACGTTCCAGTTTTTACTTAGTTACTTTAAAAATGTCATTCCCTAACTTGTACCAAGCACAATTGTTGTGTTGGAGCTGTTGTTTTCAGCATCTTGTTGGTTTGTACTTCCACTCAGCAGTAGTTTCAGTGCTTTCTTAACGCTTAAGGCAATCATTCCCTGCTCCTTACTAGCTTCAGAAAATGGCAGCTGTAGTGCCTGTATGTCTATGTAAAACTGAGCAGAAAGGTTTGGAGTACCTGGGTCTGATAGGGCAAGCATTTCCCATTTGTGAGAGTATTGCATCTAACCAGCCAAGACACTGTAACTTGGGTCTTGGGGTTGCAAGTGGAATAAAGGCAAAGGTCTTGAATTCAGGCTTACTGGTTGGTTGTTCTGATGGTCACTCTTGAGGGTTAGGCCTTTTGATCTGAACTGGTGAATATAAAACACTCAGCAAAAGTTCCAGGTAAGAAATAACCACTTGTGCATCTGCGAACATGAGTATTGTAGTGCAGACTGAGTCCTGTCTTTATTCTGTTAATTGTTTTGGCATGAGAACATAATGGGGAATTTTAAAATTGTTTGGGGGTTAATGTAAGTAACCAAGCTACTTTGAATTTGCCTTGAACCTTTTTAAAGTAAGTTGGATTGCTTTATGATATTTGCTGGGATGCTAGTTGTTTTCTCTATTAATACACTTAACTTGCATTCTAGCTCCGCCATTCAGAGACAGGCATCGTGTGGTGGGTTGTGTGACAGTGTCTGTCAATAGTGAAGACAAATAGTACCAGAGACACTTAACCCATCCAATCTCACCCAGGGTGTAGGTCGGTCTTGTTTTCAGACTTCTTCATAAGTCTCTTTCCTTTCTTTGGTTTTTTTTCTGTTTATAAATAGTGAATTGACTGAAGTTAAACTCTGATAATAAAGGTTTTTGACTTGACATCAATAAGCGAAACTGAAGAAAAGTAGAAAGCTCAAAATTGAGATGGAAGGCGTCGGAAGCAGGTTTGCAGCCACTTTGTATGCCCCGATCCACACTTATCTGCCTTTGACAAGCCAAGGGTTCATTTCCTTCTGACTCTGCTCCAGAACTGTGCCTCTGTATCCACTAGTCCTTCATAAATTAACCCACAGAAAGGCTTGGGCAGCTCTGAGAATAGAGGCTGCCAAGAGCAAAACACGCAAGGTTCAGGAGGAATAAGCTTCTGAGGGGATAAACCTCTGGGGACTGGACCTTTCAGTGTTCTTGAATGTGCATCCTTCTCATTCTCTTTCCTGAACAGCAAGGAGCAATTGGGGCAGGCTCTGCAATTGGCTCCTTGCTCACAGAAATGGAAAAAAGGTTGGCTTTCTATCTCTAATGCTTTCCACCGGGTGGAAAGGGTTAGCTGCCACTCCATTGCTTTATGTTCTCTAGACAGATGTTCATCTCCCTTTTGAAAAGCCCTGTGGCCCTGAAGAGATTCCATTGAAATAATAATGTAATAATAATTTATTTATAATCCGCCCCTCTGAATGAACAATCAGGGCGGGGTACAACATTTTAAAACAGGTACAGTTAAAATATTACAACCTAGTCCCGCCTGCCAGAAGTCTCTTGGGGGAAAGAAATTCACTTAAGCTCAGCCTAAAGATAGCAAATTGCTACATGGCTAGCTAGCACTGGGCTGATGAAGGACAAAGACAGATAAAGAGCTTAAGATCTTACAGTCTCCCACTGTTCTAGAAAGTTAGTATGGAGCTGTAACTCATAACATAACCTCTGACAAGCCACTTGTGCAGCTCTGATTCATAGGAGAGGAGAGGCTTTTCAAAACTGCCTCACTGCCATAAAAATGAAGTGTTAAAAGCCGCTAGGGGATGGTGCATGCATGAGCAAGGAGTTAAACTGGGGCTGTAGCACAGATGATGGTCTGGTCCTTGCCTGGAGCTGAGTGGTCCTGGGCTGTTGCCTTTGCTAACACAAAACTGAAGGAGAATAACACTCTGGGCAGTGTCAGGAAGCATGCTGTGTGTTCTTGGGAATACTGACGATAACGGGAACTCAAAGGGCTTTTAATTTCCAGTGTGATCTCTCCTTCAAGTCTCGGATGAGCTGAATTTTATCAAATGACTTCCACTGATAACTCTGTATTGCGGTTCTTGTCACCATGCCCCTGAAGGCTGTTATAAAACCAAGCTGGCCTGTGACTGTAATTCTCAAATGGCTTTAAGATGTAACTGATTCTTGTTAGTCTGTATTACTTGCATTTCACAAAATATAGTAAAAGAATATCCAATCCTCCCCCAGGACTGAGTTTGTGCTTATTGGGCTGTGTCTCATGAGTTCGAGAGAATCATTTCTGTCCTGGAAGTAAAAAAGGAGATGTATAAAGAAGAGACAGCTCTTTAGGTTAAGGTTGCTGAGTGGGATGTGCATCAGTAACATCTTGGTGACCACCTTCCATTATTAAGCCAATTTTCTCTTGTTTGGACATGACTTTACTCTTCAGTGGCTGGTACTTTTGGGGAAGGACAAATAGCACGTTGGCTGTCCTGACTCTGATCAGAGTCAGGACAGCCAATGTGCTATTTCGTTCCCAAGTTACTTCAAGACTGCTTCAGTGCAGAGTATGGCCACTGAAGAATTTTCCATCCCATTTTAAACTCTGAAGCTCACACAGCTTCATATTGTGTTTAGATTTATTTGAAAAATCAGTTATTATAGTAACACATTGAACAATTGCTGAACCTTATTCACCTTCAAAAGTAGGAAGTCTGCCTCCAGACTTCAAATACAGCAATAGGAGGTCAGCCCTTTAATCTCTCTGTCTGGTCACAGAATTGGTTCTTCTTAACAGGCGTGACTAAATGTGCTTACGTTTTTTAAGCTTTGGCACAAGTCAAATGAAACAAACTGAGCAGTTGTTTAACTTGCCCTGGTCTTCCTTAGTTGCAGCATTCACGACCAAAGCACAAGGTTGGCAAGTGAAAAGCAGGGAACTGATGGTCCCTAAGAGAGTGCAATCCTATTTCCTTCAAATTGTCCGTAAAGCAATACTAATCGGAAGGAATTCCAATTAGGAGAGATTGCCCTTTGCGACGTGTGCTCCGGGCTATTTTGCTTTGTTCTAATATTTTAAAATGTAGGAACCATTGGCTTTCATTTCACATGGATTTCCTCTGCAAGGTATTAAACTTGCTTGGCATAATGCCCCAGCTTGGTCTGGAATGAAAATGCTAATGTCTTCCATTTTGGCTAAGCACACTGATGCTTTGTTTTCAGACCTGCCTCTTTAACCCGCATTATCCATTGAACAAAACATGCCACGCGAGGGGCTGGTCCCAGACCTCAGGCTCAGTGGTTATAAATAATAAATAATAAATATTTATTTATAACCCGCCCCTCTGAATGAACATTTGGTTGAGCCCTCTTGCCCTTTGCACCCAAGATGGGGCAGCCCTCTTGCTTGTGGTCATCTTTGCCTTGAGCAGAAGACCAAAGATGGCTATATGCTGCATGGGGCATCCTTTTGGCAAAGTGTGCTGTCTATGACGATGCAAGATGGCAGTCTTCTCCCTGCATGCATTGCTTTCCACAGCGCATGCCAAACACTGAATGCATGAGAGCTGCCTACTTGTATTTCAAAGTGGGCGACTGTTTAAAATCTAAATGGAAGCTAGCACTGTTTTTCACAGAAGGCAGATTAAACAAACGTCCAGTAGCAACTTGTTCTAACTCAAAGTGGCTGCAAATCAGCAACTATAGTTACTGAAAGAAAGTTTTACTTCTTTTTAAGGAAAGCACTGCATTTAATGCATGATATAAAGGTTTTGAAAAAATATTTTTTTGTTTTTGTTTTAGTTAAAATGCAATTTTGAGTGACTGAATCTTCTGATTTCAGACACTGTGTTTGCCAAGAAACAAGCTAGAAAATGGAACTGGTATTAGTCAATGGCTCCCGATTATTCTGAAGACTGGGGTGGGAGATGGGGTGGGAGTGGGGCTTCTCAGGAATGGTACCCGATAACTTTTCTTCTGAGACCTCCTGAGACACTTCTTAATGCAATACTAACATAGCAGTAGATTAAGATAAGCATATAATATCTGTTAATTCAGACAGAACAAAGTACCCACAGTGTCCTGAAATGATGTAAAATTATGTTTTTACACAAGACTAACTCTGTTTCATTTCAGTGCATTCATATTGTTAAATTAAGTGAAACCCTCTTGTTCTATGATTCTATGATTCTGTGAGAGACCGCCAAAGGTGCTGAAGGCTGTATTTCAGAGAAAAGAGGGTAGCAAAACCACCTCTGAGTATTCCTTGCCTAAGAAAACCCTATGAAATTCATGGGGTTGCCATAAGTGGAAAGGCAGCTTGGAGGCACATACAAATGCAGAGAGAACCTTTCATTTAATTGAGCAGTCTTCCTTTGACTTTGAGAGAGTTCTTGTGGAGGCTTACTGAGCTGTTAATAATCTTATATTGAAGAACGCCTCCTGGCTGTTCTCCTTTCAGGAAGTCCTACTGACTATTACAGTCTCAAAGAGGTCTAAATATTAGTCGATCTGCTGTGCTTTCTGGCAGAATGATTTAGCTGCCATCCTTCACCTTGTTTATTCTGTTGACATACAGGGCTCTGCCTCTCTTGTCAACCACTTTGGGGTCTCAAACTCTTCCCTTTTGGAGGTCTTTATCTAACCCATTTTTAGGGTCCCTTTTTGTTTTTTAGTTCCCAAGATGCTAGGATTTAAAATCTTACCTTGAATTAGTTTTGAAAAGCCATAAACAGTGATTGATACCAGATCCATTTTGTTGCAATTAAGTTATTTTTTATATTTCATTTCTCATTTTGTAATGGATATCTGGAATAATCAGCAGCTCTCTTCTCATTTATTTTCTCATATTTTTATTCCAGGATTTGCCTCTGAAGCAGGGAGTGTCTGCATTAAAAATGACCTGTAGTTCTCTGCTTCATAGGTTAGAAACTTATTTTAATACTTTGTGGCTAAGCACAGTCCCATTTTTGGAGAGAGAAAAAATTGCTCAACGATTGGCATTGAAATGTGGCCTAAAAGCGATATATCTTGCATTGGGTTTTCTATCATTTTGTATAAAATGGCTTAAATTGATAAACCAGCTGAGGCAATAAAAGCGCCCTTGTTTGCTTGCAGCCTTTGTATGACTTAACGGACATTTCTTAAAAGTCTGATTGCCACGCACACACAAAAATGAAGCTACCATTTGGACACTTGTTTCCGAATATCACTGTGTTGCTTAAGCCTTTGTCGCTTGAAGTGTTTACATTTGGAAAAACCAAGCCAAATTCTAAAACATTCATTTGGGGGAAAAAGAAATTAGTCCGCCAATCACGTTATTTCAAAGGGACTGCTATAGCCAGCGCAGTTGGGATCATGTACCCTGTATTTACTTCTGAATTGTACACCGCAGATGCTTCTTCAGCTCCCTCCTCTTCCTCCATGGGCGGTGCTTGCAGCTCCTTTACCACCTCTTCCAGCCCCACCATTTACTCTACCTCAGTTACTGACAGCAAAGCTATGCAAGTGGAGAGCTGCTCCTCAGCCATGGGGGTAAGTAACCGAGGGGTAAGTGACAAGCAGTTAACCAATAACACAGTCCAGCAGCAGCAGCAACTGTCCACCCCGAAGAGGGATACTATCCTGTACATCTCGCCGCCGCCAGAGGATCTGCTGGACAACAGCCAGATGTCCTGCCAGGATGAGGGGTGCGGATTGGAGTCTGAGCAGAGCTGCAGTATGTGGATGGAGGACTCCCCCTCCAACTTCAGTAACATGAGCACCAGTTCCTACAATGATAACACTGAGGTGCCACGTAAATCACGTAAAAGAAACCCAAAGCAAAGGCCGGGGATCAAACGGCGAGATTGCGAAGAGTCAACCATGGATATCTTTGACGCTGACAGTGCCAAAGCGCCTCATTATGTCCTTTCTCAGCTCAGCACGGACAACAAAAGCAACCTGAAAGCAGGAAATGGGTTGGTATCTGCCTTTACGTTCTATCAACATATATTTTTTTAAAACCACTAAAAACATTATCTTGACTTTTTCATAGAGTTCAGCTCAGGTTCTCTCACTCAGAAGTAGAGGACAGCTGATATGTGGAACTAAGTTCAGTGGTTTCTTACGCTAACACACAAGGTGTACATTTCTGGCATTAGAACTGTTTTCTAGGATGGTTTAGCTGCCATTGAATTAACCAGTCCTGGAACAGCTGTCTGTCATTTTCCTTTGGAACCTATCTAGTTAGCACATAGGAAGCTTGTCAATAAAACTTAATACAAAAAACATAAACCCTGAAGCTAAGATCGGCTCTTCCATGTCTTCCTCAACAGTACAGGAGCTAAGTCTACACTTCGCCTACTTCTGTTTCACCCTCTCCATCAATTAAAGACAGCTGATTTTGATCTTTATATTAACACTTACTAAAATGTTAAGAGATGCTGATCTGAGTTTGTGTTCCATGTCACTTCAGTCCTGTATTTGATTTTTTCAGAAATAAATCTCTAATCCTGTTTTGCTGTGTGCTTCTCGGTTGGGTGTATATGTGTGTGTGTGTGTGTGTGTGTGTACCTGCACACAAGTTGTATGAAGTCATGCCTGGGTGGTGGT